>CM028691.1:23879326-24479326 GCA_016771965.1 Brassica carinata | reverse complement strand
TAAGAACAAGAGAGAGACTAGAGAGAGAGAGAGACTAAAACGTGATACTTCTTATTAATGATGAGGTTACATATATATATAGCAAGAGATTACAAGGGTTTACAAGCTAAGAGATAAGGTTAGGTGAGAGGAGTCAAAAGGGAGTCAAAGGGCGATTTCAAACTAGCCAATGAGGCCAAAGGAAGAGCTTCTTCCTTTCCAGCATGTGGACAGGCTGTCACTCTCTTCCAGCCTGATCCGCCAACTCTCACCAGCCTTGTGTAAATCCCTTTTACTCCTTTGATCACTCTCTTCACCATATTACCAAGGTAACTCTATGGTAACTCTCCTTTCACCCTTTTTACCACAGTAACTTATTTTTACTGTGGTAACTTCTTCATCCAAGTAATCTCACACTCCATTTCTTCTCCTCATCTCAACCTTCATCCTCTCATCTTAACACTCCCCCTCAAGCTTGACCATGTGGAACAAGTCAAGCTTGGATGGACCATGAGATCTCCCTCATTAAAACCTCATTAAAGAAAACCCATTGGGACAAAACCTTAATGAGGAAAGAGTAGAGATCAAATGATCAGGAGAGTGTATAGACTAGTTCTTAGGCGAAAGATCAATGTGCCCCAATCTGATATGAATGGACTCCATTGTCTTTTGCCTTGCTGCCTTTGTAAACACATCAGCCAACTGATCCTCACTCCTCGTGTAACATGGCAGAATCACTCCAAGAATCATCATCTGCCTCACCTTGTGACAGTCAACCTCAATGTGTTTTGTTCTCTCATGGAACACTGAGTTAGAAGCAATGTGGATAGCTGCTTGATTGTCACAATGCATTGTCATTGGAGTTGCTTGAATAATCTCCAAATGCTTCAAAATCCCTTTTATCCACACTAGCTCATTAGTAAGCTTCAGCATTTCTCTATACTCAGCCTTAGCACTTGAGCAAGACACTACCTTCTGCTTCTTACTCTTCCAAGTGACCAAATTACCACCAATGAATGTACAATAGCCTGTGGTTGATTTTCTGTCTGCTCGGTCTCCAGCCCAATCTGCATCACAGTAGCCTACAACCTCAGTACTCTTGTTACATCCCATCCAAACTCCAAGACCAGTAGTCCCATTCAGATACATCAAGATCCTTTCCACCATCCTCCAATGGTGCTCCTTAGGAACTTGCATGTGCTGGCTAACTTGATTCACCGCAAAGCACACATCAGGTCTTGTAATGGTAAGATAGATTAGCTTCCCCACAAGCTTCCTGTATAGCTTAGGATCATGGAATGGCTTGCTATCCTCAATCTCCCCCTCACGTGGAACCTTGTAACCATCCTCCATTGGCATCTTTGCTGTCTTTCCTCCATATGCATCAGCCCCCTTCAAGAGATCAATCACATACTTCCTTTGAGACATAAACAACCCTTCCTTTGATCTGCATATCTCAATCCCAAGGAAGTATTTCATTTCTCCCAAGTCTTTAATCTCAAAGCTTGCCTTAAGATACTCTTTTGTAGCCTTGATGCCTTCCTTATCACTTCCTGTGATGATAATATCATCCACATAAACCAGCAACACAACAATGCCAGATGGAGTGGTTAAGGTAAAGAGAGTATGATCCAATTCTGACTTCCTGAATCCTCTCCCATTCAGTGTAGTGCTCAACTTGTTGTACCACGCCCTTGGAGACTGCTTGAGACCATAGATAGCTTTCCTTAACCTCAACACATTACCCTTCTTGACTAGATGTTCAAGGCCTGGTGGTGGATGCATATATACTTCATCTTCCAACTCTCCTTGAAGAAATGCATTTTTCACATCCATTTGCCATAAATCCCACTCAAGATTCACAGCTATAGACAAGACAATCCTGATAGTATGAAGTTTAGCCACAGGTGCAAAGGTCTCAACATAATCCTCACCATATGTCTGAGTAAATCCTCTTGCCACCAGCCTGGACTTGCGCCTCTCTATTCTTCCATCAGGATGAAACTTGATTGTAAACACCCATTTACTGGACACTGCCTTCTTCCCTTTAGGCAGCTCACTCTCATACCAAGTCTCATTCCTAATCATAGCTCCAGACTCATCAGCCACTGAATCTATCCACTCTTTTATTGCTACAGCTTCCTCATATGTTCTTGGAACATAACTCTCATCCAAGCTGACTGTAAAGGCTGTATGCTCATCCGGATACTCAGCAAAGGAACACATAGCTTGAGAGGAATGCTCCACAGCCTGGGCATTGTAGTACACTCTCGTGTTTACCCAGTTGGAAGGATCCCTCCTTTCCCTTGTGCTTCTCCTCAACTGAACTTGTTCTTCTACTTGTGGCTCTTGTTCATTTGTTTGAACACCACTCTCATTTGATCCACCAGAATCTCCTTCCCACTCTTCTCCACTAGACTGAGTACCACTCTCATCTGCGCCAGTAGACTCTCTCTGCCCTTCTCCACTAGACTGAACACCACTCTTATCTGAGCCAGTAGACTCTCTCTGCCCTTCTCCACTAGACTGAGCACCACTCTCTACTTCCTGTGTATCCTCTTGATCATGTTGACCTGAATCTCCTTGATTTTGCACTTGCTCATGAGATTCAGTTCCATCCCCCCTCTCATGATCAAGAGGAGTTGTCCTCACAGCTTCACCAGTCTGATTGGAAGACTCTCTTCTTGCAGCTGGTTGATCCTGGGATAATCCTATCCCTAATCTCTCCAACATCACTCTCAGTGTTGTTGATCTATCAGATGGAGCTTGAGACAAATCCTTCAGATTTTCCCACTCCTTTTCTTCATAATACCCCTTTGATTCAACAAACTTCACTTCACTAGATACCATCACTCTCCTTGCCTCAGGATCATAGCATTTGTATCCTTTCTGAGTGATGGAGTATCCAATGAACATAGCCTTTGTACTCTTGGCCTCCAGCTTGTTCCTTTGTTCTCCTGGTGTCATCACATAACACACACATCCAAACACTCGCAGATGATCAATGAAGGGCTTCCTCTTATTCAATACCTCAAATGGAGACAAATCACTCAATATCTTGGTTGGAACCCGGTTGATAAGATAACAAGCAGTTTGCACAGAATCTCCCCAAAATCTCTTTGGAACATTTGCATGGAACATCATTGACCTAGCCACCTCCATCAAGTGCCTGTTCTTCCTTTCAGCTACACCATTCTGCTGTGGTGTATAAGGACAGCTAGTTTGATGCACAATCCCATGCTTGGCTAGATGACTCTTGAATGCATTGCTAATGTATTCCCCTCCATTATCTGACCTCAATATCTTCACAGATGCATTGTATTGGTTAGATACATATGCCTGGAAGTTCATAAAGGCCTCCAACACCCTGCCCTTAGATGGAAGAAGTGTCAGCCAGGTATACTTTGACTTCTCATCAATGACAGTCACAAAGTATTTCTGGCTATCTCGAGATAAGCATGGAGCAGTCCACACATCTGAATGAACCAAATCAAAGCAATGCTCATATGTTGTCTCTGAAGTTGGGAACACAGTCCTACAATGCTTTCCTAATATGCATGCTTCACACCCCAAGTGATTAAATGACATATTTGGCATTATCAACTCAATAGCCCGAGCATGAGGATGTCCTAGCCTTAGCATGCCAAGTCATGTTGTTAACTCTCTCAGCCGCACTGCTTAAACATATAGGATCAGAAGAAGCCTTTGTCAATTGAATATGGTATAGCTGATTCTTGCTGTCCCCTCTACCAATGATTCTTCCAGTTTTCAAATCCTGAAACTCCACTTCTTCTGGCCTGAATACTACTTGACAACCAAGATCAACTGTTGCTCTCTTTACTGATAGTAAGTTTGATTCAAACTGAGGCATGTAGAAGGCATCAGTCTCCTTATCAAATAGCTTGAGCTTCCCTACTCCTTCTATGGGAATCAAGTCTCCATTTGCTATCTCTACACCTCCAGTAGATGTTTTTATGTCCCTCAGCAGATGTCTATCACTAATCATGTGATGACTAGCTCCAGAATCAATGATGATGCGTTTGTTTGATGTGAATGCTTTGGCAGGAGAGCCATCCCTCCGGGTCGTAGCCAAAGCATACACATACTTAACAAATTCATCCCATTCTTCCTTTGTTACTCTCTCATCTGCTCCTGGCTTCTTTGTGATCACACTTCCTTCTCCCATATAGGCTGAGTAGTTGCATTTTCCCACAACTCTCTTTCTACACCTTATCAAGCTGCTAAACCCCTTAGCTAGCTTTCTACCTCTCCTCTTCTTCCGGAAGCTCTCACTCCTACTCCCGGTTGGCATCCATGAGCTCTCACTCCTACTCATGGATAGCCTAGTTCTCATCCTCTTATGTACTCTCTCCACCAGAGCACACATCCTCTCAACTTTAGGAAGCTGTTCCTCCTTTAAAACCATCTCCACTAGCCACCCATATGATGACTCCATACTCGCCAACAGCCTTGAGACCATCTCTTGCTTTGGTGTAGTATATTCCCTTCCACATAAGTTCTCAACCCTTGTAATTCATTCCACAAGTGTTGCAGCTTCCTTCCATGGTTACTAACTCCATAGATCCCCTCCTTGGCTTCATACACTCTCCTAAGATTGATCTTGCTCTCATAAACATCTTCAATCTTCTTAAGCACTGTACTTTCTCCAAGACTAGAGTGATCTTCACTTGTTTCCCTTGCTGTCTGATCTCCCTCAGCAGCTATCTCTGTTAAAGGCTCCACCTTTACACAGTTACTCCCATCAGTGGCTATCTCCTTCAAAGATCCCACCTTTACTTGATTATTCCACCTCCCATAGCTTTTCAAAGCTGTCTTCATCCAGGATGACACGCTCCACTTGTTCTCTCTCCCTTTCTTCTCATCATACTTTGTTGTCTCTGATCTAAGCTGCTTCATCTCCTCAGCAATCAACAGCCAATACACAGAGCATCAATCTTTAGCTTATACACTCGCCAGACTTCAAAATAAGCTAGATCACTTTCCAGAACTTGACAATCATCTAAAGGAACTCCCTTGAAGCTTACTCTCCAACAGAAACACCAACAGACACCAACTCAGATTTTTAAAGATCTAGCTCACCAAAACTCTCAAGAACACTCAAGAACACTCAAGAACATTTTAGAAAAAGAAATCACTCTCTCCTTTTACATGAACCTGGCTCTGATACCATGAGATTTTTATGATTTAAGAGAGATTAGTTATAATCTGGTGATTTAAAATAAAGATTAAGAGGTTTGGAGATTAAGAACAAGAGAGAGACTGGAGAGAGAGAGAGAGACTAAAACGTGATACTTCTTATTAATGATGAGGTTACATATATATAGCAAGAGATTACAAGGGTTTACAAGCTAAGAGATAAGGTTAGGTGAGAGGAGTCAAAAGGGAGTCAAAGGGCGATTTCAAACTAGCCAATGAGGCCAAAGGAAGAGCTTCTTCCTTTCCAGCATGTGGACAGGCTGTCACTCTCTTCCAGCCTGATCCGCCAACTCTCACCAGCCTTGTGTAAATCCCTTTTACTCCTTTGATCACTCTCTTCACCATATTACCAAGGTAACTCTATGGTAACTCTCCTTTCACCCTTTTTACCACAGTAACTTATTTTTACTGTGGTAACTTCTTCATCCAAGTAATCTCACACTCCATTTCTTCTCCTCATCTCAACCTTCATCCTCTCATCTTAACATCCCATTGGCTAAGTACTTTATTGTGAATATCAGCATGCTGGTCACTGCCTTCTTGCCTTTGGGAAGCTCAGCTTCAAACCAGGTTCCATTCTTCTCCATAGCACCCATCTCCTCTCCTACTGATTCTTTCCATTCTTTTATTGCCATAGCCTCATCATATGACTTTGGTATGTACTCCTGATCCAATTCTCCAATGAAAGCTTGATGTTCTTGAGGATACTGAGCCAAGGAGCACACTGCTTGTATAGGATGAGCTACTGCCTCTGCATTGAAGTACACCCTTGTGTTCATCCAGTTGGAAGGAGGATACCGGATTCTAGTACTTCTCCTTAGTTGGACTTGGGTAGATTCTGATTCTGTTGGCTCCTCATCATTTATGGACTGTTCATCATCATCCTGCTCCACTGCTGAACCTTCTTGCTGCTCCTCTTGATCATGAGACACTGAACTTGGACCCTCTTGGTGTTGCTGCTGTTCAGTTTGATTCCCCCCCTCAGGAACAAGAGGAGAAGCTGGAGCCGCCTCATCATCAGCATCTGGTGAGTGATGGTCTTGGCTTGTGGGTGGTGTAGGTGCACTGCTCTCTACTGGTATGCTTATACCAATACTTTCCATGATCCTCCTCAAGTTTGCCGCCCTATCTGAGGCTGATTGAGACAAGTTCTTGACTTCCTCCCAACTCTTCTCATCATGATAGCCTTTATACTCAGCAAACTTCACATCTCGAGAGATAAGAACCCTCCTGGTATCTGGTGAATAGCACTTATACCCCTTCTGGTTTTGTGAATAACCAATGAACATTGCTCTAGTACTCCTTGGTTCTAGCTTGTTCCTTTGTTGTCCTGGAATCAAGACAAAACACAAGCAACCAAATACCTTAAGGTGATCAATGGAGGGGTTTTTGTTTGTTCAATACCTCATGTGGAGACTGGTCTTGTAGGATTTTAGTGGGGATTATATTGATCAGATAACACGCTGTCATGACAGCATCTCCCCAAAACCTCTTTGGCACATTGGTGTGGAACATCATGCTTCTTGCAACCTCCATAAGGTGGCGATTCTTCCTCTCAGCTACACCATTCTGCTGAGGTGTGTATGGGCAGCTGGTTTGGTGAATCACTCCATGTTTGGCCAGATGTTGTTTGAAAGAATGGCTTGTATATTCTCCTCCATCATCTGATCTAAAAATTTTGATCTTGGCATTGTAATGGTTAGTTACATGATTCTGAAAGTTTATAAAAGCTTCTAACACCCAATCTTTAGATTGCAGCAATGTGATCCAGGTATACTTTGATTTTTCATCAATAAAGGTTACAAAATACTTATGCTGTTCTCTAGAAGCACAAGGGGCTGTCCACACATCAGAATGAATCAAATCAAAGCAGTTCTCATAAATAGTACTTGATCTTGTAAAAACAGATTTGCAATGCTTTCCTAGGATACAAGCTTCACAATCAGACTTAAACAAGATACTAGGCAACATGATGTTCAAAGCTCTAGAATGGGGGTGTCCCAATCTAGCATGCCATAATACATCCTTAGGGAAATCAGAAATAGAATTTAAAGCAACAGATAAATCAGTAGCAAGCTTGGTGTCCTTGAGCAAGTATAAGTCGCCCTTTGTCACACCTTTGCCCAGCAACCTACTAGTCTCAGTATCCTGAAAATAAACCTCATTATGAGTGAAAATAACATTGCAATTCAAGTCATTTGTGGCTCTTTTAACAGATAGCAAATTTGAGGTGAATGTAGGCATATAAAAGGCTTTAGAATCCTTGTTAAATAATTTAAGATCTCTTATTCCCTTAATAGGAACCTTTGCACCATTAGCTACCATTACATGACCCACAGCTGGAGCAATGTTACTAAGCAGTTCTAAGTCACTAATCATATGATGACTAGCACCAGAATCAATCACAAGAGGTTTAGACAGTGTTGAGCATTCTGAAGCATTCAAAGATATACCATCAATGCATGCATTTAGAGAGATACCAAGAGTGTTACCAGAGTTCTCCTTGAGGGCTTTGATAAGTGCATCAATATCAGACCTCTTGATGAAATCACCATGCGCAGAACTCATGGCTTTGTAGCTGCTTGCTGCTGCGGCCTTCTCTCCAGTTTGTAAAAGATTTTCAGAGCCCTGGTCATGTATGTGTATGAAATCGCCATTAAAGGCTGGATAAGGTCTTGAACTAGTTGAATGAGAGGGTCTGATGAGACAGAGATTTGTATGAGGAATAAAGAGACTAGAAAGAGATTAGAGAGACTAAGAGACTGAGAGATTAAGTGTTTAAATGTCTAGAGAGATTCAGAGAGTTTCATAACCAAGAACAGAGTTTATCATTCATGAAGGAGGAGGGGAAACCCCCCTCTCTCACTTAAGGTTTACAAACGCCAATGATGAGCTTATATAGCTCTTTACAACTTTGCAAACTCATAAACCTAAATCTAAAGGCTAGAAATGCATAAGAGAAATGGATGGTGTGGATGAGATGGTCTTGATTGTAATATCTGAAGTCTGGAAGGATAAGGCTGGCACCCTTGCTTTAATTCAAAATGGGGAAGGGGAAGGCTGGCATGTGATTGGCTCTCCTTAGGCTCCTCTTAACCTTCCCACAGATCAGTCTAGGTTCATGGTCGTGGCTTCCCTTGTCTTTACAGCCAAGGCCAGCCTGTCCCATGACCAAACTCGCCCAATCACAGCACACTGGTATCTTCTTGATTCCCTTTGGATACCATCAGACTAGAACCTTCTCCCTTCGTCCAGCACACTCTTATGCTGCCCTATTCTTGCACAAACTTCTCAATAAGTCTTCCCGGGATGTCAGGCTGCGCCCTATTTTTGCACAACTCTTAAAACTCACAAATGGTTGAGTTTGAACATCTTGGGTCGAGCCTGGTCCGTACTGTCCGTACAGGTCCTTACCGGCCTCGCCCTATCTTTGCACACTCGCCCATTTGCTCCCAAACATGCTTCTAAGTCCCTCCTGGACTTGGCCCTATCTTTGTACAACCATCAGGACACTTCTGGAGCTTATCTCACCCTCCTGAAGCCTAGTAGACTCCTGACCCTATTCTTGCACCAGACCCAACTCCATCCAACCATCTCCATTCTCTTCTTAAGATCAGTCTAAGCCCTTCCTGGACTTAACTTCTCCCATGATAGATGCTTCAAGACATTCCTGAAGCTTTGCTGAACTTCTTCTAGAGATCACCTGAAGCTTGCCCTATTTGTGCACAAGCTTCTTTCTGCTCTTCAGTTCAACACTCCCCCTCAAGCTTAACTCTAAGAGATCCCGAGTTAAGCTTGGAACCCTGAAGAGCTCCCTCATTAAAAACCTCACCAAGGAAAACCCTTTGGGACAAAACCTTGATGAGGGAAAAAGAGTAGAGCCTTCAAGGCCTAGGGATTGGCCATTGAGTCTTTGTGCCTTACCAGCAATGTAAGGGACACAAAGACTCTGGATCATGGCCCTCATGTGATGCAAGGTCGATCCCCTCTTTCCTTGCTCATCACCAACACACCTTGTACTCTTCTTCAGACAGATCTTGGTCTCTCCCCCTTTCCCACAACCTTCCTGTTGTGCTCAAGTGCTCGGACTCTCTGATCTTCCTTGATAGATACAAGCTGAGTCTTGGCTGCTTCTTCTTCATGAGTCACCACCATGCTACTGAAGCCTTCATGACAGGATGCTTCAGACTGTAGTACCAACCACCTCAACTCTAGAGGCCGCATTGGAGATTGCTTCTACATCCTCTCATTGTTCTTCATAACTGATCTGCTCCTCTTCTTGAATAACCACCAAGAACTCTCAGATCATGTAAGCTTCAACACTCCCCCTCAAGCTTGACCATGTGGAACAAGTCAAGCTTGGAAGGATAGCTTCATGATCTGCCCAATCACTCCATTGCAACACCTTCTGAACTCGCCTCTTCTTGGAATGCTTGTGGAAGCTTCAGCTCTTCAGCCACCTCACACTAGAAGCCGCACTGATAGAGTCTTCATCTTCTCACAGCCAAGAGTGCTCTGAACACTCTCTTGCCTAGACACGCCACTGCCTAGACCCGGATGGCTCCTTCTTCAGTTGCTTGCAATGGACACCTTCTGAACCAACAGACTCGGATAGCTCCTTCTGAACCAACAGACTGCTCACTTAACTACCTTCTGAACTCTCTTTTGCTTAGGCACTCCACTGCCTAGACCCGGATGGCTCCTTCTGAACCAACAGACTGCTCACTTAACTCCCCTCCTCAAGCTTGGATTGGATTGGAAGTCCAAGCTTGCAAGTGAGCTAGTGAGTCTTCACACCAGTGGCGCATCACAACATGTGTACCACCTTTCCATTGCACACACAATGGGAACCTTCTTCTGCCTCTTCTACCGGATGGATGGTGAGCTAAAGACACTTCTTGTGAACCTGAAACAACACTCAAACTCCAGCAAAGATCAGAAACAATTTGCATTGGGTCAAACCTTGATTCCACATCAAGTTTGAACACCAATGTCTTAAAGCAATGCACAAGATTAAACTAAACATTTTAAAGTTCTAATCTTTGCAAGCAAACTCTCTAAGCACAAGCAAGATCATTCAGATTCAATACAAGCTACTTAGGCAATTTTAAAGCTCCTTTTACTGCTCCTTAGACATGAGTCTAATAGCATCAACACAAGGCAGCTTAAAGATGATAATATGCACTAGCCATTATCAGTTTCCATTCATGAATGCATCAGCGATCAAGACACTACAATCTGCTACACATTCATTAAGAACTGAGGCCAAGCATCACTTATCATCCACCAACATCAGACAATGCATTACTTTCAATCAGAATCAAGCTTATGAGCAAACAAGATTTAAACAACACTGTCTAACATCCTAGCAAGCACATAACTCATCCGGAGCAAGCATTTCACTCTTCAAACACTAAACAAGCCTTTTAAGCATCCTGGGACAGAACAAGCTATTTCATATAGCAATAAGCAATTATCCACAGGTTTTTCAATCAATACACATCACAACAACCAGGCGCAGACACAAGTTTCATTTTAAGAGAGACAGGAATGGCTTACAAACAAGGAACCAGCGCTAGTTCCTTGAGCCTCCTTAGCATTCGGTCATGCTCTTTTGATGGACTGGAGATGTTGAATCGTCACCCAACTAACCCCTCCTGATGTTCATGACCGCTGCTTAACCTTCTCACCACCAAAGGTTCCACCTTTCTTCATTGTCTCAACTCCCCAGCTTCTGGAACAAGGGAAAGCTCTCTTCTTGAAAGGTTCCATCTTGAACAGACAGTTGGCTCGTCTTGTATGGACAGGAAAGGAAAGGAACCGCCTTGAAAAACCTCCATAGCTTCAAACACCTTCTTCTTGAAGTGATAGAGCCGAACTGGACAGATCTTCATGGTTGGACTTGAGGTGAGGCCAGACTTGTGACTTGGATGCGGAAGCTTCAGCTCAGGTTCTCATGAACCAGGCTCTGATACCATAAAAGATTTTCAGAGCCCTGGTCATGTATGTGTATGAAATCGCCATTAAAGGCTGGATAAGGTCTTGAACTAGTTGAATGAGAGGGTCTGATGAGACAGAGATTTGTATGAGGAATAAAGAGACTAGAAAGAGATTAGAGAGACTAAGAGACTGAGAGATTAAGTGTTTAAATGTCTAGAGAGATTCAGAGAGTTTCATAACCAAGAACAGAGTTTATCATTCATGAAGGAGGAGGGGAAACCCCCCTCTCTCACTTAAGGTTTACAAACGCCAATGATGAGCTTATATAGCTCTTTACAACTTTGCAAACTCATAAACCTAAATCTAAAGGCTAGAAATGCATAAGAGAAATGGATGGTGTGGATGAGATGGTCTTGATTGTAATATCTGAAGTCTGGAAGGATAAGGCTGGCACCCTTGCTTTAATTCAAAATGGGGAAGGGGAAGGCTGGCATGTGATTGGCTCTCCTTAGGCTCCTCTTAACCTTCCCACAGATCAGTCTAGGTTCATGGTCGTGGCTTCCCTTGTCTTTACAGCCAAGGCCAGCCTGTCCCATGACCAAACTCGCCCAATCACAGCACACTGGTATCTTCTTGATTCCCTTTGGATACCATCAGACTAGAACCTTCTCCCTTCGTCCAGCACACTCTTATGCTGCCCTATTCTTGCACAAACTTCTCAATAAGTCTTCCCGGGATGTCAGGCTGCGCCCTATTTTTGCACAACTCTTAAAACTCACAAATGGTTGAGTTTGAACATCTTGGGTCGAGCCTGGTCCGTACTGTCCGTACAGGTCCGTACCGGCCTCGCCCTATCTTTGCACACTCGCCCATTTGCTCCCAAACATGCTTCTAAGTCCCTCCTGGACTTGGCCCTATCTTTGTACAACCATCAGGACACTTCTGGAGCTTATCTCACCCTCCTGAAGCCTAGTAGACTCCTGACCCTATTCTTGCACCAGACCCAACTCCATCCAACCATCTCCATTCTCTTCTTAAGATCAGTCTAAGCCCTTCCTGGACTTAACTTCTCCCATGATAGATGCTTCAAGACATTCCTGAAGCTTTGCTGAACTTCTTCTAGAGATCACCTGAAGCTTGCCCTATTTGTGCACAAGCTTCTTTCTGCTCTTCAGTTCAACACTCCCCCTCAAGCTTAACTCTAAGAGATCCCGAGTTAAGCTTGGAACCCTGAAGAGCTCCCTCATTAAAAACCTCACCAAGGAAAACCCTTTGGGACAAAACCTTGATGAGGGAAAAAGAGTAGAGCCTTCAAGGCCTAGGGATTGGCCATTGAGTCTTTGTGCCTTACCAGCAATGTAAGGGACACAAAGACTCTGGATCATGGCCCTCATGTGATGCAAGGTCGATCCCCTCTTTCCTTGCTCATCACCAACACACCTTGTACTCTTCTTCAGACAGATCTTGGTCTCTCCCCCTTTCCCACAACCTTCCTGTTGTGCTCAAGTGCTCGGACTCTCTGATCTTCCTTGATAGATACAAGCTGAGTCTTGGCTGCTTCTTCTTCATGAGTCACCACCATGCTACTGAAGCCTTCATGACAGGATGCTTCAGACTGTAGTACCAACCACCTCAACTCTAGAGGCCGCATTGGAGATTGCTTCTACATCCTCTCATTGTTCTTCATAACTGATCTGCTCCTCTTCTTGAATAACCACCAAGAACTCTCAGATCATGTAAGCTTCAACAGTTTGTGTGGAACTGGATGGCTCCATTTCACCAGAGAAGTTAGCTCTTGCATCATTGTGAGGAGTCCTGAACTTCTGAGGCTTGAGATGGGGGTGCAGGATCCAGCATTTGTCTCTTCCATGACCCTTCTTCTTGCAATGATCACAGACCCACACTTTCTTGTCTTCTGCCTTGTAAGACCCCTTGTTTGCAACACCTTCAGCTTGGTTTCCAAGAACAAGCTCGCTTTTTCCTCCAAATAGATCCACTGATCCTTGCTCTCTTTGAATCTGGGCGCACACTTCTTCAAGAGTGGGTAACTTCTCAGCTCTAAGTATGTGCTTAATCAGATCATTGTAGCTTGGATGCAGTGTGAGGAGTAAGGCAAATACCTTGTCTTGCTCTCTTCTTGCGTTTAGAACACTTGCATCAACAGTGAGAGAATATGGAGATTAGGGTGTGAGATTAAAGGTGAGACAGAGTATGGTCGGATTTAATAAGAAGAGAATGAAGAGAGTAAGTGAGAATGTAAGAGAATGCAGTAAGATTTCTAAGGATCTTAAGCCATAGAAGTAGAATGAACAGAGATTTAATGAAGATTAAAGGAGATTTAAAAGATTAGAGAAGAGATTATGAGATTTAAAAGCTAAGAAACATTTCTGGATAATAAGAGACTTTCATACTTGCTTAATCTGACATAAGGTCGAGGTTACAATATATATAAGAGCCTGGATACAAGGGTTTTCTGCTTAAGGATAAGGTGAAGCATGTTAAGTCAACAAGGGGAAGAAGCGCCACATTCAAACTGACCAATACCAGCTCTCACACGTTCTGGTCATTGCCTTGACTCTGACAGCCTGGCACAGCCTGTCAGACGCTCCTCCTTCTTCCTTTTAACGGTCACAAGCCCTTAGTAACAATGCAAGATCACCACACTCTTTTACCATTACCAGGGTAAGTTCCTTTCACCTCATTTGGTGGAAGTGATCCATGTACGGACTGTACGGCCTTGTACGGACATGATCACTTCCATCCAACATTCTCCAAATAGCTTCCTCACTTCATATCTTCAGCCCTTACTTCATGTAACCCTCCTTAACATCATACTCAACACAATACTCCACTCATCTCAACACTCCCCCTCAAGCTTGACCATATGGAACAAGTCAAGCTTGGACAGCCATGAGATCTTCCTCATTAAAAACCTCACCAAGGAAAACCCATTGGGACAAAACCTTGATGAGGGAAAAAGAGTAAAGATCTCATGACTGAGGGGATCAGCTCTTCTTCTTCCCAAGATCGAGGCCCAAGCGGATGTAAATGGACTCCATTGTCTTCTGCCTTGCTGCTTTTGTAAACACATCAGCCAGCTGGTCTTCACTTCTGGTATAGCAAGGTAAGATCACTCCAAGCACTATCATCTCCCTTATTTTGTGGCAGTCAACTTCAATATGCTTGGTTCTCTCATGGAAGACAGAGTTGGATGCAATGTGGATTGCAGCCTGGTTGTCACAGTGCATAGTCATGGGAGTAGCCTGATCAATCTCCAAGTGCTTCAGTATCCCTTTGATCCAAACTAGCTCGTTTGTCAGCTTCAGCATGGCTCTATACTCAGCTTCTGCACTTGAACATGAGACCACCTTCTGCTTCTTGCTCTTCCAAGTAACTAAGTTCCCACCAATGAATGTGCAATAGCCAGTAGTTGATCTTCTATCTGATCTATCTCCTGCCCAATCTGCATCACAATAGCCCACCACTTCTGTGCTTCTGTTGCAACCCATCCACACACCAAGGTCTTGTGTTCCATTCAGATACATAAGCAGTCTTTCTACCATGCGCCAGTGATGCTCCTTTGGAACTTGCATATGCTGGCTCACCTGATTCACAGCAAAGCAAATATCAGGTCTAGTGATGGTCAAATAGATTAGCTTACCCACTAGCTTTCTATAAAGCTTTGGATCATGAAATGGCTTGCTGTCTTCAAGCTCCCCCTCACGTGGAACCTTATACCCATCTTCCATGGGCATTTTGGCTGTCTTTCCTCCATAAGTACCTGCATCTTTCAAAAGATCAAGTGTGTATTTCCTTTGAGAGATGAACAAGCCTTCCTTAGCTCTACACAACTCAATGCCAAGAAAGTATTTCATCTCTCCCAAGTCTTTAATTTCAAACACAGATTTAAGAAATTCCTTGGTAGCCTTGATACCATCTTTATCACTACCAGTGATGATGATATCATCAACATACACAAGAAGAACAATAATACCTGCTGGTGTGACAAGGGTGAAGAGGGTGTGATCAAGCTCAGACTTCCTGAATCCTCTTCCATTCAAGGTAGTGCTAAGCTTGTGATACCAAGCTCTAGGGGATTGCTTAAGGCCGTAGATAGCTTTCTTTAGCCTCAAGACATTGCCCTTCTTCACCAAGTGCTCAAGACCAGGAGGTGGATGCATATAGACCTCATCTTCAAGCTCTCCTTGTAGGAAAGCATTCTTCACATCCATTTGCCAGAGATCCCACTCAAGGTTCACAGCTAAAGAGAGCACAATCCGAATGGTATGGAGCTTGGCAACAGGTGCAAATGTATCAATATAGTCCTCTCCATAAGTTTGAGTAAAACCCCTTGCTGCCAGCCTTGTCTTGCGCCTATCTATCTGCCCATTTGGAAGATACTTGATAGTGAAGATCCATCTACTAGACACAGCTCTCTTTCCTTTTGGTAAAGCACTCTCATACCATGTATCATTCTTGATCATAGCATCAGCCTCAGCATTAACAGAATCTCTCCATTCTTGTATCAGCATTGCCTCTTCATAGCTCCTTGGGACATAGCTCTCATCTAAACTCACTTGAAAGGCATAATGCTCTTCTGGATATTGAGCAAAGGAGCACACAGCTTGAGAAGGATGCTCCACAGCTTGGGCATTGTAGTACACTCTCGTGTTTACCCAGTTGGAAGGATCCTTCCTTATCCGTGTGCTTCTCCTCAAGGCTGGTACTGGTGCTTGTTGTTGTTCACTTTGCACTTCATCTTCTTGCACTTGCGCTTGCACTTCTTCTTGAACCACACTCGGATCAGACTCTTCTTGATGATCTCTAGGCTCCACACCTTGATCACCACCTTGATCATGAGAGCTAGAACTCTCTTGACCACTTGAACTCTCTCCCATTCCTTGGTTAAGAGTTTCTGGTTCACTTCCCCCCTCATGATCAAGGGTGGGGACATGAACACCATCAGTAGCCGCACTCCCTTGGTCACCCTCAGCAGCAGCAGTAGGCGCCCTTCCTGGTACACTTCCTCCACTCTGGCCTTGGTTCATATTGATCCCAAGGTTCTCCAAGATTGTCCTCAAGATACTAGCTCTATCTGAAGTTAAATCCTTCAGATCTTCCTGGTTCTTTTCTTCATAGTAGCCCCTTTCTTCTACAAACTTCACTTCTCTAGAGACCATTACCCTCCTACTGTCTTCATCATAGCACTTGTATCCTTTCTGACTTGAGGAGTACCCAATGAACATAGCTTTGGTGCTCTTGGCTTCAAGCTTGTTTCTCAATTCACCAGGAACCATGACATAGCAAAGACACCCAAAGACCTTGAGATGAGTCAGAACTGGCTTGTACTTGTTGAGCACCTCAAATGGCGACTTCCCATGCAACACAAGAGTAGGTGTTCGGTTGATCAAGTAACAAGCAGTAACCACAGCATCACTCCTGAATCTTTTAGGAACATTGGCCTGAAACATCATGGACCTCGCAACCTCCATGAAGTGTCTGTTCTTCCTCTCAGCCACTCCATTTTGCTGTGGAGTGTAAGGACAACTAGTCTGATGAAGAATGCCACTCCGAGATAGGTGTTCCTTGAATGCATTGCCCGTGTACTCTCCTCCATTATCAGACCTGAAAATCTTGATCTTGGCTTGCTAATGGTTAGTCACATATGATTGAAAATTTTTAAATGCATCAAGCACCCTATCTTTGGTTGGAATTAAAGTTAACCAGGTGTATTTGGATTTTTCATCAATGAAAGTGACATAATACTTCTGATTTTCCCTAGATAAGCAAGGAGCAGTCCACACATCAGAGTGTACAAGATCAAAACACTTATCATAGATAGTAGAAGAGTTTGGAAAAACAGTTTTACAATGCTTGCCTAAAATACAAGCTTCACAATCATTATTCTCAAAAGAAACACCTGGCAACATCAGTTTTAAAGCCTTATTATGAGGGTGTCCTAGTCTAGCATGCCACAATGCATTCTTGCTAAGACTAGTAGAAACAGAAGAAAAAGAGCAACTAAAATTTGAAACAGCAACAGCAGAATTCAGATTCTCAAGCACATAAAGATCTCCTTTGGTTTTCCCACTTCCCAGCACCTTGCTACTCTCAATATCCTGAAATTTCACACTGTTAGAACTGAAGATGACATTACAATTCAGATCAGTAGCACATTTCTTCACAGATAAAAGATTAGAAGTGAAATCAGGCATATAAAGAGCTTTAGAGTCTTTATCAAACAGCTTGAGCTTTCCTATTCCTTTAATAGGAATTTTAGCACCATTTGCTATCATCACATTGCCATGGGCAGGCTCAATGCTAGTGATCAGCTTAGTGTCACTAATCATATGATGGGATGCACCAGAGTCAACAATGAGAGGTTTATATGAACATGGAGATGATTTAGCAAGATGAGCAAGTATACTAGATGGCTTATATGCATGAGCAGAATCATATGCATGATCAATCCTATCAATATCACAATTTCTAAGATGATCATGTATGTTTATTGAACTATCAGTACTAGAAATCATGGATGCACCAAAGGAATACCCAAAGGTGTTACCATTATCCTTGAAGAGTTTGATGAGAGCATCCAAGTCTGATCTCTTCAAGTACTCTCCATCATTGTTGCCTCTTGAGCTAGAACCGCCAGTATAAGCCACTAAGGACTTCCCATTGTCCACTTACATCTCTTGAGCCTTGCTTGAGCTTACACCACCATTAACCTCTCCCAAATGTGCCTTTGCCTCCTTGTTGAACTTGGCCGGTTTCAAATGTGGGTGAAGTATCCAGCATTGAATCTTCTTGTGACCTTGCTTCTTGCAATGATCACAGTTTCCATTGAACTTCTCATACTTCCCATGTACTGCCTTGTTAGCTTGTGACACCTCTCCTTGCTCAGCGTGTGATGCCTGGTTTGCTAAAGCCAGCTCCTTTCCCTTCTTGCCAAACAATCCCATGGAACCATGCTTCTTTTTGATCCGAGCACACACTCCTTCCAAGTCAGGCAGTGTATCATCTCTCAGCATGTGCTGGATGAGACCTCCATAGGCTGGGTTTAAGGTGAGTAGCAGCCCAAACACCTTGTCTTGCTCTCTCCTCTTGTTGAGCTCATCAGCATTAGTAGTACTTGGCCTCAGCATCTCTAGCTCTGACCATAAAGCCCTGAACTTTCCCAAATGCTTCTCAAAGTCCATGTCCTCTTGCACCAGATTGTTGAGCGCTTGCTTCACTTCAAACACCCTGCTCAGATTTGATGTATTCCCATACACCTTCTTCAATGTGTCCCACAACTCCTTTGCGGTTTCACAATAACTGTAAGCTTCCATCAGATTCTGTTCCAAAGATGCAAGAAGAGCTGAGAGCACAATACACTCCTCTTGTTGCCATTTCTCAAGTGCATCA
The DNA here is from genome assembly GCA_016771965.1 of Brassica carinata. Taxonomy (NCBI): domain Eukaryota; kingdom Viridiplantae; phylum Streptophyta; class Magnoliopsida; order Brassicales; family Brassicaceae; genus Brassica; species Brassica carinata. The sequence goes on along the minus strand of CM028691.1, from coordinate 24,460,780 downwards.
CTTGAGTCCTCTTGAACCTCCTCGCCTTGAGTAATAAGCTTTGGAGCTTCTCCGGTTGTGATGTGTTTCAACAACCCTTTGCTTCCGACAGCATTCCTGGCCATCCTTGACCACACAAGATAGTTATTTCCCTTGAAAGTAGCAGCAACCTTCATGTAGACTCCACCACCTTCCATTGCTTGAGAAAAGACTTCAACTTTGTAGCAACACACCACACAAGTTGATAAAGATCTGAGCTTTCAGCTTAAATCTTCAAGACAACCTCAAAGACTTCTCCTTTAGCTCACACAAACACCAAACACTCCAAAGATCTGAGCTTTAAGCTTGAACCTTCAAGAACACCTCAAAGCTTCCACCTTTAGAACCCTTCTTCTTCACGCAAACACCACACCAGACTCTTGTGAACACCAGTAAGCTTTGCGCCACCAACAGGAACCAACTTGAGACCAGATCTCAAAGAACAAACACCAACAGCCACAGAAACCAGTTTCTCAAAGATCTAGCACCAACAATCCTCAAGAACACACACGAACACTTAAGAACACAGGTTGAAAAGCCAACCTGGCTCTGATACCATAAGATTTCTAAGGATCTTAAGCCATAGAAGTAGAATGAACAGAGATTTAATGAAGATTAAAGGAGATTTAAAAGATTAGAGAAGAGATTATGAGATTTAAAAGCTAAGAAACATTTCTGGATAATAAGAGACTTTCATACTTGCTTAATCTGACATAAGGTCGAGGTTACAATATATATAAGAGCCTGGATACAAGGGTTTTCTGCTTAAGGATAAGGTGAAGCATGTGAAGTCAACAAGGGGAAGAAGAGCCACATTCAAACTGACCAATACCAGCTCTCACACGTTCTGGTCATTGCCTTGACTCTGACAGCCTGGCACAGCCTGTCAGACGCTCCTCCTTCTTCCTTTTAACGGTCACAAGCCCTTAGTAACAATGCAAGATCACCACACTCTTTTACCATTACCCGGGTAAGTTCCTTTCACCTCATTTGGTGGAAGTGATCCATGTACGGACTGTACGGCCTTGTACGGCCTTGTACGGACATGATCACTTCCATCCAACATTCTCCAAATAGCTTCCTCACTTCATATCTTCAGCCCTTACTTCATGTAACCCTCCTTAACATCATACTCAGCACAATACTCCACTCATCTCAACATGCAGTGGAGAGTATAAGTGAGATTTAAGAGAGTTCTTGAGAGATTGCTTGAGAGATTTAGTAACCAGGAAGTATAAGAGATTAAGAGAGATAGAACTGAGTATATTGAAGTGAGAGAACTCCTCTCCTTGGTTTACAATCAGATACAACATTGTCTTAAATAGACAATCACACACATTTGACAAATACTAAAACAGGGTTTAACTAAAGAAATAGTATTGTAATGTTTCTGATGAAGCCAGGAGGATGCAGCCAAGGTAAATCTCAACCAGAGGGAGTAAGAGTGATAGGAGAGAGAGATGGGCACAGTTTGGTTGAGTGAAAGTGACAGCAGGCTCATCTCCTTATGCACATGTGACTTTTACTCTATTTTATTCCCAACTTGTCTGATCTCTCTCCAACGGTCTGATCTCTATTTTAAACTTCAAATATGCTTCATCAGACTCAGCTGGACGATTTCCCCACTTGCCTTGACTTCCAAGACACTCTAGGTTACTTGCACTCCAAGACTGTACAAACAGATTCAAATCTGCCTGTTCTGGATGCTTCATTTGCTTGCTCTGGTTTTGCTTGATCTCTCATCAGCTCCAGCTTTATTTATCTTCATTCCAACACTCCCCCTCAAGCTTGACCATAGGATCCTTGGACAAGCTTGGAACATTGAAGAAGCTCCCTCATTAAAAAAAAGTGTGGAAAACCTCATGGGATAAAACCAACACTTAGGGAAAAAGAGTAGAGTTCAACAATGCCTAGGGATTGGCCAGTGAGTCTAAGGAACTCAGATGACTCATGGTGGAGTCCTTAGACCCTGGATCATGGCCTTACTTCAATGGCAAGTCAGGCACCAATGCCTTCCTTGCTTCACACTCAAAGCTGCTTGGACCATTCTTCCTTGTGTGTCTCTTGAACCATTCTTCCTTGTGTGTCTCTTGAACCAGGAGCTCAACACCCAAACAGGCTGCGCTTAATTCAACCGGTTCTACACACAAGGTATGAGAAGATCCAGCCTGGTGGATGGTTGATCAGCTTCTGGTCTGCCTCTCCATCAATCCCCCTAGAGGTATCTTCAAAGGACAGCCATGTTCTGACTCAACCAAGACTTATTACAATCTGACCTCTTCTTCAATAATCTCTCCATGGTCAGGAATATACATCATGTGTAGGCTCTGAACAGCATGGGCAAAATCTTCTTCTTTGTCTTGATTTGATGATGGACAGAGAACACCACTTTTGTACCTGAAACATCACTCAAACTCCAGCAAGAATCAGACCACACACACTAGGATCAGACCTTGATAACTCACCAAGTCTGATCCTAATGTTTTTGAGAAAAAAATGCAAAGGACAGAAGAATCTAAACAACTCATTCAGTTCAACTCCATGCACACAAACATCACTAACTGCACAGGTATGATAACTCATCAAGAACAAGGCATTAGGCTATTTTTATCAATTTTAATGACAAGCACAAAGACTAGACAACTCATCTATCTCTTATGCAACAAATGAATGCAGTACAAGATCAGGAAACTCTCCTAGACCTTTAGCAATGCAACAAGACAGAAACTGATACTAAGAAACTCACTTAGACCAGAGATAACACAAACAATTATTCTAAGAGAAGAGCTAGTCATAACCATGCTAGAAAACTTAGAAACAATTTAAAACATAAACAACACATACAACGTAAGTATCATGGCACAGAAACTAGGTTCAACAACTCTAGCAACTTGAACCTGTCCCAAGAATACCAAGCACACCACTCAACACAACCAGACATAACTACACAAGCTCTTATTAAGGGTTAGAAGGTTAACTTACAACCAAGGAACCTGAGCTGGTCCCTTGAACCTCCAGCCCATATGGCTCACTGGAAATGCAGTGGCTTGAGGTGTGAATTGAGTATCAAACACCTCTCCTTGGTGTAACCTATTGAAATAAATAAAGGAATGACCAGAAGAAGAAGCTGGTTGATGATCCAAGGATATAAGTTCATCAAGAGAAGCCAATTTGGTTTTGTTTTGTACAAACTTGCTCCACAAGCTACCACTTGACCTAACCTGACTTGCAAGGCAAGGAATGAGTTGTGGAAGACCTTATGGACGTGGGAACCTCTGTGAAGTAAAGGAAAAATGTTTGAATTTAAATAAGAGAGGCTTGTTTGAATTTGAAAAGAAGAAGTCACATGGGTTGCTTTGGAGAAGCAGCTGGACCTGTCCCTTTCACTCAAGCAGGCTGTGCACACCTCTCTCCTGTCTCTTTCTCTGCTTCTGGTCGTGCCTCCCCTTGTCCATATCCTCCTGGACTCTTCCATTTCCCCATTATATTAGTTGTTTAGTGTTCCCTGATTTAATCTTTGTTTATTGTAAGTGATTGCCTATTTAAAGGCTTCACCACTCTTGTAACAAGTTATCAAGTATTAATACAAGTTCTTTCAGTCTAATTTCGTGGCTCTCTCTCCCTTGCTTGTGTCTAAACAATATTCACAATGTAAGGAGTTTAGAGTTATGGTTTAGAGGCTGCCTTAACTCTCTTTCCTTTAAGGCAGCCTAATACTTGTAAAACTCACTCTAAACTCTTCTTTATCTTCTCTTAAGCTCTAGCTTACTGATTCTAAATCCTCTTCATCTTAAGTACACAAACTCAAAGTGTTGTGTTACTACAGAAGGATAGATTCAAACTAGAGATTCTCAGCTTTCTATAACCAGTTTACTCTCTAGGATCTTGGTTGTAGTATAGGCTGTGTGAGAGGATTCAACCACCAGTTGGTTGTCTCTTCCTTTTAATGGTGAGTTCCTGTTGTATGGTTGAAGGGGATTCAGTTACAAGTTAACTGAATACTCTCTTGACATGAGACAAACACTCATGAATTCCAACATGGTATCAGAGCTTTGTTGCTCTTCTTTGGGATTAAACTCACCCATTTTCTCTCTGTTTTGAATAAATATTTTCTCTCCCACTCTGATATAGTGTTAGCTTGGTCAGTACTTGTTAGTATCTTGAATCAAGCTTGAGGAAGGGAAATATTTAGAAAATGCTTCACCATTATGCTTTATCCATTGGATAATAGCTTGTTCTTTATGGAGCATCTCTTTGACCAGTGGACAGACTGTTTTGATCCATTGGTTTCTTTGTTGTGTGAGCCATAGAAAACACTTGTTTATGTGTTATTCTGATGGTTCTCTTGTTGCAAGCCTGGAAAACATCAGGTCATGAGTTATTCCAGTGCCACTTGTCCAAGATCAGTGAGCAAATTAATTGTTCAATGGTCCATTGTGTTTCAGCTACTAAAGCACCAAACTCTTGATGAGTATTGGATGCTCCTGGCTGTTTATGCTTCCGCAAAACTCAAGAAAACAGAGAAAAACTCTGTCCATTAGAACTCTTGAGCAATTTTTCATTCTCTATTCCCAATTCTCTGATTCTCAGGTTACTTATTCTCCATCATTCTCCCATACTCTGGTTACTAATACTCTGGTCACATGATTCTCTACTCTCTACTTATTCTCTGGTTACTTTTACTCTGGTTACTTAATTTTCTTGTTGCCTGAATGCTTAGTCTTGATGATTAGGATTCAGAGAGTGTTGCTAGGATAGAATCTTACAGATATCTGTCCATTGCTGCTGTGCTTATTTAAATTGTGTTTTAAAGATCAGACTTGGTGAAAACCAATGTTATGGTCTCTTGTTGTCTACTGATGCTTGTCTTAGTGTTGGTTTGACAGATTTCCCATGTTGATCAGAGCCTGCACAAGATGCATATTCCTGACCATGGAGAAATAGTTGTGAGTAGACCAGGTGGCTTAAAAGCTCATATCAAGCTTGTCTCCTCCCCTATACTCGGAGTCAGTCTTGAGGGGGGCTGTAAATGAGCTTCCATGGCCTGTCTAGAAGCCATTGCAAGAAGAATTCAACAAGGACAGCAACAACTTGGTGTTAGAACAGATGGCCACCAGAGACTACTTGACAAGATCAGGTGGAGAGTCAAGCTGAGTGGAAAGCTATGAATCAGCCCAAGGCATGGAGTTAGAACAGTTACCTTCTGGTTGGGAAGCTATGGATCAGCTTCTAAAAAGGAGTTAGAACAGTTACCTTCAGTGGGAAGCTATGAATCAGCCCATAGCATGTGTGCTTGTACCTGGTTGATGAAGCTTCAAGTTAAGAGGGCTGTTGTCTCAAGGCATGGTGATCATCATTGGCTCTCATCTTCCAAGCTTGACCACATACTCTTATTCTCAGGTTAAGCTTGAGGAGGGGTGTTAAATATGAGAAGCCAATGTTCATTCTTCAGAAACTTATGCAAGGGAAGTACCTAAATCTATACTGATTCTTATGAATAAATAGGTTTACCTCTTGAGAATTGATGCATGTGTTTGTGCATTGTTTGAATCAGGTACCTATTGAGCTTATGAACAAGGCAGGCTTGGACTCAACCCATGATGAAGGCAAGAAGCCAGAAGAAAAGGGAGACAAGCTCTGACCACAAGAAGAAGCTCAAAGGTGTGATGAGTGTGAAGCAAGGAAGGCATTGGTGCCTGCTTGCCATTGAAGTAAGGCCATGATCCATAGTCTAAGGAGTCCTTCAAAATCATCTTAAACTCCTTAGACTCACTGGCCAATCCCTAGGCTGAAGGTAATTGCACTCTTTTTCCCTAAGTGATGGTTTTATCCCATGAGGTTTTCCACACTTAGGTTTTTAATGAGGCAAGTGCTCTCAGTTCCAAGCTTGCCCAAGGATCTCCTATGGTCAAGCTTGAGGGGGAGTATTGAAATAAATAAAGGAATGACCAGAAGAAGAAGCTGGTTGATGATCCAAGGATATAAGTTCATCAAGAGAAGCCAATTTGGTTTTGTTTTGTACAAACTTGCTCCACAAGCTACCACTTGACCTAACCTGACTTGCAAGGCAAGGAATGAGTTGTGGAAGACCTTATGGACGTGGGAACCTCTGTGAAGTAAAGGAAAAATGTTTGAATTTAAATAAGAGAGGCTTGTTTGAATTTGAAAGAAGAAGTCACATGGGTTGCTTTGGAGAAGCAGCTGGACCTGTCCCTTTCACTCAAGCAGGCTGTGCACACCTCTCTCCTGTCTCTTTCTCTGCTTCTGGTCGTGCCTCCCCTTGTCCATATCCTCCTGGACTCTTCCATTTCCCCATTATATTAGTTGTTTAGTGTTCCCTGATTTAATCTTTGTTTATTGTAAGTGATTGCCTATTTAAAGGCTTCACCACTCTTGTAACAAGTTATCAAGTATTAATACAAGTTCTTTCAGTCTAATTTCGTGGCTCTCTCTCTCCCGTGCTTGTGTCTAAACAATATTCACAATGTAAGGAGTTTAGAGTTATGGTTTAGAGGCTGCCTTAACTCTCTTTCCCTTAAGGCAGCCTAATACTTGTAAAACTCACTCTAAACTCTTCTTTATCTTCTCTTAAGCTCTAGCTTACTGATTCTAAATCCTCTTCATCTTAAGTACACAAACTCAAAGTGTTGTGTTACTACAGAAGGATAGATTCAAACTAGAGATTCTCAGCTTTCTATAACCAGTTTACTCTCTAGGATCTTGGTTGTAGTATAGGCTGTGTGAGAGGATTCAACCACCAGTTGGTTGTCTCTTCCTTTTAATGGTGAGTTCCTGTTGTATGGTTGAAGGGGATTCAGTTACAAGTTAACTGAATACTCTCTTGACATGAGACAAACACTCATGAATTCCAACATAACCTTCCCTCTTGTCAGGTACACACTTCACACCCCTCCTATCCTTTTGCTGGTCGTGGGTCATAGGTATCAAGGAATGAGCTTCAGCTTTGTTGGCCAGAGAATGACTTGAACAACTTAGCTTTGAAGCTTCTTCAGTGACCTTGCTCCAAAAATAGTTTCCTCCATAGATTTTCCTCAACATTTTGGACCAAAGGGGGTGGCTTTGTTTCTTATTTGGATCCTTGGCAGTCTCCAAGGTCGCCATTTCTTTGACTTCACTTTCTTGGAGAGTTGTGAACCAGTGGACAGTAGAATGTTCCTACTGGTTTGCAAGAGAAAGAACTTGAAACTGGACTTTGATGAAGCTTGCTGGACTGAGCTAAAGCTTTCTTGAGTTCCAGATACTTGAACCCTCCTTTATCTTGAGTTCTGGTGAGTCTCTTCCCTCCTGGAAAACCTTTGAACCAGAGGATACAAGGATGAGCAGAAACAGAGTTTTAAAGAGAGATTTGGACAGAAAACAGTTTGCGGAAGTGTTTTAGGTTTTCAGGAGCTTAACCAGGCTCTGATACCATGAGAGAATATGGAGATTAGGGTGTGAGATTAAAGGTGAGACAGAGTATGGTCGGATTTAATAAGAAGAGAATGAAGAGAGTAAGTGAGAATGTAAGAGAATGCAGTGGAGAGTATAAGTGAGATTTAAGAGAGTTCTTGAGAGATTGCTTGAGAGATTTAGTAACCAGGAAGTATAAGAGATTAAGAGAGATAGAACTGAGTATATTGAAGTGAGAGAACTCCTCTCCTTGGTTTACAATCAGATACAACATTGTCTTAAATAGACAATCACACACATTAGACAAATACTAAAACAGGGTTTAACTAAAGAAATAGTATTGTAATGTTTCTGATGAAGCCAGGAGGATGCAGCCAAGGTAATCTCAACCAGAGGGAGTGAGAGTGATAGGAGAGAGAGATGGGCACAGTTTGGTTGAGTGAAAGTGACAGCAGGCTCATCTCCTTATGCACATGTGACTTTTACTCTATTTTATTTCCAACTTGTCTGATCTCTCTCCAACGGTCTGATCTCTATTTTAAACTTCAAATATGCTTCATCAGACTCAGCTGGACGAGTTCCCCACTTGCCTTGACTTCCAAGACACTCTAGGTTACTTGCACTCCAAGACTGTACAAACAGATTCAAATCTGCCTGTTCTGGATGCTTCATTTGCTTGCTCTGGTTTTGCTTGATCTCTCATCAGCTCCAGCTTTATTTATCTTCATTCCAACAAACAGTAGCTGGCCTTAACATCTCTAGCTCAGCCCATAAGGCTCTAAACTTCCCAAAATGTTTGGTAAAGTCCGAGTCCTCTTGCTGGAGAGAGTTAATGGCTTTCTTCACTTCAAATACTCTACTAAGGTTAGAAATGTTACCATAAACCTTTTGTAGAGTATCCCATAGTTCCTTGGAAGTTTCACAGTAGGAGTAAGCTTCCAAGATTGGTGTATCAAGGCTTCCTTGAATGATAGTCAACACCATGAGATCCTCCTGATCCCATTTGCCATCATCAGCCGCCACCACTTCATTACCATCCTCTCCTAGGCTGGTTTGTTTAGAGGACTTGCCTTCAGCTACATGAGACCAAAGACCTCTTCCTCCTAAGGCTGTCTTAACTAGCCTTGACCACAGTAGGTAGTTAACTCCATTAAGAGCCACTGGAACCTTCACTTTCACCTTCCCATTGTCCATATCCATCTCGGATTCAAATCAGTGAGAAAGAGAAAATTTCTTGGTGAGAATAAAAGAGAAACAGAGTGAAAAGGGTTAGATTTGCGGAAGAATGAGTATAGAATAGGGAGATTTAGGTCTCAAGAGCTGGATTGCTCTGATACCATGTGAGATTAAGAGATTCAAGAGGAGTTTAATTGCTGGAAACCGAGCAAGAACAAGAGAGAGAGATAAGAGAATTCATGAGAGAGAGAGAGAAGCAACTAAGAACTCGTTTATTGCTTGCCAAAAGAGTAGCACCATACAACATTATTTAAAGAGCAAATCAGGACACAAGGAGACAAGAAAAAGAATAAACAAAGAGAAGGAAGAGCTGCGAGTGGAGCTTGAAAGGGACAGCTCCCCAACGTCTCTCTTCAGCCTGCACAAGCATGTGACCAAGTGGTCCACACCACTCCAACGTTCCTCTTCAGCCTTGCCGACATCCAGCCATTATTTTAATCACCTTGGACTTCTTTAACTTCGATCACATAAGGCACATCAGTTCCTTGGTTCCCAAGTTTGTACGGATTGCCTTGATTCCCAAGGTAGATTCAAATCATCTTTGCTGGCGCCAATGCACTTCCTTTGATCTCTCTTGGTCTTTTTTATTGCTTCATCTCAACAAGTACACTGGTTATATGAAGCAAAGAAGCTCTAGTTTGAATCTATCCTTCTGCAGTAACACAACACTTTGAGTTTGTGTACTTAAGATGAAGATTTAGAATCAATAATCTGTTGACATGAAGAGAATAAGGTAGAGACCACCATGTTATCAATGAAACAACCGTAGAGATCAAGGGCAAGAGTAAGGTGATCAAGTTAACATAAAACCTAGCTTGACTGGCAAGACAAGGGATGAGATATTATGGGCGGTTTTGATATTTAAATCCTGCCAAGAGAAGTGGAGAATGTCGACATAAGGAAGAGAGCTGTTGGTGGAGAAGTCACGGGTCTATGAGAGAAAAGAGGAGCAGGGAGACCGTTGGGTGCTGTCACTTTCTACCCGGCTGAACGAGCCTGCCGACCAGCTCCTCTCCCTTTGTTTATTATTTCCCTTGTACTATCACTCATTTCTTTATTGTTTCTCCTCTGGCTGCTTGTGATCGTGTTTGTCCTTAAATAGAGTGTATGAGGTTGCAATGTATGAATGAATCAAGGAGTGTTCTTATTCTCTTCTTCTTCATCCCAACACTACCTCTCTCTCTTAAATTCTCATAATGTTTCCAATCTAAATCCTTTAAAGTCTTCAGTCTTTCATGGTATCGAGCTCTCTAAAGCTCTTGAGACCTTATTCTTCTAGTCTAAATCTCTTATTTCCAAGAACTCTCTGATCTTTTCTTTTCTATTTTGGCAAAGTTCTTGGTGTTCTTCAGCTGTTCTTATTTTCCAGCTTCAAAATTTGCCAAAAATGGAAACTCAGACCAAGATGGTTATCATTCCCGTGACACTGAATGGGCCAAACTATCTGTTATGGTCAAGGCTTGTCAAGACAGCACTCGGAGGCAGAGGTCTTTGGGAGTGTGTTGTGGAGGGCAAGGGAGCAAAACAAACCAGCCTAGGAGAGGATGGTAAAGAAGATGTGGGCTGCTAAAGGAGATGGAAAGAAAGAAGGTCAAGCGGATCTTATGGTTCTCTCCATCATTCAGAACAGCCTTGCACCACATATCCTGGAGGCATACTCCTATTGTGAAACCTCAAAGGAGCTATGGGACACTCTTAAGAAAGTTTATGGAAATGTCTCCAACATCAGCCGTGTGTTTGAAGTCAAGAGGGCTATCAACACCCTCACACAAGAGGATACTGATTTTTCAAAACATTTTGGGAAATTTAGATCCTTGTGGGCTGAGCTGGAGATGCTGAGACCATCAAGTGTTGACCCTGAGGTGCTGAATGAGAGAAAAGAACAAGATAAAGTGTTTGCACTTCTGTTTACTCTCAATCCAGTGTATGGTGGGTTAATCAAACACATTCTGAGGAGTGACAAGCTCCCAGACCTTGAGGAGCTATGCGCCAGATACAAAAGGAGCAAGGCTCAGTGGAGCTCTTTGGAGGTAAAGGAGACCTCATACTTGCAAACAAAGCTGATGGAGCAGAAGATCCTGTTGAGGGCTGCTAACAAAGGGTACTACAAACCAAGTGACAAGAAGGTGTGGGAGTGTGACCACTGCAAGAAGAAAGGGCATGGAAGAGACAAGTGCTGGATTCTTCACCCACACCTCAAGCCACGAAGTTCAGAACTGATGCAAGAGCAAATTACTCTGGTGATGGAGGAGAGTCATCTAATTCAATGCGCACTAGGAATGCTGGTGATGGGAATGCGCTTACCAATGGTGGTGGTACAGCCATGAGAGGGACACAAGATGAGACTATCAAGAAGTCTGACCTCCATGCACTCATCAAAGCCCTAAAGGAGTCTGGTAACACACTTGGTTTATCTTTAAATGCATCATATAAAGTGTCTAGTGCACCGTGTGGTCTTACCACAAATCTGAATGCCTTTGATAAGATTAAACCATTAGTAATAGACTCAGGAGCATCTCATCACATGATTAGTGACGCCAAGATGATTAAAAACATTAAGCCTATCTCAGGGAATGTTAAAATTGCTAATGGTGATAGAATTCCCATTATGGGTGAAGGAACCATTAACCTGTTTGATAGAGAAACCAAAGCTTTCTATATGCCTTCATTTGCTTCAAATTTGTTATCAGTTAAAAGAGTGACCACTGATTTAAATTGTAATGTGATATTCAGTCCTAATGAGGTTATGTTTCAGGATATTGAGACTCTTAAGTTGATTGGCAAAGGTGTTTCAAGGGAGGACTTGTACCTGCTTGAAGATATCAAGACCATTTCAAATTCTGCTTTTAGTTCAATTCCTGTTTTAGATAATGATGTATTATGGCATGCTAGGCTAGGCCATCCTCATTCTCGTGCACTGAACATCTTATTTCCTCATGTTTCTTTTAAAAATGATGACTGTGAAGCATGCATCCTTGGCAAGCATTGCAAAACTGTCTTCCCTAAGTCTTCTACTATCTATGAAAATTGCTTAGATCTTATACACTCTGATGTCTGGACTGCACCATGCATATCTAGGGAGAATCATAAGTATTTTGTCACTTTCATTGATCAAAAATCAAAATACACTTGGCTGACTATGATTCAAACTAAAGATAGAGTGCTTGATGCTTTTATAAATTTCCAGAACTACATAACTAATCATTTCAATGTTAAGATCAAAGTATTCAGGTCAGACAATGGGGGAGAATATACAAGTAGTGCATTCAAAAACCATCTTGCTAAGCATGGGATCATTCATCAAACTAGCTGTCCATATACTCCACAACAAAATGGAGTGGCTGAGAGGAAGAACATGCACCTCATGGAGGTGGCCAGGTCCATGATGTTCTATACCAACATGCCTAAACGCTTCTGGAGTGATGCAGTCATGACTGCTTGCTATCTCATCAACAGAACTCCAACTAGAGTGCTTGAGGATTCTACACCATATGAGGTACTGAACAAAAGAAAACCATCTGTAGACTACTTGCGTGTCTTTGGGTGTGTGTGTTTTGTGTTACAGCCAGGTGAGCATAGAAACAAGTTGGAGGCAAGAAGTGTCAAGGCAGTGTTCATAGGCTACTCCACCACTCAAAAGGGGTACAAATGCTATGTACCAGAGACTAGGAGAGTCATGGTGTCCCGAGATGTGAAGTTTGTTGAGTCCAGAGGCTACTTTGATGAAAAGAATTGGGATGAGCTCAAGGACCTGTCCAAAGGAGTCTCGGATAGAGCACAAAATCTGAAGCACATTATGGAGAGTCTTGGTATCAACATGAGTCCGAGCACAGAACCAGTGCCTGTTGAGGAACAAGGTGTTCATCCTAATCCTGAAGGGGGGAATCAAGAGGACCCTCATACTGATCAAGAGGGATCAGACGCAAGAGAAGGAGATCAAGAGGGTCAAGAAGGGACTAATACTGGTCAGGAGCAAGAGGTTCATGATCAGGATGAAACTAGTCACATTGAACCATCAGTACATGAGCAAGAGGCAGAGTCTGATGGAGAAGAGCTTGTAGAAGAAGTCCAGCCGCTTAGGAGAAGCACAAGAATCAGACATCATCCATCAAACTGGATCAATACAAGAGTGTATTTCAACAGCCAAGCAGTTGCTCATCCAACTCAAGCAACATGCACCCTAGCCCAATATCCTGTGGATCATCAAGCATTCATCACTAATCTTGATGAGGCCTACATACCAAGGTCGTATGAAGAAGCTATGGCAATCAAGGAATGGAGAGATTCAGTAGGAGATGAGATGGGTGCTATGGAGAGAAATGGAACCTGGTTTGAAACTGAGCTTCCCAAAGGCAAGAAGGCGGTTACAAGTATGCTGTTGTTCACAATCAAATACTTAGCCAATGGGAAACCTGAGAGGAAGAAGACCAGACTAGTAGCAAGAGGCTACACTCAAGTATATGGTGAGGATTATCTTGAAACCTTTGCACCAGTGGCAAAGCTTCACACCATAAGGATTGTGCTATCTCTTGCTGTGAATTTGGAATGGGATCTTTGGCAAATGGATGTCAAGAATGCATTTCTACAAGGAGAGCTTGAAGATGAAGTGTACATCGTCCACCAAAGGGTATTGAAGACATGGTTAAACCAGGCAATGTGTTAAGACTCAAGAAAGCAATCTATGGTCTAAAGCAATCCCCAAGAGCTTGGTACCACAAGCTGAGCACCACACTGAATGGGAGAGGCTTTGTAAAATCTGAGGCTGATCATACTCTTTTCACTCTCACAAGCAAGCAAGGAATCATTGTCATCTTGATATATGTTGATGACATTATAATCACTGGTAGTGATAAGGAGGGGATTGCATCCACCAAAGCTTTCCTCAAGGCAACTTTTGATATCAAAGACTTGGGAGAGCTAAAATACTTCTTGGGCATTGAGATGTGTAGATCCAAAGAGGGATTGTTTCTCTCACAAAGGAAGTATACGCTTGACCTACTAAGGGAAGTTGGTGACTTAGGAGGAAGAACAGCCAAGACTCCTCTTGAAGAAGGTTACAAAGTGATGCGTGAGGGGGAGATAGAAGACAAGCTGTATGAAGATGTAAAGCACTATAGGAGGATGGTGGGAAAACTCATATATCTCACCATCACACGACCTGATGTGTGCTTTGGTCAACCAAGTGAGCCAACATATGCAAGCTCCTAAGATGCACCATTGGAGCATGGTGGAAAGAATCCTAAGGTACTTAAGAGAAGCACCAGGGCAAGGAGTTTGGATGGGCTGCAACAAGAGCACTGAGATAGTAGGCTATTGTGATGCAGATTGGGCAGGAGATAGAGTTGATAGGAGATCAACTACTGGTTATTGCACATTTATTGGAGGCAATTTGGTAACTTGGAAGAGCAAGAAGCAGAAGGTGGTTTCATGTTCAAGTGCTGAGGCAGAGTATAGAGCCATGAGGAAACTCACAAGTGAGCTGATTTGGATCAAAGGACTGCTTAAAGACTTGGGAGTTGAGACTACATCACCAATCACTATGCATTGTGATAACCAGGCGGCTATACACATTGCTAGCAACTCAGTCTTCCATGAAAGAACCAAACATATAGAAGTGGACTGCCACAAGGTTAGACAAGCCGTGGAACAGAAAGTAATACTACCTTGCTACACAAGAAGTGAGGATCAGCTAGCTGATATATTCACAAAGGCAGCAAGCACTAAGATTTGTGAGTTCATCCATCCAAGGTTGGGACTCATAGATCTTTCATGTCACTGATCTCTCCTCCATGAAGTGATCTACTCTTTTCCTTGGCTTGGTTTTATCCCATTGGGTTTTTCCTAGCTAAGGTTTTAATGAGGGATTGCTTCATGGCTTCCAAGCTTGACTTGTTCTACATGGTCAAGCTTGAGGGGGAGTGTTGACATGAAGAGAATAAGGTAGAGACCACCATGTTATCAATGAAACAACCGTAGAGATCAAGGGCAAGAGTAAGGTGATCAAGTTAACATAAAACCTAGCTTGACTGGCAAGACAAGGGATGAGATATTATGGGCGGTTTTGATATTTAAATCCTGCCAAGAGAAGTGGAGAATGTCGACATAAGGAAGAGAGCTGTTGGTGGAGAAGTCACGGGTCTATGAGAGAAAAGAGGAGCAGGGAGACCGTTGGGTGCTGTCACTTTCTACCCGGCTGAACGAGCCTGCCGACCAGCTCCTCTCCCTTTGTTTATTATTTCCCTTGTACTATCACTCATTTCTTTATTGTTTCTCCTCTGGCTGCTTGTGATCGTGTTTGTCCTTAAATAGAGTGTATGAGGTTGCAATGTATGAATGAATCAAGGAGTGTTCTTATTCTCTCTTCTTCTTCATCCGCAACACTACCTCTCTCTCTCTTAAATTCTCATAATGTTTCCAATCTAAATCCTTTAAAGTCTTCAGTCTTTCATAATCTAGAGCTTAAGAGAAGATAAAGAAGAGCTTAGAGTGAGTTTTACAAGTGTTAGGCTACCTTAAGAGAAAGAGAGTTAAGGCAGCCTCTAAACCATAACTCTAAACTCCTTACATTGTGAATATTGTTTAGACACAAGCAAGGGAGAGAGAGACACGAAATTAGATTGAGAGAACTTGTATTGATGCTGGATGAATGTTACAAGTGGTGGAGAAGCCTTTAAATAGGCAATACACATGATTAAACAATTACTAAACAAGAGAAACATAAACAAATAATTATGTAGGGAATGAGATGAAGCCAAAGGGGATACATCCAAGGTATGGACGTTCAGGAAGAGTAGAAAGGCACAGGATGTGAGGCACATCCTTCCTTGGTGATAGTGACAGCTCTACACAACTCCTTATGCACCCATGTGACTTCTTCTTGCTTAATTCAAGCCAGATCCTTTATTTTGAATTCAAACTGGTTTCCTTGACTTCTTAGAGGTTCCCAACGTCCATAAGGTCCTCCATAACTCATTCCTTGCCTTGCAAGTCAGGTTAGGTCAAGTGGTAGCTTGTGGAGCAAGTCTGTACAAAACAGAACCAAATTGGCTTCTCTTGATGAACTTATCCTTGGATCATGAACCAGCTTCTTCTTCTGGTCATTCCTTTATTTATTTCAATAGGGTGGAGAATCCAACACTGGCTTTTCTTGTGTCCATGCTTCTTGCAATGATCACAGTCTCCATTGAACCTCCTATCTTCATACCTTCCTTGAACCGCTTTGTTGGCTTGAGGAGCTTCATCTTGCTCTACTTTTGCTGCTTAATTCACCTAAGCAAGCTCTCCTTTCTTCCCAAACAGCCCAATGGTACCTTGTTCCTTTTGGATCCTAGCACAGACATTTTCAAGATCCGGCAGGCTCTCCTCTCTGTTGGAATGAAGATAAATAAAGCTGGAGCTGATGAGAGATCAAGCAAAACCAGAGCAAGCAAATGAAGCATCCAGAACAGGCAGATTTGAATCTGTTTGTACAGTCTTGGAGTGCAAGTAACCTAGAGTGTCTTGGAAGTCAAGGCAAGTGGGGAACTCGTCCAGCTGAGTCTGATGAAGCATATTTGAAGTTTAAAATAGAGATCAGACCGTTGGAGAGAGATCAGACAAGTTGGGAATAAAATAGAGTAAAAGTCACATGTGCATAAGGAGATGAGCCTGCTGTCACTTTCACTCAACCAAACTGTGCCCATATCTCTCTCCTATCACTCTCACTCCCTCTGGTCGAGATTTACCTTGGCTGCATCCTCCTGGCTTCATCAGAAACATTACAATACTATTTCTTTAGTTAAACCCTGTTTTAGTATTTGTCTAATGTGTGTGATTGTCTATTTAAGACAATGTTGTATCTGATTGTAAACCAAGGAGAGGAGTTCTCTCACTTCAATATACTCAGTTCTATCTCTCTTAATCTCTTATACTTCCTGGTTACTAAATCTCTCAAGCATCTCTCAAAAACTCTCTTAAATCTCACTTATACTCTCCACTGCATTCTCTTACATTCTCACTTACTCTCTTCATTCTCTTCTTATTAAATCCGACCATACTCTGTCTCACCTTTAATCTCACACCCTAATCTCCATATTCTCTCATGGTATCAGAGCCTGGTTAAGCTCCTGAAAACCTAAAACACTTCCGCAAACTGTTTTCTGTCCAAATCTCTCTTTAAAACTCTGTTTCTGCTCATCCTTGTATCCTCTGGTTCAAAGGTTTTCCAGGAGGGAAGAGACTCACCAGAACTCAAGATAAAGGAGGGTTCAAGTATCTGGAACTCAAGAAAGCTTTAGCTCAGTCCAGCAAGCTTCATCAAAGTCCAGCTTCAAGTTCTTTCTCTTGCAAACCAGTAGGAACAATCTACTGTCCACTGGTTCACAACTCTCCAAGAAAGTGAAGTCAAAGAAATGGCGACCCTGGAGACTGCCAAGGATCCAAATAAGAAACAAAGCCACCCCCTTTGGTCCAAAATGTTGAAGAAAATCTATGGAGGAAACTATTTTTGGAGCAAGGTCACTCAAGAAGCTTCAAAGCTAAGTTGTTCAAGTCATTCTCTGGCCAACAAAGCTGAAGCTCATTCCGTGATACCTATGACCCACGACCAGCAAAAGGATAGGAGGGGTGTGAAGTGTGTACCTGACAAGAGGGAAGGTTACACCAAGGAGAGGTGTTTGATACTCAATTCACACCTCAAGCCACTGCATTTCCAGTGAGCCATATGGGCTGGAGGTTCAAGGAACCAGCTCAGGTTCCTTGGTTGTAAGTTAACCTTCTAACCCTTAATAAGAGCTTGTGTAGTTATGTCTGGTTGTGTTGAGTGGTGTGCTTGGTATTCTTGGGACAGGTTCAAGTTGCTAGAGTTGTTGAACCTAGTTTCTGTGCCATGATACTTAAGTTGTATGTGTTGTTTATGTTTTAAATTATTTCTAAGTTTTCTAGCATGGTTATGACTAGCTCTTCTCTTAGAATAATTGTTTGTGTTATCTCTGGTCTAAGTGAGTTGCTTAGTATCAGTTTCTGTGTTGTTGCATTGCTAAAGGTCTAGGAGAGTTTCCTGATCTTGTACTGCATTCATTTGTTGCATAAGAGATGTTGACATGAAGAGAATAAGTTAGAGACCACCATGCTATCAAGGAAACAACCGTAGAGATCAAGGGCAAGAGTAAGGTGATCAGGTTAACATAAAACCTAGCTTGACTTGCAAGACAAGGGATGAGATATTATGGGCGGGTTTGATATTTAAATCCTGCCAAGAGAAGTGGAGAATGTCGACATAAGGAAGAGAGCTGTTGGTGGAGAAGTCACGGGTCTATGAGAGAAAAGAGGAGCAGGGAGACCGTTGGGTGCTGTCGCTTTCTACCAGGCTGAACGAGCCTGCCGACCAGCTCCTCTTCCTTTGTTTATTATTTCTCTTGTACTATCACTCATTTCTTTATTGTTTCTCCTCTGGCTGCTTGTGATCGTGTTGGTCCTTAAATAGGGTGTATGAGGTTGCAATGTAATCAATCAATTAAGAAGTGTTCTTATTCTCTCTTCTTCTTCATCCGCAACACTATCTCTCTCTCTCTCTCTTGAATTCTCACAATGTTTCTGTAACGACCGTGACCCAAGATGGGAGGAGCCCATTTGTTTTTTTTATTAAAACCCAAAACCTTCTTTTTTATTTTGTCCCACATTGGAAGTTTAAGCTTCCTTCCTCCTTTCCCTTCTCCTATATGAGAAACTCCACCCCCTTTCTTTATTCTCATCAAGTCAAAGTATTTTCTTTGCGCGTGACGAGTTGTTGTTGGAATATCCGACGACCTGTCATTAGTTAATTATTCGGGTGGGATTTCCGGCAAGATTCTGGCGGGATTTCCGGGCGAGCTTTCGGCGAGTTTTCTGGTAAGTTGTCGCCTTCATATTTCTAGTCGTAGAAATCTGTTTAGGGAAGTATCCAGTTTAGGAAACCGCCATTTTAGGAAAGTTTCTATTTTAGGAAAGTTTCCATTTTGGAAACTTTATTTCCTGAGATCTGAGTCTAAGCCGTTGATTCCCGTATTGCAGTTGATCTCTTTGACCATCTTCCGTTGTTCATTCCAGCCAGTTGCTAAGGTGAGGGTCTACTCCGTAAATCCCGTACCGGTGTAGAAATCTTCCTATGATAGGTTTAGATTTCGAAACATGAATCGAGTCTGTTTGAGTCGTGATTGGTAGTTAGTTATTTCTTGTAAACCGGAATTAGGGGTCTAGAGGATTCAACTATTGATTGGATTGTGTGATGTTGAGTTATGAAATATATATATAAATATATGTACATAGTTATGAGTAGGGACTATGTGCGAGGGCGGGGGTTCAGGGATGCCTGGACTATCGACGCCACTATTGGAGGGGCGGGGGCTCAGAGACGTCTGGGCTAGCGACGCAATTTGTGTGGTGCTTGGTGCAGAGACGTTTGCATCTGAAGCAGCTTTGGAGGGCGGGGGTACAGAGACAGACTGTACTAGCGACGCCATGTATGTATATCCGTATGAGGAGATGCGGGGTGTGTGGTTTAGCTATGCACTATCAGCGCTTTGCTTGTTGTGTGTGATGCTTTAGCGCCTTGTTTGTTCATGTTAGAGCTAAACTTCCATAGTGGGAGTTCTATTTTCTTGAGTCAGTGGTTTGTGGATTAGCATCCCATACCTCACTGAGTAACTCCCCTGTTGCTCACCCTCCTTCTTCCCTTTCAGGTGAGACTGCCGAGCAGGAGTGATTGCTATTGGACCGGTGCTTTTGGGAGTTATTTTATTTTCAGACTTTCGGTTTTATGTTTTTATCGATTTTATCAGACTTATTTATTTTTATCCGATTTGCTGGATTTATGATGATGAGATGACTTTTGAGAAGTAATAAATGGAGATTTTATGAGATATTTATTTATTATATTATTTGGAAAGATCGGGGTATTACAATTTGGTATCAGAGCGGGGTTCCGTCCCGGCTCTGACCCGGGATGGCGATTTATGGGACTCGGATTTTAAAGATTTCAATGTTTTGGGATTGGGAGTTTTTGTAAGAAAAAAATGCACCCTTCTACCGTGTATCATTCAGTTAATCGATAGAGATTCTGATTTTCTTTTCTTCTGCAGGAGATGACTAAGTTTCTTTCGTTTCCATCGTCTATTATCTTGTCTTTTCTCTTCTTCAAAACCGTGAACGTTCTCTCATCGTCTCTTTGGAATTCGGGACGAATTCCGATTAAGTGGGGGAGAATTGTAACGACCGTGACCCAAGATGGGAGGAGCCCATTTGTTTTTTTTATTAAAACCCAAAACCTTCTTTTTTATTTTGTCCCACATTGGAAGTTTAAGCTTCCTTCCTCCTTTCCCTTCTCCTATATGAGAAACTCCACCCCCTTTCTTTATTCTCATCAAGTCAAAGTATTTTCTTTGCGCGTGACGAGTTGTTGTTGGAATATCCGACGACCAGTCATTAGTTAATTTTTCGGGTGGGATTTCCGGCAAGATTCTGGCGGGATTTCCGGGCGAGCTTTCGGCGAGTTTTCTGGTAAGTTGTCGCCTTCATATTTCTAGTCGTAGAAATCTGTTTAGGGAAGTATCCAGTTTAGGAAACCGCCATTTTAGGAAAGTTTCTATTTTAGGAAAGTTTCCATTTTGGAAACTTTATTTCCTGAGATCTGAGTCTAAGCCGTTGATTCCCGTATTGCAGTTGATCTCTTTGACCATCTTCCGTTGTTCATTCCAGCCAGTTGCTAAGGTGAGGGTCTACTCCGTAAATCCCGTACCGGTGTAGAAATCTTCCTATGATAGGTTTAGATTTCAAACATGAATCGAAGTCTGTTTGAGTCGTGATTGGTAGTTAGTTATTTCTTGTAAACCGGAATTAGGGTCTAGAGGATTCAACTATTGATTGGATTGTGTGATGTTGAGTTATGAAATATATATATAAATATATGTACATAGTTATGAGTAGGGACTATGTGCGAGGGCGGGGGTTCAGGGATGCCTGGACTATCGACGCCACTATTGGAGGGGCGGGGGCTCAGAGGCGTCTGGGCTAGCGATGCAATTTGTGTGGTGCTTGGTGCAGAGGCGTTTGCATCTGAAGCAGCTTTGGAGGGCGGGGTACAGAGACGACTGTACTAGCGGCATGCGTATGTATATCCGTATGAGGAGATGCGGGGTGTGTGGTTTAGCTATGCACTATCAGCGCTTTGCTTGTTGTGTGTGATGCTTTAGGCGTCTTGTTTGTTCATGTTACAGCTAAACTTCCATAGTGGGAGTTCTATTTTCTTGAGTCAGTGATTTGTGGATTAGCATCCCATACCTCACTGAGTAACTCCCCTGTTGCTCACCCTCCTTCTTCCCTTTCAGGTGAGACTGCCGAGCAGGAGTGATTGCTATTGGACCGGTGCTTTTGGGAGTTATTTTATTTTCAGACTTTCGGTTTTATATTTTTTTTATCGATTTTATCAGACTTATTTATTTTTATCCGATTTGCTGGATTTATGATGATGAGATGACTTTTGAGAAGTAATAAATGGAGATTTTATGAGATATTTATTTATTATATTATTTGGAAAAATCGGAGTATTACAGTTTCTAATCTAAATCCCTTAAAGTCTTCAGTCTTTCAAGAGATAGATGAGTTGTCTAGTCTTTGCGCTTGTCATTAAAATTGATAAAAATAGCCTAATGCCTTGTTCTTGATGAGTTATCATACCTGTGCAGTTAGTGATGTTTGTGTGCATGGAGTTGAACTGAATGAGTTGTTTAGATTCTTCTGTCCATTGCATTTTTTTCTCAAAAACATTAGGATCAGACTTGGTGAGTTATCAAGGTCTGATCCTAGTGTGTGTGGTCTGATTCTTGCTGGAGTTTGAGTGATGTTTCAGGTACAAAAGTGTTGTTCTCTGTCCATCATCAAATCAAGACAATGAAGAAGATTTTGCCCATGCTGTTCAGAGCCTACACATGATGTATATTCCTGACCATGGAGAGATTATTGAAGAAGAGGTCAGATGGTAATAAGTCTTGGTTGAGTCAGAACATGGCTGTCCTTTGAAGATACCTCTAGGGGGATTGATGGAGAGGCAGACCAGAAGCTGATCAACCATCCACCAGGCTGGATCTTCTCATACCTTGTGTGTAGAACCGGTTGAATTAAGCAGCCTGTTTGGGTGTTGAGCTCCTGGTTCAAGAGACACACAAGGAAGAATGGTGGTGTAAGGCATTGGAGCAGAGACTAAGGGTGGATCAGTTGGCTTAAGCGCAGGTGTTGGTACTGTTGTGCTCCTGGTTCAAGTTCAGTATTGCTCACTTCCAAGCTTGGTCCTTCACTTATACTCTCCGGATCAAGCTTGAGGAGGGGTAATGGAGAGCATTCCTGAAGGTTCAAGTCGTCTATTTCCTCACCAGAGATCAGAAATGGAGTTCACTCTGATCATAATTGGAGTTTGCAAGTGGTGGAGTTCACTCTTGCATTACTTATTGCTAACCGGATCAAAGAAGCCATCTAGAACCCATTGCAATCATGTGATTGAGCGTGTGATTGAGCTTCCATGATCTGGACTGTGTCTTACCTGATGCCAAGAGGGTGGAAAGTGGTGCTATCCTGACCAGCCTCAACATGAGGGATTCAAAGATCAACAATGAACCAGCTAGGAGGGAGATCAAGGACGACCTGGGCTTCATGATGGACGTGTCTAAGAAGTTGTTGGCTGAAGATAGGCCTTTCAAGCCCAAGAAGTGGAAAGATAAACCAGCTTGGTTCACCAGCCTCTTTTATGGATTATCCTTTGGGTTGAAAAAGAAACCAATGATGCAGATAAGTATTTGGAATATTTCCAAATATCTTATTATTTATTTTAGTAATTATATTAAGTTAGATAATTACCTTTTATTGTATTTTCTATATTTTAATGGTTTTCCTATTTTAGTTAAGATTAGGGTTTTCTAGATCTAATGATTTATTATAAATAGTCATTCAAGCCTACAATTGTAAGGGAGACATTCTTTAATAAAACTTAAGCTCTTGGCTTTATTTTCACGTCCCTTTGGGGACCTCCCTTCATTGTTCACGTGGTGAGCAAGTTCCTTTGTCACAGTAGGTAGCGTGAGCTTCCGTGATACATCCTAGACATGAAGCAGGGTGCACCTGTGTCTCAGGAGTTGCTAAACAACTCTAGAGCAGTCCATAGCTCTTTTGTGAAGATCACCCAACGTCCTGGAGCTTCTCAAGCTCAAGGATCCTTCCATCATCCCTCAAGTGTGATTGGGACGAGGTCTTCTTATCCAAGGCCGTACCAGAAAGGAAGTACACTCAAGAGAAAAGACCACCACTCAAGCCAAGAGGGCAGTGGTTTCAAGGCATTGGTGATCATTGGCTCTCATCTTCCAAGCTTGACCATATTAAACACATTTGTGTTTTAGAGCATGATTCAAACAATCAGAGATAATTAAATGAAAGATTAGAGAGATTAAGAGATTTTAGTGAGAGAATAAAGAGAGAGAGACTCAAAACTTCATTGATTAATTTCTGATGAGGTTTACAAGTATATATAGAGAAAGCAACAAGGGTTTTCGAAATACACAAGCATGTGTAGTCAATGGACAGGCTGGAACTCCTTTTGAAATACTTGGCTATGCTTTCTCACATGCTTGCAACAGTGCTAAAGCAACTTCTTCTTTCCAGCACATGACAGGCTGTCCAAGGCTCTCTTCTTCCTCTCCAGACTGCTCTTCCTTATCCCTACTCCTTGTTGGACGTGATTCACCCACCAAAGTGGTGCATGGTAACTTCCCAAGCTTTAACTTAGTTACCACAGTAAAAACAAAGTTACTGTGGTAAATCCCCAAAGTTACTGACTTCTCCTAAACACTTCCTCTCTCAATGTATCAACTCCTCATCTCAACACTCCCCCTCAAGCTTGACCATGTAGAACAAGTCAAGCTTGGAAACCATGAAGACCTCCCTCATTAAAAAACTCACCAAGGAAAACCCATTGGGACAAAACCTTGATGAGGGAAAAAGAGTGGAGACTCCATGGTTAAGGGGCTCAGCTCCTTGGTGTAAGATCAATGAGTCCAAGCCTAGATAGTATGGACTCCATTGTCTTTAATCTTGCTGCCTTAGTAAACACATCTGCGAGCTGATCTTCACTTCTTGTATAACATGGCAGAATCACTCCAAGGGTAATCATCTGCCTCACCTTGTGACAATCAACTTCTATATGCTTTGTCCTCTCATGAAAGACAGAGTTAGAAGCAATATGGATAGCTGCTTGATTGTCACAGTGCATTGTCATAGGGGTGCTCTGCTCAATCTCCAGATGCTTCAAGATACCTTTGATCCATACCAACTCGTTTGTCAGCTTCAACATAGCCCTGTACTCAGCCTCAGCACTTGAACAGGAGATCACTTTCTGCTTCTTACTCTACCAAGTAACCAGGTTTCCTCCAATGAATGTGCAATACCCAGTAGTTGATCTTCTATCCACTCTATCTCCTGCCCAATCAGCATCACAATACCCAACTACTTCTGTACTGCCATTGCAACCCATCCAAACTCCTTTTCCAGGCGTGCCACTCAAATACCTCAGTATCCTATCAACAACTCCTTTTTAGAAGTTGATCCATAGCTTCCCAACCAGAAGGTAACTATTCTAACTCCATGCCTTGGGCTGATTCATAGCTTTCCACTCAGCTTGACTCTCCACCTGATCTTGTCAAGTAGTCTCTGGTGGCCATCTGTTCTAACACCAAGTTGTTGCTGTCCTTGTTGAATTCTTCTTGCAATGGATTCTAGACAGGCCATGGAAGCTCATTTACAGCCCCCCTCAAGCTTGACTCCGAGTATAGGGGAGGAGACAAGCTTGATATGAGCTTTTAAGCCACCTGGTCTACTCACAACTATTTCTCAATGGTCAGGAATATGCATCTTGTGCAGGCTCTGATCAATATGGGAAATCTGTCAAACCAACACTAAGACAAGCATCAGTAGACAACAAGAGACCAGAACATTGGTTTTCACCAAGTCTGATCTTTAAAACACAATTGAAATAAGCACACCAGCAATGGACAGATATCTGTAAGATTCTATCCTAGCAACACTCTCTGGATCCTAATCATCAAGACTAAGCATTCAGGCAACAAGAGAATTAAGTAACCAGAGTAAAAGTAACCAGAGAATTAGAGAGTAGAGAATCATGTAACCAGAGTATTAGTAACCAGAGTATGGGAGAATGATGGAGAATACATAACCTGAGAATCAGAGAATAGAGAATATAAAATTGCTCAAGAGTTCTAATGGACAGAGTTTTGCGGAAGCATTAACAGCCAGGAGCATCCAATACTCATCAAGAGTTTGGTGCTTTAGCAGCTGAAACACAATGGACCATTGGACAATTACTTTATCCAATGATCTTAGACATGTGCCACTGGAATAACTCATGAACATATGATGTTTTCCAGGCTTGCAACAAAAGAACCATCAGAATAACACATGAACAAGTGTTTTCTGTGGCTTAGACAACAATGAATCCAATGGATCAAAACAGTTTGTCCACTGGTCAAAGAGATGCTCCATTAAGAGAAAGCTATTATCCAATGGATAAAGCATAATGGTGAAGCATTTTTAAAATCTTTCTCTTCCTCAAGCTTGATTCATGATACTAACAAGTACTAAACAAGCTAACACTATATCAGAGTGGGAGAGAAAGGATTTATTCAAAAGTCAGAGAGAAAATAGGTGAGTTTAATCCCAAAGAAGAGCAACCAGGCTCTGATACCATGTTGGAATTCATGAGTGTTTGTCTCATGTCAAGAGAGTATTCAGTTAACTTGTAACTGAATCCCCTTCAACCATACAACAGGAACTCACCATCATACTTGAGGAGACAACCAACTGGTAGTTGAATCCTCTTACACAGCCTATACAATAACCAAGATCCTAGACAGTAAACTGGTTATGTATGGCAAAGAATCTCTAGTTTGAATCTATCCTTCTGTAGTAACACAACACTTTGAGTTTGTGTACTTAAGATGAAGAGGATTTAGAATCAGTAATCTAGAGCTTAACTGAAGATAAAGAAGAGTTTAGAGTGAGTTTTACAAGTATTAGGCTGCCTTAAGAGAAAGAGAGAGTTAAGGCAGCCTCTAAACCATAACTCTAAACTCCTTACATTGTGAATATTGTTTAGACACAAGCAAGGGAGAGAGAGCCACGATATTAGACTAAGAGAACTTATATTGATACTGGATAACTTGTTACAAGAATGGTGCAGCCTTTAAATAGGCAATCACTTACAATAAACAAAGATTAAATCAGGGAACACTAAAAAACTAATATAATGGGGAAATGGAAGAGTCCAGGAGGATATGGACAAGGGGAGGCACGACCAGAAGCAGAGAAAGAGACAGGAGAGAGGTTGGCACAGCCTGCTTGAGTGAAAGGGACAGGTCCAGCTGCTTCTCCAAAGCAACCCATGTGACTTCTTCTTTTCAAATTCATACCAGACTCTCTTATTTAAATTCAAACATTTTCCTTTACTTCTCAGAGGTTCCCACGTCCATAAGGTCCTCCACAACTCATTCCTTGCCTTGCAAGTCAGGATAGGTCAAGTGGTAGCTTGTGGAGCAAGTCTGTACAAAACAGAACCAAATTGGCTTCTCTTGATGAACTTATTCTTGGATCATCAACCAGCTTCTCCTTCTGGTCATTCCTTTATTTATTTCAATAGTCTAACCTTGTGGCAGTCCACTTCTATGTGTTTGGTTCTTTCATGGAAGACTGAGGTTCTAGCAATGTGTATAGCCGCCTGGTTATCACAATGCATAGTGATTGGTGATATAGTCTCAACTCCCAAGTCTTTAAGCAGCCCTTTGATCCAAATCAGCTCACTTGTGAGTTTTCTCATGGCTCTATACTCTGCCTCAGCACTTGAACATGAAACCACCTTCTGCTTCTTGCTCTTCCAAGTTACCAAGTTGCCTCCAATAAATGTGCAATAACCAGTAGTTGATCTCCTATCAACCCTATCTCCAGCCCAATCCGCATCACAATAGCCTACTATCTCAGTGCTCTTGTTGCAGCCCATCCAAACTCCTTGCCTTGGTGCTTCTCTTAAGTACCTTAGGATTCTTTCTACCATGTTCCAATGATGCATCTTAGGAGCTTGCATATGTTGGCTCACTTGGTTAACCGCAAAGCACACATCAGGTCTTGTGATAGTGAGATATATGAGTTTTCCCACCATCCTCCTATAGTGCTTTACATCTTCATACGGCTTGTCTTCTATCTCCCCCTCACGCATCACTTTGTAACCTTCTTCAAGAGGAGTGTTGGCTGTTCTTCCTCCTAAGTCACCAACTTCCTTTAATAGGTCAAGCGTGTACTTCCTTTGTGAGAGAAACAATCCCTCTTTGGATCTACACATCTCAATGCCCAAGAAGTATTTTAGCTCTCCCAAGTCTTTGATATCAAAAGTTGCCTTGAGGAAAGTTTTGGTTGATGCAATCCCATCCTTGTCATTACCAGTGATTATAATGTCATCAACATAGATCAAGATGACAATGATTCCTTGCTTTCTTGTGAAGGTGAAGAGTGTATGATCAGCCTCAGATTTCACAAACCCTCTCCCATTCAGTGTGGTGCTCAGCTTGTGGTACCAAGCTCTTGGGGATTGCTTCAGACCATAGATTGCTTTCTTGAGTCTTAACACATTGCCTGGTTTGACCATGTCTTCCATACCCTTTGGTGGACGCATGTACACTTCATCTTCAAGCTCTCCTTGTAGAAATGTATTCTTGACATCCATTTGCCAAAGATCCCATTCCAAATTCACAGCAAGAGATAGCACAATCCTTATGGTGTGAAGCTTTGCCACTGGTGCGAATGTTTCAAGATAATCCTCACCATATACTTGAGTGTAGCCTCTTGCTACTAGTCTGGTCTTCTTCCTCTCAGGTTTCCCATTGGCTAAGTATTTAATTGTGAACAACATCATACTTGCAACTGCCTTCTTGCCTTTGGGAAGCTCAGTTTCAAACCAGGTTCCATTTCTCTCCATAGCACCCATCTCATCTCCTACTAAATCTCTCCATTCCGTGATTGCCATAGCTTCTTCATATGACTTTGGTATGTAAGCTCCATCAAGATTAGTGATGAACGCTTGATGATCCATAGGGTATTGGGCTAGAGAGCATGTTGCTTGAGTTGGATGAGCAACTGCTTGGCTGTTGAAATACACTCTTGTATTGATCCAGTTTGATGGGTGATGCCTGACCCTTGTGCTTCTCCTAAGCGGCTGGACTTCTTCTACAAGCTCTTCTCCATCAGACTCTGCCTCTTGCTCATGTACTGATGGTTCAATGTGACTAGTTTCATCCTGATCATGAACCTCTTGCTCCTGACCAGTATTAATCCCTTCTTGACCCTCTTGATCTCCTTCTCTTGCGTCTGATCCCTCTTGATCAGTATGAGAAAATCCTCTTGATTCCCCCCTTCAGGATTAGGATGAACCACTTGCTCCTCAACAGGCACTGATGTTGTACTAGGACTCATGTTTATACCAAGGCTCTCCATGATGTGCTTCAGATTTTGTGCTCTATCCGAGACTCCTTTGGACAGGTCCTTGAGCTCATCCCAATTCTTTTCATCAAAGTAGCCTCTGGATTCAACAAACTTCACATCTCGTGACACCATGACTCTCCTAGTCTCTGGCACATAGCATTTGTACCCCTTTTGAGTTGTGGAGTAGCCTATGAACACTGCCTTGACACTTCTTGCCTCCAACTTGTTTCTATGCTCACCGTGCTGTAACACAAAACACACACACCCAAAGACACGCAAGTAGTCTACAGATGGTTTTCTTTTGTTCAGTACCTCATATGTGAAAGTTATATGAAGAACAGAGAAGAACAGAGTGAAGAACAGAGAGAGATAATGGCGAGAGAGAGAGAGAGATAAGTGAAGGAGAATACTTTTCCCTTGATTAATTCTGTGACATGTTACAAGTTTAAATAGGCAAGTTGCAAGTTGCCTGAGAATAAAGAATGATAAACAAATAAACTCATAAACAAAGAAAAGAATAAACTAATGATGCTCTGGTCGAGGGAAAGGGACAGGTGAGAAACGGCTCCTTCCCCTTAAGTGGAACATGTGATCTTCCCATATTTGAATTCAACTTGCAGCCTGAAGCTTCCAACGGATCTCTTGACTGCTGACCTCTCCTTTGTTGATTTAAACCAATGCCTTGCCTTCCAAACTAAGCTAGGTCTCCTTTGCTTGCTTGTAGGTCAAGCATTGTACGGACAAGCTTGTAACACAAGCTTGTAAGGATCACATGTTCTTCACACGCCTACATGCTTCTCTTCTCTTTACTTCCTCATGACTCCATGTTAATACATGTCTTCATGTCAACACTCCCCCTCAAGCTTGACCATAAGGCATGGTTAAGCTTGGAACCCATGAAGACATCCCTCATTAAAACCTTTTGTGTGAAAAACCCAATGGGACAAAAACACACAAGAGGAAAAAGAGTAGATGCTTCATGGCTTAAGGAGATCATGATCTAGACAGGTCTATGAGTCCCAATCTTGGATGGATGGACTCACAAACCTTAGTGCTTGCTCCCTTGGTGAAGATATCAGCTAGCTGGTCTTCACTTCTTGTGTAGCAAGGCAGTATGATCTTCTGTTCCACTGCTTGTCTCACCTTGTGACAATCCACTTCAATGTGTTTTGTTCTCTCATGGAAGACTGAGTTGGATGCTATGTGTATGGCAGCCTGGTTATCACAATGCATTGTGATTGGTGTTGCTGTCTCAATGCCCAAGTCTCTTAACAAGTTCCTGATCCAGATAAGCTCACTAGTAAGCTTCCTCATTGCTCTATATTCTGCCTCAGCACTTGAACATGATACCACCTTCTGCTTCTTGCTCTTCCAAGTAACCAGATTGCCTCCTATGAAGGTACAATAGCCTGTAGTCGACCTCCTGTCTACTCTATCACCAGCCCAATCTGCATCACAATATCCCACAATTTCTGTGCTCTTGTTGCAACCCATCCAAACACCTTGACCAGGAGCCTCCCTTAGATATCTCATGATCCTTTCCACCATATTCCAATGATGAACCTTTGGTGCTTGCATATACTGGCTGACTTGGTTTACAGCAAAACAGATGTCTGGTCTTGTGATAGTGAGATAGATCAGCTTCCCAACCATTCTCCTATAGAGCTTGAAGTCGCCAAACTGAGTATCATCAATCTCCCTCACGCAAGACTTTGTAACCTTCTTCAAGTGGTGTTTTGGCTACTCTTGCTCCAAGTTTTCCTGCCTCATTTAAAAGATCAAGTGTGTACTTTCTTTGAGATAAGAACAGCCCCTCATTAGAGCGGCATATCTCAATCCCTAGAAAGTACTTTAGCTCACCCAAATCTTTAATATCAAATGTAGACTTAAGAAAAACTTTGGTAGAGATAATACCTTCCTTGTCACTTCCTGTGATGATAATATCATCTACATAGATCAGGATCACCACAATTCCTTGCTTGCTTGTGAGAGTGAAGAGAGTGTGCTCAGGTTCAGATTTTACAAACCCTCTTCCATTGAGAGTTGTACTCAGCTTGTGGTACCAAGCCCTTGGAGACTGTTTTAATCCATAGATTGCTTTCTTCAATCTTAAAACATTTCCTGGTTTAACCATGTCTTCCATACCAGGTGGTGGTCTCATGTAGACCTCATCTTCCAACTCTCCTTGAAGAAAAGCATTCTTGACATCCATCTGCCATAGATCCCATTCCAAGTTCACTGCCACTGAGAGAAGGATCCTTATGGTGTGGAGTTTTGCTACTGGTGCAAATGTGTCTAGATAGTCTTCTCCATAGACTTGGGTGTATCCCCTTGCCACTAGTCTTGTCTTCTTCCTCTCTGGTTGTCCATTTGCATTGTACTTGATGGTGAAGAGTAGCCGGCTAGTAACTGCTTTCTTTCCTTTTGGAAGTTCAGTTTCATACCAAGTGTCATTCTTGATCATGGCTCCAATTTCATCTCCAACAGATTCTTTCCACTCATCATGCTCCATAGCTTCTTCATAAGTCTTTGGAACATATTCCTGATCCAGATTGGTGATGAAAGCTACATGGTCTTGTGGATAGCTTGCAAAGGAGCAGGATGCTTGAATAGGATGAGCCACTGCATTGCTGTTGAAGTATACTCTGGTGTTGATCCAATTTGATGGGTCCTTCCTCACTCTGGTACTCCTTCTCAATGGTTGACTCTGCTCTACTCTTACTTCCTCTTCCTGCCCTTGATCATTATCATCCTGATCACCACTGGACTGATCAGATTCAGCTCCATCTTGATCATGAACTGATGCTGAATCATTTTCTGGTGTTCCTGGTGTTGATTCATGCTCATTACCCCCCTCAGGATCAGGATGGACTGTCTCAACAATTGGTGATGCTTCTTCAGGATTAACAGCAACTAGTGGTGTTGGAGTGGTTTTGGGCCTCACTGCTCCTAGGCTTGGTGATGCCTAAACCCTCCAGAATGGTTCTCAGATTGTTTGCCCTTTCAGATGGTCCTTGTGAGAGGTCTCTGAGGTTGTCCCAGCTCTTCTCATCATAGTACCCCTTTGATTCCACAAACTTCACATCCCTTGAGACCATTACTCTTCTTGAATCTGGTACATAACATTTGTACCCTTTCTGTGTATGAGAGTACCCTATGAACATAGCCTTGATACTCTTGGGATCAAGCTTGTTCCTCTGCTCACCTGGTACCAAGACATAGCACACACATCCAAACACACGTAAGTGATCAATAGGAGGCTTAGTTTTGTTTAATACCTGAAATGGAGAGATATCCTTGAGAACTTTGGTGGGGATTCTGTTGATCAGATAACATGCAGATACCACAGCATCTCCCCAAAATCTCTTTGGAACATTGGTGTGGAACATCATGCTTCTTGCAACCTCCATAAGGTGGCGATTTTTCCTCTCAGCCACTCCATTCTGTTGTGGTGTGTATGGGCAGCTTGTCTGGTGGATAATCCCATGTTTTGCTAAGTGTTGTTTGAAGGCATTGCTAATGTACTCTCCCCCATTATCAGACCTAAAAATTTTGATCTTGGAATTGAAGTGGTTAGTTACATAGTTCTGAAAGTTTATAAAAGCTTCTAAAACTCTATCTTTACTTTGAATCAGAGTGAGCCAGGTATATTTGGATTTCTCATCTATGAATGTCACAAAGTATTTATGGTTCTCTCTAGAAACACAAGGTGCAGTCCAAACATCAGAGTGAACTAGATCAAAGCAATTCTCATAAATAGTCATAGATGAAGGAAAACAGATTTATGATGTTTACCAAGGATACAGGCCTCACAAGGTTCATTTTGCAAAGATAGACTAGGTAACATCAATTTTAAAGCATGAGAATGAGGGTGGCCTAATCTAGCATGCCATAACACATCATTAGCTAAAACAGAAGCAGAATTAAAAGCATAAGTAGAATCTGATAACAGCTTGGTATCTTCAAGAAAATACAGCTCTCCCTTGCTCACACCTTTGCCCAGCATCTTACTGGTCTTAATATCCTGAAAGCACACATCATTAGGACTAAAAATAACATTACAATTAAGATCATTAGTTGCTCTTTTCACAGATAAAAGGTTAGATGCAAAGGCTGGCATGTAAAAAGCTTGAGATTCCTTATCAAACAGATTCAGATTGCCTACTCCTTCTATTGGAATTCTATCACCATTTGCAATCACAACACTTCCTAGAGCAGGTTTAATATCACTAATCAGTTTAGCATCCCTAATCATATGATGGGAAGCTCCTGAATCAATAATCAATGGCCTAGCAGTGTGAGATGCATTATGAATAGAATTTAAAGCATTAATTCTTTGGTTACCAGAGTTTGCATTGAGAGCCTTGATTAAGGCCTCAATGTCTGACTTCCTGATGAAGGCATCCTCATGAGATGGCAGTGGCAAGGTGTGGGAAGTGGAGCCACCAGTGTGGGTTGTAGAGATCAAGGCTCTCCCATCATTTCCTAGGCGCATGGAACTTGAAGTTGGCTGCTCCTGAGCTCTTGCTTCCTGTGCTCTGGCCTGGTTGTATTTGTTGGCTGAGACTGGCCTGAGATGAGGATGGAGGATCCAGCAATTGGTTTTGGAGTGGCCCTTGTACTTGCAATGCTCACAAGTTACTGACTTGTCTCCTCCACTTCTTGGTTTGAAGTAAGCTTTGTTAGCTGCAGCATTCTCCACCTTCTCAGCCTTGTGTGCCATAGATAAGTCTCCTTTTCCACCACCAAATAGTCCATCTGAGCCTATCTCCTTTTGTAGCTGAGCACAAACCTCATCATAGCTTGGAAGTTCCTTTTCTCTCAAGATGTGTCTGACCACATCATTAAAGCTTGGACTGAGTGTGAAAAACAGTCCAAAGACCTTGTCTTGCTCACGCCTGGCTTCAAGAGTTTCAGGATCATTGGAGCTTGGTCTTAACATATCTAGCTCAGACCAAAGTTGGCTATACTTCCCAAGGTGTTTGGTGAAGTCTCCATCTTCTTGCTGCAAGGTGTTGATGGCTCTCTTCACTTCATAGATTCTGGTAAGGTTTGAAGTGTTGCCATACACTCTTTGCAAAGTATCCCACAACTGTTTTGGAGTTGTACAGTGTGAATAAGTGTCCATAAGAGGACCATCAAGAGAGCTATGCAGGATAGACAGCACCATGAGATCTTCCTGACCCCATTTGCCTTCATCTACTACTACAATCTCCTTGCCATCTTCTCCTTGGGTGATCTGCTTTGGAGCTGAACTTGAAGTAACATGCTCCCAAAGACCTCTTCCTCCAAGGGCTGCTCTGGTCATTCTAGACCAAGTGATATAGTTTCCTGGTCCCTTGAGAGTGCATGGAATGTGGACTGCTCTGTAGTGCTCCATCTTTACCAAGGCGCCAAAGGGAAGTTTAAATTATTTTTCAAGAGTTTTTCAATGCTGGAACACTCTGGAACTGAGAGAAATCAAGCTTAGAATCAAGATAAACTCTCAAGAAAATTAAATAGAGACAGAACAGAGTGAGCACAGCCAAGAACAAAGTGAAAGACTCAAGAACAGAGATCTATTATCCACTGGATAAAAGAAGTTTGGAGAGTAAATTAAGAAAGTAAAGAGATGAATCCACAGAGAAAAGAGAACAGAGTAACTTTGCGGAAGGAATAAGGGTCTCAAGAGCTTGCAAGCTCTGATACCATGAAAGTTATATGAAGAACAGAGAAGAACAGAGTGAAGAACAGAGAGAGATAATGGCGAGAGAGAGAGAGAGAGATAAGTGAAGGAGAATACTTTTCCCTTGATTAATTCTGTGACATGTTACAAGTTTAAATAGGCAAGTTGCAAGTTGCCTGAGAATAAAGAATGATAAACAAATAAACTCATAAACAAAGAAAAGAATAAACTAATGATGCTCTGGTCGAGGGAAAGGGACAGGTGAGAAACGGCTCCTTCCCCTTAAGTGGAACATGTGATCTTCCCATATTTGAATTCAACTTGCAGCCTGAAGCTTCCAACGGATCTCTTGACTGCTGACCTCTCCTTTGTTGATTTAAACCAATGCCTTGCCTTCCAAACTAAGCTAGGTCTCCTTTGCTTGCTTGTAGGTCAAGCATTGTACGGACAAGCTTGTAACACAAGCTTGTAAGGATCACATGTTCTTCACACGCCTACATGCTTCTCTTCTCTTTACTTCCTCATGACTCCATGTTAATACATGTCTTCATGTCAATAATATGGTGTAGAGTCCTCAAGCACTCTAGTTGGAGTTCGGTTGATGAGATAGCAAGCAGTCATGACTGCATCACTCCAGAAGCGTTTAGGCATGTTGGTATAGAACATCATGGACCTAGCCACCTCCATTAGGTGCCTGTTCTTCCTCTCAGCCACTCCATTTTGTTGTGGAGTATATGGACAGCTAGTTTGATGAATGATCCCATGCTTAGCAAGATGGTTTTTGAATGCATTACTTGTATATTCTCCCCATTGTCTGACCTGAATACTTTGATCTTAACATTGAAATGATTAGTTATGTAGTTCTGGAAATTTATAAAAGCATCAAGCACTCTATCTTTAGTTTGAATCATAGTCAGCCAAGTATATTTCGATTTTTGATCAATAAAAGTGACAAAATACTTGTGATTCTCCCTAGATATGCATGGTGCAGTCCAGACATCAGAGTGTATAAGATCAAAGCAATTTTCATAGATAGTAGAAGACTTAGGGAAGACAGTTTTGCAATGCTTGCCAAGGATGCATGCTTCACAGCCATCATTTTTAAAAGAAACATGAGGTAATAAGATGTTCAGTGCACGAGAATGAGTGTTGAGATGAGGAGTTGATACATTGAGAGAGGAAGAGATTTGGAGAAGTCAGTAACTTTGGGGATTTACCACAGTAACTTTGTTTTTACTGTGGTAACTAAGTTAAAGCTTGGGAAGTTACCATGCACCACTTTGGTGGGTGAATCACGTCCAACAAGGAGTAGGGATAAGGAAGAGCAGTCTGGAGAGGAAGAAGAGAGCCTTGGACAGCCTGTCATGTGCTGGAAAGAAGAAGTTGTTTTAGCACTGTTGCAAGCATGTGAGATTTCAAAAGGAGTTCCAGCCTGTCCATTTGTGAGAAAAGAGTCAATATGATGTGAGAGAGTAATAGAAACAGAGTATGGGCGAGTGTAAGAGATGGAGAGAGTAAAAGACTACGAGAGAATCAAAGAGTAAGCTATTGAGAGTAAGAGAGTATGAGAGTTTCAGTGAGTATCCAAGAGAGTAATTTCGTGAGTAACAAGAGAGAATAGAGAGATTGAGAGTCTGAGAGAGTTTGGAACCAGAGAAAATGAAGAAAGAGAACTCCTCTTTGCTTGAGGTTACAAATTGTGTACAATGGTGGCTTTATAGCCAGATTACAACTTGCAAGGTATTAAACAAATCATAAGTACAAATCTACTAAACTAATATTATTGTGGGGTTTCTAATGGAGCCAGGAGGATGTAGCCAAGGTGAATCTCGACCAGAGGGAGTGAGAGTGACAGGAGGGAGAGATGGGCACAGTCTGGTTGAGTGAAAGTGACAGCAGGCTCATCCTCTTATGCACATGTGACTTTTACTCTATTTAATTCCAAACTTGCCTAAACTCTCTCCAACGGTCTGATACCCTTTTTAAACTTCAAATCTGCTTCAGAAGACTCAGCTTGACGAGTTTCCCACTTGCCTTGACTTCCAAGACACTCTAGGTTACTTGCACTCTAAGACTGTACAAACAGATTCAAATCTGCCTGTTCTGGATGCTTCATTTGCTTGCTCTGGTTTTGCTTGATCTCTCATCAGCTCCAGCTTTATTTATCTTCATTCCAACACTCCCCCTCAAGCTTGACCATAGGAGATCCTTGGACAAGCTTGAAACATTGAAGAAGCTCCCTCATTAAAAACCTAAGTGTGGAAAACCTCATGGGATAAAACCAACACTTAGGGAAAAAGAGTAGAGTTCAACAATGCCTAGGGATTGGCCAGTGAGTCTAAGGAACTCAAATGACTCATGGTGGAGTCCTTAGACTCTGGATCATGGCCTTACTTCAATGGCAAGTCAGGCACCAATGCCTTCCTTGCTTCACACTCAAAGCTGCTTGGAACTCTCCATGTGGCTGGTTCTTTGTCTCCCCCTTTCTTCTGACCTCCTGCCATCATCAAAGGGTTTGATCCACGACCAGACTCTCCATTATGAGCTCCAAGTACTTCAATGGCAAGTCAGGCACCAATGCCTTCCTTGCTTCACACTCAAAGCTGCTTGGAACTCTCCATGTGGCTGGTTCTTTGTCTCCCCCTTTCTTCTGACCTCCTGCCATCATCAAAGGGTTTGATCCACGACCAGACTCTCCATTATGAGCTCCAAGTACCTGATTCAAACAATGCATAAATACTTGCATCAATTCTCAAGGCATAAACCATTCAAACTTAAACTCAAAGATTGAACTGGTTACTCCCCTTGCATATTTGTGGAATGTTGGTGAGGAGTGTCTGCCTTCTTGGCTTGTGGACTTGAATCTCTCACTCCATTCCTTTTCACA
Organism: Brassica carinata; assembly: GCA_016771965.1. Taxonomy (NCBI): domain Eukaryota; kingdom Viridiplantae; phylum Streptophyta; class Magnoliopsida; order Brassicales; family Brassicaceae; genus Brassica; species Brassica carinata. Next base: position 24,424,025 of record CM028691.1, on the reverse strand, counting down.
GCAGCCACTGCATTGTCTTCTTGAGTCTCCAACTTGGTGGGGGGACTTTACAACCTTCTGATCAGCCTCTTTAGCACCTTCTCTTAAGGCACACTAGATGGACAGCCTTGTTGTTGCTAAGCCAAGTATCCCATGCTGGTTGGAGTCTTCTTGAATCCTTGCAATGGCTTTAAGAATGGACATTGGCTTCTCATTTAACACCCTCCTCAAGCTTGACCTGAGAATGAGAGTATATGGTCAAGCTTGGAAGATGAGAGCCAATGATCACCAATGCCTTGAAACCACTGCCCTCTTGGCTTGAGTGGTGGTCTTTCTCTTGAGTGTACTTCCTTTCCACCCTCTTGGCATTAGGTAAGACACAGTCCAGATCATGGAAGCTCAATCACACGCCAATCACATGGTTGCAATGGGTTCTAGATGGCTTCTTTGATCCGGTTAGCAATAAGTATTGCAAGAGTGAACTCCACCACTTGCAAACTCCAATTATGATCAGAGTGTACTCCATTTCTGATCTCTGGTGAGGAAATAGACGACTTGAACCTTCAGGAATGCTCTCCATTACCCCTCCTCAAGCTTGATCCGGAGAGTATAAGTGAAGGACCAAGCTTGGAAGTGAGCAATACTGAACTTGAACCAGAGCACAACAGTACCAACACCTGCGCTTAAGCCAACTGATCCACCCTTGGTCTCTGCTCCAATGCCTTACACCACCATTCTTCCTTGTGTGTCTCTTGAACCAGGAGCTCAACACCCAAACAGGCTGCGCTTAATTCAACCGGTTCTACACACAAGGTATGAGAAGATCCAGCCTGGTGGATGGTTGGTCAACTTCTGGTCTGCCTCTCCATCAATCCTCCTTGAGGTATCTTCAAAGGACAGCCGTGTTCTGGCTCAACCAAGACTTATTACCATCTGACCTCTTCTCCAACAATCTCTCCATGGTCAGGAATATACATCATGTGTAGGCTCTGAACAGCATGGGCAAAATCTTCTTCTTTGTCTTGATTTGATGATGGACAGAGAACAACACTTGTGTACCTGAAACATCACTCAAACTCCAGCAAGAATCAGACCACACACGATAGGATCAGCCCTTGATAACTCACCAAGTCTGATCCCAATGTTTTTGAGAAAAAATGCAATGGACAGAAGAATCTAAACAACTCATTCAGTTCAACTCCATGCACATAAACATCACTAACTGCTCAGGTATGATAACTCATCAATAACAAGGCAATTAGGCTATTTTATCAATTTTAATGACAAGCACAGAGACTAGACAACTCATCAATCTCTTTATGCAACACATGAATGCAGTACAAGATCAGGAAACTCTCCTAGACCTTTAGCAATGCAACAAGACAGAAGCTGATACTAAGCAACTCACTTAGACCAGAGATAACACAAACATCATAAGTATCATGGGACAGAAACTAGGTTCAACAACTCTAGCAACTTGAACCTGTCCCAAGAATACCAAACAAACCAGAGATTCATCTAGACAACTTAAGCAAGTTTAATAACTTTCCTAAGACAGAGGATAGATAAATCCAACAAGTTGACACAATGCTCATACAAAGAAAGGAGGTCATGCTTACAAACAAGAAACCTGAACTGGTTTCTTGAACCTCCAGCCCATGGGGCTTACTGAGAATGTATTGTGGCCCTCCTCTCCTCCAGCTTCCTTGGATAGAGAAAGAGCTTCTGGTCGCCATTCATCACCATGAGCAGAACTTTTGCAGATTTGCCATTGAGCTTCATTTGAGATATGGCTCCAAACATCACTGCCTCCTGGGTTTTTCTTCATAATTATGACCCATAGATGATTGTTTGGACATTTGAGCTTCACTGGAATCGCCCCAACTCCTGTCTTCTTCATCTTGGAGATTTTTGGGCCAATGGATAATAGAGAGCACCCACTGGTTTGCAAGAAGCTGAGCTTGAAACTGAACATTGGTGAGGCTTGCTGGACTGAGCGTAAGCCTTCTTGAGTTCCAGAAACTAAAGTACTCCTTTATCTTGAGTTCTGGTGAGCTTCTTCCCTTTTGGAAAAGCTTTGGACCAGAGGATACAAGGATGAACAGAAACAGAGTTTTAAAGAGAGATTTGAACAGAAATGATTTGCAGAAGTGTTTCTGGTTTTCAGGAGCTTAAAGCTCTGATACCATGTGAGAAAAGAGTCAATATGATGTGAGAGAGTAATAGAAACAGAGTATGGGCGAGTGTAAGAGATGGAGAGAGTAAAAGACTACGAGAGAATCAAAGAGTAAGCTATTGAGAGTAAGAGAGTATGAGAGTTTCAGTGAGTATCCAAGAGAGTAATTTCGTGAGTAACAAGAGAGAATAGAGAGATTGAGAGTCTGAGAGAGTTTGGAACCAGAGAAAATGAAGAAAGAGAACTCCTCTTTGCTTGAGGTTACAAATTGTGTACAATGGTGGCTTTATAGCCAGATTACAACTTGCAAGGTATTAAACAAATCATAAAGTACAAATCTACTAAACTAATATTATTGTGGGGTTTCTAATGGAGCCAGGAGGATGCAGCCAAGGTGAATCTCGACCAGAGGGAGTGAGAGTGACAGGAGGGAGAGATGGGCACAGTCTGGTTGAGTGAAAGTGACAGCAGGCTCATCCTCTTATGCACATGTGACTTTTACTCTATTTAATTCCAAACTTGCCTAAACTCTCTCCAACGGTCTGATACCCTTTTTAAACTTCAAATCTGCTTCAGAAGACTCAGCTGGACGAGTTTCCCACTTGCCTTGACTTCCAAGACACTCTAGGTTACTTGCACTCTAAGACTGTACAAACAGATTCAAATCTGCCTGTTCTGGATGCTTCATTTGCTTGCTCTGGTTTTGCTTGATCTCTCATCAGCTCCAGCTTTATTTATCTTCATTCCAACACCATTGACTACACATGCTTGTGTATTTCGAAAACCCTTGTTGCTTTCTCTATATATACTTGTAAACCTCATCAGAAATAAATCAATGAAGTTTTGAGTCTCTCTCTCTATATTCTCTCACTAAAATCTCTTAATCTCTCTAATCTTTCATTTAATTATCTCTGATTGTTTGAATCATGCTCTAAAACACAAAAGTGTTTATGGTATCAGAGCCAGGTTCACTTAAAAGGAGAGAGTGATTTCGTTTTCTAAAATGTTCTTGAGTGTTCTTGAGAGTTTTGGTGAGTTAGATCTTTAAAAATCTGAGTTGGTGTCTGTTGGTGTTTCTGTTGGAGAGTAAGCTTCAAGGGAGTTCCTTTAGATGATTGTCAAGTTCTGGAAAGTGATCTAGCTTATTTTGAAGTCTGGCGAGTGTATAAGCTAAAGATTGATGCTCTGTGTATTGGCTGTTGATTGATGAGGAGATGAAGCAGCTTAGATCAGAGACAACAAAGTATGATGAGATGAAAGGGAGAGAGAACAAGTGGAGTGTGTCATCCTGGGTGAAGACAGCTTTGAAAAGCTATGGGAGGTGGAATAATCAAGTAAAGGTGGGATCTTTGAAGGAGATAGCCACTGATGGGAGTAACTGTGTAAAGGTGGAGCCTTTAACAGAGATAGCTGCTGAGGGAGATCAGACAGCAAGGGAAACAAGTGAAGATCACTCTAGTCTTGGAGAAAGTACAGTGCTTAAGAAGATTGAAGATGTTTATGAGAGCAAGATCAATCTTAGGAGAGTGTATGAAGCCAAGGAGAGGATCTATGGAGTTAATAACCATGGAAGGAAGCTGCAACACTTGTGGAATGAATTACAAGGGTTGAGAACTTATGTGGAAGGGAATACTACACCAAAGCAAGAGATGGTCTCAAGGCTGTTGGCGAGTATGGAGTCATCATATGGGTGGCTAGTGGAGATGGTTTTAAAGGAGGAACAGCTTCCTAAAGTTGAGAGGATGTGTGCTCTGGTGGAGAGAGTACATAAGAGGATGAGAGATAGGCTATCCATGAGTAGGAGTGAGAGCTCATGGACGCCAACCGGGAGTAGGAGTGAGAGCTTCCGGAAGAAGAGGAGAGGTAGAAAGCTGGCTAAGGGGTTTAGCAGCTTGATAAGGTGTAGAAAGAGAGTTGTGGGAAAATGCAACTACTCTGCCTATATGGGAGAAGGAAGTGTGATCACAAAGAAGCCAGGAGCAGATGAGAGAGTAACAAAGGAAGAATGGGATGAATTTGTTAAGTATGTGTATGCTTTGGCTACGACCGGAGGGATGGCTCTCTGCCAAAGCATTCACATCAAACAAACGATCATCATTGATTCTGGAGCTAGTCATCACATGATTAGTGATAGACATCTGCAGAGGGACATAAAACATCTACTGGAGGTGTAGAGATAGCAAATGGAGACTTGATTCCCATAGAAGGAGTAGGAAGCTCAAGCTGTTTGATAAGGAGACTGATGCCTTCTACATGCCTCGGTTTGAATCAAACTTACTATCAATAAAGAGAGCAACAGTTGATCTTGGTTGTCAAGTAGTATTCAGGCCAGAAGAAGTGGAGTTTCAGGATTTGAAGACTGGAAGAGTGATTGGTAGAGGAGACAGCAAGAATCAGCTCTACCATCTCCAAATGGCTCAGAATCCTAAACCCTTTGAGTCTGTTTGCTTAAGTAGTACTACTAAGGAGTGGATAGTAGTACTTGGCATGCAAGGTTGGGACATCCTCATGCTCGAGCTATAGAACTGATTCTCCTGCTATGTCATTTAATCACTTGGAGTGTGAAGCATGCATATTAGAAAGCATTGCAGGACTGTTTTCCCAGCTTCTGAGACTATATATGAGCGTTGCTTTGACCTGGTGCATTCAGATGTGTGGACTGCCCCATGTATGTCTAGAGATGGTCACAAGTACTTTGTGACATTCATTGATGAGAAGTCTAAGTATACATGGGTTACTATGCTTCCATCAAAGGATAGAGTGCTAGAGGCCTTTATAAACTTCCAAGCATATGTGTCTAACCAATACAATGCTACTGTGAAAGTACTAAGGTCTGATAATGGAGGGAAGTATACAAGCAATGCTTTCAAGAGTCATCTAGCAAAGCATGGGATTGTGCAGCAGACAAGCTGTCCTTACACACCACAACAGAATGGGGTAGCTGAGAGGAAGAACAGGCACTTGATGGAGGTAGCAAGATCTATGATGTTCCATGCTAAAGTACCTAAGAGGTTTTGGAGTGATGCTGTTCAGACTGCTTGCTATCTTATCAACCGGGTTCCAACCAGGATCTTGAAGAATCTGTCTCCATTTGAAGTGTTGAACAAAAACAAGCCAAGTATTGATCACCTGAGAGTCTTTGGATGCGTGTGCTATGTTTGGGTTCCAGGAGAGCAGAGAGACAAGCTGGAGGAGAAGAGTACCAAAGCCATGTTTATGGGTACTCTATAACCCAGAAAGGGTTACAAGTGTTATGATCAGACACAAGGAGAGTTCTGGTATCAAGAGAAGTGAAATTTGTGGAGTCTACAGGGTATTATGAGAAGGAGAAGTGGGAAGACTTGGGTGTTCAGTCTCAAACTTCACCAGAAAGAGCAAATACTCTTAAGATTCTGATGGAGAAACTTGGGATAAACATGTCTCATGATCAGGTACCAAGAAGGACAGAGCATACTGATCACCATGAGTAAGCTGGTGCTGAGATCCCTCTTGATCATGAGAGGGGGAATGAAACTGAATCTGGAGTGCAAGAGCAGCACCAATAAGATTCAGGTCATCATGATCAAGATGTGACACAAGGAGCTGAGAATTTGGTTCAGTCTAGTGGTGGAGATGAGCAAGATGAGTCTACTGGTTCAGGAGAAGACTCTACTGGTTCAGGAGAAGAGTCTCTTAGTTCAGGAGAAGAGTACACTGGTTCTAGCTCAGAGGAACAGGTTCAAGCTGAGGTTCAGGTTCAGGAGTTAAGGAGGAGCACAAGGTTAAGGAGGGATCCTTCCAACTGGGTAAACACGAGAGTGTACTACAATGCCCAGGCTGTGGAGCATCCTTCTCAAGCTGTGTGTTCTTTTGCTGAGTTTCCAGATGAGCATTATGCATTTATGGTGAGCCTAGATGAGAGCTATGTTCCAAGAAGCTATGAAGAAGCCATGTTGATTCAAGAGTGGAGGGATTCAGTGAATGCTGAGGCTGATGCTATGGTCAGAAATGATACATGGTATGAGAGTGAGCTACCAAAAGGGAAGAGAGCGGTGTCCAGCAGATGGATCTTCACCATCAAATATCTTCCAAATGGGCAGATAGATAGGCGCAAGACAAGGCTGGTTGCAAGGGGATTCACTCAAACATATGGAGAAGATTACATTGATACCTTTGCACCAGTAGCCAAGCTCCACCATATCAGGATAGTTCTATCTCTTGCTGTGAATCTTGAATGGGACTTGTGGCAAATGGATGTGAAGAATGCATTTTTTGCAAGGTGAGCTGGAAGATGAGGTATACATGCTCCCACCTCCTGGTCTTGAGCATCTAGTGAAGCCAGAGAATGTGTTGAGATTGAAGAAGGCAATATATGGGCTGAAGCAGTCACCGAGAGCTTGGTACAGGAAACTGAGTACTACACTCAATGGGAGAGGGTTCAGGAAGTCTGAACTTGATCATACACTCTTCACACTGGTTGGACCATCAGGGATCATTGTGATTCTAGTGTATGTGGATGATTTGATTATCACAGGAAGTGATAAGGCTGGGATTAAAGCCACTAAAGAGTTTCTCAAGTCTGTGTTTGATATTAAAGACTTGGGAGAGATGAAGTATTTCTTGGGGATTGAGATATGCAGATCTAAGGAGGGACTGTTTAAGTCTCAAAGGAAGTACACTATGGATATGCTGAAGGAGACTGATGTGCTTGGAGGAAAGATAGCTAAGACACCTCTTGAGGAGGGATATAAGGTCTTGCGTGAGGGGGAGGTTGAAGAAAATCAGTTATTTGAGGATCCTAAGCTGTATAGAAAGATGGTTGGCAAGCTGATCTACTTGACCATCACCAGACCAGACATATGTTTTGCTGTGAACCAAGTGAGTCAGTATATGCAGGCCAAAGGTACATCACTGGAAGATGGTTGATAGGATACTGAGGTATTTGAGTGGCACGCCTGGACAAGGAGTTTGGATGGGTTGCAATGGCAGTACAGAAGTAGTTGGGTATTGTGATGCTGATTGGGCAGGAGATAGAGTGGATAGAAGATCAACTACTGGGTATTGCACATTCATTGGAGGAAACCTGGTTACTTGGAAGAGTAAGAAGCAGAAAGTGATCTCCTGTTCAAGTGCTGAGGCTGAGTACAGCGCTATGTTGAAGCTGACAAACGAGTTGGTATGGATCAAAGGTATCTTGAAGCATCTGGAGATTGAGCAGAGCACCCCTATGACAATGCACTGTGACAATCAAGCAGCTATCCATATTGCTTCTAACTCTGTCTTTCATGAGAGGACAAAGCATATAGAAGTTGATTGTCACAAGGTGAGGTAGATGATTACCCTTGGAGTGATTCTGCCATGTTATACAAGAAGTGAAGATCAGCTCGCAGATGTGTTTACTAAGGCAGCAAGATTAAAGACAATGGAGTCCATACTATCTAGGCTTGGACTCATTGATCTTACACCAAGAAGCTGAGCCCCTTAACCATGGAGTCTCCACTCTTTTTCCCTCATCAAGGTTTTGTCCCAATGGGTTTTCCTTGGTGAGGTTTTTAATGAGGGAAGTCTTCATGGTTTCCAAGCTTGACTTGTTCTACATGGTCAAGCTTGAGGGGGAGTGTTGAGATGAGGAGTTGATACATTGAGAGAGGAAGAGATTTGGAGAAGTCAGTAACTTTGGGGATTTACCACAGTAACTTTGTTTTTACTGTGGTAACTAAGTTAAAGCTTGGGAAGTTACCATGCACCACTTTGGTGGGTGAATCACGTCCAACAAGGAGTAGGGATAAGGAAGAGCAGTCTGGAGAGGAAGAAGAGAGCCTTGGACAGCCTGTCATGTGCTGGAAAGAAGAAGTTGCTTTAGCACTATTGCAAGCATGTGAGAAAGCATAGCCAAGTATTTCAAAAGGAGTTCCAGCCTGTCCATTGACTACACATGCTTGTGTATTTCGAAAACCCTTGTTGCTTTCTCTATATATACTTGTAAACCTCATCAGAAATAAATCAATGAAGTTTTGAGTCTCTCTCTCTATATTCTCTCACTAAAATCTCTTAATCTCTCTAATCTTTCATTTAATTATCTCTGATTGTTTGAATCATGCTCTAAAACACAAAAGTGTTTAATGAGGATGGCGTAGCGTAGCATGCCATAATACATCATTATCTAAAACAGGAATTTAACTAAAAGCAGAATTTGAAATGGTCTTGATATCTTCAAGCAGGTACAAGTCCTCCTTTGAAACACCTTTGCCAATCAACTTACGAGTCTCAATATCCTGCAACATAACCTCATTAGGGCTGAATATCACAATACAATTTAAATCAGTGGTCACTCTTTTAACTGATAATAAGTTTGAAGTAAATGAAGGCATATAAAAAGCTTTGGTTTCTCTATCAAACAGGTTAATAGTTCCTTCACCCATAATGGGAATTCTATCACCATTAGCAATTTTAACATTCCCTAAGATAGGTTTAATGTTTTTAATCATCTTGGCGTCACTAATCATGTGGTGAGATGCTCCTCAGTCTATTACCAATGGTTTAATCTTATCAAAAGCATTCAGATTTGTGGTAAGAGCACTCGGTGCACAAGACACTTTATATGATGCATTTAAAGAGAAACCAAGTGTGTTACCAGACTCCTTTAGGGCTTTGATGAGTGCATGAAGGTCAGACTTCTTGATAGTCTCATCTTGTGTCCCTCTCATGGCTGTACCACCACTGTTGGTAAGAGCATTCCCATCACCAGCATTCCTAGTGCGCATTGAAATAGATGACTCTCCTCCATCACCAGAGAAATTGGCTCTTGCATCAGTTCTGAACTTCTGTGGTTTGAGGTGTGGATGAAGAATCCAGCACTTGTCTCTTCCATGCCCTTTCTTCTTGCAGTGATCACACTCCCACACCTTCTTGTCACTTGGTTTGTAGTAGCCTTTGTTTGCAGCGCCCTCAACATGATCTTCTGCTCCATCAGCTTTGTTTGCAAGTATGAGGTCTCCTTTACCTCCAAAGAGCTCCACTGAGCCTTGCTCCTTTTGTATCTGGTAGCATAGCTCCTCAAGGTCTGGGAGCTTGTCACTCCTCAGAATGTGTTTGATTAACCCACCATACACTGGATTGAGAGTAAACAGAAGTGCAAACACTTTATCTTGTTCTTTTCTCTCATTCAGCACCTCAGGGTCAACACTTGATGGCCTCAGCATCTCCAGCTCAGCCCACAAGGATCTAAATTTCCCAAAATGTTTGGAAAAATCAGTATCATCTTGTGTGAGGGTGTTGATAGCCCTCTTGACTTCAAACACACGGCTGATGTTGGAGACATTTCCATAAACCTTCTGAAGAGTGTCCCACAGCTCCTTTGAGGTTTCACAATAGGAGTATGCCTCCAAAATATGTGGTGCAAGGCTCTTCTGAATGATGGAGAGAACCATAAGATCCGCTTGACCTTCTTTATTTCCATCTCCTTTAGCCGTGTCCACATCTTCTTTACCATCCTCTCCTAGGTTGGTTTGTTTTGCTACCTTGCCTCCACAACACACTCCCAAAGACCTCTGCCTCCTAGTGCTGTCTTGACAAGCCTTTATTGACAAAGGAAATGAATTGATAAGAGGGAAGAGAGAAGCTCAGATACCCGAAGATGAGTTGATCCGAGCTTCCTTGATTTCTAAGTAATTCCGTACAACACTTGCCACACAAGGCACCATGAAGTAACCTAGTGTGCCTTAGAAGGCAAGGAGGCAAGTTCAAAGTGTGGTCGACAACAAGAAAGGAGGAAGCAGACCGTTGGATTTGATTTGGACACAAGGGATGATTAAAATAAGCAGGTCACATGTTCCATTTAAGCTCCCAACCGCTGCCTGAACTGTCACTCTCATTCCCTTGATCAGAACACTATTCTTTATTCATTTCCATTGTTTATTATATTTGTACTTAGGCAATAGATTAGTTTATTCATTTCCTGAACAAGGCTGCTTGCCTATATATACTTATAATATGTTTCACTTTAAGATCAAGGAAATCATATCCTTCTTTTCTTATTACTTTGCAAACTCTCTCTCTCTATATTCTCTCACTAAAATCTCTTAATCTCTAATCTTTCATTTAATTATCTCTGATTGTTTGAATCATGCTCTAAAACACAAAAGTGTTTAATGAGGATGGCGTGGCGTAGCATGCCATAATACATCATTATCTAAAACAGAATTTAACTAAAAGCAGAATTTGAAATGGTCTTGATATCTTCAAGCAGGTACAAGTCCTCCTTTGAAACACCTTTGCCAATCAACTTACGAGTCTCAATATCCTGCAACATAACCTCATTAGGGCTGAATATCACAATACAATTTAAATCAGTGGTCACTCTTTTAACTGATAATAAGTTTGAAGTAAATGAAGGCATATAAAAAGCTTTGGTTTCTCTATCAAACAGGTTAATAGTTCCTTCACCCATAATGGGAATTCTATCACCATTAGCAATTTTAACATTCCCTAAGATAGGTTTAATGTTTTAATCATCTTGGCCACTAATCATGTGGTGAGATGCTCCTCAGTCTATTACCAATGGTTTAATCTTATCAAAAGCATTCAGATTTGTGGTAAGAGCACTCGGTGCACAAGACACTTTATATGATGCATTTAAAGAGAAACCAAGTGTGTTACCAGACTCCTTTAGGGCTTTGATGAGTGCATGAAGGTCAGACTTCTTGATAGTCTCATCTTGTGTCCCTCTCATGGCTGTACCACCACTGTTGGTAAGAGCATTCCCATCACCAGCATTCTAGTGCGCATTGAAATAGATGACTCTCCTCCATCACCAGAGAAATTGGCTCTTGCATCAGTTCTGAACTTCTGTGGTTTGAGGTGTGGATGAAGAATCCAGCACTTGTCTCTTCCATGCCCTTTCTTCTTGCAGTGATCACACTCCCACACCTTCTTGTCACTTGGTTTGTAGTAGCCTTTGTTTGCAGCGCCCTCAACATGATCTTCTGCTCCATCAGCTTTGTTTGCAAGTATGAGGTCTCCTTTACCTCCAAAGAGCTCCACTGAGCCTTGCTCCTTTTGTATCTGAGCGCATAGCTCCTCAAGGTCTGGGAGCTTGTCACTCCTCAGAATGTGTTTGATTAACCCACCATACACTGGATTGAGAGTAAACAGAAGTGCAAACACTTTATCTTGTTCTTTTCTCTCATTCAGCACCTCAGGGTCAACACTTGATGGCCTCAGCATCTCCAGCTCAGCCCACAAGGATCTAAATTTCCCAAAATGTTTGGAAAAATCAGTATCATCTTGTGTGAGGGTGTTGATAGCCCTCTTGACTTCAAACACACGGCTGATGTTGGAGACATTTCCATAAACCTTCTGAAGAGTGTCCCACAGCTCCTTTGAGGTTTCACAATAGGAGTATGCCTCCAAAATATGTGGTGCAAGGCTCTTCTGAATGATGGAGAGAACCATAAGATCCGCTTGACCTTCTTTATTTCCATCTCCTTTAGCCGTGTCCACATCTTCTTTACCATCCTCTCCTAGGTTGGTTTGTTTTGCTACCTTGCCCTCCACAACACACTCCCAAAGACCTCTGCCTCCTAGTGCTGTCTTGACAAGCCTTTATTGACAAAGGAAATGAATTGATAAGAGGGAAGAGAGAAGCTCAGGATACCTGAAGATGAGTTGATCCGAGCTTCCTTGATTTCTAAGTAATTCAGACAACACTTGCCACACAAGGCACCATGAAGTAACCTAGTGTGCCTTAGAAGGCAAGGAGGCAAGTTCAAAGTGTGGTCGACAACAAGAAAGGAGGAAGCAGACCGTTGGATTTGATTTGGACACAAGGGATGATTAAAATAAGCAGGTCACATGTTCCATTTAAGCTCCCAACCGTTGCCTGAACTGTCACTCTCATTCCCTTGATCAGAACACTATTCTTTATTCATTTCCATTGTTTATTATATTTGTACTTAGGCAATAGATTAGTTTATTCATTTCCTGAACAAGGCTGCTTGCCTATATATACTTATAATATGTTTCACTTTAAGATCAAGGAAATCATATCCTTCTTTTCTTATTACTTTGCAAACTCTCTCTCTCTCTATCTCACCTAACTCTCTCTCCTGTTCTTCATTGTTCTTCACTCTGTTCTTCATTTACTTTCATGGTATCAGAGCTTTAAGCTCTTGAGAACCTCAATCACTTCATAAACACTCTTTACTTACCTTTCTCTTCAGATTCATCTTGTTATTTTCTTAAAAATCTCTCCAAATTTCTTTTATCCAGTGGGTAATAAAACTCTGTTCTTGAGTGTTCTTGGCTGTGCTCACTCTGTTCTGTCTCTATTTCATTTTCTTGAGAGTTTATCTTGATTATAGACTTAAGTTCTCTCATTTCCAGAGCTTAATTCTCTCAAATCCAGCCTTGAAAATTTAAAATTGTTCTTGGCGCCTGTTGTAAGAAATGGAGCACCACAGAGCTGTTCTTATCCCATGTACACTCAAGGGACCAGGAAACTACATCACCTGGTCCAGGATGACCAGAGCAGCCCTTGGAGGAAGAGGTCTTTGGGAGCATGTTATCTCAAGTTCAGCTCCAAAGCAGATCACCCAAGGAGAAGATGGCAAGGAGATTGTAGTGGTAGATGAAGGCAAATGGGGTCAGGAAGATCTCATGGTGCTGTCTATCTTGCATAGCTCTCTTCATGGTCCACTTATGGACACTTACTCACACTGTACAACTCCAAAACAGTTGTGGGATACTCTGCAAAGAGTGTATGGTAACACTTCAAACCTTACCAGGATATATGAAGTGAAGAGAGCCATTAACACCTTGCAGCAAGAAGAAGGAGACTTCACCAAACACCTTGGGAAGTATAGCCAGCTTTGGTCTGAGCTGGAGATGGTAAGGCCAAGCTCCAATGACCCTGAGACACTGGAAGCCAGGCGTGAGCAAGACAAGATCTTTGGACTGTTTTTCACACTCAGCCCAAGCTTCAATGATGTAGTCAGGCATATCTTGAGAGAAAAGGAGCTTCAAGCTATGATGAAGTATGTGCTCAGCTACAAAAGGAGATAGGCTCAGATGGACTCTTTGGTGGTGGAAAGGAGACTTACCTATGGCACACAAGGCTGAGAAGATGGAGAATGCTTCAGCAAACAAAGCTTACTTCAAACCAAGAGGAGGAGGAGACAAGGCAGTAACTTGTAAGCATTGCAAGTACAAAGGCCACTCCAAAACTAATTGCTGGATCCTCCATCCCCATCTCAGGCCAGCCTCAACCAACAGGTACAGCCAGGCCAGAGCACAGGAAGCAAAGAGCTCAGGAGCACCCAGCACCCAGCTCTATGCGCCTGGGAAATGATGGAAGAGCTTTGATCTCTACAACTCACACTGGTGGCTCCACTTCCCACGCCTTGCCTCAGCCATCTCATGAGGATGCATTCATCAGGAAGTCAGACATTGAGGCCCTGATCAAGGCTCTCAATGCAAACTCTGGTAACCAAAGTATTAATGCTTTAAATTCTATTCATAATGCATCTCACACTGCTAGGCCATTGATAATTGATTCAGGAGCTTCTCATCATATGATTAGGGATGCTAAACTGATTAATGATATTAAACCTGCTCTAGGAAGTGTTGTGATTGCAAATGGTGATAGAATTCCAATAGAAGGAGTAGGAAATCTGAATCTGTTTAATAAAGAATCTCAAGCTTTTTACATGCCCGCCTTTGCTTCTAACCTATTATCTGTGAAAAGAGCAACTAATGATTTAAATTGCAATGTTATTTTTAGTCCTAATGATGTGTGCTTTCAGGATATTAAGACCAGTAAGATGCTGGGCAAAGGTGTGAGCAAGGGAGAGCTGTATTTCCTTGAAGATACCAATTTTAGATCTAATACACTCCTAGGATGCTGCTCTGGTTGGAATGGGATAGATCCTTGCAATCAGAGAATCAAAAGACTCAATCTGGTCCAAGGCGTGTGGAATGAATGGTGACACAAAGAGATGTGAGGGGTCTCCTTGATACTCCTAAGCAATCAGACTCGGATATGACACACCAAGAAGGACTACTCTTGTGGTTTTGTTAGATATGACACACTAACAAAGACTCAAAGTTCATTCTAAGCAACAAGAGGCTTGCGGCTGAAAGAGAGAGAGACAAGAGTCTGAAAATAAAAGATTGGATAAAAGAAACTAGGGCATCCGAGTACATATATATAGAGAAGGCAAGGAACAGGCTCCTTGGTCTCTAAATGTGTTATAAGAAACCATAGTCTTAATTTAAAACATAAGATAAAAATTAAAATAAAGTTTAAAAACTGAGATCATCAAATGAGTGATAGGAAAGCAACATATGGCCTCATTAAAACCTATCTTTGGAAACCCAGTGGGACAAAACCAAAGATAGGAAAAGAGCACACATATGTTACTTGCTCATTTGATGTCTATCTAGAAAATGAAATGGCTTGAATTGTGGTAAGTGTGTCTTGGATGATCAAGCTCCTTCCAAGACTCTCCTCCAATGGCTTCTTTAAGTTGTTTGCTTCTGGCTCGAGTCATAGGACCTTCAGATATGGCTAGAACACCTTCATCAGCTGGCTCATCCATGATCTCATTGTCTTCTTTACTTGACTGGTCCATGATCATATCATCCCCTCCCTCTTGAAAAGGATTTGTCCTCAAATCTAAATCATCTGCAATAAAAGGAGCCAAGTCAGTAACATTAAAGCTATTACTTATATCATACTTACCTTGAAGATCAAGCTTGTAGGCATTGTTGTTGATTTTCTGGATGACTTCAAAGGGGCCATCAATCCGTGGTATGAGCTTAGACTTTCTTTCATTTGGGAACCTCTCCTTGCGCAAGTGAACCCACACTTTATCACCTACATCAAAGATTATCTCACGCCTGCCTTTGTTTGCTTTTTTTGTGTACTGTTTGGTTTTCTCAACAATGTTTCTCCTTGCTTGCTCATGAATTTGCTGCACCACTTCTGCTTTCTTTTTCCCATCCATACTGACCCTTTCACACTCAGGTAAAGGCATTAGATCCAAAGGAGAGATGGGATTGAACCCATAGACAATTTCAAATGGAGAATACTTAGATGCAGAATGTTGTGCATGGTTATAAGCAAATTCACAGTGAGGCAAGTAGTCTTCCCAAGACTTCAAATTCTTTTTAATGAATGCACGCAAGAAAGTCCCAAGAGTTCTATTAACTACCTCAGTTTGCCCATCAGTTTGTGGATGACATGTAGTAGAGAATAACAGCTTAGTACCTAGCTTAGACCAAAGAGTTTTCCAAAAATAACTAAGAAACTTGGTATCTCTATCAGAAACTATAGTCCTAGGCATGCCATGAATGCACACAATCTCCTTAAAGAACAGGTTAGCAACATGTAATGCATCATCAGTTTTATGGCAAGCAATGAAATGTGCCATCTTAGAAAACCTGTCCACAACTACAAAGATAGAATCCTTACCAGTCTTGGTCCTTGGCAAACCCACAATAAAATCCATAGATATATCATTCCAAGGGTGAGTAGGAATAGGCAAAGGAGTGTACAAACCGTGTGGTTGAACCTTAGATTTGGCAAGCTTGCAAGTGGTGCATCTCCCACATATTCTCTCAACATCTCGTTTCATGTGTGGCCAGTAAAAATGGTCCTGCAACACTTTAAGAGTTTTTGCTATACCAAAATGACCCATCAAGCTTCCTCCATGGGATTCCCTGACAAATAGATCTCTCAAAGAACAATTAGGCACACATAAACGATTGTCATAGAATAAGAATCCATCCTGCCTAAAGTAATGACCAGCAGCATACTTAGCACATGAATTATAAGCTTCTTGAAATTCAGGATCAGATGAATACATTTCTTTAATTTGCTCAAAACCTAGCAACTTAGCATCAAGAGTATTCAAGAGGACATACCTTCTGGATAGTGCATCAGCAACTATATTTTCCTTACCTTGTTTGTACTTGATCACATAAGGGAAGGTTTCTATGAATTCTACCCATCTGGCATGTCTCTTGCTGAGCTTGCTTTGTCCTTTGAGGTACTTCAAAGATTCATGGTCTGTGTGAATGACAAACTCCTTTGGCCAGAGGTAATGCTGCCAGGTCTGTAGAGCTCTCACCAAGGCATAGAGTTCCTTGTCGTATGTAGCATAGTTTAGAGTAGCTCCACTGAGTTTCTCACTGAAATATGCAATGGGTCTTCTATCCTGCATCAACACAGCACCAATACCAATTCCTGAAGCATCACATTCAATTTCAAATGTTTTAGAAAAGTCAGGAAGTATAAGAAGAGGAGAGTGAGTAAGCTTCTCTTTAAGGGTTTGGAATGAGGTTTCTTGCGCTTCTCCCCACTTGAACCCAACATCCCTCTTGATTATCTCAGTCAAGGGAGCTGCTATAGTGCTGAAATCTTTCACAAAACGCCTGTAAAACCCTGCCAGCCCATGAAAACTCCTTACTTCTCCCACTGTAGTTGGACTCGGCCAATCTTGTATTGCTTTAATCTTTTCCTGATCAACCTTTACACCATCTGTACTCACAACAAAACCTAGAAAAACCAAGTTATCTGTGCAAAAGGTGCACTTCTTCAAGTTGGCATAAAGCTTTTCATTTCTCAAAACATTCAAGACAGCTCTAAGATGCTCTATATGATCCTCAAGACACTTGCTGTAAACTAGGATATCATCAAAATATACAACAACAAAAATGCCTATGAAAGATCTAAGCACATGATTCATCAGTCTCATGAATGTACTAGGAGCATTGGTTAATCCAAAAGGCATGACTAACCACTCATATAAACCATGCTTAGTTTTGAATGCAGTTTTCCACTCGTCTCCCTCTTTCATTCTAATTTGATGGTAACCACTTTTCAGATCAATCTTAGAAAATATGCAAGAGCCATGCAATTCATCAAGCATATCATCTAATCTAGGAATAGGGTGGCGATACTTCACTGTTATATTGTTGATGGCTCTGCAATCAACACACATGCGCCAGCTACCATCTTTCTTAGGCACAAGGAGTACTGGAACTGCACATGGACTCAAGCTTTCTCGGCTATGACCCTTCTCCATCAGCTCCTCTACTTGTCTTTGGAATTCTTTAGTCTCCACTGGATTAGTTCTGTATGCAGGTCTGTTTGGTAGTGTTGAACCAGGTACAAAGTCGATTTGATGCTCAATCCCACGAACTGGAGGCAATCCAATGGGGCTTTCTTCTGGAAACACATCTGCATATTCCTGTAAAAGAGAGACTAGTTCACTCGGATGATCCGGTGTGTGATCAGTGACTGTTAGTAAAGTCTCCTTAAACATAAGCAAGATAATAGAATTTTGAGAGTAAAGAATTCTTTTGATATCTCCCTGTTTAGCATAGAGGCTGTGTTGCTTGTTCTGATCAGGTTTGAGGTCTATCTCTTTCTTTTTCTGAAGCTGGAGTTGATCTTCATGAACCTCTTTAGGAGACAGAGGCACCAGAACAGTCTTCTTTCCCTTGAATTCAAATGTGTGTTTGTTGGTGAAGCCATCATGATTCACACGTCTATCATACTGCCATGGTCTTCCAAGAAGTATATGACTGGCTTCCATTGGCAACACATCACACAAGACTTCATCCTCATACCTACCAATGGCTATAGGAACCAGCACCTGAGTAGAAACTCTCATCTCGCCCTCTTCATTAAGCCACTGCAATCTGTATGGCCTTGGGTGCTTCTGAATTTTCAAACCCAACTTCTTCACCATGGTATCACTGGCTACATTGACACAGCTGCCTCCATCCACTATGAGACTGCACACCTTTCCTTGAACCAGACACCTTGTGTAAAAGAGATTCTCACGCTGCTCAAGCTCTCCATCCTTAGTTGCAAGTTTAATAACCTTCTTGTTACCAACAACTTGCCTCTCACAGGTTCTACTTTGAGATTTCTATGATTTAAGAGTGATTAATTATAGTCTGGTGATTTAAAATCAAGATTAAGAGGTTTGGAGATTAAGAACAAGAGAGAGACTAGAGAGAGAGAGACTAAAACGTGTGTTGTTTCTTATTGATGATGAGGTTACATATATATAGCAAGAGATTACAAGGGTTTACAAGCTAAGAGATAAGGTTAGGTGAGAGGAGTCAAAAGGGGAGTCAAAGGAGAATTCAAACTAGCCAATGAGACCAAAGGAAGAGCTTCTTCCTTTCCAGCATGTCGACAGGCTGTCACTCTCTTCCAGCCTGATCCACCAACTCTCACCAGTCTTGTGTAGATCCCTTTTACTCCTTTGATCACTCTCTTCACCATTTTACCAAGGTAACTCTATGGTAACTCTCCTGTTTACCCTTTTACCACAGTAACTTATTTTCTTGTGGTAACTTCTTCATCAAGTAATCTCACACTCCATTTCTTCTCCTCATCTCAACCTTCATCCTCTCATCTTAACACTCCCCTCAAGCTTGACCATGTGGAACAAGTCAAGCTTGGAAGTTCATGAGATCTCCTCATTAAAACCTCATTAAAGAAAACCCATTGGGACAAAACCTTAATGAGGAAAGAGTAGAGATCACATGATCAGGAGAGTGTATAGACTAGTTCTTAGGCGAAAGATCAATGAGCCCCATATTGAAATAAATACAGGAATGACCAGAAGGAGAAGCTGGTTGATGATCCAAGGATATAAGTTCATAAAGAGTAGCCAATTTGGTTCTGTTTTGTACAGACTTGCTCCACAAGCTACCACTTGACCTAACCTGACTTGCAAGGCAAGGAATGAGTTGTGGAGGACCTTATGGACGTGGGAACATCTGAGAAGTCAAGTAAACATGTTTGAATTTAAATAAGAGAGGCTGGTTTGAATTTGAAAAGAAGAAGTCACATGGGTTGCTTAGGAGAAGCAGCTGGACCTGTCACTTTCACTCAACCAGGCTGTGCAAACCTCTCTCCTGTCTCTTTCTCCACTTCTGGTCGTGCCTATCCTTGTCCATATCCTCCTGGCCTCTTCCATTTCCCCATTATATTAGTTGTTTAGTCATTCCATTGTTTAATCACTGTTTATTCTAAGTGATTGCCTATATAAAGGCTTCACCACCTCTTGTAACAATTATCTAGTATCAATACAAGTTCTCTCAGTCTAATTTCGTGGCTCTCTCTACCTTGCTTGTGTCTAAACAATATTCACAATGTAAGGAGTTTAGAGTTATGGTTTAGAGGCTGCCTTAATTCTCTTTCTCTTAAGGCAGCCTAATACTTGTAAAACTCACTCTAAAACTCTTCTTTATCTTCTCTTAAGCTCTAGATTACTGATTCTAAATCCACTTCATCTTAAGTACACAAACTCAAAGTGTTTTGTTACTGCAGAAGGATAGATTCAAACTAGAGCTTCTTTGCTTCATATAACCAGTGTACTCTCTAGGACATTTGGTTGTGTGTTTAAGCTATGTTTAAGAGGATTCAACCACTAGTTGGTTGTCTCTTCCTTTGAATGGTGAGTTCCTGTTGTATGGTTGAAGGGGATTCAGTTACAAGTTAGCTGAATACTCTCTTGACATGAGACAAACACTCATGAATTCCAACATGGTATCAGAGCCTGGTTGCTCTTCTTTGGGATTAAACTCACCTATTTTCTCTCTGATTTTTGAATAAATCCTTTCTCTCCCACTCTGATATAGTGTTAGCTTGTTTAGTACTTGTTAGTATCATGAATCAAGCTTGAGGAAGAGAAACATTTTAAAAATGCTTCACCATTATGCTTTATCCATTGGATAATAGCTTTTTCTTAATGGAGCATCTCTTTGACCAGTGGACAAACTGTTTTGATCCATTGGATTCATTGTTGTCTAAGCCACAGAAAACACTTGTTCATGTGTTATTCTGATGGTTCTTTTGTTGCAAGCCCTGGAAAACATCAGTTCATGAGTTATTCCAGTGGCACATGTCTAAGATCAGTGGATAAAGTAATTGTCCAATGGTCCATTGTGTTTCAGCTGCTAAAGCACCAAACTCTTGATGAGTATTGGATGCTCCTGGCTGTTTATGCTTCCGCAAAACTCAAGAAAACAGAGCAAAACTCTGTCCATTAGAACTCTTGAGCAAATTCTCTATTATCTATTCTCTCATTCTCTGATTCTCAGGTTACTTATTCTCCATCATTCTCCTATTCTCTGGCTACTAAAACTCTGGTTACATCATTCTCTATTCTCTATTTATTCTCTGGTTACTTTTACTCTGGTTACTTAATTCTCTATTCTCACAGCCTCTTGTTTAAAATCTGCCTAAGGTTGTCAAAATGTCTTGAAGTTAAGCTGTCTTGAAAGAATTGTCTTGCTTCTGACCTTAGGAAAATTAATTGTCTTGTGCCTGAATGCTTAGTCTTGATGATTAGGATTCAGAGAGTGTTGCTAGGATAGAATCATGAAGATATCTGTCCATTGTTTGTTTAAAATGTGTTTTAAAGATCAGACTTGGTGAAAACCCATGTTCTGGTCTCTTGTTGTCTACCGATGCTTGTCTTAGTGTTGGTTTGACAGATTTTCCATGTTGATCAGAGCCTGCACAAGATGCATATTCCTGACCATGGAGAAATAGTTGTGAGTAGACCAGGTGGCTTAAAAGCTCATATCAAGCTTGTCTCCTCCCTATACTGAGTCAAGCTTGAGGGGGCTGTAAATGAGCTTCCATGGCCTGTCTAGAAGCCATTGCAAGAAGCCTTCAACAAGGACAACAAGAACTTGGTGTTAGAACAGATGGCCACCAGAGACTACTTGACAAGATCAGGTGGAGAGTCAAGCTGAGTGGAAAGCTATGAATCAGCCCAAGGCATGGAGTTAGAACAGTTACCTTCTGGTTGGGAAGCTATGGATCAGCTTCTAAAAAGGAGTTAGAACAGTAACCTTCAGTGGGAAGCTATGAATCAGCCCATAGCATGTGTGCTTGTACCTGGTTGATGAAGCTTCAAGTTAAGAGGGCTGTTTGTCTCAAGGCATGGTGATCATCATTGGCTCTCATCTTCCAAGCTTTGACCACATACTCTTATTCTCAGGTCAAGCTTGAGGAGGGTGTTAAATATGAGAAGCCAATGTCCATTCTTCAGAAACTTATGCAAGGGAAGTACCTAAAACTATACTTATTCTTGTTTGAATAGGTTTGCCCTTGAGAATTGATGCATGTGTGTGTGCATTGTTTGAATCAGGTACTTGGAGCTCATAATGAAGAGTCTGGTCGTGGATCAAACCCTTTGATGATGGCATGAGGTCAGAAGAAAGGGGAGACAAAGAACCAGCCACATAGAGTTCTAAGAAGTTTTGAGTATGAAGCAAGGAAGGCATTGGTGCTTGCTTTCCATTGAAGTAAGGCCATGATCCAGAGTCTAAGGAGTCCTTCAAAATCATCTTAAACTCCTTAGACTCACTGGCCAATCCCTAGGCTGAGGGTAGTTGCAATCTTTTCCCTAAGTGATGGTTTTATCCCATGAGGTTTTCCACACTTAGGTTTTAATGAGGCAAGTGCTCTCAGTTCCAAGCTTGCCCAAGGATCTCCTATGGTCAAGCTTGAGGGGGAGTATTGAAATAAATACAGGAATGACCAGAAGGAGAAGCTGGTTGATGATCCAAGGATATAAGTTCATAAAGAGTAGCCAATTTGGTTCTGTTTTGTACAGACTTGCTCCACAAGCTACCACTTGACCTAACCTGACTTGCAAGGCAAGGAATGAGTTGTGGAGGACCTTATGGACGTGGGAACATCTGAGAAGTCAAGTAAACATGTTTGAATTTAAATAAGAGAGGCTGGTTTGAATTTGAAAAGAAGAAGTCACATGGGTTGCTTAGGAGAAGCAGCTGGACCTGTCACTTTCACTCAACCAGGCTGTGCAAACCTCTCTCCTGTCTCTTTCTCCACTTCTGGTCGTGCCTATCCTTGTCCATATCCTCCTGGCCTCTTCCATTTCCCCATTATATTAGTTGTTTAGTCATTCCATTGTTTAATCACTGTTTATTGTAAGTGATTGCCTATATAAAGGCTTCACCACCTCTTGTAACAATTATCTAGTATCAATACAAGTTCTCTCAGTCTAATTTCGTGGCTCTCTCTACCTTGCTTGTGTCTAAACAATATTCACAATGTAAGGAGTTTAGAGTTATGGTTTAGAGGCTGCCTTAATTCTCTTTCTCTTAAGGCAGCCTAATACTTGTAAAACTCACTCTAAAACTCTTCTTTATCTTCTCTTAAGCTCTAGATTACTGATTCTAAATCCACTTCATCTTAAGTACACAAACTCAAAGTGTTTTGTTACTGCAGAAGGATAGATTCAAACTAGAGCTTCTTTGCTTCATATAACCAGTGTACTCTCTAGGACATTTGGTTGTGTGTTTAAGCTATGTTTAAGAGGATTCAACCACTAGTTGGTTGTCTCTTCCTTTGAATGGTGAGTTCCTGTTGTATGGTTGAAGGGGATTCAGTTACAAGTTAGCTGAATACTCTCTTGACATGAGACAAACACTCATGAATTCCAACACCCCAATCTGATATGAATGGACTCCATTGTCTTTTGCCTTGCTGCCTTTGTAAACACATCAGCCAACTGATCCTCACTCCTCGTGTAACATGGCAGAATCACTCCAAGAATCATCATCTGCCTCACCTTGTGGCAGTCAACCTCAATGTGTTTTGTTCTCTCATGGAACACTGAATTAGAAGCGATGTGGATAGCTGCTTGATTGTCACAATGCATTGTCATTGGAGTTGCTTGAATAATCTCCAAATGCTTCAAAATCCCTTTTATCCACACTAGCTCATTAGTAAGCTTCAGCATTGCTCTATACTCAGCCTCAGCACTTGAGCAAGACACTACCTTCTGCTTCTTACTCTTCCAGGTGACCAAATTACCACCAATGAATGTACAATAGCCTGTGGTTGATTTTCTGTCTGCTCGGTCTCCAGCGCAATCTGCATCGCAGTAGCCTACAACCTCAGTACTCTTGTTACATCCCATCCAAACTCCAAGACCAGTAGTCCCATTCAGATACATCAAGATCCTTTCCACCATCCTCCAATGGTGCTCCTTAGGAACTTGCATGTGCTGGCTGACTTGATTCACCGCAGCACACATCAGGTCTTGTAATGGTAAGATAGATTAGCTTCCCCACAAGCTTCCTGTATAGCTTAGGATCATGGAATGGCTTGCTATCCTCAATCTCCCCCTCATGTGGAACCTTGTAACCATCCTCCATTGGCATCTTTGCTGTCTTTCCTCCATATGCATCAGCTCCCTTCAAGAGATCAATCACATACTTCCTTTGAGACATAAACAACCCTTCCTTTGATCTGCATATCTCAATCCCAAGGAAGTATTTCATTTCTCCCAAGTCTTTAATCTCAAAGCTTGCCTTAAGATACTCTTTTGTAGCCTTGATGCCTTCCTTATCACTTCCTGTGATGATAATATCATCCACATAAACCAGCAACACAACAATGCCAGATGGAGTGGTTAAGGTAAAGAGAGTATGATCCAATTCTGACTTCCTGAATCCTCTCCCATTCAGTGTAGTGCTCAACTTGTTGTACCACGCCCTTGGAGACTGCTTGAGACCATAAATAGCTTTCCTTAACCTCAACACATTACCCTTCTTGACTAGATGTTCAAGACCTGGTGGTGGATGCATATATACTTCATCTTCCAACTCTCCTTGAAGGAATGCATTTTTCACATCCATTTGCCACAGATCCCACTCAAGATTCACAGCTATAGACAAGACAATCCTGATAGTATGAAGTTTAGCCACAGGTGCAAAGGTCTCAACATAATCCTCACCATATGTCTGAGTAAATCCTCTTGCCACCAGTCTAGACTTGCCTCTCTATTCTTCCATCAGGGTAAAACTTAATTGTAAACACCCATTTACTTGTTACTGCCTTCTTCCCTTTAGGCAGCTCACTCTCATACCAAGTCTCATTTTTAATCATAGCCCCAGCCTCATCAGCAACTGACTCTCTCCACTCTTTGATGGCTACAGCTTCCTCATAAGTCCTTGGAACATAGCTCTCATCCAAGCTTACTGTAAATGCCATGTGATCATCTGGAAACTCTGCAAAGGAACACATAGCTTGGGAGGGATGCTCCACCGCCTGGGCATTGTAGTACACTCTCGTGTTTACCCAGTTGGAAGGATCCCTCCTTTCCTTGTGCTCCTCCTCAGTGGCTGAACCATCTCCTCTACTTGTGGTTCTTGCTCATTTGGTTGATTCTCCACTGATCCACTAGATTCTCCTTCCCACTCTTCACTAGTCTCACTAGACTGAGTACCATTCTCATTTGAGTCACTAGACTGAGTACCATTCTCATTTGAGTCAGTAGACTTTCTCTGCTCTTCCCCAACAGGCTGAGCACCACTCTCTACTTCCACTGTAACCTCTTGATCATGTTGGCCTGAATCTCCTTGATTTTGCACAGGTTCATGAGATTCAGTTCCATTCCCCCTCTCATGATCAAGAGGAGTTGTTCCAGCTTCTCCAGGCTGGTTGGAAGACTCTCTTCTTCCAGATTTCGGATCCTGGGACAATCCTATCCCTAGCCTCTCCAACATCACTCTCAGTGTTGTTGCTCTATCAGATGGAGCTTGAGACAAATCCTTCAGATTCTCCCACTCTTTCTCTCCATAATATCCTTTTGATTCCACAAACTTCACTTCTCTAGATACCATCACCCTCCTTGCTTCAGAATCATAGCACTTATAACCCTTTTGAGTAATAGAGTATCCAATAAACATAGCTTTAGTACTCCTTGCCTCAAGCTTGTTTCTCTGTTCTCCTGGTGTCATCACATAGCACACACACCCAAACACTCTTAGATGATCAAGGACAGGCTTGCTTTTGTTCAACACTTCAAAAGGAGACAGATCACCCAATATCTTTGTTGGAACCCGATTGATAAGATAGCAAGCAGTCTGCACAGCATCTCCCCAAAACCTCTTTGGAACGTTGGTATGAAACATCATAGATCTAGCAACCTCCATCAAATGCCTGTTCTTCCTCTCAGCTACACCATTCTGCTGTGGTGTATACGGGCAGGTAGTTTGATGCACAATCCCATGCTTGGCTAGATGACTCTTGAATGCATTTCCCATGTATTCACCTCCATTATCTGACCTCAATATCTTCACAGAAGCATTGTATTGGTTGGATACATATGCTTGGAAGTTCATAAAGGCCTCCAACACCCTGTCCTTTGATGGAAGCAAAGTCAGCCAGGTATACTTAGACTTCTCATCAATAAAGGTCACAAAATACTTCTGGCTGTCTCTAGACATGCATGGAGCAGTCCATACATCCGAATGTACCAGGTCAAAGCAATGCTCATATGTTGTAGTTGGCGTGGGAAACACTGTCCTGCAATGCTTTCCTAATATGCATGCCTCACACTCCAAGTGCTTCCATGAGCTCTCACTCCTACTCCCAGTTGGCTTCCATGAGCTCTCACTCCTACTCATGGTTAGCTCCTGGAAGCTCTCACTCCTACTCCCGGTTAGCCTCCATGAGCCCTCACTCCTACTCCCGGTTAGCCTCCATGAGCCCTCACTCCTACTCCCAGTTGGCTTCCATGAGCTCTCACTCCTACTCCCGGTTAGCCTCCATGAGCCCTCACTCCTACTCCCAGTTGGCTTCCATGAGCTCTCACTCCTACTCCCAGTTGGCTTCCATGAGCTCTCACTCCTACTCCCGGTTAGCCTCCATGAGCCCTCACTCCTACTCCCAGTTGGCTTCCATGAGCTCTCACTCCTACTCCCGGTTAGCCTCCATGAGCCCTCACTCCTACTCCCAGTTGGCTTCCATGAGCTCTCACTCCTACTCCCAGTTGGCTTCCATGAGCTCTCACTCCTACTCCCAGTTGGCTTCCATGAGCTCTCACTCCTACTCCCAGTTGGCTTCCATGAGCTCTCACTCCTACTCCCAGTTGGCTTCCATGAGCTCTCACTCCTACTCCCGGTTAGCCTCCATGAGCCCTCACTCCTACTCCCAGTTGGCTTCCATGAGCTCTCACTCCTACTCATGGTTAGCTCCTGGAAGCTCTCACTCCTACTCATGGTTAGCTCCTGGAAGCTCTCACTCCTACTCCCGGTTAGCCTCCATGAGCCCTCACTCCTACTCATGGTTAGCTCCTGGAAGCTCTCACTCCTACTCCCGGTTAGCCTCCATGAGCCCTCACTCCTACTCATGGTTAGCTCCTGGAAGCTCTCACTCCTACTCCCAGTTGGCTTCCATGAGCTCTCACTCCTACTCCCAGTTGGCTTCCATGAGCTCTCACTCCTACTCCCAGTTGGCTTCCATGAGCTCTCACTCCTACTCCCGGTTAGCCTCCATGAGCCCTCACTCCTACTCCCAGTTGGCTTCCATGAGCTCTCACTCCTACTCCCAGTTGGCTTCCATGAGCTCTCACTCCTACTCCCGGTTAGCCTCCATGAGCCCTCACTCCTACTCCCAGTTGGCTTCCATGAGCTCTCACTCCTACTCCCAGTTGGCTTCCATGAGCTCTCACTCCTACTCCCGGTTAGCCTCCATGAGCCCTCACTCCTACTCCCAGTTGGCTTCCATGAGCTCTCACTCCTACTCCCGGTTAGCCTCCATGAGCCCTCACTCCTACTCCCGGTTAGCCTCCATGAGCCCTCACTCCTACTCCCAGTTGGCTTCCATGAGCTCTCACTCCTACTCCCAGTTGGCTTCCATGAGCTCTCACTCCTACTCCCAGTTGGCTTCCATGAGCTCTCACTCCTACTCCCAGTTGGCTTCCATGAGCTCTCACTCCTACTCATGGTTAGCTCCTGGAAGCTCTCACTCCTACTCCCAGTTGGCTTCCA
This sequence comes from Brassica carinata, assembly GCA_016771965.1. NCBI lineage: Eukaryota > Viridiplantae > Streptophyta > Magnoliopsida > Brassicales > Brassicaceae > Brassica > Brassica carinata. Next base: position 24,397,048 of record CM028691.1, on the reverse strand, counting down.
TGAGCTCTCACTCCTACTCCCAGTTGGCTTCCATGAGCTCTCACTCCTACTCCCAGTTGGCTTCCATGAGCTCTCACTCCTACTCATGGTTAGCTCCTGGAAGCTCTCACTCCTACTCCCGGTTAGCCTCCATGAGCCCTCACTCCTACTCCCAGTTGGCTTCCATGAGCTCTCACTCCTACTCCCAGTTGGCTTCCATGAGCTCTCACTCCTACTCCCAGTTGGCTTCCATGAGCTCTCACTCCTACTCCCAGTTGGCTTCCATGAGCTCTCACTCCTACTCATGGTTAGCTCCTGGAAGCTCTCACTCCTACTCCCAGTTGGCTTCCATGAGCTCTCACTCCTACTCCCGGTTAGCCTCCATGAGCCCTCACTCCTACTCATGGTTAGCTCCTGGAAGCTCTCACTCCTACTCCCAGTTGGCTTCCATGAGCTCTCACTCCTACTCCCGGTTAGCCTCCATGAGCCCTCACTCCTACTCCCAGTTGGCTTCCATGAGCTCTCACTCCTACTCCCGGTTAGCCTCCATGAGCCCTCACTCCTACTCCCAGTTGGCTTCCATGAGCTCTCACTCCTACTCCCAGTTGGCTTCCATGAGCTCTCACTCCTACTCCCGGTTAGCCTCCATGAGCCCTCACTCCTACTCCCAGTTGGCTTCCATGAGCTCTCACTCCTACTCCCGGTTAGCCTCCATGAGCCCTCACTCCTACTCCCGGTTAGCCTCCATGAGCCCTCACTCCTACTCCCAGTTGGCTTCCATGAGCTCTCACTCCTACTCCCGGTTAGCCTCCATGAGCCCTCACTCCTACTCATGGTTAGCTCCTGGAAGCTCTCACTCCTACTCCCAGTTGGCTTCCATGAGCTCTCACTCCTACTCATGGTTAGCCTATTCTCATCCCTCATCCTCTTATGTGCTCTCTCCACCAGTGCACACATCTCTTCCATCTCTGGAAGTTGTTCCCCTTTAGAACCATCTCTACCAGCCACCCATATGATGATTCTATGCTCGCCAATACCCTTGAGACCATTCCTTGCTTTGGCGTGGCTTTCCCATCTATAAGAGTTCTCAACTCTTGTAGTTCATTCCACAAATGTTGCAGCTTCACTACATGATCATGGGCCACACGAGTACCCTCCGTGGTTTCATACACTCTCCTAAGATTGATCTTGTTCTCATGAGCACCTTCAATCTTCTCAAGCAATGTACTTTCTCCAGGACTAGACTGATCTTCACTGGTTTCTCTAGCTAGCTGATTTCCTCAGCAGTTTCTTGTAAAGGCTCCACCTTTACCCTCCCATCAGTGGCTACCTCCTTCAAAGATCCCACCTTTACTTGTAAAGGCTCCACCTTTACACTGTCACTCCCATCAGTGGCTACCTCCTTCAAAGATCCCACCTTTACTTGTAAAGGCTCCACCTTACACTGTCACTCCCATCAGTGGCTACCTCCTTCAAAGATCCCACTTTACTTGTAAAGGCTCCACCTTTACACTGTCACTCCCATCAGTGGCTATCTCCTTCAAAGATCCCACCTTTACTTGTAAAGGCTCCACCTTTACCCTCCCATCAGTGGCTACCTCCTTCAAAGATCCCACTTTACTTGTAAAGGCTCCACCTTTACCCTCCCATCAGTGGCTACCTCCTTCAAAGATCCCACTTTACTTGTAAAGGCTCCACCTTTACACTGTCACTCCCATCAGTGGCTATCTCCTTCAAAGATCCCACTTTACTTGTAAAGGCTCCACCTTTACCCTCCCATCAGTGGCTACCTCCTTCAAAGATCCCACTTTACTTGTAAAGGCTCCACCTTTACCCTCCCATCAGTGGCTATCTCCTTCAAAGATCCCACTTTACTTGTAAAGGCTCCACCTTTACCCTCCCATCAGTGGCTACCTCCTTCAAAGATCCCACTTTACTTGTAAAGGCTCCACCTTACACTGTCACTCCCATCAGTGGCTATCTCCTTCAAAGATCCCACTTTACTTGTAAAGGCTCCACCTTACACTGTCACTCCCATCAGTGGCTATCTCCTTCAAAGATCCCACCTTTACTTGCTCACTCCACATCCCACAGCTCTTCAAAGCTGTCTTTATCAGTAGAACCACACTACAATGGCGTCCTCCTCCTTTCTCCTCCTCATACTTTGTTGTCTCTGATCTAAGCTGCTTCATCTCCTCAGCAATCAACAGCCAATACACAGATCATCAATCTTTAGCTTATACACTCGCCAGACTTCAAAATAAGCTAGATCTCTTTCCAGAACTTGACAATCATCTAAAGGAACTCCCTTGAAGCTTACTCTCCCACAGAAACACCAACAGACACCAACTCAGATTTTTAAAGATCTAGCTCACCAAAACTCTCAAGAACACTCAAGAACATTTTAGAAAAAGAAATCACTCTCTCCTTTTAAGTGAACCTGGCTCTGATACCATGAGATTTCTATGATTTAAGAGTGATTAATTATAGTCTGGTGATTTAAAATCAAGATTAAGAGGTTTGGAGATTAAGAACAAGAGAGAGACTAGAGAGAGAGAGACTAAAACGTGTGTTGTTTCTTATTGATGATGAGGTTACATATATATAGCAAGAGATTACAAGGGTTTACAAGCTAAGAGATAAGGTTAGGTGAGAGGAGTCAAAAGGGGAGTCAAAGGAGAATTCAAACTAGCCAATGAGACCAAAGGAAGAGCTTCTTCCTTTCCAGCATGTCGACAGGCTGTCACTCTCTTCCAGCCTGATCCACCAACTCTCACCAGTCTTGTGTAGATCCCTTTTACTCCTTTGATCACTCTCTTCACCATTTTACCAAGGTAACTCTATGGTAACTCTCCTGTTTACCCTTTTTACCACAGTAACTTATTTTTACTGTGGTAACTTCTTCATCCAAGTAATCTCACACTCCATTTCTTCTCCTCATCTCAACCTTCATCCTCTCATCTTAACATACTTCACATTCTTCTTCAGACTTCTCAGGATCAGACTCATACTTCTCTTCCTCGGATTCATACTCTCCATTCTCAAGAAGAATCATAACTCTTTTGTTGGTGCACTCATTAGCATAATGCCCACGCCCTTGACATTTGAAACACTTCAAATCTCTGGCCCTAGAACTAGTAGCTTCTGCTTTGCCTTTGTCCTTGTCTTTGTCTTTGCTGAATGTGCTACCCGGCTTACTATCTTCTTTCTGCTGAGGCTTAATGTCTTTTAGGTAGGATGGTTTCTCATCCTTAGAGTGTTGGTACTTGCTGGAGCCATAGCTGCCACGGGAGTGGTGCTTCCTTTTGATCTGCTGCTCCACCAGAATAGCTTTGTGCAACATCTCTTCTATTTCCACATAGTGTTGCATCTCTACACTGTCCTGTATCTCACGGTTAAGTCCTCCAAGAAACCTAGCCATAGTAGCTTCTCTGTCCTCAGATATACTAGCTCTCAACATCAACAACTCCATCTCCTGAAAGTACTCCTCCACGGTCTTAGAGCCTTGTGTAAGTCTTCTCAGCTTCTGATGTAAATCTCGATGATAGTGGTTAGGCACAAATCTCTTACGCATAAGAGACTTCATCTCATGCCAAGACTCAACTGGATACTCCTGATTCAATCTCCTTGTAGTAACCAGTTGATCCCACCAGCTCAAGGCATAATCATGAAACTCAGTAGCAGCAATTTGGATCCTTTGGGCGCTGGTGTAGTGTTGGCAGTTGAAAACGAGCTCAATCTTCTTCTCCCACTCAAGGTAAGCATCCGGATCAACCTTGCCATGGAAGGGAGGAATTTTAATCTTCAATCCAGCAAACTCATCACGGTGAGATCTTCTCCCATCACGATGATGATGTTGATGCCTCCTTCTACTATCTCTCGAAGAAGATGAGGAACCACTTCTTTCACTTTTGTGGCGTTCATAGTAGTTGTCAGTTTCTTGTGATCCACCATGCTCTTGTTGAGTCTGATTGCGTCTGTTTCTTCTAGACTCATTGCTGTGACTCTGTCCACCAGCTTGTCTAATCTCTTCTCTGATTTCTTTCATGCTTTCTTTCACCATCTCAGCCATAGTAGCCAACATAGTCTTGTTCAACTGCTCAGTCATGGCTTCCATAAGTAGCTTGTTCTTTCTCATTAGTTCCTCTTCCTCATCAGTTTCGTGGCCCATTGGTACCTGCAATCAAACAACAAACTCAACCAGTAAAAGAGTTCAAGGTTTTGAAAACTAAATAAAAACAAAGCTAAAGAACTAGGCGGTAAAATAGATTTTGATCAGATTTTAAATCTTTTCTTTTTCTGTAACTTAATCAACAAGAATGCCAAGAGATTCTTTGAAACACACACGAACACACTTCCTTTTGAGCAGATCTCGACAACTAAAGAATAGATCTATCAATCTTACAACTATTATTCAATAGATCGGATGATAAACTGATAGAATCAACAGATCTAAGACAATAATCAGTAAGAAATGATCGGATTTTCTCAGATCTATAATAAGAACTTTCAGATCTATCAATCTTAAACACACAACAACAGATCTATCAATACTGAACTGAAAGTGAATCAAATTGACAGAAACACACAACAAAACTCAGATCTATCAATTCTTATGAAACCAAGAGGAAGATCGAGTGAAACAAATTTAAGAAAATGATACATCCCTAACCAGAGTTGCTCTGATACCACATAATACACTCCTAGGATGCTGCTCTGGTTGGAATGGGATAGATCCTTGCAATCAGAGAATCAAAAGACTCAATCTGGTCCAAGGCGTGTGGAATGAATGGTGACACAAAGAGATGAGAGGGTCTCCTTGATACTCTAAGCAATCAGACTTCGGATATGACACACCAAGAAGGACTACTCTTGTGGTTTTGTTAGATATGACACACTAACAAAGACTCAAAGTTCACTCTAAGCAACAAGAGGCTTGCGGCTGAAAGAGAGAGAGACAAGAGTCTGAAAATAAAAGATTGGATAAAAGAAACTAGGGCATCCGAGTACATATATATAGAGAAGGCAAAGAACAGGCTCCTTGGTCTCTAAATGTGTTATAAGAAACCATAGTCTTAATTTAAAACATAAGATAAAAATTAAAATAAAGTTTAAAAACTGAGATCATCAAATGAGTGATAGGAAAGCAACATATGGCCTCATTAAAAACCTATCTTTGGAAAACCCAGTGGGACAAAACCAAAGATAGGGAAAAAGAGCACACATATGTTACTTGCTCATTTCATGTCTATCTAGAAAATGAAATGGCTTGAATTGTGGTAAGTGTGTCTTGGATGATCAAGCTCCTTCCAAGACTCTCTTCTTGCTTCAATGATGTCTGAAGTAATCCTCCAATGGCTTCTTTAAGTTGTTTGCTTCTGGCTCGAGTCATAGGACCTTCAGATATGGCTAGAACACCTTCATCAGCTGGCTCATCCATGATCTCATTGTCTTCTTTACTTGACTGGTCCATGATCATATCAAGATCAGATTCCTCTTATGCTTTTAATTCTGCTTCTGTTTTAGCTAATGATGTGCTATGGCATGCTAGATTAGGCCATCCTCATTCTCTTGCTTTAAAATTGATGTTACCTAATCTATCTCTGCAAAATTAATCTTGTGAGGCTTGTATTCTTGGTAAACATCATAAGTCTGTTTTCCCTTCATCTATGACTATTTATGAGAATTGTTTTGATCTAGTTCACTCTGATGTTTGGACTGCACCTTGTGTTTCTAGAGAAAACCATAAATATTTTGTGACATTCATAGATGAGAAATCAAAATATACTTGGCTCACACTGATTCAAAGTAAAGATAGAGTTCTAGAAGCATTTATAAACTTCCAAAACTATGTGACTAATCAGTTCAATTCCAAGATCAAAATTTTTAGGTCTGATAATGGGGGAGAATACACTAGCAATGCCTTCAAACAACACCTAGCAAAACATGGAATTATTCATCAGACAAGCTGTCCATACACACCACAACAGAATGGAGTGGCTGAGAGGAAAAATCGCCACCTTATGGAGGTTGCAAGGAGCATGATGTTCCACACAAATGTCCCAAAGAGGTTTTGGGGAGATGCTGTGGTCTCTGCATGCTACCTTATCAACAGAATCCCAACCAAAGTCCTCAAAGATGTTTCTCCATTTCAGGTATTAAACAAAACTACACCACCCATTGATCATTTGCGTGTGTTTGGGTGTGTGTGTTATGTCTTGCTACCAGGTGAGCAGAGAAACAAGCTTGATCCCAAGAGTATCAAAGCTATGTTCATAGGGTATTCCCACACACAGAAAGGGTACAAGTGTTATGTACCAGACTCAAGAAGGGTGATGGTCTCAAAGGATGTGAAGTTTGTGGAATCAAAAGGGTACTATGATGAGAAGAGTTGGGAAAACCTGAGAGATCTCTCACATGGACCATCTGATAGGGCAAACAACCTGAGAACCATTTTGGAGAACTTGGGCATGTTGGAATTCATGAGTGTTTGTCTCATGTCAAGAGAGTATTCAGTTAACTTGTAACTGAATCCCTTCAACCATACAACAGGAACTCACCCTTACAATGGAAGAGACAACCAACTAGTGGTTGTATCCTCTCTCACAGCCTATACTATAACCAAGATCCTAGAGAGTAAACTGGTCATAGAAATCTGAGAATCTCTAGTTTGAATCTATCCTTCTGTAGTAACACAACACTTTGAGTTTGTGTACTTGATGAAGAGGATTTAGAATCAGTAAGCTAGAGTTTAAGACAGTAGATAAAGAAGAGTTTAGAGTAAGTTTTACAAGTATTAGGCTGCCTTAAGAGAGAAAGAGATAAGGCAGCCTCTAAACCATAATGCTTAACTCCCTACATTGTGAATATTGTTTAGACACAATATAGAGAGCGAGAGCCACGAATTTAGATAGAGAGAACTTGTATTGATACTGGATGATTGTTACAAGAGGAGGTGAAGCCTTTATATAGGCAATCACTTACAATAAACAATGATTAAACAAGGGAGTGACTAAACAACTAATATAATGGGGAAATGGAAGAGGCCAGGAGGATATAGACAAGGATAGGCACGACCAGAGGTAGAGAAAGAGACAGGAGAGAGGTTTGCACAGCCTGGTTGAGTGAAAGTGACAGGTCTAGCTGCTTCTCCTAAGCAACCCATGTGACTTCTTCTTTTCAAATTCAAACCAGCCTCTCTTATTTAAATTCAAACATGTTTACTTGACTTCTCAGTGTTCCCAACGTCTATAAGTCCTCCACAACTTATTCTTTGCCTTGCAAGTCAGGTTAGGTCAAGTGGTAGCTTGTGGAGCAAGTCTGTACAAAACAGAACCAAATTGGCTTCTCTTGATGAACTTATCCTTGGATCATCAACCAGCTTCTTCTTCTGGTCATTCCTATATTTATTTCAATAGGGCATTAGCCAGCCTGCGAGCAGTATGGCGCCACCAGCATCTCCATCACCACCAGCTGCTGGAAACAATGAAGAGGCCCAACCACTGAGATAGTCCATCCTGATCCTGAAGGAGGCAATGAGCATGAATCAACATCAGAAACACCAGAAGATGATTCAGCATCAGTTCATGATCAAGATGAAGCAGAATATGATCAATCTGGTGGTGATCAGGATGATTGTGAGCAAGGACAGGAAGGAGCAGAAATAGAGGAACAGACTCAGCCATTAAGAAGAAGTACCGGAGTGAGAAAAGACCCATCTAATTGGGTTAATACCAGAGTCTACTTCAACAGCAATGCTGTAGCTCATCCTATTCAAGCAGCCTGCTCCTTTGCTAGTTATCCTCAAGAGCATGTAGCCTTCATCACCAATCTGGATCAAGATTATGTTCCAAAGACTTATGAAGAAGCTATGGAGCATGATGAGTGGAGAGAGTCTGTTGGAGATGAAGTAGGAGCCATGATCAAGAATGATACTTGGTATGAGGCTGAGCTTCCTAAACGAAAGAAAGCAGTCACCAGCCGCCTACTCTTCACCATCAAGTACAAGGCAAATGGACAACCAGAAAGGAAGAAGACAAGACTAGTGGCAAGAGGATACACTCAAGTCTATGGAGAAGACTACCTAGACACCTTTGCACCAGTAGCCAAACTCCACACCATAAGGATTCTTCTCTCAGTGGCAGTAAACTTGGAATGGGATCTATGGCAGATGGATGTCAAGAATGCTTTCCTACAAGGAGAGCTGGAGGATGAAGTTTATATGAGGCCACCACCTGGTATGGAAGACATGGTCAAGCCAGGAAATGTTCTAAGGTTGAAGAAGGCTATCTATGGTCTAAAACAATCACCAAGAGCCTGGTATCACAAGCTGAGTACAACCCTCAATGGAAGAGGGTTTGTAAAATCAGAAGCTGACCACACTCTCTTCACCCTCACAAGCAAGCAAGGAATTGTGGTGATTCTGATCTATGTAGATGATATTATCATCACAGGAAGCAACAAGGAAGGTATCACCTCTACTAATGCTTTTCTTAAGTCTAGCTTTGATATTAAAGATTTGGGAGAGCTAAAGTACTTTCTAGGGATTGAGATATGCCGCTCTAAAGAGGGGCTGTTCCTATCTCAAAGAAAGTACACACTTGATCTTTTAAATGAGGCAGGAAAGCTTGGAGAAAGAGTAGCTAAGACACCACTTGAAGAGGGTTACAAAGTCTTGCGTGAGGGGGAGTTTGAGGATACTTCATTTGGTGACTTCAAGCTTTATAGGAGGATGGGTGTTGAACTGAAGAGCAGAAAGAAGCTTGTGCACAAATAGGGCAAGCTTCAGGTGATCTCTAGAAGAAGTTCAGCAAAGCTTCAGAAGTGTATTGAGGCATTTATCATTGAGAAGTTAAGCTCAGGAGGAGCTTAGACTGATCTTAAGAAGAGAGTGGAGATGGTTGGATGAAGTTGGGTCTGGTGCAAGAATAGGGTCAGGCTTGCAGAGATTGTCTGCAAGGCTTCAGAAGTGACTGATAAGCATCTGCAGAGAGTGCAAAGTTAGGGCAAAGTCCAGGAGGGTCTTAGAAGCATGTTTGGGAGCAATTGAAGACTTGTGCAAAGATAGGGCACAAGAGTGTACGGATCAAACCTAATCCGTACAAGGCTGGATGGAGTCTTGGATCACAAGGCATGAGAAAGGGTGCTTGTGCAACAATAGGGCGTGGCTAGCTTAAAGACTAGTGGCCGTTGGGAATGAAGGAAGCAAAGGGAATATACTTTGGATCAGTGTAGCTAAGAGACAGGCTGGAAAGGGAAAGCAACTTTACCTTTACAGCAAAAGCTCCACACGGATCCATCCTAGCCCTTCATCCAAAAGGAAGCAATCCGAGCCATACATTTTGAAATAGATCAGTCCAAGACTCGCCAGCTCCCCTTGACCAGATCAACACCATCCATTTCAAATCAGTCCATCTCCACTCTTCATTTCTTATCCATAGCTTAGGGCTTTCTAAAGTGTTGCCATGTATTTAAGCTCTTTGTATGCGTTTGTAAACTCTTAAGAGAGAGAGGGGGGTTTCCCCTCCTCCTTCATGAATGATAAACTCTGTTCTTGGTTATGAAACTCTCTGAATCTCTCTAGACATTTAAACTCTTAATCTCTCAGTCTCTTAGTCTCTCTAATCTCTTTCTAGTCTCTTTATTCCTCATACAAATCTCTGTCTCATCAGACCCTCTCATTCAACTAGATCAAGACCTTATCCAGCCTTTAATGGCGATTTCATACACATACATGACCAGGGCTCTGAAAATCTTATATGGTATCAGAGCCAGGTTCATGAGAACCTGAGCTGAAGCTTCCGCATCCAAGTCACAAGTCTGGCCTCACCTCAAGTCCAACCATGAAGATCTGTCCAGTTCGGCTCTATCACTTCAAGAAGAAGGTGTTTGAAGCTATGGAGGTTTTTCAAGGCGGTTCCTTTCCTTTCCTGTCCATACAAGACGAGCCAACTGTCTGTTCAAGATGGAACCTTTCAAGAAGAGAGCTTTCCCTTGTTCCAGAAGCTGGGGAGTTGAGACAATGAAGAAAGGTGGAACCTTTGGTGGTGAGAAGGTTAAGCAGCGGTCATGAACATCAGGAGGGGTTAGTTGGGTGACGATTCAACAGCTCCAGTCCATCAAAAGAGCATGACCGAATGCTAAGGAGGCTCAAGGAACTAGCGCTGGTTCCTTGTTTGTAAGCCATTCCTGTCTCTCTTAAAATGAAACTTGTGTCTGCCTGGTTGTTGTGATGTGTATTGATTGAAAAACCTGTGGATAATTGCTTATTGCTATATGAAATAGCTTGTTCTGTCCCAGGATGCTTAAAAGGCTTGTTTAGTGTTTGAAGAGTGAAATGCTTGCTCCGGATGAGTTATGTGCTTGCTAGGATGTTAGACAGTGTTGTTTAAATCTTGTTTGCTCATAAGCTTGATTCTGATTGAAAGTAATGCATTGTCTGATGTTGGTGGATGATAAGTGATGCTTGGCCTCAGTTCTTAATGAATGTGTAGCAGATTGTAGTGTCTTGATCGCTGATGCATTCATGAATGGAAACTGATAATGGCTAGTGCATATTATCATCTTTAAGCTGCCTTGTGTTGATGCTATTAGACTCATGTCTAAGGAGCAGTAAAAGGAGCTTTAAAATTGCCTAAGTAGCTTGTATTGAATCTGAATGATCTTGCTCGTGCTTAGAGAGTTTGCTTGCAAAGATTAGAACTTTAAAATGTTTAGTTTAATCTTGTGCATTGCTTTAAGACATTGGTGTTCAAACTTGATGTGGAATCAAGGGTTGACCCAATGCAAATTGTTTCTGATCTTTGCTGGAGTTTGAGTGTTGTTTCAGGTTCACAAGAAGTGTCTTTAGCTCACCATCCATCCGAGTAGAAGAGGCAGAAGAAGGTTCCCATTGTGTGTGCAATGGAAAGGTGGTACACATGTTGTGATGCGCCACTGGTGTGAAGACTCACTAGCTCACTTGCAAGCTTGGACTTCCAATCCAATCCAAGCTTGAGGAGGGGAGTTAAGTGAGCAGTCTGTTGGTTCAGAAGGAGCCATCCGGGTCTAGGCAGTGGAGTGCCTAAGCAAAAGAGAGTTCAGAAGGTAGTTAAGTGAGCAGTCTGTTGGTTCAGAAGGAGCTATCCGAGTCTGTTGGTTCAGAAGGTGTCCATTGCAAGCAACTGAAGAAGGAGCCATCCGGGTCTAGGCAGTGGCGTGTCTAGGCAAGAGAGTGTTCAGAGCACTCTTGGCTGTGAGAAGATGAAGACTCTATCAGTGCGGCTTCTAGTGTGAGGTGGCTGAAGAGCTGAAGCTTCCACAAGCATTCCAAGAAGAGGGCGAGTTCAGAAGGTGTTGCAATGGAGTGATTGGGCAGATCATGAAGCTATCCTTCCAAGCTTGACTTGTTCCACATGGTCAAGCTTGAGGGGGAGTGTTGAAGCTTACATGATCTGAGAGTACTTGGTGGTTATTCAAGAAGAGGAGCAGATCAGTTATGAAGAACAATGAGAGGATGTAGAAGCAATCTCCAATGCGGCCTCTAGAGTTGAGGTGGTTGGTACTACAGTCTGAAGCATCCTGTCATGAAGGCTTCAGTAGCATGGTGGTGACTCATGAAGAAGAAGCAGCCAAGACTCAGCTTGTATCTATCAAGGAAGATCAGAGAGTCCGAGCACTTGAGCACAACAGGAAGGTTGTGGGAAAGGGGGAGAGACCAAGATCTGTCTGAAGAAGAGTACAAGGTGTGTTGGTGATGAGCAAGGAAAGAGGGGATCGACCTTGCATCACATGAGGGCCATGATCCAGAGTCTTTGTGTCCCTTACATTGCTGGTAAGGCACAAAGACTCATTGGCCAATCCCTAGGCCTTGAAGGCTCTACTCTTTTTCCCTCATCAAGGTTTTGTCCCAAAGGGTTTTCCTTGGTGAGGTTTTTAATGAGGGAGCTCTTCAGGGTTCCAAGCTTAACTCAGGATCTCTTAGAGTTAAGCTTGAGGGGGAGTGTTGAACTGAAGAGCAGAAAGAAGCTTGTGCACAAATAGGGCAAGCTTCAGGTGATCTCTAGAAGAAGTTCAGCAAAGCTTCAGAAGTGTATTGAGGCATTTATCATTGAGAAGTTAAGCTCAGGAGGAGCTTAGACTGATCTTAAGAAGAGAGTGGAGATGGTTGGATGAAGTTGGGTCTGGTGCAAGAATAGGGTCAGGCTTGCGAGATTGTCTGCAAGGCTTCGAAGTGACTGATAAGCATCTGCAGAGAGTGCAAAGTTAGGGCAAAGTCCAGGAGGGTCTTAGAAGCATGTTTGGGAGCAATTGAAGACTTGTGCAAAGATAGGGCACAAGAGTGTACGGATCAAACCTAATCCGTACAAGGCTGGATGGAGTCTTGGATCACAAGGCATGAGAAAGGGTGCTTGTGCAACAATAGGGCGTGGCTAGCTTAAAGACTAGTGGCCGTTGGGAATGAAGGAAGCAAAGGGAATATACTTTGGATCAGTGTAGCTAAGAGACAGGCTGGAAAGGAAAGCAACTTTACCTTTACAGCAAAAGCTCCACACGGATCCATCCTAGCCCTTCATCCAAAAGGAAGCAATCCGAGCCATACATTTTGAAATAGATCAGTCCAAGACTCGCCAGCTCCCCTTGACCAGATCAACACCATCCAATTCAAATCAGTCCATCTCCACTCTTCATTTCTTATCCATAGCTTAGGGCTTTCTAAAGTGTTGCCATGTATTTAAGCTCTTTGTATGCGTTTGTAAACTCTTAAGAGAGAGAGGGGGGTTTCCCCTCCTCCTTCATGAATGATAAACTCTGTTCTTGGTTATGAAACTCTCTGAATCTCTCTAGACATTTAAACTCTTAATCTCTCAGTCTCTTAGTCTCTCTAATCTCTTTCTAGTCTCTTTATTCCTCATACAAATCTCTGTCTCATCAGACCCTCTCATTCAACTAGATCAAGACCTTATCCAGCCTTTAATGGCGATTTCATACACATACATGACCAGGGCTCTGAAAATCTTATAATGGGTTGGAAGCTGATCTATCTCACCATTACAAGACCAGACATCTGCTTTGCTGTGAATCAAGTTAGTCAGCATATGCAAGCACCAAAGGTTCACCATTGGAATATGGTGGAAAGGATCATGAGATATCTAAGGGAAGCCCCTGGTCAAGGTGTATGGATGGGTTGCAACAAGAGCACAGAGATTGTGGGTTATTGTGATGCAGATTGGGCTGGTGATAGAGTGGACAGGAGGTCTACTACAGGCTATTGCACCTTCATAGGAGGCAATCTGTATACCTGGAAGAGCAAGAAGCAGAAGGTGGTATCATGTTCAAGTGCTGAGGCAGAATATAGAGCCATGAGGAAGCTGACCAGTGAGCTCATTTGGATCAGAAACTTGCTAAGAGACTTGGGCATAGAGACAACAACACCGATCACAATGCACTGTGATAACCAGGCAGCCATTCATATAGCTTCAAATTCAGTCTTCCATGAGAGAACAAAACACATTGAAGTGGATTGTCACAAGGTGAGACAAGCTGTGGAGCAGAAGATCATCTTACCTTGCTACACCAGAAGTGAAGACCAGTTAGCTGATATCTTCACCAAAGGAGCAAGCACTAAAGTCTGTGAGTTCATCCATCCAAGATTGGGACTCATAGACTTGCCTAGATCATGATCCTCTCAACCATGAGACATCTACTCTTTTTCCTTTGTGTGTTTTTGTCCCATTGGGTTTTTCACACAAAGGTTTTAATGAGGGATGTGCTCATGGTTTCCAAGCTCAACCATGCTGTATGGTTAAGCTTGAGGGGGAGTATTGACAAAGGAAAGGAATTGATAAGAGGGAAGAGAGAAGCTGAGGATACCTGAAGATGAGTAGATCCGAGCTTCCTTGATTTCTAAGTAATTCCGTACAACACTTGCCACACAAGGCACCATGAAGTAACCTAGTGTGCCTTAGAAGGCAAGGAGGCAAGTTCAAAGTGTGGTCGACAACAAGAAAGGAGGAAGCAGACCGTTGGAGTTGATTTGGACACAAGGGATGATTAAAATAAGCAGGTCACATGTTCCATTTAAGCTCCCAACTGTTAGAATTGTGAAATTGTGAGGAGAATAGATGAGTTTAGGTGAGATTTGGGTGAAGAACAATGAAGAACAGAGTAAGAACAAGAGGATTAGTTTCTGGACAGCATGAAGAATGAGGAGAGAGAGAGTGACGAATTTGAGAGAGAGAGTAACCAGAATGGGAGATTCATTCTCCTTAATTTTATTTCTTAGCTTGCACATTACATATATAGAGAAACCAGAGAGAGAAGGGACAGTGACACAAATAATAAACTAAGGGAACATTATTTAAATCAGTTCTGGTTGCCTTGAGAGTGACAGGACCTAACAGCTCTCTTCTCCTATTCCAGAACATGTGACTCTTCCAATTTGAATTCAGATCTTGCCAAACTCCTCTCAAACGTTCTCTAAGTATCTAAAGACGTTATGGACGAGCTCACATCACTCCTTGTCTCCCAAGGCAAGTTAGGGCAGAGTTACTTGTGATCCAAGACTATACGGAATGTCTTCTCTCTCAAGTAACCTCAGCCTCTGATCTTCTCTTTATCTCTCTTATCAACGCATCTCCTTCTCTTTGGTTCTTCTTCTCAATACTCCCCCTCAAGCTTGATCCTAGGAACTGATCAAGCTTGGAAACATGAAGAACCTCCCTCATTAAAACCTTAGTGTGAAAAACCCAGTGGGACAAAAACACACTAAGGAAAAAGAGTAGAGGTCTCCATGCTAGAAGAGTCAGTGAGATGTGAGATCTATGAGTCCCAACTTAGAGTGGATGAACTCACAGACTTTGGTACTTGCTGCCTTGGTGAAAATGTCAGCAAGCTGGTCTTCACTTCTTGTGTAACAAGGTAGGATAATTTGCTTCTCCACAGCTTGTCTAACCTTGTGGCAGTCTACTTCAATATGTTTGGTTCTCTCTGAGAGAATATGGAGATTAGGGTGTGAGATTAAAGGTGAAACAGAGTATGGTCGGATTTAATAAGAAGAGAATGAAGAGAGTAAGTGAGAATGTAAGAAAATGCAGTGGAGAGTATAAGTGAGATTTAAGAGAGTTCTTGAGAGATTGCTTGAGAGATTTAGTAACCAGGAAGTATAAGAGATTAAGAGAGATAGAACTGAGTATATTGAAGTGAGAGATCTCCTCTCCTTGGTTTACAATCAGATACAACATTGTCTTAAATAGACAATCACACACATTAGATAAATACTAAAACAGGGTTTAACTAAAGAAATAGTATTGTAATGTTTCTGATGAAGCCAGGAGGATGCAGCCAAGGTAAATCTCGACAAGAGGGAGTGAGAGTGATAGGAGAGAGAGATGGGCACAGTTTGGTTGAGTGAAAGTGACAGCAGGCTCATCTCCTTATGCACATGTGACTTTTACTCTATTTTATTCCCAACTTGTCTGATCTCTCTCCAACGGTCTAATATCTATTTTAAACTTCAAATATGCTTCATCAGACTCAGCTGGACGAGTTCCCCACTTGCCTTGACTTCCAAGACACTCTAGGTTACTTGCACTCCAGGACTGTACAAACAGATTCAAATCTGCCTGTTCTGGATGCTTCATTTGCTTGCTCTGGTTTTGCTTGATCTCTCATCAGCTCCAGCTTTATTTATCTTCATTCCAACACTCCCCCTCAAGCTTGACCATAGGAGATCCTTGGACAAGCTTGGAACATTGAAGAAGCTCCCTCATTAAAAAACTAAGTGTGGAAAACCTCATGGGATAAAACCAACACTTAGGGAAAAAGAGTAGAGTTCAACAATGCCTAGGGATTGGCCAGTGAGTCTAAGGAACTCAGATGACTCATGGTGGAGTCCTTAGACTCTGGATCATGGTCTTACTTCAATGGCAAGTCAGGCACCAATGCCTTCCTTGCTTCACACTCAAAGCTGCTTGGAACTCTCCATGTGGCTGGTTCTTTGTCTCCCCCTTTCTTCTGACCTCCTGCCATCATCAAAGGGTTTGATCCACGACCAGACTCTCCATTATGAGCTCCAAGTACCTGATTCAAACAATGCATAAATACTTGCATCAATTCTCAAGGCATAAACCATTCAAACTTAAACTCAAAGATTGAATTGGTTACTCCCCTTGCATATTTCTGGAATGTTGGTGAGGAGTGTCTGCCTTCTTGGCTTGTGGACTTGAATCTCTCACTCCATTCCTTTTCACATCAGCCACTGCATTGTCTTCTTGAGTCTCCAACTTGGTGGGGAGACTTTACAACCTTCTGATCAGCCTCTTTAGCACCTTCTCTTAAGGCACACTAGATGGACAACCTTGTTGTTGCTAAGCCAAGTATCCCATGCTGGTTGGAGTCTTCTTGAATCCTTGCAATGGCTTGAAGAATGGACATTGGCTTCTCATTTAACACCCCTCCTCAAGCTTGACCTGAGAATGAGAGTATATGGTCAAGCTTGGAAGATGAGAGCCAATGATCACCAATGCCTTGAAACCACTGCCCTCATGGCTTGAGTGGTGGTCTTTTCTCTTGAGTGTACTTCCTTTCTACCCTCTTGGCATCAGGTAAGACACAGTCCAGATCATGGAAGCTCAATCACACGCTCAATCACATGGTTGCAATGGGTTCTAGATGGCTTCTTTGATCGGGTTAGCAATAAGTAATGCAAGAGTGAACTCCACCACTTGCAAACTCCAATTATGATCAGAGTGAACTCCATTTCTGATCTCTGGTGAGGAAATAGACGACTTGAACCTTCAGGAATGCTCTCCATTACCCCTCCTCAAGCTTGATCCGGAGAGTATAAGTGAAGGGTCAAGCTTGGAAGTGAGCAATACTGAACTTGAACCAGGAGCACAACAGTACCAACACCTGCGCTTAAGCCAACTGATCCACCCTTGGTCTCTGCTCCAATGCCTTACACCACCATTCTTCCTTGTGTGTCTCTTGAACCAGGAGCTCAACACCCAAACAGGCTGCACTTAATTCAACCGGTTCTACACACAAGGTATGAGAAGATCCAGCCTGGTGGATGGTTGATCAGCTTCTGGTCTGCCTCTCCATCAATCCCCCTAGAGGTATCTTCAAAGGACAGCCATGTTCTGACTCAACCAAGACTTATTACCATCTGACCTCTTCTTCAATAATCTCTCCATGGTCAGGAATATACATCATGTGTAGGCTCTGAACAGCATGGGCAAAATCTTCTTCTTTGTCTTGATTTGATGATGGACAGAGAACAACACTTTGTACCTGAAACATCACTCAAACTCCAGCAAGAATCAGACCACACACACTAGGATCAGACCTTGATAACTCACCAAGTCTGATCCTAATGTTTTTGAGAAAAAAATGCAATGGACAGAAGAATCTAAACAACTCATTCAGTTCAATTCCATGCACACAAACATCACTAACTGCACAGGTATGATAACTCATCAAGAATAAGGCATTAGGCTATTTTTATCAATTTTAATGACAAGCACAAAGACTAGACAACTCATCTATCTCTTATGCAACAAATGAATGCAGTACAAGATCAGGAAACTCTCCTAGACCTTTAGCAATGCAACAAGACAGAAACTGATACTAAGCAACTCACTTAGACCAGAGATAACACAAACAATTATTCTAAGAGAAGAGCTAGTCATAACCATGCTAGAAAACTTAGAAATAATTTAAAACATAAACAACACATACAACTTAAGTATCATGGCACAGAAACTAGGTTCAACAACTCTAGCAACTTGAACCTGTCCCAAGAATACCAAGCACACCACTCAACACAACCAGACATAACTACACAATCTCTTATTAAGGGTTAGAAGGTTAACTTACAACCAAGGAACCTGAGCTGGTTCCTTGAACCTCCAGCCCATATGGCTCACTGGAAATGCAGTGGCTTGAGGTGTGAATTGAGTATCAAACACCTCTCCTTGGTGTAACCTTCCCTCTTGTCAGGTACACACTTCACACCCCTCCTATCCTTTTGCTGGTCGTGGGTCATAGGTATCAAGGAATGAGCTTCAGCTTTGTTGGCCAGAGAATGACTCGAACAACTTAGCTTTGAAGCTTCTTCAGTGACCTTGCTCCAAAAATAGTTTCCTCCATAGATTTTCTTCAACATTTTGGACCAAAGGGGGTGGCTTTGTTTCTTATTTGGATCCTTGGTATTGACATGAGAGTATGAAAGGATGCACTTAAAGGCAGACAAGTCCGAGCTTCCTTGAATCACAAGGTGTGTCCGTACAACTCTTGTGTCACAAGTCACCAAGGCCTCAACCTAGCGTGACTTAAGTGTCAAGGCATCTTTGAATTAATCATGGTCGACATCAGAAGGGAGCTAGAGACCGTTGAGGATACTAGGCAACAAGAAGAACAATATAATAAGCAAAGTCACATGATCCTTTTATGTTCCAGCCGTTGGTGACCGGTCGCTTTCCTCCCTTGATCAGACCCCATTAGTTTATTCATTTCTGTACTTGCTAGATTAGTTTATTCAAAGATGGTCTAAGGCTCCTTGCCTTTATATATGTGTAGCTTGTAAACCATTCAACTTAAGGAAACAACTCCTTCATTATTCTCTTCCTCTCTCACGGACAAACAGCTTTCTCTCTCTCTCTGGTCGTCGATCAAATACACTCTCTCTCTCTTGTTCTTGAGTGTTCTTCACTCTGTTCTTGATAAAACTTACATGGTATCAGAGCTTCTAAGCTCCTGAACCTAGTTTCTCTTCCGCAACACTCTTATACTCCTCATTCTCTTTTACTTTCTCAGTTCATTATTCTCTTTGCTAAGAACACTCTTTTACCCTCCGTCCATAGCTAACCAAGATGGAGCAAAGCAAGACCGTGGTGCTTCCAGTGACTCTAAAGGGGTCCAACTACATTGTCTGGTCAAGATTGACTAAGAATGCTCTTGGTGGAAGAGGCTTGTGGTCTCATATCACTTCAAGTGAGGCGCCAAAGCAAACCAACCAAGGAGAAGATGGAAAGGAGCTGGTGGTGGTAGATGAAGACAAATGGAGTCAAGAAGATCTCATGGTGCTCTCTATCCTTCAAAGCTCCTTGATACTCCTCTCATGGAGTCATACTCACTGTACTACAGCAAAACAGCTGTGGGACACACTTCAAAGGGTCTATGGGAATACATCAAACCTAAGCCGTGTGTATGAAGTTAAGAAGGCTATCAGCTGCTTGAATCAAGAAGATATGGACTTCAACCGCCACTTTGAAAGTTCAGTGCACTCTGGTCAGAGCTTGAGATGCTCAGGCCACACACTGCTGACCCAGCTGCCTTGGAAGAAAGGCGTGAGCAAGACAAAGTATTTGCCTTGTTGCTGACTCTCAATTCCAACTATGGGGATCTCATTAAGCACATCTTAAGAGCAGAGAAGTTACCCACCCTGGATGATGTATGCAACCAGATCCAGAAGGAGATGGGCTCAGTGGGACTCTTTAGTGGAAAGGGTGATTTAAACATGGCACATCAAGCTGAAGCAGCCTCTGCAAACAAGGTCTTTGCCAAACAAGACAATAGGAGGCCGTTCTGTGGACACTGCAAGAAAGAAGGACACATGAAGAACCAGTGCTGGATCCTTCATCCACATCTCAGGCCACCATCCAGATTCGCCAAGCAAGATCACATGAGGCTGCACAGCATGCTGGTCAGCAAGGAAATCAACTCATGCGCCCAGCTGGAGATGGAAGGGCTATGATTTCCACTAACCATGTAGGTGGTTCTGGTTCCTCTCAGGCTGCTCCAGAAGATGCATTCATCCGCAAGTCAGACATTGAGGCCTTGATCAAGGCTCTCAATGCAAATTCTGGTAACACTAGCAATATTTTTTAAATATATCACCTAGTGCTAAACCATTGATAATTGATTCAGGAGCTTCTCATCATATGATTAAGGATTCTAATCTTATAAGCAATGTTGAACCTGCCTTAGGAAGTGTAGTAATTGCTAATGGAGATAGAGTACCAATTAAAGGCATAGGGAATCTAAAATTGTTTGAGAAAGAGTCTAAAGCTTTTTATATGCCATCCTTTACCTCTAACTTGCTCTCAGTCAAAAAGGCCACTACTGATCTTAATTGCAATGTTATCTTTAGTCCTAATGATGTTCATTTTCAGGATATTGAGACTAGTAAGATGCTTGGAAAGGGTGTGAGCAAGGGAGGCTTGGATTTGCTTGAAGACACCAAACTTAGTTCTGATTTTCCTTATGCATTTAATTCTGCTCCTGTTGTTGTTTCTGATGTTCTGTGGCATGCTAGATTAGGTCACCCTCATTCTAGAGCTTTAAGTCTGATGTTGCCTAATCTTTGTTTTAAGAATGATAGCTGTGAAGCTTGTATTCTTGGTAAACATTGCAAGACTGTTTTTCCTAAATCCAGTACTATTTATGAGCATTGTTTTGATTTAATCCACTCTGATGTCTGGACTGCTCCTTGTGTTTCCAGAGAAAATCACAAGTACTTTGTCACCTTTATTGATGAAAAATCTAAATATACTTGGCTAACATTAATCCCATCTAAAGATAGAGTGTTAGAAGCTTTTATGAACTTTCAAAGCTATGTTACTAACCACTTTAATGCCAAGATAAAAATATTTAGGTCAGATAATGGTGGGGAATTCACAAGCAATGCCTTCAAAACTCACTTAGCCAAACATGGAATCATTCATCAAACCAGTTGCCCATACACACCACAACAGAATGGAGTGGCAGAAAGAAAGAACCGCCATCTCATGGAAGTAGCTAGAAGCATGATGTTCCATACAAATGTCCCAAAGAGATTTTGGGGAGATGCTGTAGTTACTGCTTGCTATCTCATTAACAGAACTCCCACAAGAGTTCTCCATGATGTCTCTCCATATGAGGTATTAAACAAAACCAGACCTTCCATTGATCACTTGCGTGTGTTTGGGTGCACTTGTTTTGTACTTATTCCAGGTGAGCTAAGAAACAAGTTGGAGGCCAAGAGCGTTAAAGCAATATTTCTTGGGTAATCAGCCAACCAAAAGGGATACAAGTGTTATGTACCAGACACTAGGAGAGTGATGGTCTCAAGGGATGTAAAGTTTCTGGAATCTAAGGGCAACTATGATGAGAAAAGTTGGGAAAACCTGAAGGACCTCTCACATGCACCCTCAGACAGAGCCAACAACCTGAGAATCATCCTAGAAAGTCTTGGGATAAGCCAGCCAACAGGCCAAGGAGGACATCAGCCTCAAGGAGCTACGCATGTCGAACCTGTGTTAGAAACTTCCCACCTTGATCCTGAGGGGGGCAGTGAAACAGAACAAGTAGAACAGAGTTTTGAATCGCATGATCAAGATGGGCAGGAAGAACAAGCTACTGAGGCTGACCAACAAGAAAACTTAGCTCAAGATGAGGCAGAACAGCAAGAAGTTGAACCAGAACAGGTGCAACCATTAAGAAGAAGCACCAGAATCAGATATGGACCAGAACATTGGAAGAAAACAAGAGTTTACTTCAATGCCAATGCAGTAGCTCATCCAGTGCAAGCTGTGTGTTCTTTGGCTCAGTATCCATAAGAACATCAAACATTCATGAACAACTTGGATCAGGAATGGATTCCAAAGACTTTTGAAGAAGCAATGGCGGATGATGAATGGAGAGCCTCAGTAGAAGATGAGATTGGTGCCATGATCAAGAATGGTACATGGTTTGAAACTGAACTCCCCAAAGGCAAGAAAGCTGTAACAAGCAGGCTACTCTACACAATTAAGTATTTGGCTAATGGAAAGCCAGAAAGAAAGAAGACAAGGTTAGTGGCCAGAGGATTCACTCAGACCTATGGAGAGGATTACTTGGACACCTTTGCACCAGTAGCAAAACTTCACACCATCAGAATTCTACTCACTTGCAACCAACTTGGAGTGGGACTTGTGGCAAATGGATGTGAAGAATGCTTTCTCCAAGGAGAGCTAGAAGATGAGGTCTACATGCGACCTCCCCCTGGTCTTGAAGACATGGTTAAACCAGGCAATGTACTAAGACTCAAGAAAGCTATCTATGGGTTAAAGCAGTCTCCAAGAGCCTGGTATCATAAGCTTAGCACTACTCTCAATGGGAGAGGATTCAACCGATCAGAGGCAGACCACACCCTCTTTACTCTCACCAGCCAACAAGGTATAGTGGTCATCCTTGTGTATGTTGATGATATCATCATCACAGGGAGTGACAAGGAAGGTATACAAACCATTAAAACATTCCTAAAGTCTGTATTTGATATTAAGGATCTTGGTGAACTAAAGTACTTTCTTGGAATAGAAGTGTGCCGATCCAAGGAGGGGCTCTTCTTATCCCAAAGAAAGTACACACTTGATCTCTTGAATGAAGCAGGTATCCTTGGAGAGAAACCAGCAAAGACTCCACTTGAAGATGGGTACAAGATTTTGCGTGAGGGGGAGTATGAAGCTACTCCATTTCATGATGCAAAACAATACAGGAGACTAGTGGGTAAGCTCATCTACTTAACCATTACTAGACCTGATATTTGTTTTGCTGTGAACCAGGTGAGCCAGCATATGCAAGTGCCCAAGGTTCATCACTGGAAAATGGTGGAGAGAATTCTGAAATATCTAAGTGGATCTCCTGGTCAAGGAATATGGATGGGATGCAATGGTAACACTGAGGTGGTAGGATACTGTGATGCTGACTGGGCAGGAGATAGGAATGATAGGAAATCAACCACAGGCTATTGCACCTTCATTGGAGGCAATCTTGTGACATGGAAGAGCAAGAAGCAAAGGTTGTGTCATGCTCAAGTGCTGAAGCAGAATACAGAGCCATGAGAAAGCTTACAAATGAGCTGGTGTGGATCAAAGGGCTCCTCAAAGACCTGAGCATAGAGATCACATCCCCAATCACAATGCACTGTGACAATCAAGCAGCAATACACATAGCTTCAAACTCAGTCTTCCATGAGAGAACAAAACACATTGAAGTAGACTGTCATAAGGTGAGGGAGATGGTGATACAGGAAGTCATCTTACCATGCTACACAAGGAGTGAGGATCAACTAGCAGATATCTTCACCAAGGCCGCAAGTACAAAGGTGTGTGAGTCCATCTATCCAAAGCTTGGACTCATTGACATCAACCAGAGTAAGTCCCTTTGCCATGGAGTTTACTCTTTTTCCTTAGTATGTTTTGTCCCACTGGTTTTGCATACTAAGGTTTTAATGAGGAAGTCTTCATGGTCTTCAAGCTTGACCATTGCATTGGTTCAAGCTTGAGGGGAGTATTGACATGAGAGTATGAAAGGATGCACTTAAAGGCAGACAAGTCCGAGCTTCCTTGAATCACAAGGTGTGTCCGTACAACTCTTGTGTCACAAGTCACCAAGGCCTCAACCTAGCGTGATTTAAGTGTCAAGGCATCTTTGAATTAATCATGGTCGACATCAGAAGGGAGCTAGAGACCGTTGAGGATACTAGGCAACAAGAAGAACAATATAATAAGCAAAGTCACATGATCCTTTTATGTTCCAGCCGTTGGTGACCGGTCGCTTTCCTCCCTTGATCAGACCCCATTAGTTTATTCATTTCTGTACTTGCTAGATTAGTTTATTCAAAGATGGTCTAAGGCTCCTTGCCTTTATATATGTGTAGCTTGTAAACCATTCAACTTAAGGAAACAACTCCTTCATTATTCTCTTCCTCTCTCACGGACAAACAGCTTTCTCTCTCTCTCTCTCTCTGGTCGTCGATCAAATACACTCTCTCTCTCTCTCTTGTTCTTGAGTGTTCTTCACTCTGTTCTTGATAAAACTTACACTTGGCAGTCTCCAAGGTCGCACTTTCTTTGACTTCACTTTCTTGGAGAGTTGTGAACCAGTTGACAGTAGAATGTTCCTACTGGTTTGCAAGAGAAAGAACTTGAAACTGGACTTTGATGAAGCTTGCTGGACTGAGCTAAAACTTTCTTGAGTTCCAGATACTTGAACCCTCCTTTATCTTGAGTTCTGGTGAGTCTCTTCCCTCCTGGAAAAGCTTTGGACCAGAGGATACAAGGATGAGCAGAAACAGAGTTTTAAAGAGAGATTTGGACAGAAAACAGTTTGCGGAAGTGTTTTAGGTTTTCAGGAGCTTGAGAGCTCTGATACCATGAGAGAATATGGAGATTAGGGTGTGAGATTAAAGGTGAGACAGAGTATGGTCGGATTTAATAAGAAGAGAATGAAGAGAGTAAGTGAGAATGTAAGAAAATGCAGTGGAGAGTATAAGTGAGATTTAAGAGAGTTCTTGAGAGATTGCTTGAGAGATTTAATAACCAGGAAGTATAAGAGATTAAGAGAGATAGAACTGAGTATATTGAAGTGAGAGATCTCCTCTCCTTAGTTTACAATCAGATACAACATTGTCTTAAATAGACAATCACACACATTAGACAAATACTAAAACAGGGTTTA
The DNA here is from genome assembly GCA_016771965.1 of Brassica carinata. NCBI lineage: Eukaryota > Viridiplantae > Streptophyta > Magnoliopsida > Brassicales > Brassicaceae > Brassica > Brassica carinata. The sequence goes on along the minus strand of CM028691.1, from coordinate 24,372,610 downwards.
ACTAAAGAAATAGTATTGTAATGTTTCTGATGAAGCCAGGAGGATGCAGCCAAGGTAAATCTCGACAAGAGGGAGTGAGAGTGATAGGAGAGAGAGATGGGCACAGTTTGGTTGAGTGAAAGTGACAGCAGGCTCATCTCCTTATGCACATGTGACTTTTACTCTATTTTATTCCCAACTTGTCTGATCTCTCTCCAACGGTCTAATATCTATTTTAAACTTCAAATATGCTTCATCAGACTCAGCTGGAAGAGTTCCCCACTTGCCTTGACTTCCAAGACACTCTAGGTTACTTGCACTCCAGGACTGTACAAACAGATTCAAATCTGCCTGTTCTGGATGCTTCATTTGCTTGCTCTGGTTTTGCTTGATCTCTCATCAGCTCCAGCTTTATTTATCTTCATTCCAACACTCTCATGGAAGACTGAGTTGCTGGCAATATGAATGGCAGCTTGATTGTCACAGTGAATTGTGATAGGTGTGGTAGTCTCAATGCCCAAGTCTCCAAGCAATCCCTTTATCCAAATCAACTCGTTGGTAAGCTTCCTCATGGCTCTATACTCAGCTTCAGCACTTGAGCATGACACAAACTTCTGCTTCTTGCTCTTCCAAGTTACCAAGTTACCTCCAATGAAGGTACAATAACCAGTAGTTGATCTCCTATCAACTCTGTCTCCTGCCCAATCAGCATCACAATAGCCTACAATCTCTGTGCTTCCATTGCAAGCCATCCATACACCCTGACCAGGAGCTTCTCTCAGATATCTCATGATTCTTTTCACCATGTTCCAATGATGAATCTTAGGCACCTGCATGTGTTGACTGACTTGGTTCACTGCAAAGCAGATATCTGGCCTTGTAATGGTTAGATAAATGAGTTTCCCAACCATTCTCCTGTACTGCTTCACATCACCATAAGGTTTGTCCTCAAACTCCCCCTCTCTAAGTACTTTGTAGCCTTCTTCCAGAGGTGTCTTGGCTGTTCTTCCTCCAAGGTTTCCTGCCTCAGTTAAAAGATCAAGTGTGTACTTCCTTTGAGACAGAAAGAGCCCCTCTTTAGAGCGGCATACTTCAATCCCAAGGAAGTACTTGAGTTCACCTAAATCTTTAATATCAAAAACAGACTTTAGGAATACCTTGGTTTCTTTGATGCCTTCTTTGTCACTGCCTGTGATGATTATATCATCTACATAGATCAAGATGACTACAATTCCTCTTGGACCAGTGAGAGTAAACAAGGTGTGATCAGCTTCTGATTTTCTGAAGCCTCTTCCATTCAGTGTAGTACTCAACTTGTGGTACCATGCTCTTGGAGATTGCTTCAGTCCATAAATTGCTTTCTTGAGTCTTAGAACATTTCCAGGTTTTACCAGCTTCTCTAGACCAGGAGGTGGATGCATATAGACCTCATCTTCTAGCTCTCCTTGAAAAAGCATTCTTGACATCCATCTGCCACAATTCCCATTCTAAATTTGTTGCAAGTGATAGGAGGATACGGATTGTATGCAGCTTGGCTACTGGTGCAAATGTATCAACATAATCCTCTCCATATGTCTGAGTGAAGCCTCTTGCAACCAGTCTTGTTTTGCACCTCTCCACCTTGCCATTTGGTAGAAACTTGATAGTGAACACCCACTTGCTTGACACAGCTTTCTTGCCCTTTGGGAGTTCACTTTCATACCAAGTATCATTGGTAATCATGGCCTTTATCTCATCTCCAACTGAGTTTCTCCACACCTCAAGCTCCATTGCTTCTTCATATGATCTTGGTACATACGCCTCATCTAAACCCACAATGAAAGCTTGGTGCTCAGATGGGAATTGCGCAAAGGAGCATACTGCTGAAGTGGGATGAGCTACTGCTTGACTGTTGAAGTAAACTCTTGTATTAACCCAGTTAGAAGGATCTTTCCGTACCCTTGTACTTCTTCTCAAAGGTTGAACTTGAGCTGGTTCCTCTTGCTCCTCTTCTTGTTCATGAACTTGGGTAGTCTCCTGATCTTGTGCACTCTCCTGATCATGAACACCTGAACCTTGTTTCTGTTCTGGTTCTTGTTCATTGCCCCCTTCAGGATCAGGGTGAGTGTCCTCAGGTTGTGGAGAAGCTTCCCTAGGCGCCTCCTTTGAGGGTGATAGACTGATTCCAAGATTCTCCATAATTATCCTCAGGTTATTGGCTTTGTCTGATGCTTGAGACAGATCCTTGAGCTCATCCCAATTCTTCTCAGCATAGAACCATTTTTCTTCCATAAACTTTACATCTCTAGAGATAAGTACTCTTCTTGTTTCAGGATTGTAGCATTTGTATCCTTTCTGTGTGGGGGAATAGCCAATAAACATACACTTCATGCTCTTTGCTTCTAGCTTATTTCTTTGCTCCCTTGGTATTAGCACAAAGCAGGCACATCCAAACACTTTAAGGTGATGAATAGATGGTGTGTTTTGATTCAGCACTTCATAAGGAGAAATATCTTTCAGCACCTTGGTGGGGATCCTGTTGATCAGATAGCATGCTGTCACCACAGCATCACTCCAGAATCTCTTAGGAACATTTGCATGAAACATCATTGATCTAGCAACCTCCATCAGATGCCTATTCTTTCTTTCAGCCACTCCATTTTGCTGTGGTGTATAAGGACAGCTTGTTTGGTGAACTATGCCATGTTGTGCCAAATAACTCTTGAAAGCATGGCTTGTATACTCTCCTCCATTGTCTGACCTTAGTACCTTCACATTAGCTTTAAAGTGGTTAGTGACATAAGATTGGAAGTTCATAAATGCCTCTAACACACGATCCTTAGATGGGAGCAATGTAATCCAAGTATATTTAGATTTTTCATCTATAAATGTGACAAAATACTTGTGATTATCTCTAGATAGACATGGAGAGGTCCACACATCAGAATGAATTAAGTCAAAACATTTTTCATAGATTGTTACTGATGCTGGAAACACAGATCTGCAATGCTTTCCTAAGATGCATGCTTCACATTCCAGATGACTAAAGGACATATCAGGCATCATGAGTCCTAATGCACGTGAGTGTGGGTGACCTAATCTAGCATGCCAAGTAGTGCTATCACATAGATTAGTACTGGTCATGCATAAAGGAGCAGAAGGAGAAGAGTAAGAAAGCTTAGTCTTTGGAGATGGTATAAACCATCTTTGCTGTTGCCTTCTCCAATCACCTTCCCTGTCTTAAGGTCCTGAAACTCGACATCATTAGGCCTAAAAACCACCTGACAATTCAGGTCAACAGTGGCCTTTTTCACTGATAGTAAGTTAGAAGCAAAACCAGGCATATAGAAGGCAGTGGATTCCCTATCAAACAACTTAAGGTTTCCTATTCCTTCTATCCTCACCCTATCTCCATTTGCTATAGTAACATTCCCTAAGGCAGGTCAAATATCAGTAATAAGATTCCTATCACTTATCATATGATAACTAGCTCCTGAATCTATTATGATTGGCTTAGAGACAAGGGAATGTGTACCAGACTGCTTTGCGGAGATAATAGCTTTGGCTGCTTTGATCAGTGGCTCAATATCACTAACTTTTATGGGACCATCTTTGATCATTGCATGGTTCCAACTTCCTCCTTCATTAGACTCAGTGGTGAGAGCTGAGTACATAGACAAGCCATTCACAGCTTGCTGCTCAACAACTTTAGTGAGGGCAGTCATGCTTGACTTGATCTTCTCATATACCTGTCTCTTCTTGACCTTAAGGGCTTTCCTTAACTTCTTTTTATGCCTCTTCTGATCAAGCATATTCCTCACAGGGGGAACTACCTTCCTTTCTTCTTTAAAGAGACTGTGTGCGCAATGTTCTCTTTGAATCCAACAGCACACATCTTCTAAGCTTGGTAGCCTTCTCCTCTTAGTATATGCTTGATTAGAGAGTTGTAGGATGGGTTCAGGGCCAGGAGCAGACTGAAAACTCTGTCTTGCTCTTGTCTTTCTCTCAGAACTTCTGGATCTACTGAGCTTGGTCTCAGAACATCAAGTTCTGCCCATAAGCTGCTGAACTTGCCAAAGAACTGATTAAACTCCATTTCATCTTGGCTCAGGTTGTTGATAAGTTGCTTGACTTTAAAGACCTGGCTCAGGTTGGAGGCATTTCCATAAACTTTTTGTAGACTCTCCCACAGCTCCTTGGCACTTTCACAATGTGAGTAAGCTTCCAGGATTGATACTGAGAGAGAACTCTGAATGATCTCAAGTGTTAACATATCTTCTTGAACCCACTTGTCTTCATTCTTCAGGCCACTTGCCTGACTATCCTCTTGAGTCATCTTTTTTGAAGCTTCAGCCTTCATGATGTGGCTGTCCCAAAGTCCATGACCTCCCAAGGTAACTCTGGCCAATCTTGACCATACCAAGTAGTTAGACCCCTCAAGGGTCACTGGAATCAAGCTTCTCCTTTCTATTTCCATGGTTGAATTTCTTTTACCCACTGGATAATAGAATGAAGAACACAGAAATTTTTTCAAACTAGAAACAGGAAGAGATTTTTTTTTTTTTTGAATAACCAAAGTGTATGAGCTTAGAAGCTCTACTGAAGATACTCTGATAATAGAATGAAGAGAAAAAAGGATTTTGAGACTAAAACAGAGGAGAACAGAGTATCTGGAAAACAGAGTAACTGGAAAACAGAGTGAATGGAAGAACTAGAACAGAAGAACAGAATAATTTTTGCAGAATTTAAAGAGGTTAGGAGCTTGAAGCTCTGATACCATGTTAGAATTGTGAAATTGTGAGGAGAATAGATGAGTTTAGGTGAGATTTGGGTGAAGAACAATGAAGAACAGAGTAAGAACAAGAGGATTAGTTTCTGGACAGCATGAAGAATGAGGAGAGAGAGAGTGACGAATTTGAGAGAGATGAAAGACTGAAGACTTTAAAGGATTTAGATTAGAAACATTGTGAGAATTCAAGAGAGAGAGAGAGAGGGTGTTGCGGAAGAAGAAGAGAGAATAAGAACACTCCTTAATTGATTAATTACATTGCAACCTCATACACCCTATTTAAGGACCAACACGATCACAAGCAGTCAGAGGAGAAACAATAAAGAAATGAGTGATGGTACAAGAGAAATAATAAACAAAGGAAGAGGAGCTGGTCGGCAGGCTCGTTCAGCCTGGTAGAAAGCGACAGCACCCAACGGTCTCCCTGCTCCTCTTTTCTCTCATAGACCCGTGACTTCTCCACCAACAGCTCTCTTCCTTATGTCGACATTCTCCACTTCTCTTGGCAGGATTTAAATATCAAACCCGCCCATAATATCTCATCCCTTGTCTTGCAAGTCAAGCTAGGTTTTATGTTAACCTGATCACCTTACTCTTGCCCTTGATCTCTACGGTTGTTTCCTTGATAGCATGGTGGTCTCTCCTTATTCTCTTCATGTCAACACTCCCCCTCAAGCTTGACCATGTGGAACAAGTCAAGCTTGGAAGCCATGAAGCAATCCCTCATTAAAACCTTAGCTAGGAAAACCCAATGGGATAAAACCAAGCCAAGGAAAAGAGTAGATCACTTCATGGAGGAGAGATCAGTGACATGAAAGATCTATGAGTCCCAACCTTGGATGGATGAACTCACAAATCTTAGTGCTTGCTGCCTTTGTGAATATATCAGCTAGCTGATCCTCACTTCTTGTGTAGCAAGGTAGTATTACTTTCTGTTCCACGGCTTGTCTAACCTTGTGGCAGTCCACTTCTATATGTTTGGTTCTTTCATGGAAGACTGAGTTGCTAGCAATGTGTATAGCCGCCTGGTTATCACAATGCATAGTGATTGGTGATGTAGTCTCAACTCCCAAGTCTTTAAGCAGTCCTTTGATCCAAATCAGCTCACTTGTGAGTTTCCTCATGGCTCTATACTCTGCCTCAGCACTTGAACATGAAACCACCTTCTGCTTCTTGCTCTTCCAAGTTACCAAATTGCCTCCAATAAATGTGCAATAACCAGTAGTTGATCTCCTATCAACCCTATCTCCTGCCCAATCTGCATCACAATAGCCTACTATCTCAGTGCTCTTGTTGCAGCCCATCCAAACTCCTTGTCCTGGTGCTTCTCTTAAGTACCTTAGGATTCTTTCCACCATGTTCCAATGGTGCATCTTAGGAGCTTGCATATGTTGGCTCACTTGGTTGACCGCAAAGCACACATCAGGTCGTGTGATAGTGAGATATATGAGTTTTCCCACCATCCTCCTATAGTGCTTTACATCTTCATACGGCTTGTCTTCTATCTCCCCCTCACGCATCACTTTGTAACCTTCTTCAAGGGGAGTCTTGGCTGTTCTTCCTCCTAAGTCACCAACTTCCTTAGTAGGTCAAGCGTATACTTCCTTTGTGAGAGAAACAATCCCTCTTTGGATCTACACATCTCAATGCCCAAGAAGTATTTTAGCTCTCCCAAGTCTTTGATATCAAAAGTTGCCTTGAGGAAAGCTTTGGTTGATGCAATCCCCTCCTTATCATTACCAGTGATTATAATGTCATCAACATATATCAAGATGACAATGATTCCTTGCTTGCTTGTGAGAGTGAAGAGAGTATGATCAGCCTCAGATTTCACAAAGCCTCTCCCATTCAGTGTGGTGCTCAGCTTGTGGTACCAAGCTCTTGGGGATTGCTTTAGACCATAGATTGCTTTCTTGAGTCTTAACACATTGCCTGGTTTAACCATGTCTTCCATACCCTTTGGTGGACGATGTACACTTCATCTTCAAGCTCTCCTTGTAGAAATGCATTCTTGACATCCATTTGCCAAAGATCCCATTCCAAGTTCACAGCAAGAGATAGCACAATCCTTATGGTGTGAAGCTTTGCCACTGGTGCAAAGGTTTCAAGATAATCCTCACCATATACTTGAGTGTAGCCTCTTGCTACTAGTCTGGTCTTCTTCCTCTCAGGTTTCCCATTGGCTAAGTATTTGATTGTGAACAACAGCATACTTGTAACCTTCTTCAAGAGGAGTCTTGGCTGTTCTTCCTCCTAAGTCACCAACTTCCCTTAGTAGGTCAAGCGTATACTTCCTTTGTGAGAGAAACAATCCCTCTTTGGATCTACACATCTCAATGCCCAAGAAGTATTTTAGCTCTCCCAAGTCTTTGATATCAAAAGTTGCCTTGAGGAAAGCTTTGGTTGATGCAATCCCCTCCTTATCATTACCAGTGATTATAATGTCATCAACATATATCAAGATGACAATGATTCCTTGCTTGCTTGTGAGAGTGAAAAGAGTATGATCAGCCTCAGATTTCACAAAGCCTCTCCCATTCAGTGTGGTGCTCAGCTTGTGGTACCAAGCTCTTGGGGATTGCTTTAGACCATAGATTGCTTTCTTGAGTCTTAACACATTGCCTGGTTTAACCATGTCTTCCATACCCTTTGGTGGACGATGTACACTTCATCTTCAAGCTCTCCTTGTAGAAATGCATTCTTGACATCCATTTGCCAAAGATCCCATTCCAAATTCACAGAAAGAGATAGCACAATCCTTATGGTGTGAAGCTTTGCCACTGGTGCAAAGGTTTCAAGATAATCCTCACCATATACTTGAGTGTAGCCTCTTGCTACTAGTCTGGTCTTCTTCCTCTCAGGTTTCCCATTGGCTAAGTATTTGATTGTGAACAACAGCATACTTGTAACCGCCTTCTTGCCTTTGGGAAGCTCAGTTTCAAACCAGGTTCCATTTCTCTCCATAGCACCCATCTCATCTCCTACTGAATCTCTCCATTCCTTGTTGCCATAGCTTCTTCATACGACCTTGGTATGTAGGCCTCATCAAGATTAGTGATGAATGCTTGATGATCCACAGGATATTGGGCTAGGGTGCATGTTGCTTGAGTTGGATGAGCAACTGCTTGGCTGTTGAAATACACTCTTGTATTGATCCAGTTTGATGGATGATGTCTGATTCTTGTGCTTCTCCTAAGCGGCTGGACTTCTTCTACAAGCTCTTCTCCATCAGACTCTGCCTCTTGCTCATGTACTGATGGTTCAATGTGATTAGTTTCATCCTGATCATGAACCTCTTGCTCCTGACCAGTATTAGTCCCTTCTTGACCCTCTTGATCTTCTTCTCTTGCGTCTGATCCCTCTTGATCAGTATGAGAATCCTCTTGATTCCCCCCTTCAGGATTAGGATGAACACCTTGTTCCTCAACAGGCACTGGTGCTGTGCTCGGACTCATGTTGATACCAAGACTCTCCATGATGTGCTTCAGATTTTGTGCTCTATCCGAGACTCCTTTGGACAGGTCCTTGAGCTCATCCCAATTCTTTTCATCAAAGTAGCCTCTGGACTCAACAAACTTCACATCTCGGGACACCATGACTCTCCTAGTCTCTGGTACATAGCATTTGTACCCTTTTTGAGTGGTGGAGTAGCCTATGAACACTGCCTTGACACTTCGTGCCTCCAACTTGTTTCTATGCTCACCTGGCTGTAACACAAAACACACACACCCAAAGACACGCAACTAGTCTACAGATGGTTTTCTTTTGTTCAGTACCTCATATGGTGTAGAATCCTCAAGCACTCTAGTTGGGGTTCGGTTGATGAGATAGCAAGCAGTCATGACTGCATCACTCGAAGCGTTTAGGCATGTTGGTATAGAACATCATGGACCTGGCCACCTCCATGAGGTGCCTGTTCTTCCTCTCAGCCATTCCATTTTGTTGTGGAGTATATGGACAGCTAGTTTGATGAATGATCCCATGCTTAGCAAGATGGTTTTTGAATGCATTACTTGTATATTCTCCCCCATTGTCTGACCTGAATACTTTGATCTTAACATTGAAATGATTAGTTATGTAGTTCTGGAAATTTATAAAAGCATCAAGCACTCTATCTTTAGTTTGAATCATAGTCAGCCAAGTGTATTTCGATTTTGATCAATGAAAGTGACAAAATACTTGTGATTCTCCCTAGATATGCATGGTGCAGTCCAGACATCAGAGTGTATAAGATCAAAGCAATTTTCATAGATAGTAGAAGACTTAGGGAAGACAGTTTTGCAATGCTTGCCAAGGATGCATGCTTCACAGTCATCATTTTAAAAGAAACATGAGGAAATAAGATGTTCAGTGCACGAGAATGAGGATGGCCTAGCCTAGCATGCCATAATACATCATTATCTAAAACAGGAATTGAACTAAAAGCAGAATTTGAAATGGTCTTGATATCTTCAAGCAGGTACAAGTCCTCCCTTGAAACACCTTTGCCAATCAACTTAAGAGTCTCAATATCCTGAAACATAACCTCATTAGGACTGAATATCACATTACAATTTAAATCAGTGGTCACTCTTTAACTGATAACAAATTTGAAGCTAATGAAGGCATATAGAAAGCTTTGGTTTCTCTATCAAACAGGTTAATGGTTCCTTCACCCATAATGGGAATTCTATCACCATTAGCAATTTTAACATTCCCTGAGATAGGCTTAATGTTTTAATCATCTTGGTGTCACTAATCATGTGATGAGATGCTCCTGAGTCTATTACTAATGGTTTAATCTTATCAAAGGCATTCAGATTTGTGGTAAGACCACACGGTGCACTAGACACTTTATATGATGCATTTAAAGATAAACCAAGTGTGTTACCAGACTCCTTTAGGGCTTTGATGAGTGCATGGAGGTCAGACTTCTTGATAGTCTCATCTTGTGTCCCTCTCATGGCTGTACCACCACCATTGGTAAGCGCATTCCCATCACCAACATTCCTAGTGCGCATTGAATTAGATGACTCTCCTCCATCACCAGAGTAATTTGCTCTTGCATCAGTTCTGAACTTCGTGGCTTGAGGTGTGGGTGAAGAATCCAGCACTTGTCTCTTCCATGCCCTTTCTTCTTGCAGTGGTCACACTCCCACACCTTCTTGTCACTTGGTTTGTAGTACACTTTGTTAGCAGCCCTCAACAGGATTTTGTGCTCTATCCGAGACTCCTTTGGACAGGTCCTTGAGCTCATCCCAATTTTTTCATCAAAGTTGCCTCTGGACTCAACAAACTTCACATCTCGGGACACCATGACTCTCCTAGTCTCTGGTACATAGCATTTGTACCCTTTGAGTGGTGGAGTAGCCTATGAACACTGCCTTGACACTTCGTGCCTCCAACTTGTTTCTATGCTCACCTGGCTGTAACACAAAACACACACACCCAAAGACACGCAACTAGTCTACAGATGGTTTTCTTTTGTTCAGTACCTCATATGGTGTAGAATCCTCAAGCACTCTAGTTGGGGTTCGGTTGATGAGATAGCAAGCAGTCATGACTGCATCACTCCAGAAGCTTTAGGCATGTTGGTATAGAACATCATGGACCTGGCCACCTCCATGAGGTGCCTGTTCTTCCTCTCAGCCATTCCATTTTGTTGTGGAGTATATGGACAGCTAGTTTGATGAATGATCCCATGCTTAGCAAGATGGTTTTTGAATGCATTACTTGTATATTCTCTCCCATTGTCTGACCTGAATACTTTGATCTTAACATTGAAATGATTAGTTATGTAGTTCTGGAAATTTATAAAAGCATCAAGCACTCTATCTTTAGTTTGAATCATAGTCAGCCAAGTGTATTTCGATTTTGATCAATGAAAGTGACAAAATACTTGTGATTCTCCCTAGATATGCATGGTGCAGTCCAGACATCAGAGTGTATAAGATCAAAGCAATTTTCATAGATAGTAGAAGACTTAGGGAAGACAGTTTTGCAATGCTTGCCAAGGATGCATGCTTCACAGTCATCATTTTTAAAAGAAACATGAGGAAATAAGATGTTCAGTGCACGAGAATGAGGATGGCCTAGCCTAGCATGCCATAATACATCATTATCTAAAACAGGAATTGAACTAAAAGCAGAATTTGAAATGGTCTTGATATCTTCAAGCAGGTACAAGTCCTCCTTGAAACACCTTTGCCAATCAACTTAAGAGTCTCAATATCCTGAAACATAACCTCATTAGGACTGAATATCACATTACAATTTAAATCAGTGGTCACTCTTTAACTGATAACAAATTTTGAAGCTAATGAAGGCATATAGAAAGCTTTGGTTTCTCTATCAAACAGGTTAATGGTTCCTTCACCCATAATGGGAATTCTATCACCATTAGCAATTTTAACATTCCCTGAGATAGGCTTAATGTTTTAATCATCTTGGTGTCACTAATCATGTGATGAGATGCTCCTGAGTCTATTACTAATGGTTTAATCTTATCAAAGGCATTCAGATTTGTGGTAAGACCACACGGTGCACTAGACACTTTATATGATGCATTTAAAGATAAACCAAGTGTGTTACCAGACTCCTTTAGGGCTTTGATGAGTGCATGGAGGTCAGACTTCTTGATAGTCTCATCTTGTGTCCCTCTCATGGCTGTACCACCACCATTGGTAAGCGCATTCCCATCACCAACATTCCTAGTGCGCATTGAATTAGATGACTCTCCTCCATCACCGAGTAATTTGCTCTTGCATCAGTTCTGAACTTCGTGGCTTGAGGTGTGGGTGAAGAATCCAGCACTTGTCTCTTCCATGCCCTTTCTTCTTGCAGTGGTCACACTCCCACACCTTCTTGTCACTTGGTTTGTAGTACCCTTTGTTAGCAGCGCCCTCAACAGGATCTTCTGCTCCATCAGCTTTGTTTGCAAGTATGAGGTCTCCTTTACCTCCAAAGAGCTCCACTGAGCCTTGCTCCTTTTGTATCTGAGCGCATAGCTCCTCAAGGTCTGGGAGCTTGTCACCTCAGAATGTGTTTGATTAACCCACCATACACCGGATTGAGAGTAAACAGAAGTGCAAACACTTTATCTTGTTCTTTTCTCTCATAGACCCGTGACTTCTCCACCAACAGCTCTCTTCTCCTATTCCAGAACATGTGACTCTTCCAATTTGAATTCAGATCTTGCCAAACTCCTCTCAAACGCTTCTAAGTATCTAAAGACATTATGGACGAGCTCACATCACTCCTTGTCTCCCAAGTTAGGCAGAGTTACTTGTGATCCAAGACTGTACGAAATGTCTTCTCTCTCAAGTAACCTCAGCCTCTGATCTTCTTTATCTCTCTTGTCAATGCATCTCCTTCTCTTTGGTTCTTCTTCTCAATACCAACCGTTGCCTGAACTGTCACTCTCATTCCCTTGATCGAACACTATTCTTTATTCATTTCCATTGTTTATTATATTTGTACTTAGGCAATAGATTAGTTTATTCATTTCCTGAACAAGGCTGCTTGCCTATATATACTTGTAATATGTTTCACTTTAAGATCAAGGAAATCATATCCTTCTTTTCTTATTACTTTGCAAACTCTCTCTCTCTCTCTCTCTCTCTCTCTCTCTCTCCTGTTCTTCATTGTTCTTCACTCTGTTCTTCATTTACTTTCAGCCTTGACCATAACAAATAGTTTGGCCCATTCAGTGTCACGGAATGATAACCATCTTGGTCTGAGTTTCCATTTTTGGCAAATTTTGAAGCTGGAAAATAAGAACAGCTGAAGAACACCAAGAACTTTGCCAAAAATAGAAAAGAAAAGATCAGAGAATTTGCGGAAATAAGAGATTTAGACTAGAAGAATTAGGTCTCAAGAGCTTTAGAGAGCTCTGATACCATGAAAGACTGAAGACTTTAAAGGATTTAGATTAGAAACATTGTGAGAATTCAAGAGAGAGAGAGAGAGGGTGTTGCGGAAGAAGAAGAGAGAATAAGAACACTCCTTAATTGATTAATTACATTGCAACCTCATACACCCTATTTAAGGACCAACACGATCACAAGCAGCCAGAGGAGAAACAATAAAGAAATGAGTGATAGTACAAGAGAAATAATAAACAAAGGAAGAGGAGCTGGTCGGCAGGCTCGTTCAGCCTGGTAGAAAGCGACAGCACCCAACGGTCTCCCTGCTCCTCTTTTCTCTCATAGACCCGTGACTTCTCCACCAACAGCTCTCTTCCTTATGTCGACATTCTCCACTTCTCTTGGCAGGATTTAAATATCAAACCCGCCCATAATATCTCATCCCTTGTCTTGCAAGTCAAGCTAGGTTTTATGTTAACCTGATCACCTTACTCTTGCCCTTGATCTCTACGGTTGTTTCCTTGATAGCATGGTGGTCTCTCCTTATTCTCTTCATGTCAACAAGAGAGAGTAACCAGAATGGGAGAATCATTCTCCTTAATTTTATTTCTTAGCTTGCACATTACATATATAGAGAAACCAGAGAGAGAAGGGACAGTGACACAAATAATAAACTAAGGGAACATTATTTAAATCAGTTCTGGTTGCCTTGAGAGTGACAGGACCTAACAGCTCTCTTCTCCTATTCCAGAACATGTGACTCTTCCAATTTGAATTCAGATCTTGCCAAACTCCTCTCAAACGTTCTCTAAGTATCTAAAGACATTATGGACGAGCTCACATCACTCCTTGTCTCCCAAGTTAGGGCGAGTTACTTGTGATCCAAGACTGTACGAAATGTCTTCTCTCTCAAGTAACCTCAGCCTCTGATCTTCTCTTTATCTCTCTTGTCAATGCATCTCCTTCTCTTTGGTTCTTCTTCTCAATACCAACCGTTGCCTGAACTGTCACTCTCATTCCCTTGATCAGAACACTATTCTTTATTCATTTCCATTGTTTATTATATTTGTACTTAGGCAATAGATTAGTTTATTCATTTCCTGAACAAGGCTGCTTGCCTATATATACTTGTAATATGTTTCACTTTAAGATCAAGGAAATCATATCCTTCTTTTCTTATTACTTTGCAAACTCTCTCTCTCTCTATCTCACGAACTCATCTCTCTCTCCTGTTCTTCATTGTTCTTCACTCTGTTCTTCATTTACTTTCAGCCTTGACCATAACAAATACTTTGGCCCATTCAGTGTCACGGGAATGACAACCATCTTGGTCTGAGTTTCCATTTTTGGCAAATTTTGAAGCTGGAAAATAAGAACAGCTGAAGAACACAGAACTTTGCCAAAAATAGAAAAGAAAAGATCAGAGAATTTGCGGAAACAAGAGATTAGACTAGAAGAATTAGGTCTCAAGAGCTTTGATGCTCTGATACCATGAAAGACTGTAAGACTTAAGGGATTTAGATGAGAATCATTGTGAGAATTCAAGAGAGAGAGAACTAGGGTTCGCGGATGAACAAGAGAAAGAGAGAATAAGAAACACTTCTATTTGCTTGATTAAATCAGAACCTAATACAACCTATTTAAGGAGCAACCCGATCATAAGCATACAGAGGAGATACAATAAAGAAATGAGTGATAGTACAAGTGAAATAATAAACAAAGGAAGGGGGAGCTGGTCTGCAGGCTCGTCCAGCTTGGTAGAAAGCGACAGCTCCCAACGGTCTCTCTGCTCCTCTTTTCTCTCATAGACCCGTGACCTCTCCACCAACAGCTCTCTCCCTTATGTCGACATTCTCCACTTCTCTTGGCAGGATTTAAATATCATTCCGCCCATAATATCTCATCCCTTGTCTTGCAAGTCAAGCTAGGTTTTATATTAACCTGATCACCTTACTCTTGCCCTTGGTCTCCACGGTTATCTCCTTAATAGCATGATGGTCCTCTTACTTATTCCCTTCATGTCAACAGTCATCTACTGGTTTATGTGGTGATGCACTTGATTGGTGGTATCAGACAGCTAATACCAGGAGACAGTATGGAGAGCAACAGATTTCTTCTTGGTATGAGATGAAGGCTGTCATGAAGAAAAGGTTTGTAGCCAAGAGGTATGGTCAAACTGATTTGGAAAGGATGCACAGCCAATCTGGTTCAGCTAAAGGACATGTTAGGACACCAAAAGATGAGCCAAAGACATACTATGGTGGTGAGGCACCAAGAAAGTTGCAGCTACATCAAGCATATCTTGAGGAATTGCAAAACCCACAGCTCAAGCAAGACCTCAGGAACATGATAGATCAATCACTAACTGCTGTGATGAAAAAAACACAACAGACTTCAGCCCCACGTCCAGCATCAAGAGACTATGAGCTAAGTTGTTACCAGAAGGAACCAGTAGAGAAGAAAGAAGAAACTGCAGAAAAACAGGGTGTGAGAGAACAAGCTTTTGAATCAGAACCAACCACTCTTTGTGAAGCAGACAACTTGGAAAACCATCTGAAACAAGAGGATAGAACATCAGTTATATGTGGCCACGTGCCTGGTCAAAACCAATCTGAAGAAGGTGTGCTTAATGGATCACCTGAAGCTCATGAATTGGCAGTTACAACTTGAAAGATTATGAGAATTATATGTGGGATTGGTGAAGTTTATGAGGATTTATGAGAGTAAAGGAAAGATTTAAGTGAAGAACATGGTTACTGCAAGATAGAGAGAGATGGACGAGATTAGAGAAAGAGAGAGAGTAGAGAAGAGGAATCTATTTTCCTTGATTTATTTAAGGTCTGGATACATCCTTAATATAGACTTAAAGAAGTCACAACTTGACAAGAAGGAAATAATAAACTAAGTAAATCCTAGAGAAGTAATAAACAAATGAGATAGGACAAACTGGCTGTGTGCAGGCGGACCAGACTGAAAGTGACCTGTCCCAACGGTTGTCTTGACCTTGCAACCTTAACCATTCACGTGAGCTGTGTCCCCAACGTTCCCCTTGCTTCAGATAAATCAAGGTAAGTCTCTTCTGGTCGGATTGAACTAATTCAAACTCAATTCTCCACTTCCTTTGCTTGCAAATCACGTTGGGTGCCCTAGGTTGTACGGGCAGACTTGGTGATCAAGGTAACTTCTATTTCAAGAATGATCCGCATACTCTCTTGCTGTCCTATACTTCTTCTCATGCTTTGCTTCAGCTCTTCTTGTCAAGATACTCCATCTCTTTATTGCTTCATGTCAACACTCCCCCTCAAGCTTGACCATAGGGACTGGTCAAGCTTGGAAACCATGAAGCATTCCCTCATTAAAACCTTTAACTTGAAAAAACCACTTGGGATAAAAACCAAGTCAAGGAAAAAGAGTAGAACACTTCATGGCTAAGAGTATCAGTGACAAGTGAGGTCTATGAGTCCAAGCTTAGGATGAATGAACTCACAGACCTTGCTGCTGGCTGTCTTGGTGAAGATGTCAGCTAGTTGATCTTCACTTCTAGTGTAGAATGGAAGAATCACTTGCTACTCCACTGCTTGTCTCACCTTGTGGCAGTCCACTTCTATATGTTTTGTCCTCTCATGAAAGACTGAGTTGGATGCAATGTGGATTGCTGCCTGGTTGTCACAATGCATAGTCATTGGTGTGTTGATCTCGATCCCCAAGTCTCTTAGCAGCCCTTTGATCCATATAAGCTCACTAGTAAGCTTTCTCATTGATCTATATTCTGCCTCAGCACTTGAACAAGACACCACCTTCTGCTTCTTGCTCTTCCATGTGACCAGGTTCCCTCCAATGAATGTACAATAGCCTGTGGTTGATCTTCTATCAATCCTATCTCCAGCCCAATCAGCATCACAATACCCAACCACTTCAGTGTTCTTGTTACACGCCATCCATACTCCCTGACCAGGTGCTTCTCTTAAGTATCTCAAGATCCTCTCCACCATGATCCAGGGATGTATCTTAGGGCCTTGCATATGCTGGCTCACTTGATTCACAGCAAAACACACATCTGGCCGAAAGTGATAGTGAGGTAGATGAGCTTCCCAACCATTCTTCTATACTTCTTGACATCAGTGAAGGGAGTTGCATCATACTCCCCCTCGCAGCACCTTGTAGCTTTCTTCTAATGGTGTCTTGGCCTGTCTGCCTCCCAGGTCTCCTGCCTCATTTAAGATATCAAGTGTGTACTTCTTTGGGATAAGAAATGGCCCTCCTAGGAGCGGCACAATTCAATCCCTAGAAAGTACTTTAACTCTCCCAAATCCTTAATATCAAATGCAGTTTTAAGGAAAGCTTTAGTTGAGGAGATACCTTCCTGGTTACTACCAGTGATGATGATATCATTAAGATTTCTAAGGATCTTAAGCCATAGAAGTAGATTGAACAGAGATTTAATGAAGATTAAAGGAGATTTAAGAGATTAGAGAAGAGATTATGAGATTTAAAAGCTAAGAAACATTTCAGGATAATAAGAGACTTTCATTACTTGCTTAATCTGACATAAGGTCGAGGTTACAATATATATAAGAGCCTGGATACAAGGGTTTTCTGCTTAAGGATAAGGTGAAGCATGTGAAGTCAACAAGGGAAGAAGCTACCATTCAAACTGACCAATACCAGCTCTCACACGCTCTGGTCATTGCCTTGACTCGACAGCCTGGCACAGCCTGTCGACGCCCTCCTTCTTCCTTTAACGGTCACAAGCCCTTAGTAACAATGCAAGATCACCACACTCTTTACCATTACCCGGTAAGTTCCTTTCACTCATTTGGTGGAAGTGATCCATGTATCGACTGCACGGCCTTGTACGGCCTTGTAACGGACATGATCACTTCCATCCAACATTCTCCAAATAACTTCCTCACTTCATATCTTCAGCCCTTAGTTCATGTAACCCTCCTTAACATCATACTCAGCACAATACTCCACTCATCTCAACACTCCCCTCAAGCTTGACCATAGGGACTGGTCAAGCTTGGAAACCATGAAGCATTCCCTCATTAAAACCTTTAACTTGAAAACCACTTGGGATAAAACCAAGTCAAGGAAAAAGAGTAGAACACTTCATGGCTAAGAGTATCAGTGACAAGTGAGGTCTATGAGTCCAAGCTTAGGATGAATGAACTCACAGACCTTGCTGCTGGCTGTCTTGGTGAAGATGTCAGCTAGTTGATCTTCACTTCTAGTGTAGAATGGAAGAATCACTTGCTACTCCACTGCTTGTCTCACCTTGTGGCAGTCCACTTCTATATGTTTTGTCCTCTCATGAAAGACTGAGTTGGATGCAATGTGGATTGCTGCCTGGTTGTCACAATGCATAGTCATTGGTGTGTTGATCTCGATCCCCAAGTCTCTTAGCAGCCCTTTGATCCAGATAAGCTCACTAGTAAGCTTCCTCATTGCTCTATATTCTGCCTCAGCACTTGAACAAGACACCACCTTCTGCTTCTTGCTCTTCCATGTGACCAGGTTCCCTCCAATGAATGTACAATAGCCTGTGGTTGATCTTCTATCAATCCTATCTCCAGCCCAATCAGCATCACAATACCCAACCACTTCAGTGTTCTTGTTACACGCCATCCATACTCCCTGACCAGGTGCTTCTCTTAAGTATCTCAAGATCCTCTCCACCATGATCCAGGGATGTATCTTAGGGCCTTGCATATGCTGGCTCACTTGATTCACAGCAAAACACACATCTGGCCGAGTGATAGTGAGGTAGATGAGCTTCCCAACCATTCTTCTATACTTCTTGACATCAGTGAAGGGAGTTGCATCATACTCCCCCTCTCGCAGCACCTTGTAGCTTTCTTCTAATGGTGTCTTGGCCTGTCTGCCTCCCAGGTCTCCTGCCTCATTTAAGATATCAAGTGTGTACTTCTTTGGGATAAGAAATGGCCCTCCTAGGAGCGGCACAATTCAATCCCTAGAAAGTACTTTAACTCTCCCAAATCCTTAATATCAAATGCAGTTTTAAGGAAAGCTTTAGTTGAGGAGATACCTTCCTGGTTACTACCAGTGATGATGATATCATTAAGATTTCTAAGGATCTTAAGCCATAGAAGTAGATTGAACAGAGATTTAATGAAGATTAAAGGAGATTTAAGAGATTAGAGAAGAGATTATGAGATTTAAAAGCTAAGAAACATTTCAGGATAATAAGAGACTTTCATTACTTGCTTAATCTGACATAAGGTCGAGGTTACAATATATATAAGAGCCTGGATACAAGGGTTTTCTGCTTAAGGATAAGGTGAAGCATGTGAAGTCAACAAGGGGAAGAAGCGCCTCATTCAAACTGACCAATACCAGCTCTCACACGTTCTGGTCATTGCCTTGACTCGACAGCCTGGCACAGCCTGTCGACGCCCTCCTTCTTCCTTTAACGGTCACAAGCCCTTAGTAACAATGCAAGATCACCACACTCTTTTACCATTACCCGGTAAGTTCCTTTCACTCATTTGGTGGAAGTGATCCATGTATCGACTGTACGGCCTTGTACGGCCTTGTACGGACATGATCACTTCCATCCAACATTCTCCAAATAACTTCCTCACTTCATATCTTCAGCCCTTAGTTCATGTAACCCTCCTTAACATCATACTCAGCACAATACTCCACTCATCTCAACACTCCCCCTCAAGCTTGACCATATGGAACAAGTCAAGCTTGGACAGCCATGAGATCTTCCTCATTAAAAACCTCACCAAGGAAAACCCATTGGGACAAAACCTTGATGAGGGAAAAGAGTAAAGATCTCATGACTAAGGGATCAGCTCTTCTTCTTCCCAAGATCAATGAGGCCCAAGCGGATGTGAATGGACTCCATTGTCTTCTGCCTTGCTGCTTTTGTAAACACATCAGCCAACTGGTCTTCACTTCTGGTATAGCAAGGTAAGATCACTCCAAGCACTATCATCTCCCTTACTTTGTGGCAGTCAACTTCAATATGCTTGGTTCTCTCATGGAAGACAGAGTTGTGAAAGAAATATGAAGAACAGAGAAGAACAGAGTAAAAACCAGAGAGAGATAATGGCGAGATAGAGAGAGAGATAAGTGAAGGAGAATTCCTTTTTCCTTAATTGTAAGTGTGTGAAGGTTACATAGTTATATAGGCAAGTTGCCCTCATACAGAAAATGATAAACAAAGAAACTAATAAACTAAGAAACTAATAAAGAAAGCATGGTTCTGGCCGTGATAGTGACCTTACACCAACGGCTCACTCTCTCCCTTCCATAAGGAGATCATGTGACTAATACCATAAACAATTGTTCCATCTTGTCTCCTAGCACTCCAACGGTCTCCTCTCGCCCAGGCATACATTTCAAACTTGCCTTGACTTGTAAGAGACGTTACGTCTTGCATAGAAGTCTTGTGCACCAAGTGTTGTACGGAATAGAGTGTACACCAAGTTATCTTCTCTACATGCCTGAATGCATCTCTTTCTCTTCTATCTTCATGACTCCATGTTAATACATGTCTTCATGTCAATACTCCCCCTCAAGCTTGACCATAAGGCATGGTTAAGCTTGGAACCCATGAAGACATCCCTCATTAAAACCTTTTGTGTGAAAAACCCAATGGGACAAAAACACACAAGAGGGAAAAGAGTAGATGCTTCATGGCTTAAGGAGATCATGATCTAGACAAGTCTATGAGTCCCAATCTTGGATGGATGGACTCACAGACCTTAGTGCTTGCTCCTTTGGTGAAGATATCAGCTAGCTGGTCTTCACTTCTAGTGTAGCAAGGCAGTATGATCTTCTGCTCCACTGCTTGTCTCATCTTGTGACAATCCACTTCAATGTGTTTTGTTCTCTCATGGAAGACTGAGTTGGATGCTATGTGTATGGCAGCCTGGTTATCACAATGCATTGTGATTGGTGTTGCTGTCTCAATGCCCAAGTCTCTTAACAAGTTCCTGATCCAGATAAGCTCACTAGTAAGCTTCCTCATTGCTCTATATTCTGCCTCAGCACTTGAACATGATACCACCTTCTGCTTCTTGCTCTTCCAAGTAACCAGATTGCCTCCTATGAAGGTACAATAGCCTGTAGTCGACCTCCTGTCCACTCTATCACCAGCCCAATCTGCATCACAATATCCCACAATTTCTGTGCTCTTGTTGCAACCCATCCAAACACCTTGACCAGGAGCCTCCCTTAGATATCTCATGATCCTTTCCACCATATTCCAATGATGAACCTTTGGTGCTTGCATATACTGGCTGACTTGGTTCACAGCAAAACAGATGTCTGGTCTTGTAATAGTGAGATAGATCAGCTTCCCAACCATTCTCCTATAGAGCTTGAAGTCGCCAAACTGAGTATCATCAATCTCCCCCTCACGCAAGACTTTGTAACCTTCTTCAAGTGGTGTTTTGGCTACTCTTGCTCCAAGTTTTCCTGCCTCATTTAAAAGATCAAGTGTGTACTTTCTTTGAGATAAGAACAGCCCCTCCTTAGAGCGGCATATCTCAATCCCTAGAAAGTACTTTAGCTCACCCAAATCTTTAATATCAAATGTAGACTTAAGAAAAACTTTGGTAGAGATGATACCTTCCTTGTCACTTCCTGTGATGATAATATCATCTACATAGATCAGGATCACCACAATTCCTTGCTTGCTTGTGACAATCCACTTCAATGTGTTTTGTTCTCTCATGGAAGACTGAGTTGGATGCTATGTGTATGGCAGCCTGGTTATCACAATGCATTGTGATTGGTGTTGCTGTCTCAATGCCCAAGTCTCTTAACAAGTTCCTGATCCAGATAAGCTCACTAGTAAGCTTCCTCATTGCTCTATATTCTGCCTCAGCACTTGAACATGATACCACCTTCTGCTTCTTGCTCTTCCAAGTAACCAGATTGCCTCCTATGAAGGTACAATAGCCTGTAGTCGACCTCCTGTCCACTCTATCACCAGCCCAATCTGCATCACAATATCCCACAATTTCTGTGCTCTTGTTGCAACCCATCCAAACACCTTGACCAGGAGCCTCCCTTAGATATCTCATGATCCTTTCCACCATATTCCAATGATGAACCTTTGGTGCTTGCATATACTGGCTGACTTGGTTCACAGCAAAACAGATGTCTGGTCTTGTAATAGTGAGATAGATCAGCTTCCCAACCATTCTCCTATAGAGCTTGAAGTCGCCAAACTGAGTATCATCAATCTCCCCCTCACGCAAGACTTTGTAACCTTCTTCAAGTGGTGTTTTGGCTACTCTTGCTCCAAGTTTTCCTGCCTCATTTAAAAGATCAAGTGTGTACTTTCTTTGAGATAAGAACAGCCCCTCCTTAGAGCGGCATATCTCAATCCCTAGAAAGTACTTTAGCTCACCCAAATCTTTAATATCAAATGTAGACTTAAGAAAAACTTTGGTAGAGATGATACCTTCCTTGTCACTTCCTGTGATGATAATATCATCTACATAGATCAGGATCACCACAATTCCTTGCTTGCTTGTGAGAGTGTGCTCAGGTTCAGATTTTACAAACCCTCTTCCATTGAGAGTTGTACTCAGCTTGTGGTACCAAGCTCTTGGAGACTGTTTTAATCCATAGATTGCTTTCTTCAATCTTAACACATTTCCTGGTTTAACCATGTCTTCCATACCAGGTAGTGGTCTCATGTAGACCTCATCTTCCAGCTCTCCTTGAAGAAAAGCATTCTTGACATCCATCTGCCATAGATCCCATTCTAAGTTCACTGCCACTGAGAGAAGAATCCTTATGGTGTGGAGTTTTGCTACTGGTGCAAATGTGTCTAGATAGTCTTCTCCATAGACTTGAGTGTATCCCCTTGCCACTAGTCTTGTCTTCTTCCTCTCTGGTTGTCCATTTGCATTGTACTTGATGGTGAAGAGTAGCCGGCTAGTAACTGCTTTCTTTCCTTTTGGAAGTTCAGTTTCATACCAAGTGTCATTCTTGATCATGGCTCCAATTTCATCTCCAACAGATTCTTTCCACTCATCATGCTCCATAGCTTCTTCATAAGTCTTTGGAACATATTCCTGATCCAGATTGGTGATGAAAGCTACATGGTCTTGTGGATAGCTTGCAAAGGAGCAGGATGCTTGAATAGGATGAGCCACTGCATTGCTGTTGAAGTATACTCTGGTGTTGATCCAATTTGATGGGTCCTTCCTGTTGACATGAAGCAATAAAGAGATGAAGTATCTTTACAAGAAGAGCTGAAGCAAAGCATGAGAAGAAGCAAGAGAGTATGCGGATCATTCTTGAAGTTACCTTGATCACCAAGTCTGTCCGTACAACCTAGGGCACTCAACGTGACTTGCAAGCAAAGGAAGTGGAGAATGAGTTTGAATTAGCTCAATCCGACCAGAAGAAACTTACCTTGATTTATCTTAAGCAATATGAACGTTGGGGACATGGCTCACGTGAATGGTGAAGGGTGCAATGCCTAGACAACCGTTGGGACATGTCATTTTCAGTCTGGTCTGCCTGCACACAGCCAGTGGTCCTATCTCACTTGTTTATTATTTCTCTAGGGCTTGCTTAGTTTATTATTTTCTTTCTTGTCTAGTTGTGACTTCTCTGGCCTATATTAAGGTTGTATCCATACCCTAAATGTATTAAGAAAATATGTTTCCAATCTATCTCTCTCTCTCAATCTCGCAACACTCTCTCTCTCTCTTGCAATGTTCTTCATCCAGAACCAACTAAATCTCATATTCTTACATGGTATCAGAGCCACAAGCTCTTGAGACCTAATTCTCTTTACTCTTTTTCTCTCAAATCCGCACAGATTACTCTGATTCTCTTTCAAAATTTTCTTTTTCCTTCTCTGGTTTCTCTGTTCTTGAGCTGTTCTTGCTGTTCTTGAACTGTTCTTGACTTGTTCTTGATGGAAATGGCAGAAAACTCAAAAATGGTGGTCATTCCAGTCACTCTCAAAGGCGCAAACTATCTGCACTGGGCACAAGGCTTGCTAAAACAGCTCTTGGAGGCAGAGGACTCTGGGAGATTGTTGAAGAAGGGAGGCCACAAGAAAAGACCATTCTAGGAGAGGATGGCAAAGAAGTTGTTGTTGCTGATGCTGGCGCCAAGAAGAAAGGTCAGGAGGATCTGCTGGTGTTGTCCATCCTTCAGCACAGCCTTGACCCCTCACTCCAAGAAGGTTACTCTTACTGTGAAACTTCCAAGGAGCTGTGGGATACACTTCAGAAGGTGTATGGAAACAAATCCAACCTTAGTAGGGTCTTTGAAGTCAAGAGGGCTATCAACACTCTTAGTCAAGAGGACACTGATTTTGACAAGCACTTTGGAAAGTTCAGGTCTTTGTGGGCAGAACTTGAGATGCTCAGGCCAGCAACAACCAATCCGGATGTGCTTAACCAAAGAAGAGAGCAAGATAAGGTCTTTGCTTTACTGCTCACTCTCCATCCAAGTTATGGTGATCTCATCAAGCACATTCTGAGAAATAAGGAGCTACCTTCTCTTGATGAGGTATGCTCTGAAATTCAAAAGGAACAATGCTCAGTGGGTCTCTTTGGAGGAGGAAAGAAAGACCTAGTACTCGCCAACCAGGCTGATGGAACAGCAAACAAGAGTTCTTACAAACCAGAAGACAAGAAGGTGTGGGTCTGTGATCATTGCAAAAAGAAGGGCCATGGCAAAGACAAGTGCTGGATACTTCATCCTCACCTCAAGCCACAGAAGTTCAAGACAGGATACAATGATGGAAAAGCAAACTTCTCTGGTGATATTGGTGAGCCATCTACTCACAGCACCATGCGCCAGACTAGTGAAACTTATGAGGGCAAGGGAGGGGCTTCCAGCAGTGGTTCAGCCTTAAGGAACAATCAAGATGAGACCATAAGGCGATCTGACATTGAGGCCCTCATCAAACTCCTCAAAGATAACTCTGGTAACTCATTTGGTACCTCTTTACATGCTATGGCTAGTGGTACTTCCTTGAATGCTATAACTAATTTTATGATGACAAAACCCTTAGTAATTGATTCAGGAGCTAGTCACCACATGATAAGTGATTTAAAATTGATTAAAAACATTGTTCCTGCCTCTGGAAATGTTACAATAGCTAATGGTGAAAGAGTACCAATTAAAGGAGTAGGTGATCTTAGGCTGTTTAATAATGACTCTAAAGCTTTTTATATGCCTAGTTTCACCTCAAACCTGTTATCAGTTAAAAGAGCCACTCATGACTTGAATTGCAGTGTTACCTTCACTCCTAATGATGTCTACTTTCAGGATATTGAAACTAGTAGGTTGCTTGGCAAAGGTGTCACCAAGGGCGACTTATACTTGCTTGAAGACACCAAGCTTGCTGCTGCTTTATCTCATGCTTTAAATTCTGTTTCTGATTTCCCTAAAGATGTATTGTGGCATGCTAGATTAGGACATCCTCATTCTAGAGCTTTAAACATCATGTTGCCTAGTATTTCCTTTAAAAGTGATTGTGAGGCTTGTATCTTAGGAAAACATTGCAAATCTGTCTTCTCTAGATCAAGTACTATTTATGAAAATTGCTTTGACCTGATTCATTCTGATGTATGGACTGCCCCATGCTTATCTAGGGAGCATCATAAGTATTTTGTGACGTTTATTGATGAAAAATCAAAATACACTTGGATCACTTTGATGCAATCTAAGGATAGGGTCTTAGAAGCTTTCATAAACTTTCAAAATTATGTATCTAACCATTTCAATGCCAAGATAAAAATTTTGAGATCAGATAATGGAGGAGAATACACCAGCAATGCCTTTAAGCAACACTTGGCCAAATATGGGATGATCCATCAAACAAGCTGTCCATACACACCACAACAAAATGGTGTGGCTGAGAGGAAGAATAGACACCTCATGGAAGTGGCCAGGAGCATGATGTTCCATACCAGTATGCCAAAAGATATTGGGGAGATGCAGTTCTTACAGCTTGTTACCTGATCAATAGAATACCTACCAGGATCCTTCAAGATCAATCACCTTATCAGGTACTGAACAAAACCAAACCATCCATAGATCATACTCGAAAGTGTTTGGGTGTCTTTGTTTTGTGTTAATACCAGAAGGTCAAAAGACAAGCTGGCGATAAGTACAAGAGCAGTCTTCATTGGCTACTCTCCTCATCAAAAAGGCTACAAATGTTTTGTACCAGAGACTAGAAGAGTCTTGATTTCAAGGGATGTGAAATTTGTAGAATCAAAAGGCTACTATGATGGAAAGAGTTGGGATGAGCTCAAAGATCTTTCTCAATCAGCCTCAGATAGAGCAGACAACCTAAGGAGAGTAATGTTGACATGAAGAATAAAATGAGCATTCTAGTGTAAAGGAGACAAGGAAGGTTGATCGGATAAAAGAGGAAGCAAAAGAGGTGGTCCGTACAGTTTAGGGTTTGGATGAGCTAAACCTAACTTCGAAGCAAGCTTCTCCTTGCCTTGGTCCAGAGACACGAGAATGACATATTTAAATGCTATTCATGTCGGCCAGAAGGAAAAAGAGCTGTTGGAGAAGTTTGAACCAAGAAGACCACATGTGGGAGTGCAAGGACCTGTCGCTTTCTTTTGATCTGGCCAAGATATCTTGTCCCTTTGTGCTCAGAAGGCCAGACCTTATTTTATTGTTTAAGCCCTCTTGTCTTTGGCTATTTATGTGATGTATCTTGGACCATTTCAACTAAGGAAATCATATTCTCTCCTTCTCTATCTCTCTTGCACGAAATCTCTCACTCTCTCTCTCGTGTTCTTGGTGTTCTTCATATTTCCAGCCATAAACTCTGTCAAATCTCTCTTAAACTCTCACTAAATCTCTAAATTTCTCATGGTATCAGAGCCATATGCTCTTGATATTGAAATAAATAAAGGAATGACCAGAAGGAGAAGCTGGTTGATGATCCAAGAATAAGTTCATCAAGAGAAGCCAATTTGGTTCTATTTTGTACAGACTTGCTCCACAAGCTACCACTTGACCTAACCTGACTTGCAAGGCAAGGAATGAGTTGTGGAGGACCTTATGGACGTGGGAACCTCTGAGAAGTAAAGGAAAAATGTTTGAATTTAAATAAGAGAGTCTGGTTTGAATTTGAAAAGAAGAAGTCACATGGGTTGCTTTGGAGAAGCAGCTGGACCTGTCCCTTTCACTAAAGCAGGCTGTGCCAACCTCTCTCCTGTCTCTTTCTCTTCTTCTGGTCGTGCCTCCCCTTGTCCATATCCTCCTGGACTCTTCCATTTCCCCATTATATTAGTTGTTTAGTCATTCCCTTGTTTAATCATTCTTTATTGTAAGTGATTGCCTATATAAAGGCTTCACCACCTCTTGTAACAATTTATCCAGTATCAATATAAGTTCTCTTAGTCTAATTTCGTGGCTCTCTCTCCCTTGCTTGTGTCTAAACAATATTCACAATGTAAGGAGTTTAGAGTTATGGTTTAGAGGCTGCCTTAACTCTCTTTCTCTTAAGGCAGCCTAATACTTGTAAAACTCACTCTAAACTCTTCTTTATCTTCAGTTAAGCTCTAGATTACTGATTCTAAATCCTCTTCATCTTAAGTACACAAACTCAAAGTGTTGTGCTACTACAGAAGGATAGATTCAAACTAGAGATTCTTTGCCATACATAACCAGTTTACTGTCTAGGATCTTGGTTATTGTATAGGCTGTGTAAGAGGATTCAACTACCAGTTGGTTGTCTCCTCAAGTATGATGGTGAGTTCCTGTTGTATGGTTGAAGGGGATTCAGTTACAAGTTAACTGAATACTCTCTTGACATGAGACAAACACTCATGAATTCCAACATGGTATCAGAGCCTGGTTGCTCTTCTTTGGGATAAAACTCACCTTTAGTTTCTGTTTTGAATTGAAAAAAAAAAATATTTATATTCTCTCCCACTTCAATATTGTGTAAGCTTGGTCAATACTTTCTAGTATCTGTGTATCAAGCTTGAGGAAGAGAAAGATTTCAAAAAAAAAAAAAATGCTTCACCATTATGCTTTATCCATTGGATAATAGCTTGTTCTTTATGGAGCATCTCTTTGACCAGTGGACAGACTGTTTTGATCCATTGGTTTCTCTGTTGTATGAGCCATAGAAAACACTTGTTTATGTGTTATTCTGATGGTTCTCTTGTTGCAAACCTGGAAAACATCAGTTCATGAGTTATTCCAGTGGCACTTGTCTAAGATCAGTGAGCAAATTAATTGTTCAATGGTCCATTGTGTTTAAGCTACTAAAGCACCAAACTCTTGATGAGTATTGGATGCTCCTGGCTGTTTATGCTTCTGCAAAACTCAAGAAAACAGAGCAAAACTCTGTCCATTAGAACTCTTGGGCAAATTCTCTATTCTCTATTCTCTCATTCTCTGATTCTCAGGTTACTTATTCTCCATCATTCTCCTATTCTCTGGCTACTAAAACTCTGGTTACATCATTCTCTATTCTCTATTTATTCTCTTGTTCTTTTTACTCTGGTTACTTAATTCTCTATTCTCACAATCTCTTGTTTAAAATCTGCCTAAGGTTGTCAAAATGTCTTGAAGTTAAGCTGTCTTGAAAGAATTGTCTTGCTTCTGACCTTAGGAAAATTAATTGTCTTGTTGCCTGAATGCTTAGTCTTGATGATTAGGATTCAGAGAGTGTTTCTAGGATAGAATCATGAAGATATCTGTCCATTGTTTGTGTTGAGATGAAGAAGAAATAAGGCAGTGTTGATATGAAGAAGAGATGAGCACACGGTTTGATGAGAAGAAGTGAAGTCTGTCCGTACAACTCTCCTATTGTAACCTAGCTTGGATTGCAAGTCAAGGAAGGTAACCTGTGTCCCAAAGACATGCCTCATGAGCCAAAGAGACGTTGGGGGTTTGGTTGACCAGCTGCAAGAGTTTGAATGGATTTAAATAAGGAGATCACATGTTCTGCATAAGATCTGTATTTGTTCAAGACCTGTCACTATCTCTCCACCAGTGTGTTGTCCTCTTGCTTATTATTTTACTCTTTTGCTTGTCTTTTTATGTTAGGCAAGTTGCCTATATATTGTAAACATCCAGAATGAATTAATCTAAGGAATTATTCTCCTTCTCTCTCTCAATTTCGAAATCCACTCTCTCTCTTCCTCTCTCTCTCTTGTTCTTCATGTTCTTGAGTTTCCAGCAGTACTTTCTTGAGTTTCCAGCAATAAACTACCTATAAATCTCTTATTCTCACATGGTATCAGAGCTCTAAGCTCTTGAGACCTCTCTGTTCTTCATACACCATTTGCTATAATAACATTCCCTGAGGCAGGCTGGATATCACTGATCAAGTTCCTATCACTAATCATGTGATGGCTAGCTCCTGAATCTATAATAATGGGTTTAGAGTCAAGAGAGTGTATACCAGCCTCCTTTGGTGAGATAAGGGCCTTGGCAGCTTTGGTAAAGGAATCAAGGTCTCGTCTGGTCGCTGGACCATCAGGGTTACTCCTCCATGTTCCTCCTTCAGTTGAATCTCCACTGAGAGCTGAATACATTGTTCTTCCTTGAATCACTTGGTGCTCAAACTCCTTGAGCTTAAATGTATTAGGCTTGCTTCTCAAGGAACATACATCTTCAAGATCAGGAAGCTTCCTTTCTCTAAGGAAATAATTTATCAGATTGTTGTAGGATGAATCCAGGCTTATGAGAAAGCTGAAGAACCTGTCTTGCTCATACACAGTTTGGAGACTCTCCCATAGATTACCATAACCAGTTTGAAGACTCTCCCATAGATGCTTGGCAGTTTTAAAGTGTGAGTAAGCCTCAAAGATTGATTCTGACAGAGAATTATGAATGATCTCAAGTGTTAACTGGTCTTCTTGAACCCACTTGTCTTCATTCTTCAGGTCATGTGCTGGTTCCTCCACTTGAGCCATCCTTTTTGAAGCTTCAGCCTTTATAATATGGCTGTCCCAAAGTCCATGACTCCCCAAGGTAACTCTGGCAACTCTTGACCACACCAGATAATTAGAACCCTCAAGGGTTACTGGAATAAAAATTCTTGACTCCATTTCCATGGCTGGTTTTCTTTTATCCATTGGATAAAGGAACCAGAAAGGATATGAATCTAGAAATTGGAGAATATAATTTCCAACAGAGAGAAGAGTATAAGAACTCAGATTAAATAAGGAATTTATGGAAATAGAAGAAGGTACAGAGAGGATTTAAATCCAGCAAAGTGAAAACAAAATCAGAAAACACAGAGTGAGAAAATAAGAGTGAATTTGCGGAAGATATGAAGAACAGATAATGGTGGAGAGTACACAAGTCAAGCATTCAAGCAATACCTAGCACAACATGGGATTATTCATCAAACTAGCTGTCCTTATACTCCTCAGCAAAATGGAGTTGCTGAGAGGAAGAACAGGCACCTGATGGAAGTGGCTAGATCAATGATGTTTCACATGAATGTCCCAAAGAGGTTCTGGAGTGATGCTGTGATGTCTGCTTGCTACCTGATCAATAGGACTCCAACTAAAGTCCTCAACGACCTCTCCTTTGAAGTCCTCAACAAGAGCAAGCCATCTCTGGATCACTTGCGGTGTTTGGATGCATTTGCTTTGTACTGGTACCAGGAGAACAGAGGAATAAGCTTGATGCTAGAAGCTCAAAGGCTATGCTCATTGGTTATTCTCCAACACAAAAGGGGTATAAATGCTATGATCCAGTGGCAAGAAGAGTTCTAATATCAAGAGATGTGAAGTTTTGGAAACAAAGGGGTATTATGAGGAAAAGAGTTGGGATGAATTGAAGGATCTGTCTCAACCATCAGACAATGCCACCAATCTCTGGAGGATATTGGAGAGTCTTGGTATTAACATGCCTCAAGGGAATCAGGACACAAGAGCACGCCATACTGAAGCTGCATCTGGTCCAGAAAATGTGATTGATGAAAATGAAGTTGATGTAGCTGAAGGAATCAGGAAACCATTCATCCTGATCCTGAAGGGGGGAATCAACATGAATCTGATACTGATAAATCTGATACTGGCACAGAGGCTCATGATAGAGAAGTTCATGATCAGGATGAAAGGCAACAAGATTCAGTCTCTGGTGAGGATATACATCAGGTCCAGACACTTAGGAGAAGTACAAGGATCAAGAAACCTGCATCAAACTGGATCAACACAAGAGTATATTTCAATGCTGAAGCAGTGGCTCATCCAATAAGTGCAGTATGCTCCCTTGCCCAATATCCAGAAGAGCATCAAGTATTCATTGGGGAATTGGATCAGGAATACATTCCAAGATCATATGAAGAGGCTATGCAACATGAGGAGTGGAGAGCATCTGTTGGAGATGAGATGGGTGCTATGATCAAGAATGATACATGGTTTGAGACTGAGCTTCCCAAAGGCAAGAGAGCAGTGACAAGCCGCCTTCTATACACCATCAAGTATGGAGCTAATGGAAAGCCAGAGAGGAAGAAGACAAGGCTGGTTGCAAGAGGATACACTCAGGTGTATGGTGAAGATTATCGGATACTTTTGCACCAGTGGCAAAGCTGCATACTATAAGGATTCTTCTATCAATTGCTGTCAACTTAGAATGGGATCTATGGCAGATGGATGTGAAGAATGCCTTTCTACAAGGAGAGTTGGAAGATGAAGTGTATATGCGACCTCCTCCTGGTCTAGAAGACATGGTGAAACCAGGGAATGTTCTGAGATTGAAGAAGGCAATATATGGCTTGAAGCAATCACCAAGAGCCTGGTATCACAAGCTGAGCACAACTCTTAATGGAAGAGGTTTTGTGAAGTCTGAAGCTGATCACACCCTCTTCACCCTAACCAGTCAACAAGGCATTGTGGTCATTCTGGTATATGTGGATGATATTATCATCACTGGCAGTGACAAGGAAGGTATCAACTTGACTAAAGCTTTCCTTAAGACATCTTTTGATATCAAAGACTTGGGGGAGTTAAAGTACTTCCTAGGGATTGAGATATGTAGATCCAAAGAAGGACTGTTCTTATCCCAAAGAAAGTACACTCTTGATTTGCTGAATGAGGCAGGTTATCTTGGAGCAAGAGTAGCAAAGACTCCACTTGAAGATGGCTATAAAGTATTGCGTGAGGGGGAGTTTGAAGACAAACCCTATGGAGATGTCAAACACTATAGAAGAATGGTTGGGAAGCTGATCTACCTCACCATCACCAGACCAGATGTGTGTTTTGCAGTTAATCAAGTCAGTCAACACATGCAAAAACCCAAGATACATCACTGGAATATGGTGGAGAGGATCTTGAGATATCTAAGAGAAGCACCAGGTCAAGGAGTTTGGATGGGATGCAATGGAAGCACTGAGATCACTGGATATTGTGATGCAGATTGGGCAGGAGATAGGGTTGATAGGAGATCAACTACTGGGTACTGCACCTTTATTGGAGGCAACTTAGTCACTTGGAAGAGCAAGAAGCGAAGATAGTATCATGTTCAAGTGCCGAGGCAGAGTATAGAGCAATGAGGAAGCTTACTAGTGAGCTCATCTGGATCAGGAACCTGTTAAGAGACTTGGGCATAGAGACTACAACTCCTATCACCATGCACTGCGACAACCAGGCTGCCATTCATATAGCATCCAACAGTATGTTCCATGAGAGGACTAAACACATAGAAGTGGATTGCCACAAAGTGAGACAAGCAGTGGAGCAACAAATCATCCTACCTTGCTACACTAGAAGTGAAGACCAGCTGGCTGACATTTTCACAAAGGCAGCAAGCAGCAAAGTCTGTGAGTTCATCCATTCAAAGCTTGGACTCATAGAACTCACATCTAAATGACTTTCCTATCATGGAGACTTCTACTCTTTTCCTTGGTGTGTTTTGTCCCACTGGGTTTTGCACATCAAGGTTTTAATGAGGGAAGTTCTTCATGATTCCAAGCTTGACTGGTTCCCAAAGTCAAGCTTGAGGGGGAGTGTTGAGATGAAGAAGAAATAAGGCAGTGTTGATATGAAGAAGAGATGAGCACACGGTTTGAAGAGAAGAAGTGAAGTCTGTCCGCATAACTCTCCTATTGTAACCTAGCTTGGATTGCAAGTCAAGGAAGGTAACCTGTGTCCCAAAGACATGCCTCATGAGCCAAAGAGACGTTGGGGTTTGGTTGACCAGCTGCAAGAGTTTGAATGGATTTAAATAAGGAGATCACATGTTCTGCATAAGATCTGTATTTGTTCAAGACCTGCCACTATCTCTCCACCAGTGTGTTGTCCTCTTGCTTATTATTTTACTCTTTTGCTTGTCTTTTTATGTTAGGCAAGTTGCCTATATATTGTAAACATCCAGAATGAATTAATCTAAGGAATTATTCTCCTTCTCTCTCTCAATTTCAAATCCACTCTCTCTCTTCCTCTCTCTCTCTTGTTCTTCATGTTCTTGAGTTTCCAGCAGTACTTTCTTGAGTTTCCAGCAATAAACTACCTATAAATCTCTTATTCTCACAGTTTGTTTAAAATGTGTTTTAAAGATCAGACTTGGTGAAAACCCATGTTCTGGTCTCTTGTTGTCTACTGATGCTTGTCTTAGTGTTGGTTTGACAGATTTCCCATGTTGATCAGAGCCTGCACAAGATGCATATTCCTGACCATAGAGAAATAATTGTGAGTAGACCAGGTGTCATAAAAGCTCATATCAAGCTTGTCTCCTCCCCTATACTCGGAGTCAAGCTTGAGGGGGGCTGTAAATGAGCTTCCATGGCCTGTCTAGCAGCAATTGCAAGAAGAACTCAACAAGGACAGCAAAAACTTGGTGTTAGAACAGATGGCCATCAGAGACTACTTGACAAGATGATCAGGTGGAGAGTCAAGCTGATTGGAATGCTATGAATCATCCCAAGGCATGGAGTTAGAACAGTTACCTACAGTGGGGAAGCTATGAATCAGCCCATAGCATGTGTGCTAGTACCAAGTTGATGAAGATTCAAGTTAAGAAGGCTGTGGTCTCAAGGCATTGGTGATCATCACTGGCTCTCATCTTCCAAGGTTGACCACATACTCTCATTCTCAGGTCAAGCTTGGGGAGGGTGTTAAATATGAGAAGCCAGTGTCCATTCTTCAGAAACTTATGCAAGGGAAGTACCTAAATCTATACTTATGCTTATGATTGAATTGGTTGGCCCCTTGAGAATTGATGCATGTGTTTGTTCATTGTTTGAATCAGGTACCTATTGAGCTCATGAACAAGGCAGGCTTGGACTCAACCCATGATGAAGGCAAGAAGCCAAAAGAAAGGGGGAGACAAGCTCTGACCACAAGAAGAAGCTCACAGGTGTCTTGAAAGAAGTTTTGAGTGTGAATCAAGGAAGGCATTGGTGCCTGCTTTCCATTGAAGTAAGGCCATGATCCAGGGTTTATGACTCCCTAAACTTGATCATAAGACTCATAAACCCACTGGCCAATCCCTAGGCTGAGGGTAGTTGCACTCTTTTTCCCTAAGTGATGGTTTTATCCCATGAGGTTTTCCACACTTCGGTTTTTAATGAGGCAAGTGCTCTCAGTTCCAAGCTTGCCCAAGGATCTCCTATGGTCAAGCTTGAGGGGGAGTATTGAAATAAATAAAGGAATGACCAGAAGGAGAAGCTGGTTGATGATCCAAGAATAAGTTCATCAGAGAAGCCAATTTGGTTCTATTTTGTACAGACTTGCTCCACAAGCTACCACTTGACCTAACCTGACTTGCAAGGCAAGGAATGAGTTGTGGAGGACCTTATGGACGTGGGAACCTCTGAGAAGTAAAGGAAAAATGTTTGAATTTAAATAAGAGAGTCTGGTTTGAATTTGAAAAGAAGAAGTCACATGGGTTGCTTTGGAGAAGCAGCTGGACCTGTCCCTTTCACTAAAGCAGGCTGTGCCAACCTCTCTCCTGTCTCTTTCTCTTCTTCTGGTCGTGCCTCCCCTTGTCCATATCCTCCTGGACTCTTCCATTTCCCCATTATATTAGTTGTTTAGTCATTCCCTTGTTTAATCATTCTTTATTGTAAGTGATTGCCTATATAAAGGCTTCACCACCTCTTGTAACAATTTATCCAGTATCAATATAAGTTCTCTTAGTCTAATTTCGTGGCTCTCTCTCCCTTGCTTGTGTCTAAACAATATTCACAATGTAAGGAGTTTAGAGTTATGGTTTAGAGGCTGCCTTAACTCTCTTTCTCTTAAGGCAGCCTAATACTTGTAAAACTCACTCTAAACTCTTCTTTATCTTCAGTTAAGCTCTAGATTACTGATTCTAAATCCTCTTCATCTTAAGTACACAAACTCAAAGTGTTGTGCTACTACAGAAGGATAGATTCAAACTAGAGATTCTTTGCCATACATAACCAGTTTACTGTCTAGGATCTTGGTTATTGTATAGGCTGTGTAAGAGGATTCAACTACCAGTTGGTTGTCTCCTCAAGTATGATGGTGAGTTCCTGTTGTATGGTTGAAGGGGATTCAGTTACAAGTTAACTGAATACTCTCTTGACATGAGACAAACACTCATGAATTCCAACACTTGAGACCTAAATCCTTCTACTCTCTTCACTTACTTCCGCAAATTCTCTGAGTTTCATTTCTATTTTTGGCAAAGTTCATCCTGTTCTTCAGCTGTTCATCATTTCCAGGTCCAGAAATTGCCAAAAATGGAAAGGTGATTTCGACCAAGAAGATGAAGAAGGAGAACCTCATTCCAGTGACCCTAGAGGGTCCTAACTATCTGTTATGGTCAAGAGTGGCCAGAGTTATCTTGGGAAGTCATGGACTTTGGGACAGCCACATCATGGAGGCTGAAACTTCAAAGAGGATGGCTCTAGAGGATAGTCAGGCTACTTGCCTGAAGCATGAAGACAAGTGGGTTCAAGAGGAACATCAAGCACTTGGAATTATACACAGATCTCTGTCTGAACAGATCTTGGAGGATCATTATCATCTCAAAACCGCCAAGAATCTATGGGAGAAGCTTCAAAATGTTTATGGAAATCTATGGGAGAGTCTTCAAGCTGTTTATGAGCAAGATAAAATTTTCAGTCTTCTCCTAAACCTGGATTCACCCTACAATAGTCTGATAAGTCATATCATCCAAGAAAGGAAGCTTCCAAGTTCCCACGAAGCCAGCCGAGTACACTTAAGCTCAAGGAGTTTGAGCATCAAGTAATTGAAGGAAGAACCATGTATTCTGCATTATGTGGTGATTCTAATGAAGGAGGAACATGGAGGAGTATGGCAGGGCGACCAATTCTGATGGCCCAGTGACCAGAAGAGACTTTGATTCCTTTATAAGAGCTGCCAAGGCCCTTATCTCACCCAGGAGGTTGGTAAAATTCTCCTGACTCTAAACCCATTATCATAGATTCAGGAGCTAGCCATCACATGATTAGTGATAGGAACCTGGTTAGTAATATCAAACCTGCCTCAGGGAATGTGCTTATAGCAAATGGTGATAAGGTTAGGATAGAAGGGTTAGGGAACCTTAGACTGTTTGATAAAGAATCAACTGCCTTGTATATGCCTCAGTTCACATCAAATTTGCTATCAGTGAAGAGAGCAACCATTGATCTGAATTGTCAAGTTGTCTTTAGACCTGATGAGGTTGAGTTTCAAGACTTGAAGACAGGGCAGGTTATTGGTAGAGGGCACAGCCATCAGGATCTGTATCACCTAGAGAAGACTAAGATATCTGGTGCATCGCCTGCTCACTGCCTGATCAGTGATTCTAATGGGGTTGAGAGCACCATATGGCACTCTAGATTGGGACATCCCCATACTAGAGCCTTGAACTTGATGCTTCCGGGTATGGTGTTTCAAAATGATGAATGTGAGGCATGTATCTTGGGGAAGCATTGTAGGACAGTGTTTCCAAGGTCTAGCACTAGCTATGAGAAGTGTTTCGACCTGGTTCATTCTGATGTGTGGACAGCACCTTGTATTTCCAGAGAGAATCACAAGTACTTTGTCACCTTCATTGATGAGAAGTCAAAATACACATGGGTGACTCTGATTCAGACAAAAGACCGGGTGCTGGAGGCATTCAAGAACTTCCATAACCATGTTTCCAACCATTTCAATGCCAAGTTGAAGATTCTCAGGTCTGATAATGGTGGAGAGTACACTAGTCAAGCTGCTCAAGCAATATCTAGCTCAGCATGGGATCATTCAGCAAACTAGCTGTCCTTACACACCACAACAAAATGGAGTGGCTGAGAGGAAAAATAGACATCTGATGGAGGTGGCCAGAAGCATGATGTTCCATACAAGTGTACCTAAAAGGTTTTGGGGAGATGCAGTCGTGACAGCATGCTACTTGATCAACCGGATTCCAACCAGAATCCTTCAAGACCACTCCATTTGAGGTATTGAATAAAACCAGACCATCTATTGATCATATGCGTGTATTTGGGTGTCTTTGCTTTGTCTTGATACCAGGAGAGCAAAGAAATAAGCTAGAGGCCAAGAGTACAAGAGCTATGTTCATTGGCTACTCTCCAAACCAAAAGGGTTATAAGTGTTATGAACCAGAAACTAGGAGAGTTCTGGTGTCTCGAGATGTGAAGTTTGTGGAATCTAGAGGATACTACAACAACAAAGATTGGAGTGATCTTGAGAATCTATCCCAATCAACCTCAGATAGAGCAAGCAATCTTAGACGGTAATGGAGAGCATTGGGATCAGTATACCTATGGAGAAGAAAGGTACTGGATCAGATGAGACTAGGCAAGCTCCCACTCAGTCTAGTGAAGCTGAGACCAACACTGATTAGTCGGAGGGTCAGGAAGTTCCTCACCTTGACCATGAGGGGGGCAACAACAATACTGAGCCAATCCATGATCAAGATGAGCAACAAGATCAAGAGGATCAAGAAGCACCAGTGGTGAATGAGAACCAGACTTTGGCAAATGAAGAGGAAGTTCAACATGAAGAACCACAACCAGTACTAAGGAGGAGTACTAGGATCAAACGACCGGCTTCTAATTGATCAACACAAGGGTTTACTTCAACAGCCAAGCAGTTGCTCATCCCACTCAAGCAACATGCTCCCTTGCTCAATATCCTATGGATCATCAAGCTTTCACCACTAATCTTGATGAGGCGCATACCAAGGTCATATGAAGAGGCTATGGCAATCAAGGAATGGAGAGATTCAGTAGGAGATGAGATGGGTGCTATGGAGAAGAATGGAACCTGGTTTGAAACTGAGCTTCCCAAAGGCAAAAGGCTGTTACTAGCATGCTGTTGTTCACAATTAAGTACTTAGCCAATGGGAAACCTGAAAGGAAGAAGACCAGGCTGGTAGCAAGAGGCTACACTCAAGTATATGGTGAGGACTATCTTGAAACCTTTGCACCAGTGGCAAAGCTTCACACCATAAGGATTGTGCTATCTCTTGCTGTAAATTTGGAATGGGACCTTTGGCAAATGGATGTCAAGAATGCATTTCTACAAGGAGAGCTAGAAGATGAGGTATACATGCGTCCACCACCTGGTATGGAAGGCATGGTTAAACCAGGCAATGTTTTGAGGCTTAGGAAAGAAATCTATGGTCTGAAGCAATCCCCAAGAGCCTGGTACCACAAGCTAAGCACAACTCTTAATGGAAGAGGTTTTGTGAAATCTGAAGCTGATCATACCCTATTCACTCTGACCAGCCAGCAAGGAATCATTGTTATTCTTATCTATGTGGATGATATCATCATCACAGGCAGTGATAAAGAGGGATCAACTCAACCAAAGCATTCCTTAAGACAACATTTGACATCAAGGACTTGGGAGAGCTCAAGTACTTTCTGTGGATTGAGATGTGTAGGTCTAAGGAAGGGTTGTTCCTGTCCCAAAGAAAATACACTCTTGATCTGTTAAAAGAAGCTGGGGATCTTGGTGGTAGAGCTGCTAAAACGCCTCTAGAGGAGGGATACAAAGTGATGCGTGAGGGGGAGTATGAAAACAAGGCTTATGGAGATGTGAAGCACTATAGGAGGATGGTGGGAAAACTCATATATCTCACTATCACAAGACCAGATGTGTGCTTTGCAGTTAACCAAGTGAGCCAGCATATGCAAGCTCCTAAGATGCACCATTGGAACATGGTTGAAAGAATTCTGAGGTACTTAAGAGAAGCACCAGGCCAAGGAGTGTGGATGGGTTGCAACAAGAGCACTGAGATAGTTGGCTATTGTGATGCTGATTGGGCTGGAGATAGGATAGACAGGAGGTCTACAACCGCTATTGCACCTTTATTGGAGGTAATTTGGTAACATGGAAGAGCAAGAAGCGAAGGTGGTTTCATGTTCAAGTGCTGAGGCAGAGTATAGAGCCATGAGAAAGCTTACAAGCGAGCTGATTTGGATCAAAGGGCTGCTTAAGGACTTGGGAATTGAGACTACAACACCAATAACCATGCACTGTGATAACCAGGCTGCTATACACATTGCTAGTAACTCAGTCTTCCATGAGAGAACCAAACACATTGAAGTGGACTGCCACAAGGTTAGACAAGCAGCGGAACAGAAGGTGATATTGCCATGCTACACAAGGAGTGAAGACCAGCTAGCTGATATCTTCACAAAGGCAGCAAGCACTAAGGTTTGTGAGCTCATCCATCCGAGATTGGTGCTCATAGACCTCTCATGTCACTGATCTCTCCTCCATGGAGTAATCTACTCTTTTTCCTTGGCTTGGTTTTTGTCCCATTGGGTTTGACCTAGCTAAGGTTTTAATGAGGGATTGCTTCATGGCTTCCAAGCTTGACTTGTTCCACATGGTCAAGCTTGAGGGGGAGTGTTGACATGAAGAATAAAATGAGCATTCTAGTGTAAAGGAGACAAGGAAGGTTGATCGGATAAAAGAGGAAGCAAAAGAGGTGGTCCGTGCAGTTTAGGGTTTGGATGAGCTAAACCTAACTTCAGAAGCAAGATTCTCTCCTTGCCTTGGTCCAGAGACACGAGAATGACATATTTAAATGCTATTCATGTCGGCCAGAAGGAAAAAGAGCTGTTGGAGAAGTTTGAACCAAGAAGACCACATGTGGGAGTGCAAGGACCTGTCGCTTTTGATCTGGCCAAGATATCTTGTCCTTTGTGCTCAGAAGGCCAGACCTTATTTTATTGTTTAAGCCCTCTTGTCTTTGGCTATTTATGTGATGTATCTTGGACCATTTCAACTAAGGAAATCATATTCTCTCCTTCTCTATCTCTCTTGCACGAAATCTCTCACTCTCTCTCTCCTGTTCTTGGTGTTCTTCATATTTCCAGCCATAAACTCTGTCTAAATCTCTCTTAAACTCTCACTAAATCTCTAAATTTCTCAAGTAATGGAGAGCCTGGGAGTCAGTATACCTTCTCTACCAAGGGTGGATTCTGTTCCAGAAAGTGCACCATCTCCTGGTGCTAATAATCCTGAAGTCCCTCATCCTGATCATGAGGGGGGCAGTGAAAGTGGTGTTGAGCAGCCTGCGCAAGCTCAAGAAAATTCAATGGTTCACGATCAAGATGAGAGACACTCAGAACCAGCTGCTGATACTCAAGAGGAGGCGCCAAGCACTGGAAATGAGCCTGAACCTGAGCAGCCTACAGTACCCTTGAGAAGAAGTACAAGGAACAGGAAGCCAGCATCAAACTGGATCAATACAAGAGTCTACTTCAATGCTGAAGCAGTAGCTCACCCAATTAGTGCAACCTGTTCTCTTGCCCAATATCCAGAAGAGCATCAAGTCCTTATGAGTGAGCTAGATGAGGAATATATCCCAAAAACACATGAAGAAGCTATGCAACATAAGGAGTGGAAAGCATCAGTTGGTGATGAGATAGGCGCCATGGAAAGGAATGGTACATGGTTTGAAAATGAGCTCCCTAAAGGCAAGAAAGCAGTGACAAGCAGGCTCATCTTCACAATAAAATACCTGGCTAATGGAAAACCAGAAAGGAGAAAGACAAGACTAGTTGCAAGAGGATACACTCAAGTGTATGGTGAAGATTATCTAGACACATTTGCACCAGTGGCCAAGCTTCATACTATAAGGATCATCTTGTCTCTTGCTGTCAACCTTGAGTGGGATTTATGGCAGATGGATGTGAAGAATGCCTTCCTCCAAGGAGAATTAGAAGATGAAGTCTACATGAGGCCACCTCCTGGTCTTGAGAACATGGTGAAACCTGGAAATGTTCTTAGATTAAAGAAGGCCATCTATGGTTTAAAGCAATCTCCAAGGGCCTGGTATCATAAGCTGAGCACCACACTAAATGGGAGAGGATTTGTCA
This sequence comes from Brassica carinata, assembly GCA_016771965.1. Taxonomy (NCBI): domain Eukaryota; kingdom Viridiplantae; phylum Streptophyta; class Magnoliopsida; order Brassicales; family Brassicaceae; genus Brassica; species Brassica carinata. Next base: position 24,331,746 of record CM028691.1, on the reverse strand, counting down.
AATCAGAAGCTGATCACACTCTCTTCACTCTAACCAGCAAGCAAGGTATTGTGGTGATCCTAGTCTATGTGGATGATATTATTATCACTGGTAACAACAAGGAAGGTATTCACTCAACTAAAACCTTTCTTAAAAATGCTTTTGATATCAAAGACTTGGGGGAGTTGAAGTAGTTTCTTGGGATTGAAATCTGCCGCTCTAAAGAGGGGCTATTTTTATCTCAAAGGAAGTACACACTTGATATTTTAAATGAGGCAGGAAACCTTGGAAGTAGACAGGCCAAGACTCCATTGGAAGAAGGTTACAAGGTGCTGCGAGAGGGGGAGTATGAATCTACTCCATTTGATGATGTCAAGAAGTATAGAAGAATGGTGGGCAAGCTGATCTATCTAACAATCGCCAGACCTGATGTGTGCTTTGCTGTGAACCAAGTAAGCCAACACATGGGAGCTCCTAAGGTGCATCATTGGAACATGGTGGAGAGGATTTTAAGGTATCTAAGAGAGGCGCCTGGTCAAGGCATATGGATGGCATGCAACAAGAACACTGAAGTTGTTGGATATTGTGATGCTGATTGGGCTGGAGACAGAATTGATAGGAGATCAACCACTGGCTATTGTACCTTTATTGGAGGGAATCTGGTCACATGGAAAAGTAAGAAGCAGAAGGTGGTGTCTTGTTCAAGTGCTGAAGCAGAATATAGATCAATGAGAAAGCTCACAAGTGAGCTTATATGGATCAAGGGGCTGCTAAAAGATTTGGGGATAGAGATCACCACACCAATGACCATGCATTGTGATAATCAGGCAGCAATACACATTGCCTCCAATTCAGTATTCCATGAGAGGACAAAGCATATAGAAGTGGATTGCCACAAGGTGAGACAAGCAGTGGAGCAGCAAGTGATACTTCCATGCTACACTAAAAGTGAAGATCAACTAGCTGACATCTTCACCAAGGCAGCCAGCAATAAAGTTTGTGAGTTCATTCATCCTAAGTTTGGACTCATAAACCTTACTTGTCACTGATCCTCTTGCCATGAAGTGTTCTACTCTTTTTCCTTTGCTTGGTTTTTATCCCAAGTGGTTTTTTCAAGTAAAGGTTTTAATGAGGGAATGCTTCATGGTTTCCAAGCTTGACCAGTCCCTATGGTCAAGCTTGAGGGGGAGTGTTGACATGAAGCAATAAAGAGATGAAGTATCTTTACAAGAAGAGCTGAAGCAAAGCATGAGAAGAAGCAAGAGAGTATGCGGATCATTCTTGAAGTTACCTTGATCACCAAGTCTGTCCGTACAACCTAGGGCACTCAACGTGACTTGCAAGCAAAGGAAGTGGAGAATGAGTTTGAATTGGCTCAATCCGACCAGAAGCAACTTACCTTGATTTATCTTAAGCAATATGAACGTTGGGGACATGGCTCACGTGAATGGTGAAGGGTGCAATGCCTAGACAACCGTTGGGACATGTCATTTTCAGTCTGGTCTGCCTGCACACAGCTAGTGGTCCTATCTCACTTGTTTATTATTTCTCTAGGGCATGCTTAGTTTATTATTTTCTTTCTTGTCTAGTTGTGACTTCTCTGGCCTATATTAAGGTTGTATCCATACCCTAAATGTATTAAGAAAATATGTTTCCAATCTATCTCTCTCTCTCTCAATCTCGCAACACTCTCTCTCTCTCTCTTGCAATGTTCTTCATCCAGAACCAACTAAATCTCATATTCTTACACTTCCTCACTCTGGTACTCCTTCTCAATGGTTGACTCTGCTCTACTATTACTTCCTCTTCCTGCCCTTGATCATTATCATCCTGATCACCACTGGACTGATCAGATTCAGCTCCATCTTGATCATGAACTGATGCTGAATCATTTTCTGGTGCTTCTGGTGTTGATTCATGCTCATTATGCTCATTGCCCCCCTCAGGATCAGGATGGACTGACTCAACAATTGGTGATGCTTCTTCAGGATTAACAGCAACTAGTGGTGTTGGAGTGGTTTTGGGCGCCTCACTGCTCCTAGGCTTGGTGATGCCTAAACCCTCCAGAATGGTTCTCAGATTGTTTGCCCTATCAGATGGTCCTTGTGAGAGGTCTCTGAGGTTGTCCCAGCTCTTCTCATCATAGTACCCCTTTGATTCCACAAACTTCACATCCCTTGAGACCATTACTCTTCTTGAATCTGGTACATAACATTTGTACCCTTTCTGTGTATGAGAGTATCCTATGAACATAGCCTTGATACTCTTGGGATCAAGCTTGTTCCTCTGCTCACCTGGTACCAAGACATAGCACACACACCCAAACACACGTAAGTGATCTATAGGGGGCTTAGTTTTGTTTAATACCTGAAATGGAGAGATATCCTTGAGAACTTTGGTGGGGATTCTGTTGATCAGATAACATGCAGATACCACAGCATCTTCCCAAAATCTCTTTGGAACATTGGTGTGGAACATCATGCTTCTTGCAACCTCCATAAGGTGGCGATTTTTCCTCATGGGACAAAACCCCAGCTAAGGAAAAAGAGTAGAACACTTCATGAAGGGAAGAATCAGTGAGATGAGAGGTCCACGAGTCCTAACTTAGGGTGCATGAACTCGCAAACCTTGATGCTAGCAGCTTTGGTGAAAATGTCAGCCAATTGATCTTCACTCCTTGTATAACATGGAAGTATGATCCTTTGCTCCACTGCCTGCCTGACCTTGTGGCAGTCCACCTCAATGTGTTTAGTCCTCCCATGGAAGACACTGTTGGATGCTATGTGTATTGCTGCTTGATTATCACAGTGCATGGTGATAGGAGATGATGTCTCTATGCCCAAGTCATGAAATAGATTTCTGATCCAGATTAGCTCACTGGTCAGCTTCCTCATGGCTCTATATTCAACTTCTGCACTTGAACATGATACTATCTTTTGCTTCTTGCTCTTCCAAGTAACCAGATTGCCTCCAATGAAGGTGCAATAGCCTGTGGTTGATCTCCTGTCCACTCTATCTCCTGCCCAATCAGCATCACAATACCCAACTATCTCTGTGCTTCTATTGCATCCCATCCATATTCCCTGTCCTGGCGCCTCTCTTAGGTACCTTAGAATCCTTTCAACCATGTTCCAATGGTGCATCTTGGGAGCTTGCATGTGTTGGCTAACTTGGTTGACTGCAAAGCATATATCAGGCCTTGTGATAGTGAGATATATCAGCTTTCCCACCATCCTCCTATAGTGCTTTACATCTCCATATGTCTTGTCTTCAATCTCCCCCTCACGCATCACTTTATATCCATCTTCAAGTGGTGTTTTAGCTGTTCTACCACCAAGGTCACCAGCTTCTTTTAACACATCAAGGGTGTATTTCCTTTGGGACAGAAACAGTCCTTCCTTGGATCTACACATCTCAATCCCTAGGAAATACTTGAGCTCTCCCAAGTCCTTGATGTCAAATGTTGCCTTAAGGAAAGCTTTGGTTGAGTTGATTCCCTCTTTGTCACTGCCTGTGATGATGATATCATCCACATAGATGAGAATGACAATGATCCCTTGCTGGCTGGTTAAGGTAAAAAGGGTGTGATCAGCTTCTGATTTCACAAAGCCTCTTCCATTCAGTGTTGAGCTTAGTTTGTGGTACCAGGCTCTTGGGGATTGTTTCAGACCATATATTGCTTTCCTCAGCCTCAACACATTACCAGGTTTGACCATGCTTTCCATACCAGGTGGTGGGCGCATGTATACTTCATCTTCTAGTTCACCTTGTAAGAATGCATTCTTGACATCCATTTGCCAAAGATCCCATTCCAAATTCACAGCCAGAGAGAGCAGGATCCTTATGGTGTGTAACTTTGCTACTGGTGCAAAAGTTTCAAGATAGTCTTCACCATACACTTGAGTGTAGCCTCTTGCTATCAGCCTGGTTTTCTTCCTCTCAGGTTTCCCATTGGCTAAGTACTTTATTGTGAATATCAGCATGCTGGTCACTGCCTTCTTGCCTTTGGGAAGCTCAGCTTCAAACCAGGTTCCATTCTTCTCCATAGCACCCATCTCTTCTCCTACTGATTCTCTCCATTCTTTTATTGCCATGGCCTCATCATATAACTTTGGTATGTACTCCTGATCCAATTCTCCAATGAAAGCTTGATGTTCTTGAGGATACTGAGCCAAGGAGCACACTGATTGTATAGGATGAGCTACTGCCTCTGCATTGAAGTACACCCTTGTGTTCATCCAGTTAGAAGAAGGATACCGGATTCTAGTACTTCTCCTTAGTTGGACTTGGGTAGATTCTGATTCTGTTGGCTCCTCATCATTTATGGATTGTTCATCATCATCCTGCTCCACTGCTGAACCTTCTTGCTGCTCCTCTTGATCATGAGACACTGAACTTGGACCCTCTTGGTGTTGCTGCTGTTCAGTTTGATTCCCCCCCTCAGGAACAAGAGGAGAAGCTGGAGCCGCCTCATCATCAGCATCTGGTGAGTGATGGTCTTGGCCTGTGGGTGGTGTAGGTGCGCTCCTCTCTACTGGTATGCTTATACCAATACTTTCCATGATTCTCCTCAAGTTTGCCGCCCTATCTGAAGCTGATTGAGACAAGTTCTTGACTTCCTCCCAACTCTTCTCATCATGATAGCCTTTATACTCAGCAAACTTCACATCTCTAGAGATAAGAACCCTCCTGGTTTCTGGTGAATAGCACTTATACCCCTTCTGGTTTGGTGAATACCCAATGAACATTGCTCTAGTACTCCTTGGTTCTAGCTTGTTTCTTTGTTGTCCTGGAATCAAGACAATACACAAGCAACCAAATACCCTAAGGTGATCAATGGAGGGGTTTTGTTTGTTCAATACCTCATGTGGAGACTGGTCTTGTAGGATTTTGGTGGGGATTTTATTGATCAGATAACAAGCTGTCATGACAGCATCTCCCCAAAACCTCTTTGGCACATTGGTGTGGAACATCATGCTTCTTGCAACCTCCATAAGGTGGCGATTCTTCCTCTCAGCTACACCATTTTGCTGAGGTGTGTATGGGCAGCTGGTTTGGTGAATCACTCCATGTTTGGCCAGATGTTGTTTGAAAGAATGGCTTGTATATTCCCCTCCATTATCTGATCTAAAAATTTTGATCTTGGCATTGTAATGGTTAGTTACATGATTCTGAAAGTTTATAAAAGCTTCTAACACCCTATCTTTAGATTGCAGCAATGTGATCCAGGTATACTTTGATTTTTCATCAATAAAAGTCACAAAATACTTATGCTGTTCTCTAGAGGCACAAGGGGCTGTCCACACATCAGAATGAATCAAATCAAAGCAGTTCTCATAAATAGTACTTGATCTTGTAAAAACAGATTTGCAATGCTTTCCTAGGATACAAGCTTCACAATCAGACTTAAACAAGATACTAGGCAACATGATGTTCAAAGCTCTAGAATGGGGGTGTCCCAATCTAGCATGCCATAATACATCCTTAGGGAAATCAGAAATAGAATTTAAAGCAACAGATAAATCAGTAGCAAGCTTAGTGTCCTTGAGCAAGTATAAGTCGCCCTTTGTCACACCTTTGCCCAGCAACCTACTAGTCTCAGTATCCTGAAAATAAACCTCATTAGGAGTGAAAATAACATTGCAATTCAAGTCATTGGTGGCTCTTTTCACAGATAGCAAATTAGAGGTGAATGTAGGCATATAAAAGGCTTTAGAATCCTTGTTAAATAGTTTAAGATCTCCTACTCCCTTAATAGGAACCTTTGCACCATTAGCTACCATTACATGACCCACGGCTGGAGCAATGTTACTAATCAGTTCTAAGTCACTAATCATATGATGACTAGCACCAGAATCAATCACAAGCGGTTTAGACAGTTTTGAGCATTCTGAAGCATTCAAAGATATACCATCAATGCATGCATTTAGAGAGATACCAAGAGTGTTACCAGAGTTCTCCTTGAGGGCTTTGATAAGTGCATCCATCTCAGACCTCTTGATGAAATCACCATGCGCAGAACTTATGGCTTTGTAGCTGCTTGCTGCTGCGGCCTTCTCTTCAGTGTGTGTGGAACTGGATGGCTCCATTTCACCAGAGAAGTGAGCTCTTGCATCATTGTGAGGAGTCCTGAACTTCTGAGGCTTGAGATGGGGGTGCAGGATCCAGCATTTGTCTCTTCCATGACCCTTCTTCTTGCAATGATCACAAACCCACACTTTCTTGTCTTCTGCCTTGTAAGACCCCTTGTTTGCAACACCCTCAGCTTGGTTTCCAAGGACAAGCTCGCTTTTTCCTCCAAATAGATCCACTGACCCTTGCTCTCTTTGAATCTGGGCGCACACTTCTTCAAGAGTGGGTAACTTCTCAGCTCTGAGTATGTGCTTAATCAGATCATTGTAGCTTGGATGCAGTGTGAGGAGTAAGGCAAAGACCTTGTCTTGCTCTCTTCTTGCGTTTAGAACACTTGCATCAACAGTAGCTGGCCTTAACATCTCTAGCTCTGCCCATAAGGCTCTAAACTTCCCAAAATGTTTGGTAAAGTCCGAGTCCTCTTGCTGGAGAGAGTTAATGGCTTTCTTCACTTCAAATACTCTACTAAGGTTAGAAATGTTACCATAAACCTTTTGTAGAGTATCCCATAGTTCCTTGGAAGTTTCACAGTAGGAGTAAGCTTCCAAGATTGGTGTATCAAGGCTTCCTTGAATGATAGTCAACACCATGAGATCCTCCTGATCCCATTTGCCATCATCAGCCACCACCACTTCTTTACCATCCTCTCCTAGGCTGGTTTGTTTAGAGGACTTGCCTTCAGCTACATGAGACCAAAGACCTCTTCCTCCTAAGGCTGTCTTAACTAGCCTTGACCACAGTAGGTAGTTAACTCCAGTAAGAGCAACTGGAACCTTCACTTTCACCTTCCCATTGTCCATATCCATCTCGGATTCAAATCAGTGAGAAAGAGAAAAATTGTTGGTGAGAATAAAAGAGAAACATAGTGAAAATGATTAGATTTGCGGAAGAGTGAGTTTAGAATAGTGAGATTTAGGTCTCAAGAGCTGGAGAGCTCTGATACCATGTTAGATTAAGAGATTCAAGAGAGATTTAATTGCTGGAAACCGAGCAAGAACAAGAGAGAGAGATAAGAGAATTCATGAGAGAGAGAGAAGCAACTAAGAACTCGTTTATTGCTTTCCAAAAGAGTAGCACATACAACATTATTTAAAGAGAAAATCAGGACACAAGGAGACAAGGAAAACAATAAACAAAGAGAAGGAAGAGCTGCGAGTGGAGCTTGAAAGGGACAGCTCGCCAACGTCTCTCTTCAGCCTGCACAAGCATGTGACCAAGTGGTCCACACCACTCCAACGTTCCTCTTCAGCCTTGCCGACATCCAGCCATTATTTAATCACCTTGGAATTCTTTAACTTCGATCACATAAGGCACATCAGTTCCTTGGTTCCCAAGTCTGTACGGATTGCCTTGATTCCCAAGGTAGATTCAAATCATCTTTGCTGGCGCCAATGAACTTCCTTTGATCTCTCTTGGTCTTTCATTGCTTCATCTCAACATTAAGATCATTAGTTTCTCTTTTCACAGATAAAAGGTTAGATGCAAAGTCTGGCATGTAAAAAGCTTGAGATTCTTTATCAAACAGATTCAGATTGCCTACTCCTTCTATTGGAATTCTATCACCATTTACAATCACAACACTTCCTAGAGCAGGTTTAATATCACTAATCAGTTTAGCATCCCTAATCATATGATGGGAAGCTCCTGAATCAATAATCAATGGCCTAGCAGTGTGAGATGCATTATGAATAGAATTTAAAGCATTAATTCTTTGGTTACCAGAGTTTGCATTGAGAGCCTTGATTAAGGCCTCAATGTCTGACTTCCTGATGAAGGCATCCTCATGAGATGGCAGTGGCAAGGTGTGGGACGTGGAGCCACCAGTGTGGGTTGTAGAGATCAAGGCTCTCCCATCATTTCCTAGGCGCATGGAGCTTGAAGTTGGCTGCTCCTGAGCTCTTGCTTCCTGTGCTCTGGCCTGGTTGTATTTGTTGGCTGAGACTGGCCTGAGATGAGGATGGAGGATCCAGAAATTGGTTTTGGAGTGGCCCTTGTACTTGCAATGCTCACAAGTTACTGACTTGTCTCCTCTGAAAGACTGAAGACTTTAAGGGATTTAGATTGGAAACATTATGAGAATTTAAGAGAGAGAGAGGTAGTGTTGCGGATGAAGAAGAGAGAATAAGAACACTACTTCATTGATTGATTACATTGCAACCTCATACACTCTATTTAAGGACAAACACGATCACAAGCAGCCAGAGAAGAAACAATAAAGAAATGAGTGATAGTACAAGGGAAATAATAAACAAAGGAGAGGAGCTGGTCGGCAGGCTCGTTCAGCCGGGTAGAAAGTGACAGCACCCAACGGTCTCCCTGCTCCTCTTTTCTCTCATAGACCCGTGACTTCTCCACCAACAGCTCTCTTCCTTATGTCGACATTCTCCACTTCTCTTGGCAGGATTTAAATATCAAAACCGCCCATAATATCTCATCCCTTGTCTTGCAAGTCAAGCTAGGTTTTATGTTAACTTGATCACCTTACTCTTGCCCTTGATCTCTACGGTTGTTTCCTTGATAACATGGTGGTTCTACCTTATTCTCTTCATGTCAACACTCCCCTCAAGCTTGACCATGTAGAACAAGTCAAGCTTGGAAGCCATGAAGCAATCCTCATTAAAACCTTAGCTAGGAAAACCCAATGGGATAAAACCAAGCCAAGGAAAAAGAGTAGATCACTTCATGGAGGAGAGATCAGTGACATGAAAGATCTATGAGTCCCAACCTTGGATGGATGAACTCACAAATCTTAGTGCTTGCTGCCTTTGTGAATATATCAGCTAGCTGATCCTCACTTCTTGTGTAGCAAGGTAGTATTACTTTCTGTTCCACGGCTTGTCTAACCTTGTGGCAGTCCACTTCTATATGTTTGGTTCTTTCATGGAAGACTGAGTTGCTAGCAATGTGTATAGCAGCCTGGTTATCACAATGCATAGTGATTGGTGATGTAGTATCAACTCCCAAGTCTTTAAGCAGTCCTTTGATCCAAATCAGCTCACTTGTGAGTTTCCTCATGGCTCTATACTCTGCCTCAGCACTTGAACATGAAACCACCTTCTGCTTCTTGCTCTTCCAAGTTACCAAATTGCCTCCAATAAATGTGCATAACCAGTAGTTGATCTCCTATCAACTCTATCTCCTGCCCAATCTGCATCACAATAGCCTACTATCTCAGTGCTCTTGTTGCAGCCCATCCAAACTCCTTGCCCTGGTGCTTCTCTTAAGTACCTTAGATTCTTTCCACCATGTTCCAATGGTGCATCTTAGAGCTTGCATATGTTGGCTCACTTGGTTGACCGCAGCACAAATCAGGTCGTGTGATGGTGAGATATATGAGTTTTCCCACCATCCTCCTATAGTGCTTTACATCTTCATACAGCTTGTCTTCTATCTCCCCTCACGCATCACTTTGTAACCTTCTTCAAGAGGAGTCTTGGCTGTTCTTCCTCCTAAGTCACCAACTTCCTTAGTAGGTCAAGCGTATACTTCCTTTGTGAGAGAAACAATCCTCTTGGATCTACACATCTCAATGCCCAAGAAGTATTTTAGCTCTCCCAAGTCTTTGATATCAAAAGTTGCCTTGAGGAAAGCTTTGGTGGATGTAATCCCCTCCTTATCACTACCAGTGATTATAATGTCATCAACATATATCAAGATGACAATGATTCCCTGCTTGCTTGTGAGAGTGAAAAGAGTATGATCAGCCTCAGATTTCACAAAGCCTCTCCCATTCAGTGTGGTGCTCAGCTTGTGGTACCAAGCTCTTGGGGATTGCTTTAGACCATAGATTGCTTTCTTGAGTCTTAACACATTGCCTGGTTTAACCATGTCTTCCATACCCTTTGGTGGACGATGTACACTTCATCTTCAAGCTCTCCTTGTAGGAATGCATTCTTGACATACATTTGCCAAAGATCCCATTCCAAATTCACAGCAAGAGATAGTACAATCCTTATGGTGTGAAGCTTTGCCACTGGTGCAAAGGTTTCAAGATAATCCTCACCATATACTTGAGTGTAGGCTCTTGCTACTAGTCTGGTCTTCTTCCTCTCAGGTTTCCCATTGGCTAAGTATTTGATTGTGAACAACAGCATACTTGTAACCGCCTTCTTGCCTTTGGGAAGCTCAGTTTCAAACCAGGTTCCATTTCTCTCCATAGCACCCATCTCATCTCCTACTGAATCTCTCCATTCCTTGATTGCCATAGCTTCTTCATACGACCTTGGTATGTAGGCCTCATCAAGATTAGTGATGAATGCTTGATGATCCACAGGATATTGGGCTAGGGTGCATGTTGCTTGAGTTGGATGAGCAACTGCTTGGCTGTTGAAATACACTCTTGTATTGATCCAGTTTGATGGATGATGTCTGATTCTTGTGCTTCTCCTAAGCGGCTGGACTTCTTCTACAAGCTCTTCTCCATCAGACTCTGCCTCTTGCTCATGTACTGATGGTTCAATGTGATTAGTTTCATCCTGATCATGAACCTCTTGCTCCTGACCAGTATTAGTCCCTTCTTGACCCTCTTGATCTCCTTCTTTTGCGTCTGATCCCTCTTGATCAGTATGAGAGTCCTCTTGATTCCCCCCTTCAGGATTAGGATGAACACCTTGTTCCTCAACAGGCACTGGTGCTGTGCTCGGACTCATGTTGATACCAAGACTCTCCATGATGTGCTTCAGATTTTGTGCTCTATCTGAGACTCCTTTGGACAGGTCCTTGAGCTCATCCCAATTCTTTTCATCAAAGTAGCCTCTGGACTCAACAAACTTCACATCTCGGGACACCATGACTCTCCTAGTCTCTGGTACATAGCATTTGTACCCCTTTTGAGTGGTGGAGTAGCCTATGAACACTGCCTTGACACTTCTTGCCTCCAACTTGTTTCTATGCTCACCTGGCTGTAACACAAAACACACACACCCAAAGACACGCAAGTAGTCTACAGATGGTTTTCTTTTGTTCAGTACCTCATATGGTGTAGAATCCTCAAGCACTCTAGTTGGAGTTCGGTTGATGAGATAGCAAGCAGTCATGACTGCATCACTCCAGAAGCGTTTAGGCATGTTGGTATAGAACATCATGGACCTGGCCACCTCCATGAGGTGCCTGTTCTTCCTTTCAGCCACTCCATTTTGTTGTGGAGTATATGGACAGCTAGTTTGATGAATGATCCCATGCTTAGCAAGATGGTTTTTGAATGCATTACTTGTATATTCTCCCCCATTGTCTGACCTGAATACTTTGATCTTAACATTGAAATGATTAGTTATGTAGTTCTGGAAATTTATAAAAGCATCAAGCACTCTATCTTTAGTTTGAATCATAGTCAGCCAAGTGTATTTCGATTTTGATCAATGAAAGTGACAAAATACTTGTGATTCTCCTAGATATGCATGGTGCAGTCCAGACATCAGAGTGTATAAGATCAAAGCAATTTTCATAGATAGTAGAAGACTTAGGAAGACAGTTTTGCAATGCTTGCCAAGGATGCATGCTTCACAGTCATCATTTTTAAAAGAAACATGAGGAAATAAGATGTTCAGTGCACGAGAATGAGGATGGCCTAGCCTAGCATGCCATAATACATCATTATCTAAAACAGGAATTGAACTAAAAGCAGAATTTGAAATGGTCTTGATATCTTCAAGCAGGTACAAGTCCTCCCTTGAAACACCTTTGCCAATCAACTTAAGAGTCTCAATATCCTGAAACATAACCTCATTAGGACTGAATATCACATTACAATTTAAATCAGTGGTCACTCTTTTAACTGATAACAAATTTGAAGCAAATGAAGGCATATAGAAAGCTTTGGTTTCTATCAAACAGGTTAATGGTTCCTTCACCCATAATGGGAATTCTATCACCATTAGCAATTTTAACATTCCCTGAGATAGGCTTAATGTTTTTAATCATCTTGGCCACTAATCATGTGATGAGATGCTCCTGAGTCTATTACTAATGGTTTAATCTTATCAAAGGCATTCAGATTTGTGGTAAGACCACACGGTGCACTAGACACTTTATATGATGCATTTAAAGATAAACCAAGTGTGTTACCAGACTCCTTTAGGGCTTTGATGAGTGCATGGAGGTCAGACTTCTTGATAGTCTCATCTTGTGTCCCTCTCATGGCTGTACCACCACCATTGGTGTTTATTCCCATCACCAGCATTCCTAGTGCGCATTGAATTAGATGACTCTCCTCCATCACCAGAGTAATTTGCTCTTGCATCAGTTTAGAACTTCTGTGGCTTGAGGTGTGGGTGAAGAATCCAGCACTTGTCTCTTCCATGCCCTTTCTTCTTGCAGTGGTCACACTCCCACACCTTCTTGTCACTTGGTTTGTAGTACCCTTTGTTAGCAGCCCTCAACAGGATCTTCTGCTCCATCAGCTTTGTTTGCAAGTATGAGGTCTCCTTTACCTCCAAAGAGCTCCACTGAGCCTTGCTCCTTTTGTATCTGAGCGCATAGCTCCTCAAGGTCTGGGAGCTTGTCACTCCTCAGAATGTGTTTGATTAACCCACCATACACTGGATTGAGAGTAAACAGAAGTGCAAACACTTTATCTTGTTCTTTTCTCTCATTCAGCACCTCAGGGTCAACACTTGATGGTCTCAGCATCTCCAGCTCAGCCCACAAGGATCTAAATTTCCCAAAATGTTTTGAAAAATCAGTATCCTCTTGTGTGAGGGTGTTGATAGCCCTCTTGACTTCAAACACACGGCTGATGTTGGAGACATTTCCATAAACTTTCTGAAGAGTGTCCCATAGCTCCTTTGAGGTTTCACAATAGAGTATGCCTCCAGGATATGTGGTGCAAGGCTGTTCTGAATGATGGAGAGAACCATAAGATCCGCTGACCTTCTTTCTTTCCATCTCCTTTAGCCAAGGCCCACATCTTCTTTACCATCCTCTCCTAGGCTGGTTTGTTTTGCTCCCTTGCCCTCCGCAACACACTCCCAAAGACCTCTGCCTCCGAAAGTGCTGTCTTGACAAGCCTTGACCATAACAGATAGTTTGGCCCATTCAGTGTCACGGAATGATAACCATCTTGTCTGAGTTTCCATTTTGGCAAATTTTGAAGCTGGAAAATAAGAACAGCTGAAGAACACCAAGAACTTTGCCAAAAATAGAAAAGAAAAGATCAGAGAATTTGCGGAAATAAGAGATTTAGACTAGAAGAATAAGGTCTCAAGAGCTTTAGAGAGCTCGATACCATGAAAGACTGAAGACTTTAAGGATTTAGATTGGAAACATTATGAGAATTTAAGAGAGAGAGAGGTAGTGTTGCGGATGAAGAAGAGAGAATAAGAACACTACTTCATTGATTGATTACATTGCAACCTCATACACTCTATTTAAGGACAAACACGATCACAAGCAGCCAGAGAAGAAACAATAAAGAAATGAGTGATAGTACAAGGAAATAATAAACAAAGGGAGAGGAGCTGGTCGGCAGGCTCGCTCAGCCGGTAGAAAGTGACAGCACCCAACGGTCTCCCTGCTCCTCTTTTCTCTCATAGACCGTGACTTCTCCACCAACAGCTCTCTTCCTTATGTCGACATTCTCCACTTCTCTTGGCAGGATTTAAATATCAAAACCGCCCATAATATCTCATCCCTTGTCTTGCAAGTCAAGCTAGGTTTTATGTTAACTTGATCACCTTACTCTTGCCCTTGATCTCTACGGTTGTTTCCTTGATAACATGGTGGTCTCTACCTTATTCTCTTCATGTCAACATCCTCCACCTCTTGGTTTGAAGTAAGCTTTGTTAGCTGCAGCATTCTCCACCTTCTCAGCCTTGTGTGCCATAGATAAGTCTCCTTTTCCACCACCAAATAGTCCATCTGAGCCTATCTCCTTTTGTAGTTGAGCACAAACTTCATCATAGCTTGGAAGTTCCTTTTCTCTCAAGATGTGTCTGACCACATCATTAAAGCTTGGACTGAGTGTGAAAAACAGTCCAAAGACCTTGTCTTGCTCACGCCTGGCTTCAATAGTTTCAGGATCATTGGAGCTTGGTCTTAACATCTCTAGCTCAGACCAAAATTGGCTATACTTCCCAAGGTGTTTGGTGAAGTCTCCATCTTCTTGCTGCAAAGTGTTGATGGCTCTCTTCACTTAATAGATTCTGGTAAGGTTTGAAGTGTTGCCATACACTCTTTGCAAAGTATCCCACAACTGTTTTGGAGTTGTACAGTGTGAATAAGTGTCCATAAGAGGACCATCAAGAGAGCTATGCAGGGTAGACAGCACCATGAGATCTTCCTGACCCCATTTGCCTTCATCTACTACTACAATCTCCTTGCCATCTTCTCCTTGGGTGATCTGATTTGGAGCTGAACTTGAAGTAACATGCTCCCAAAGACCTCTTCCTCCAAGGGCTGCTCTGGTCATTCTAGACCAAGTGATATAGTTTCCTGGTCCCTTGAGAGTGCATGGAATGTGGACTGCTCTGTAATGCTCCATCTTTTCCTTAGGCGCCAAAGGGAAGTTTAAATAATTTTTCAAGAGTTTTTCAATGCTGGCACACTCTGGAACTGAGAGAAATCAAGCTTAGAATCAAGAGTCAAGAAAATTAAATAGAGACAGAACAGAGTGAGCACAGCCAAGAACAGAATGAAAGACTCAAGAACAGAGATCTATTATCCACTGGATAAAAGAAGTTTGGAGAGTAAATTAAGAAAGTAAAGAGATGAATCCACAGAGAAAAGAGAACAGAGTAACTTTGCGGAAGAAATGAGGGTCTCAAGAGCTTGCAAGCTCTGATACCATGAAGGAAATATGAAGAACAGAGAAGAACAGAGTGAAAACCAGAGAGAGATAATGGCGAGATAGAGAGAGAGATAAGTGAAGGAGAATTCCTTTTTCCTTAATTGTAGTGTGTGAAGGTTACATAGTTATATAGGCAAGTTGCCCTCATACAGAAAATGATAAACAAAGAAACTAATAAACTAAGAAACTAATAAAGAAAGCATGGTTCTCGCCGTGATAGTGACCTTACACCAACGGCTCACTCTCTCCCTTCCATAAGGAGATCATGTGACTAATACCATAAACAATTGTTCCATCTTGTCTCCTAGCACTCCAACGGTCTCCTCTCGCCCAGGCATACATTTCAAACTTGCCTTGACTTGTAAGAGACGTTAGGTCTTGCATAGAAGTCTTGTGCACCAAGTGTTGTACGGAATAGAGTGTACACCAAGTTATCTTCTCTACATGCCTGAATGCATCTCTTTCTCTTCTATCTTCATGACTCCATGTTAATACATGTCTTCATGTCAATAAGTTGGATGCAATGTGGATTGCAGCCTGGTTGTCACAGTGCATAGTCATGGGAGTAGCTTGATCAATCTCCAAGTGCTTCAGTATCCCTTTGATCCAAACTAGCTCGTTTGTCAGCTTCAGCATGGCTCTATACTCAGCTTCTGCACTTGAACATGAGACCACCTTCTGCTTCTTGCTCTTCCAAGTAACTAAGTTCCCACCAATGAATGTGCAATAGCCAGTAGTTGATCTTCTATCTGATCTATCTCCTGCCCAATCTGCATCACAATAGCCCACCACTTCTGTGCTTCTGTTGCAACCCATCCACACACCAAGGTCTTGTGTTCCATTCAGATACATAAGCAATCTTTCTACCATGCGCCAGTGATGCTCCTTTGGAACTTGCATATGCTGGCTCACCTGATTCACAGCAAAGAAAATATCAGGTCTAGTGATGGTCAAATAGATTAGCTTACCCACTAGCTTTCTATAAAGCTTTGGATCATGAAATGGCTTGCTGTCTTCAAGCTCCCCTCACGTGGAACCTTATACCCATCTTCCATGGGAATTTTGGCTGTCTTTCCTCCATAAGTACCTGCATCTTTCAAAAGATCAAGTGTGTATTTCCTTTGAGAGATGAACAAGCCTTCCTTAGCTCTACACAACTCAATGCCAAGAAAGTATTTCATCTCTCCCAAGTCTTTAATTTCAAACACAGATTTAAGAAATTCCTTGGTAGCCTTGATACCATCTTTATCACTACCAGTGATGATGATATCATCAACATACACAAGAAGAACAATAATACCTGCTGGTGTGACAAGGGTGAAGAGGGTGTGATCAAGCTCAGACTTCCTGAATCCTCTTCCATTCAAGGTAGTGCTAAGCTTGTGATACCAAGCTCTAGGGGATTGCTTAAGGTCAGATAGCTTTCTTTAGCCTCAAGACATTGCCCTTCTTCACCAAGTGCTCAAGACCAGGAGGTGGATGCATATAGACCTCATCTTCAAGCTCTCCTTGTAGGAAAGCATTCTTCACATCCATTTGCCAGAGATCCCACTCAAGGTTCACAGCTAAAGAGAGCACAATCCGAATGGTATGGAGCTTGGCAACAGGTGCAAATGTATCAATGTAGTCCTCTCCATAAGTTTGAGTAAAACCCCTTGCTACCAGCCTTGTCTTGCGCCTATCTATCTGCCCATTTGGAAGATACTTGATAGTGAAGATCCATCTACTAGACACAGCTCTCTTTCCTTTTGGTAAAGCACTCTCATACCATGTATCATTCTTGATCATAGCATCAGCCTCAGCATTAGCAGAATCTCTCCATTCTTGTATCAGCATTGCCTCTTCATAGCTCCTTGGGACATAGCTCTCATCTAAACTCAAGTGAAAGGCATAATGCTCTTCTGGATATTGAGCAAAGGAGCACACAGCTTGAGAAGGATGCTCCACAGCCTGGGCATTGTAGTACACTCTCGTGTTTACCCAGTTGGAAGGATCCTTCCTTATCCGTGTGCTTCTCCTCAAGGCTGGTACTGGTGCTTGTTGTTGTTCACTTTGCACTTCATCTTCTTGCACTTGCACTTGCACTTGCACTTGCACTTCTTCTTGAACCACACTCGGATCAGACTCTTCTTGATGATCTCTAGGCTCCACACCTTGATCACCACCTTGATCATGAGAGCTAGAACTCTCTTGACCACTTGAACTCTCTCCCATTCCTTGGTTAAGAGTTTCTGGTTCACTTCCCCCCTCATGATCAAGGGTGGGGACATGAACACCATCAGTAGCCGCACTCCCTTGGTCACCCTCAGCAGCAGCAGTAGGCGCCCTTCCTGGTACACTTCCTCCACTTTGGCCTTGGTTCATATTGATCCCAAGGTTCTCCAAGATTGTCCTCAAGATACTAGCTCTATCTGAAGTTAAATCCTTCAGATCTTCCTGGTTCTTTTCTTCATAGTAGCCCCTTTCTTCTACAAACTTCACTTCTCTAGAGACCATTACCCTCCTAGTGTCTTCATCATAGCACTTGTATCCTTTCTGACTTGAGGAGTACCCAATGAACATAGCTTTGGTGCTCTTGGCTTCAAGCTTGTTTCTCAATTCACCAGGAACCATGACATAGCAAAGACACCCAAAGACCTTGAGATGAGTCAGAACTGGCTTGTACTTGTTGAGCACCTCAAATGGCGACTTCCCATGCAACACAAGAGTAGGTGTTCTGTTGATCAAGTAACAAGCAGAACCACAGCATCACTCCAGAATCTTTTAGGAACATTGGCCTGAAACATCATGGACCTCGAACCTCCATTAAGTGTCTGTTCTTCCTCTCAGCCACTCCATTTTGCTGTGGAGTGTAAGGACAACTAGTTTGATGAAGAATGCCACTCCGAGATAGGTGTTCCTTGAATGCATTGCCCGTGTACTCTCCTCCATTATCAGACCTAAAAATCTTGATCTTGGCTTGATAATGGTTAGTCACATATGATTGAAAATTTTAAATGCATCAAGCACCCTATCTTTGGTTGGAATTAAAGTTAACCAGGTGTATTTGGATTTTTCATCAATGAAAGTGACATAATATTTCTGATTTTCCTAGATAAGCAAGGAGCAGTCCAAACATCAGAGTGCACAAGATCAAAACACTTGTCATAGATAGTAGAAGAGTTTGGAAAAACAGTTTTACAATGCTTGCCTAAAATACAAGCTTCACAATCATTATTCTCAAAAGAAACACCTGGCAACATCAGTTTTAAAGCCTTATTATGAGGGTGTCCTAGTCTAGCATGCCACAATGCATTTTTGCTAAGACTAGTAGAAACAGAAGAAAAGAGCAACTAAAATTTGAAACAGCAACAGCAGAATTCAGATTCTCAAGCACATAAAGATCTCCTTTGGTTTTCCCACTTCCCAGCACCTTGCTACTCTCAATATCCTGAAATTTCACACTGTTAGGACTGAAGATGACATTACAATTCAGATCAGTAGCACATTTCTTCACAGATAATAGATTAGAAGTGAAATCAGGCATATAAAGAGCTTTAGAGTCTTTATCAAACAGCTTGAGCTTTCCTATTCCTTTAATAGGAATTTTAGCACCATTTTCTATCATCACATTGCCATGGGCAGGCTCAATGCTAGTGATCAGCTTAGTGTCACTAATCATATGATGAGATGCACCAGAGTCAACAATGAGAGGTTTATATGAACATGGAGATGATTTAGCAAGATGAGCAAGAATACTAGATGGCTTATATGCATGAGCAGAATCATATGCATGATCAATCCTATCAATATCACAATTTCTAAGATGATCATGTATGTTTATTGAACTATCAGTACTAGCAATCATGGATGCACCAAAGGAATACCCAAAGGTGTTACCATTATCCTTGAAGAGTTTGATGAGAGCATCCAAGTCTGATCTCTTCAAGTACTCTCCATCATTGTTGCCTCTTGAGCTTGAACCGCCAGTATAAGCCATTAAGGACTTCCCATTGTCCACTTCCATCTCTTGAGCCTTGCTTGAGCTTACACCACCATTAACCTCTCCCAAATGTGCCTTTGCCTCCTTGTTGAACTTGGCCGGTTTCAAATGTGGGTGAAGTATCCAGCATTGACTCTTCTTGTGACCTTGCTTCTTGCAATGATCACAGTTTCCATTGAACTTCTCATACTTCCCATGTACTGCCTTGTTAGCTTGTGACACCTCTCCTTGCTCAGCGTGTGATGCCTGGTTTGCTAAAGCCAGCTCCTTTCCCTTCTTGCCAAACAATCCCATGGAACCATGCTCCTTTTGGATCCGAGCACACACTTCTTCCAAGTCAGGCAATGTATCATCTCTCAGCATGTGCTGGATGAGACCTCCATAGGCTGGGTTTAAGGTGAGTAGCAGCCCAAACACCTTGTCTTGCTCTCTCCTCTTGTTGAGCTCATCAGCATTAGTAGTACTTGGCCTCAGCATCTCTAGCTCTGACCATAAAGCCCTGAACTTTCCCAAATGCTTCTCAAAGTCCATGTCCTCTTGCACCAGATTGTTGAGCGCTTGCTTCACTTCAAACACCCTGCTCAGATTTGATGTATTCCCATACACCTTCTTCAATGTGTCCCACAACTCCTTTATGTTTCACAATAGCTGTAAGCTTCCATCAGATTCTGTTCCAAAGATGCAAGAAGAGCTGAGAGCACAATACACTCCTCTTGTTGCCATTTCTCAAGTGCATCACTTGAGTCCTCTTGAACCTCCTCGCCTTGAGTAATAAGCTTTGGAGCTTCTCCGGTTGTGATGTGTTTCAACAACCCTTTGCTTCCGACAGCATTCCTGGCCATCCTTGACCACACAAGATAGTTATTTCCCTTGAAAGTAGCAGCAACCTTCATGTAGACTCCACCACCTTCCATTGCTTGAGAAAAGACTTCAACTTTGTAGCAACACACCACACAAGTTGATAAAGATCTGAGCTTTCAGATTAAATCTTCAAGACAACCTCAAAGACTTCTCCTTTAGCTCACACAAACACCAAACACTCCAAAGATCTGAACTTTAAGCTTGAACCTTCAAGAACACCTCAAAGCTTCCACCTTTAGAACCCTACTTCTTCACGCAAACACCACACCAGACTCTTGAGAATACCAGTAAGCTTTGCGCCACCAACAGGAACCAACTTGAGACCAGATCTCAAAGAACAAACACCAACAGCCACAGAAACAAGTTTCTCAAAGATCTAGCACCAACAATCCTCAAGAACACACACAAACACTTAAGAACACAGGTTGAAAAGCCAACCTGGCTCTGATACCATAAGATTTCTAAGGATCTTAAGCCATAGAAGTAGATTGAACAGAGATTTAATGAAGATTAAAGGAGATTTAAGAGATTAGAGAAGAGATTATGAGATTTAAAAGCTAAGAAACATTTCTGGATAATAGGAGACTTTCATTACTTGCTTAATCTGACATAAGGTCGAGGTTACAATATATATTAGAGCCTGGATACAAGGGTTTTTTGCTTAAGGATAAGGTGAAGCATGTGAAGTCAACAAGGGGAAGAAGCGCCTCATTCAAACTGACCAATACCAGCTCTCACACGTTCTGGTCATTGCCTTGACTCTGACAGCCTGGCACAGCCTGTCAGACGCTCCTCCTTCTTCCTTTTAACGGTCACAAGCCCTTAGTAACAATGCAAGATCACCACACTCTTTTACCATTACCCGGGTTGTTGAGATGAAGCAATAAAAGACCAAGACAGATCAAAGGAACTGTATTGGCGCCAGCAAAGATGATTTGAATCTACCTTGGGAATCAAGGCAATCCGTACAACCTTGGGAATCAGGGAACTGATGTGCCTTATGTGATCGAAGTTAAAGAAGTCCAAGGTGATTAAAATAATGGCTGGATGTCGGCAAGGCTGAAGAGAGACGTTGGAGTGGTGTGGACCAGTTGGTCACATGCTGTCCGAGACGTTGGGGAGCTGTCCCTTTCAAGCTCCACTCGCAGCTCTCCCTCCACTTTGTTTATTCTTTTCCTTGTCTCCTTGTGTCCTGATTTGTTCTTTAAATATGTTGTATGGTGTGACTCTCTTTGTAAGGAAATCATATTATCTCCTTCTCTATCTCTCTTGCACGAAATCTCTCTCTCTCTCTCTCTCTCTCTCTCCTGTTCTTAGTACTCTTCATATTTCCAGCCATAAAATCTCTCTAAATCTCACTTAAACTCTCACTAAATCTCTAAATCTTTCATGGTATCAGAGCAGGTTGCTCTTGAGACCTAAATCCTTCTACTCTCTTCACTTACTTCCGCAAATTCTCTGAGTTTCATTTCTATTTTTGGTAAAGTTCATCTTGTTCTTCAGCTGTTCATCATCTCCAGCTCCAGAAATTGCCAAAAATGGAAAGGTGATTTCGACCAAGAAGATGAAGAAGGAGAACCTCATTCCAGTGACCCTAGAGGGTCCTAACTATCTTTTATGGTCAAGAGTGGCCAGAGTTATCTTGGGAAGTCATGGACTTTGGGACAGCCACATCATGGAGGCTGAAACTTCAAAGAGGATGGCTCTAGAGGATAGTCAGGCTACTTGCCTGAAGCATGAAGACAAGTGGGTTCAAGAGGAACATCAAGCACTTGGAATTATACACAGCTCTCTGTCAGAACAGATCTTGGAGGATCATTATCATCTCAAAACCGCCAAGAATCTATGGGAGAAGCTTCAAAATGTTTATGGAAATCTATGGGAGAGTCTTCAAGCTGTTTATGAGCAAGACAAAGTTTTCAGTCTTCTACTAAACCTGGATTCACCCTACAATAGTCTGATAAGTCATATCATCCAAGAAAGGAGGCTTCCAAGTTCCCACGGAAGCCAGCCGAGTACACTTAAGCTCAAGGAGGTTGAGCATCAAGTAATTGAAGGAAGAACCATGTATTCTGCATTATGTGGTGATTCTAATGAAGGAGGAACATGGAGGAGTATGGCAGGGGCGACCAAGTCTGATGGCCCAGTGACCAGAAGAGACTTTGATTCCTTTATAAGAGCTGCCAAGGCTCTTATCTCACCCAGGGAGGTTGGTAAAAGTTCTCCTGACTCTAAACCCATTATCATAGATTCAGGAGCTAGCCATCACATGATTAGTGATAGGAACCTGGTTAGTAATATCAAACCTGCCTCAGGGAATGTGCTTATAGCAAATGGTGATAAGGTTAGGATAGAAGGGATAGGGAACCTTAGACTGCTTGATAAAGAATCAACTGCCTTGTATATGCCTCAGTTCACATCAAATTTGCTATCAGTGAAAAGAGCAACTATTGATCTGAATTGTCAAGTTGTCTTTAGACCTGATGAGGTTGAGTTTCAAGACTTGAAGACAGGGCAGGTTATTGGTAGAGGGCACAGCCATCAGGACCTGTATCACCTAGAGAAGACTAAGATATCTGGTGCATCGCCTGCTCACTGCCTGATCAGTGATTCTAATGAGGTTGAGAGCACCATATGGCACTCTAGATTGGGACATCCCCATACTAGAGCCTTGAACTTGATGGTTCCGGGTATGGTGTTTCAAAATGATGAATGTGAGGCATGTATCTTGGGGAAGCATTGTAGGACAGTCTTTCCAAGGTCTAGCACTAGCTATGAGAAGTGTTTCGATCTGGTTCATTCTGATGTGTGGACAGCACCTTGTATTTCCAGAGATAATCACAAGTACTTTGTCACCTTCATTGATGAGAAGTCAAAATACACATGGGTGACTCTGATTCAGACAAAAGACCGGGTGCTGGAGGCATTCAAGAACTTCCATAACCATGTTTCCAACCATTTCAATGCCAAGTTGAAGATTCTTGTTGAGATGAAGCAATGAAAGACCAAGGGAGATCAAAGGAAGAGCATTGGCGCCAGCAAAGATGATTTGAATCTACCTTGGGAATCAAGGCAATCCGTACAGACTTGGGAACCAAGGAACTAATGTGCAACTAATATGCCTTATGAAATCAAAGTTGAAGAAGTCCAAGGTGATTAAATAATAGCTGGATGTCGGCAAGGCTGAAGATGAACGTTGGAGTGGTGTGGACCACTTGGTCACATGCTGGTGCAGGCTGAAGAGAGACGTTGGCGTGCTGTCCCTTTCAAGCTCCACTCGCAGCTCTTCCTTCTCTTTGTTTATTCTTTTCCTTGTCTCCTTGTGTCCTGATTTGGTCTTTAAATATTGTTGTATGAGCTACTCTTTTGGCAAGCAATCAACGAGCTCTTTAGTTGCTTCTCTCTCTCTCATGAATTCTCTTATCTCTCTCTCTTGTTCTTGCTCGGTTTCCAGCAAATAACTCTCTTAAAATCTCTTAATCTCACATGGTATCAGAGCACTCCAGCTCTTGAGACCTAAATCTCACTATTCTAAACTCATTCTTCCAAGAAATCTACTCATTTCCACTCTGTTTCTCTTTTATTCTCACCAACAATTCTTTCTCTTTCTCACTGATTTGAATCCGAGATGGATATGGACAATGGGAAGGTGAAGGTGAAGGTTCCAGTTGCTCTTAATGGAGTCAACTATCTACTGTGGTCAAGGCTAGTTAAGACAGCCTTAGGAGGAAGAGGTCTTTGGTCTCATGTAGCTGAAGGCAAGTCCTCTAAAGAAACCAGCCTAGGAGAGGATGGTAAAGAAGTGGTGGCGGCTGATGATGGCAAATGGGATCAGGAGGATCTCATGGTGTTGACTATCATTCAAGGAAGCCTTGATACACCAATCTTGGAAGCTTACTCCTACTGTGAAACTTCCAAGGAGCTATGGGATACTCTACAAAAGGTTTATGGTAACATTTCTAACCTTAGTAGAGTATTTGAAGTGAAGAAAGCCATTAACTCTCTCCAGCAAGAGGACTCGGACTTTACCAAACATTTTGGGAAGTTTAGAGCCTTATGGGCAGAGCTAGAGATGTTAAGGCCAGCTACTGTTGATGCAAGTGTTCTAAACGCGAAGAAGAGAGCAAGACAAGGTCTTTGCCTTACTCCTCACACTGCATCCAAGCTACAATGATCTGATTAAGCACATACTCAGAGCTGAGAAGTTACCCACTCTTGAAGAAGT
Organism: Brassica carinata; assembly: GCA_016771965.1. Lineage (NCBI taxonomy): Eukaryota > Viridiplantae > Streptophyta > Magnoliopsida > Brassicales > Brassicaceae > Brassica > Brassica carinata. The sequence goes on along the minus strand of CM028691.1, from coordinate 24,307,785 downwards.
GTGCTCAGATTCAAAGAGAGCAAGGGTCAGTGGATCTATTTGGAGGAAAAGCGAGCTTGTCCTTGGAAACCAAGCTGAAGGTGTTGCAAACAAGGGGTCTTACAAGGCGAAGACAAGAAAGTGTGGGTTTGTGATCATTGCAAGAAGAAGGGTCATGGAAGAGACAAATGCTGGATCCTGCATCCCCATCTCAAGCCTCAGAAGTTCAGGACTCCTCACAATGATGCAAGAGCTCACTTCTCTGGTGAAATGGAGCCATCCAGTTCCACACACACTGAAGAGAAGGCCGCAGCAGCAAGCAGCTACAAAGCTATGAGTTCTGCGCATGGAGATTTCATCAAGAGGTCTGAGATTGATGCACTGATCAAAGCCCTCAAGGAGAACTCTGGTAACACCCTTGGTATCTCTAAATGCATGCATTGATGGTATATCTTTAAATACTTCAGAATGCTCAAAACTGTCTAAACCGCTTGTGATTGATTCTGGTGCTAGTCATCATATGATTAGTGACTTAGAACTGATTAGTAACATTGCTCCAGCAGTGGGTCATGTAATGGTAGCTAATGGTGCAAAGGTTCCTATTAAGGGAGTAGGAGATCTTAAACTATTTAACAAGGATTCTAAAGCCTTTTATATGCCTACATTCACCTCTAATTTGCTATCTGTTAAAAGAGCCACCAATGACTTGAATTGCAATGTTATTTTCACTCCTAATGAGGTTTATTTTCAGGATACTGAGACTAGTAGGTTGCTGGGCAAAGGTGTGACAAAGGGCTTAATTTATACTTGCTCAAGGACACTAAGCTTGCTACTGATTTATCTGTTGCTTTAAATTCTAGTTCTGATTTCCCTAAGGATGTATTATGGCATGCTAGATTGGGACACCCCATTCTAGAGCTTTGAACATCATGTTGCCTAGTATCTTGTTTAAGTCTGATTGTGAAGCTTGTATCCTAGGAAAGCATTGCAAATCTGTCTTTACAAGATCAAGTACTATTTATGAGAACTGCTTTGATTTGATTCATTCTGATGTGTGGACAGCACCTTGTGCCTCTAGAGAACAGCATAAGTATTTTGTGACTTTTATTGATGAAAAATCAAAGTATACCTGGATCACATTGCTGCAATCTAAAGATAGGGTGTTAGAAGCTTTTATAAACTTCCAGAATCATGTAACTAACCATTACAATGCCAAGATCAAAATTTTTAGATCAGATAATGGAGGGAATATACAAGCCATTCTTTCAAACAACATCTGGCCAAACATGGAGTGATTCACCAAACCAGCTGCCCATACACACCTCAGCAAAATGGTGTAGCTGAGAGGAAGAATCGCCACCTTATGGAGGTTGCAAGAAGCATGATGTTCCACACCAATGTGCCAAAGAGGTTTTGGGAGATGCTGTCATGACAGCTTGTTATCTGATCAATAAAATCCCCACCAAAATCCTACAAGACCAGTCTCCACATGAGGTATTGAACAAACAAAACCCTCCATTGATCACCTTGGTATTTGGTTGCTTGTGTTTTGTCTTGATTCCAGGACAACAAAGAAACAAGCTAGAACCAAGGAGTACTAGAGCAATGTTCATTGGGTATTCACCAAACCAGAAGGGGTATAAGTGCTATTCACCAGAAACCAGGAGGGTTCTTATCTCTAGAGATGTGAAGTTTGCTGAGTACAAAGGCTATCATGATGAGAAGAGTTGGGAGGAAGTCAAGAACTTGTCTCAATCAGCTTCAGATAGGGCGGGAAACTTGAGGAGAATCATGGAAAGTATTGGTATCAGCATACCAGTAGAGAGGAGCACACCTACACCACCCACAGGCCAAGACCATCACTCACCAGATGCTGATGATGAGGCGGCTCCAGCTTCTCCTCTTGTTCCTGAGGGGGGGAATCAAACTGAACAACAGCAACACCAAGAGGGTCCAAGTTCAGTGTCTCATGATCAAGAGGAGCAGCAAGAAGGTTCAGCAGTGGAGCAGGATGATGATGAACAGTCTATAAATGATGAAGAGCCAACAGAATCAGAACCTACCCAAGTTCAGCTAAGGAGAAGTACTAGAATCCGGTATCCTCCTTCTAACTGGATGAACACAAGGGTGTACTACAATGCAGAGGCAGTAGCTCATCCTATACAAGCAGTGTGCTCCTTGGCTCAGTATCCTCAAGAACATCAAGCGTTCATTGGAGAATTGGATCAGGAGTACATACCAAAGTCATATGATGAGGCTATGGCAATAAAAGAATGGAGAGAATCAGTAGGAGAAGAGATGGGTGCTATGGAGAAGAATGGAACCTGGTTTGAAGCTGAACTTCCCAAAGGCAAGAAGGCAGTGACCAGCATGCTGATATTCACAATAAAGTACTTAGCCAATGGGAAACCTGAGAGGAAGAAAACCAGGCTGGTAGCAAGAGGCTACACTCAAGTGTATGGTGAAGACTATCTTGAAACTTTTGCACCAGTAGCAAAGCTACACACCATAAGGATCCTGCTTTCTCTGGCTGTGAATTTGGAATGGGATCTTTGGCAAATGGATGTCAAGAATGCATTCTTACAAGGTGAACTAGAAGATGAAGTATACATGCCCACCACCTGGTATGGAAAGCATGGTCAAGCCTGGTAATGTGCTGAGGCTGAGGAAAGCAATATATGGTCTGAAACAATCCCCAAGAGCCTGGTACCACAAACTAAGCTCAACACTGAATGGAAGAGGATTTGTGAAATCAGAAGCTGATCACACCCTTTTTACCTTAACCAGCCAGCAAGGGATCATTGTCATTCTCATCTATGTGGATGATATCATCATCACAGGCAGTGATAAAGAGGGAATCAACTCAACCAAAGCTTTCCTTAAGGCAACATTTGACATCAAGGACTTGGGAGAGCTCAAGTATTTCCTAGGGATTGAGATGTGTAGATCCAAGGAAGGACTGTTCCTGTCCCAAAGGAAATACACCCTTGACGTGTTAAAAGAAGCTGGTGACCTTGGTGGTAGAACAGCTAAAACACCACTTGAAGATGGGTATAAAGTGATGCGTGAGGGGGAGATTGAAGACAAGACATATGGAGATGTAAAGCACTATAGGAGGATGGTGGGAAAGCTGATATATCTTACTATCACAAGGCCTGATATATGCTTTGCAGTCAACCAAGTTAGCCAACACATGCAAGCTCCCAAGATGCACCATTGGAGCATGGTTGAAAGGATTCTAAGGTACCTAAGAGAGGCGCCAGGACAGGGAATATGGATGGGATGCAATAGAAGCACAGAGATAGTTGGATATTGTGATGCTGATTGGGCAGGAGATAGAGTGGACAGAAGATCAACCACAGGCTACTGCACCTTCATTGGAGGCAATCTGGTTACTTGGAAGAGCAAGAAGCAAAAGATAGTATCATGTTCAAGTGCAGAAGCTGAATATAGAGCCATGAGGAAGCTGACCAGTGAGCTAATCTGGATCAGAAATCTTCTTCATGACTTGGGCATAGAGACATCATCTCCTATCACCATGCACTGTGATAATCAAGCAGCCATACACATAGCATCCAACAGTGTCTTCCATGAGAGGACTAAACACATTGAGGTGGACTGCCACAAGGTCAGGCAGGCAGTGGAGCAAAGGATCATACTTCCATGTTATACAAGGAGTGAAGATCAATTGGCTGACATCTTCACCAAAGCTGCTAGCATCAAGGTTTGCGAGTTCATACACCCTAAGTTAGGACTCGTGGACCTCCCATCTCACTGATTCTTCCCTTCATGAAGTGTTCTACTCTTTTTCCTTAGCTGGGGTTTTGTCCCATGAGGTTTTACCTAGCTAAGTTTTTAATGAGGAATGCTTCATGATTTCCAAGCTTGACTTGTTCCACATAGTCAAGCTTGAGGGGAGTGTTGAGATGAAGCAATGAAAGACCAAGGAGATCAAAGGAAGAGCATTGGCGCCAGCAAAGATGATTTGAATCTACCTTGGGAATCAAGGCAATCCGTACAGACTTGGGAACCAAGGAACTAATGTGCAACTAATATGCCTTATGAAATCAAAGTTGAAGAAGTCCAAGGTGATTAAATAATAGCTGGATGTCGGCAAGGCTGAAGATGAACGTTGGAGTGGTGTGGACCACTTGGTCACATGCTGGTGCAGGCTGAAGAGAGACGTTGGCGTGCTGTCCCTTTCAAGCTCCACTCGCAGCTCTTCCTTCTCTTTGTTTATTCTTTTCCTTGTCTCCTTGTGTCCTGATTTGGTCTTTAAATATTGTTGTATGAGCTACTCTTTTGGCAAGCAATCAACGAGCTCTTTAGTTGCTTCTCTCTCTCTCATGAATTCTCTTATCTCTCTCTCTTGTTCTTGCTCGGTTTCCAGCAAATAACTCTCTTAAAATCTCTTAATCTCACAATTCTCAGGTCTGATAATGGTGGAGAGTACACTAGTCAAGCATTCAAGCAATATCTAGCTCAGCATGGGATCATTCAGCAAACTAGCTGTCCTTACACACCACAACAAAATGGAGTGGCTGAGAGGAAAAATAGACATCTGATGGAGGTGGCCAGAAGCATGATTTTCCATACAAGTGTACCTAAAAGGTTTTGGGGAGATGCAGTCGTGACAGCATGCTACTTGATCCACCGGATTCCGACCAGAATCCTTCAAGACCACTCTCCATTTGAGGTATTGAATAAAACCAGACCATCTATTGATCATATGCGTGTATTTGGGTGTCTTTGCTTTGTCTTGATACCAGGAGAGCAAAGAAATAAGCTAGAGGCCAAGAGTACAAGAGCTATGTTCATTGGCTACTCTCCAAACCAAAAGGGTTATAAGTGTTATGAACCAGAAACTAGGAGAGTTCTGGTGTCTAGAGATGTGAAGTTTGTGGAATCTAGAGGATACTACAACAACAAAGATTGGAGTGATCTTGAGAATCTATCCCAATCAACCTCAGATAGAGCAAGCAATCTTAGACGGGTAATGGAGAGCATTGGGATCAGTATACCTATGGAGAAGAAAGGTACTGGATCAGATGAGGCTAGGCAAGCTCCCACTCAGTCTAGTGAAGCTGAGACCAACACTGATGAGTCTGAGGGTCAGGAAGTTCCTCACCTTGACCATGAGGGGGGCAACAACAATACTGAGCCAATCCATGATCAAGATGAGCAACAAGATCAAGAGGATCAAGAAGCACCAGTGGTGAATGAGAACCAGACTTTGGCAAATGAAGAAGAGGTTCAACATGAAGAACCACAACCAGTACTAAGGAGGAGTACTAGGATCAAACAACCGGCTTCTAATTGGATCAACACAAGGGTTTACTTCAACAGCCAAGCAGTTGCTCATCCCACTCAAGCAACATGCTCCCTTGCTCAATATCCTATGGATCATCAAGCTTTCACCACTAATCTTGATGAGGCGCATACCAAGGTCATATGAAGAGGCTATGGCAATCAAGGAATGGAGAGATTCAGTAGGAGATGAGATGGGTGCTATGGAGAAGAATGGAACCTGGTTTGAAACTGAGCTTCCCAAAGGCAAAAAGGCTGTTACTAGCATGCTGTTGTTCACAATTAAGTACTTAGCCAATGGGAAACCTGAAAGGAAGAAGACCAGGCTGGTAGCAAGAGGCTACACTCAAGTATATGGTGAGGACTATCTTGAAACCTTTGCACCAGTGGCAAAGCTTCACACCATAAGGATTGTGCTATCTCTTGCTGTAAATTTGGAATGGGACCTTTGGAAAATGGATGTCAAGAATGCATTTCTACAAGGAGAGCTAGAAGATGAGGTATACATGCGTCCACCACCTGGTATGGAAGGCATGGTTAAACCAGGCAATGTTTTGAGGCTTAGGAAAGCAATCTATGGTCTGAAGCAATCCCCAAGAGCCTGGTACCACAAGCTAAGCAAAACTCTTAATGGAAGAGGTTTTGTGAAATCTGAAGCTGATCATACCCTATTCACTATGACCAGCCAGCAAGGAATCATTGTTATTCTCATCTATGTGGATGATATCATCATCACAGGCAGTGATAAAGAGGGGATCAACTCAACCAAAGCATTCCTGAAGGCAACATTTGACATCAAGGACTTGGGAGAGCTCAAGTACTTTCTAGGGATTGAGATGTGTAGGTCTTGTTGGAATTCATGAGTGTTTGTCTCATGTCAAGAGAGTATTAAGTTAACTTGTAACTTAATCCCTTCAACCATACAACAGGAACTCACCCCTACAATGGAAGAGACAACCAACTGGTGGTTGAATCCCCTCTCACAGCCTATACTATAACCAAGATCCTAGAGAGTAAACTGGTTATAGAAAGCTGAGAATCTCTAGTTTGAATCTATCCTTCTGTAGTAACACAACACTTTGAGTTTGTGTACTTGATGAAGAGGATTTAGAATCAGTAAGCTAGATTTTAAGACAATAGATAAAGAAGAGTTTAAATGAGTTTTACAAGTATTAGGCTGCCTTAGGAGAGGGACAGTTAAGGCAGCCTCTAAACCATGACTTCTAAGCACTCTACATTGTGACTATTGTTTAGAACACAAGTAAGGGAGAGAGGTCACGAAATTAGACTGAGAATAACTTGTACTGATACTGGATGAATGTTACAAGAGTGGTGAAGCCTTTAAATAGGCAATCACTTACAATAAACAAAGATTAAATCAGGGAAACTAAACAACTAATATAATGGGGAAATGGAAGACTCCAGGAGGATATGGACAAGGGGAGGCACGACCAGAAGCAGAGAAAGAGACATGAGAGAGGTTGGCACAGCCTGCTTGAGTGAAAGGGACAGGTCCAGCTGCTTCTCCAAAGCAACCCATGTGACTTCTTCTTTTCAAATTCAAACCAGCCTCTCTTATTTAAATTCAAACTGATTTCCTTGACTTCTTGGAGCTTCCCAACGTCCATAAGGTCCTCCACAACTCTTTCCTTGCCTTGCAAGTCAGGTTAGGTCAAGTGGTAGCTTGTGGAGCAAGTCTGTACAAAACAGAACCAAATTGGCTTCTCTTGATGAACTTATCCTTGGATCATCAACCAGCTTCTTCTTCTGGTCATTCCTTTATTAATTTCAATACTCCCCCTCAAGCTTGACCATAGGAGATCCTTGGGAAAGCTTGGAACTGAGAGTACTTGCCTCATTAAAAACCTAAGTGTGGAAAACCTCATGGGATAAAACCATCACTTAGGGAAAAAGAGTGCAACTACCCTCAGCCTAGGGATTGGCCAGTGGGTTTATGTGTCTTATGATCAAGTTTAGGGACTCATAAACCCTGGATCATGGCCTTACTTCAGTGGCAAGCAGACACCAATGCCTTTCTTGCTTCACACTCAAAATTTCTTGGAACTCTCCATGTGGCTGGTTCTTTATCTCCCCCTTTCTTCTGACCTCTTGCCATCATTAAAGGGTTTGATCCACGACCAGACTCTTCTCATGAGGTCCAAGTACCTGATTCAAACAATGCATACACACTTGCATCAATTCTCAAGGGGAAAACCTATTCAAACCAGAATAAGTAACTTAGGTACTTCCCTTGCATAAGTTTCTAAAGAATGGACATTGGCTTCTCATATTTAACACCCCTCCTCAAGTTTGACCGGAGAATGAGAGTATGTGGTCAAGCTTGGAAGATGAGAGCCAATGATGATCACCATGCCTTGAGACAACAGCCCTCTTAACTTGAAGCTTCATCAACCAGGTACAAGCACACATGCTCTGGGCTGATTCATAGCTTTCCCACTGAAGGTAACTGTTCTAACTCCTTTTTAGAAGCTGATCCATAGCTTCCCAACCAGAAGGTAACTGTTCTAACTCCATGCCTTGGGCTGATTCATAGCTTTCCACTCAGCTTGACTCTCCACCTGATCTTGTCAAGTAGTCTCTGGTGGCCATCTGTTCTAACACCAAGTTGTTGCTGTCCTTGTTGAATTCTTCTTGCAATGGATTCTAGAGAGACCATGGAAGCTCATTTACAGCCCCCCTCAAGCTTGACTCCGAGTCTAGGGGAGGAGACAAGCTTGATATGAGCTTTTAAGCCACCTGGTCTACTCACAACTATTTCTCCATGGTCAGGAATATGCATCTTGTGCAGGCTCTGAAACATGGGAAATCTGAGAATCAGAGAATAGAGAATATAAAATTGCTCAAGAGTTCTAATGGACAGAGTTTTGCTCTGTTTTCTTGAGTTTTGCGGAAGCATTAACAGCCAGGAGCATCCAATACTCATCAAGAGTTTGGTGCTTTAGCAGCTGAAACACAATGGACCATTGGACAATTACTTTATCCAATGATCTTAGACATGTGCCACTGGAATAACTCATGAACTGATGTTTTCCAGGGCTTGCAACAAAAGAACCATCAGAATAACACATGAACAAGTGTTTTCTGTGGCTTAGACAACAATGAATCCAATGGATCAAAACAGTTTGTCCACTGGTCAAAGAGATGCTCCATTAAGAGAAAGCTACTATCCAATGGATAAAGCATAATGGTGAAGCATTTTTAAAATCATTCTCTTCCTCAAGCTTGATTCATGATACTAACAAGTACTAAACAAGCTAACACTATATCAGAGTGGGAGAGAAAGGATTTATTCAAAAGTCAGAGAGAAAATAGGTGAGTTTAATCCCAAAGAAGAGCAACCAGGCTCTGATACCATGTTGGAATTCATGAGTGTTTGTCTCATGTCAAGAGAGTATTAAGTTAACTTGTAACTTAATCCCTTCAACCATACAACAGGAACTCACCCCTACAATGGAAGAGACAACCAACTGGTGGTTGAATCCCCTCTCACAGCCTATACTATAACCAAGATCCTAGAGAGTAAACTGGTTATAGAAAGCTGAGAATCTCTAGTTTGAATCTATCCTTCTGTAGTAACACAACACTTTGAGTTTGTGTACTTGATGAAGAGGATTTAGAATCAGTAAGCTAGATTTTAAGACAATAGATAAAGAAGAGTTTAAATGAGTTTTACAAGTATTAGGCTGCCTTAGGAGAGGGACAGTTAAGGCAGCCTCTAAACCATGACTTCTAAGCACTCTACATTGTGACTATTGTTTAGAACACAAGTAAGGGAGAGAGGTCACGAAATTAGACTGAGAATAACTTGTACTGATACTGGATGAATGTTACAAGAGTGGTGAAGCCTTTAAATAGGCAATCACTTACAATAAACAAAGATTAAATCAGGGAAACTAAACAACTAATATAATGGGGAAATGGAAGACTCCAGGAGGATATGGACAAGGGGAGGCACGACCAGAAGCAGAGAAAGAGACATGAGAGAGGTTGGCACAGCCTGCTTGAGTGAAAGGGACAGGTCCAGCTGCTTCTCCAAAGCAACCCATGTGACTTCTTCTTTTCAAATTCAAACCAGCCTCTCTTATTTAAATTCAAACTGATTTCCTTGACTTCTTGGAGCTTCCCAACGTCCATAAGGTCCTCCACAACTCTTTCCTTGCCTTGCAAGTCAGGTTAGGTCAAGTGGTAGCTTGTGGAGCAAGTCTGTACAAAACAGAACCAAATTGGCTTCTCTTGATGAACTTATCCTTGGATCATCAACCAGTTTCTTCTTCTGGTCATTCATGAGTGTTTGTCTCATGTCAAGAGAGTATTCAGTTAACTTGTAACTGAATCCCCTTCAACCATACAACAGGAACTCACCATTAAAAGGAAGAGACAACCAACTGGTGGTTGAATCCTCTCACACAGCCTATACTACAACCAATATCCTAGAGAGTAAACTGGTTATAGAAAGCTGAGAATCTCTAGTTTGAATCTATCCTTCTGTAGTAACACAACACTTTGAGTTTGTGTACTTAAGATGAAGAGGATTTAGAATCAGTAAGCTAGAGCTTAAGAGAAGATAAAGAAGAGTTTAGAGTGAGTTTTACAAGTATTAGGCTGCCTTAAGGGAAAGAGAGTTAAGGCAGCCTCTAAACCATAACTCTAAACTCCTTACATTGTGAATATTGTTTAGACACAAGCAAGAGAGAGAGAGCCACGAAATTAGACTGAAAGAACTTGTACTGATACTGGATGAATGTTACAAGAGTGGTGAAGCCTTTAAATAGGCAATCACTTACAATAAACAAAGATTAAATCAGGGAAACTAAACAACTAATATAATGGGGAAATGGAAGACTCCAGGAGGATATGGACAAGGGGAGGCACGACCAGAAGCAGAGAAAGAGACATGAGAGAGGTTGGCACAGCCTGCTTGAGTGAAAGGGACAGGTCCAGCTGCTTCTCCAAAGCAACCCATGTGACTTCTTCTTTTCAAATTCAAACCAGCCTCTCTTATTTAAATTCAAACTGATTTCCTTGACTTCTTGGAGCTTCCCAACGTCCATAAGGTCCTCCACAACTCTTTCCTTGCCTTGCAAGTCAGGTTAGGTCAAGTGGTAGCTTGTGGAGCAAGTCTGTACAAAACAGAACCAAATTGGCTTCTCTTGATGAACTTATCCTTGGATCATCAACCAGCTTCTTCTTCTGGTCATTCCTTTATTAATTTCAATAGGTCTAAGGAAGGGTTGTTCCTGTCCCAAAGAAAATACACTCTTGATCTGTTAAAAGAAGCTGGGGACCTTGGTGGTAGAGCTGCTAAAACGCCTCTAGAGGAGGGATACAAAGTGATGCGTGAGGGGGAGTATGAAAACAAGGCTTATGGAGATGTGAAGCAGTATAGGAGGATGGTGGGAAAACTCATATATCTCACTATCACAAGACCAGATGTGTGCTTTGCAGTTAACCAAGTGAGCCAGCATATGCAAGCTCCTAAGATGCACCATTGGAACATGGTTGAAAGAATTCTGAGGTACTTAAGAGAAGCACCAGGACAGGGAATATGGATGGGATGCAACAGAAGCACAGAAATAGTTGGGTATTGTGATGCTGATTGGGCAGGAGATAGAGTGGACAGGAGATCAACCACAGGCTACTGCACCTTCATTGGAGGCAATCTGGTTACTTGGAAGAGCAAGAAGCAAAAGATAGTATCATGTTCAAGTGCAGAAGCAGAATATAGAGCCATGAGGAAGCTGACTAGTGAGCTAATCTGGATCAGAAATCTACTTCATGACTTGGGCATAGAGACATCATCTCCTATCACCATGCACTGTGATAATCAAGCAGCAATACACATAGCATCCAACAGTGTGTTCCATGAGAGGACTAAACACATTGAGGTGGACTGCCACAAGGTCAGGCAGGCAGTGGAGCAAAGGATCATACTTCCATGTTATACAAGGAGTGAAGATCAATTGGCTGACATTTTCACCAAAGCTGCTAGCATCAAGGTTTATGAAGTTCATACACCCTAAGTTAGGACTCGTGGACCTCTCATCTCACTGATTCTTCCCTTCATGAAGTGTTCTACTCTTTTTCCTTAGCTGGGGTTTTGTCCCATGAGGTTTTATCTAGCTAAGTTTTTAATGAGGGAATGCTTCATGATTTCCAAGCTTGACTTGTTCCACATGATCAAGCTTGAGGGGGAGTGTTGAGATGAAGCAATAAAAGACCAAGAGAGATCAAAGGAAGTGTATTGGCACCAGCAAAGATGATTTGAATCTACCTTGGGAATCAAGGCAATCCGTACAACCTTGGGAATCAAGGAACTGATGTGCCTTATGTGATCGAAGTTAAAGAAGTCCAAGGTGATTAAAATAATGGCTGGATGTCGGCAAAGCTGAAGAGAGACGTTGGAGTGGTGTGGACCAGTTGGTCACATGCTGTCCGAGACGTTGGGGAGCTGTCCCTTTCAAGCTCCACTCGCAGCTCTCCCTCCTCTTTGTTTATTCTTTTCCTTGTCTCCTTGTGTCCTGATTTGTTCTTTAAATATGTTGTATGGTGTGACTCTCTTTCTAAGGAAATCATATTCTCTCCTTCTCTATCTCTCTTGCACGAAATCTCTCTCTCTCTCTCCTGTTCTTAGTATTCTTCATATTTCCAGCCATAAAGGCATAAACTCTCTCTAAATCTCACTTAAACTCTCACTAAATCTCTAAATCTTTCACGGGTAAGTTCCTTTCACCTCATTTGGTGGAAGTGATCCATGTACGGACTGTACGGCCTTGTACGGCCTTGTACGGACATGATCACTTCCATCCAACATTCTCCAAATAGCTTCCTCACTTCATATCTTCAGCCCTTACTTCATGTAACCCTCCTTAACATCATACTCAGCACAATACTCCACTCATCTCAACAATCATCCACATACACCAGGATGACTACAATGCCTTTGTTGCTGGTCAGTGTGAATAGAGAGTGATCAGCTTGAGATTTTACAAAACCTCTCCCATTGAGTGTTGTGCTCAGCTTGTGGTACCAAGCTCTTGGGGATTGCTTCAGGCCATAGATAGCTTTCTTTAGTCTCAAGACATTTCCTGGTTTCACCATGTCTTCTAGACCAGGAAGTGGTCTCATATGAAAGAAAATGAAGAACAGAGTAAAACAGAGTAAGAACAGAGTGTGAGTAATGGTGAATCCGTGGAACAAGAGAGAGAGAGATCAAAGGAAGTGTATTGGCACCAGCAAAGATGATTTGAATCTACCTTGGGAATCAAGGCAATCCGCACAACCTTGGGAATCAAGGAACTGATGTGCCTTATGTGATCGAAGTTAAAGAAGTCCAAGGTGATTAAAATAATGGCTGGATGTCGGCAAAGCTGAAGAGAGACGTTGGAGTGGTGTGGACCAGTTGGTCACATGCTGTCCGAGACGTTGGGGAGCTGTCCCTTTCAAGCTCCACTCGCAGCTCTCCCTCCTCTTTGTTTATTCTTTTCCTTGTCTCCTTGTGTCCTGATTTGTTCTTTAAATATGTTGTATGGTGTGACTCTCTTTCTAAGGAAATCATATTCTCTCCTTCTCTATCTCTCTTGCACGAAATCTCTCTCTCTCTCTCCTGTTCTTAGTATTCTTCATATTTCCAGCCATAAAGGCATAAACTCTCTCTAAATCTCACTTAAACTCTCACTAAATCTCTAAATCTTTCACGGTAAGTTCCTTTCACCTCATTTGGTGGAAGTGATCCATGTATGATGTAATGCCTTGTAACGGCCTTGTCGGACATGATCACTTCCATCCAACATTCTCCAAATAGCTTCCTCACTTCATATCTTCAGCCCTTACTTCATGTAACCCTCCTTAACATCATACTCAGCACAATACTCCACTCATCTCAACAATCATCCACATACACCAGGATGACTACAATGCCTTTGTTGCTGGTCAGTGTGAATAGAGAGTGATCAGCTTGAGATTTTACAAAACCTCTCCCATTGAGTGTTGTGCTCAGCTTGTGGTACCAAGCTCTTGGGGATTGCTTCAGGCCATAGATAGCTTTCTTTAGTCTCAAGACATTTCCTGGTTTCACCATGTCTTCTAGACCAGGAAGTGGTCTCATATGAAAGAAAATGAAGAACAGAGTAAAACAGAGTAAGAACAGAGTGTGAGTAATGGTGAATCCGTGGAACAAGAGAGAGAGAGAGATGAGAGAGTTTGCAAAGAGTAAAGAGAAGGATTTTATTTCCTTGATTTATTCAGAGTGTGCACATACAATATTTATAAGCAAGGCAATGGACATCAGGACAAAGAGAATACAATAAAGAAATGCATTCTGGCCGAGGGACAGTGACAGCTCCTAATCTTGAGTCAATAAAGAAATGCATCTGGTCAAGTCTATGAGTCCCAATCTTGGATGGATGGACTCACAGACCTTAGTACTTGCTCCTTTGGTGAAGATATCTGCTAGCTGATCTTCACTCCTAGTGTAGCAAGGTAGAATGATCTTCTGCTCCACTGCTTGTCTCACCTTGTGACAATCCACTTCAATGTGTTTTGTTCTCTCATGGAAGACTGAGTTGGAGGCTATGTGAATGGCTGCCTGGTTATCACAGTGCATTGTGATTGGCGTTGTTGTCTCAATGCCCAAGTCCTTTAGCAAGTTTCTGATCCATATAAGCTCACTGGTCAGCTTTCTCATGGCTCTATATTCTGCCTCAGCACTTGAACATGATACAACCTTCTGCTTCTTGCTTTTCCAAGTGACTAGATTGCCTCCTATGAAGGTGCAATAGCCTGTTGTAGACCTCCTGTCCACTCTATCACCTGCCCAATCTGCATCACAGTATCCTACAATCTCTGTGCTCTTGTTGCAACCCATCCATACACCTTGACCAGGAGCTTCCTTAGATATCTTAGAATCCTTTCCACCATATTCCAATGATGAACTTTAGGGGCTTGCATATGTTGACTGACTTGGTTCACTGCAAAGCAAATATCTGGTCTTGTGATGGTAAGATAGATCAGCTTCCCAACCATTTTCCTATAGAGTCTGAAGTCTCCAAATGGTTCATCTTCAAACTCCCCTCACGCAAGACCTTGTACCCTTCTTCTAGTGGTGTCTTGGCTGTTCTTTCTTTAAGCTTTCCTGCCTCACTTAAGATATCAAGTGTGTACTTTCTTTGAGATAGGAAGAGCCCTCTTTAGAGCGCATATTTCTATCCCTAGAAAGTACTTTAACTCACCCAAATCTTTAATATCAAAAGCAGATTTAAGAAAAGCTTTAGTTGAGATGATACCTTCCTTGTCATTTCCTGTGATGATGATATCATCTACATAAATTAGAACTGCCACAATCCCTTGCATACTGGTGAGAGTGAAGAGTGTGTGATCAGGTTCTGGTTTAACTAACCCTTTTCCATTAAGGGTTGTACTTAACTTGTGATACCAGGCTCTTGGTGATTGCTTTAATCCATAGATAGCTTTCTTTAGTCTCAAGACATTTCCTGGTTTCACCATGTCTTCTAGACCAGGAAGTGGTCTCATATGAAAGAAAATGAAGAACAGAGTAAAACAGAGTAAGAACAGAGTGTGAGTAATGGTGAATCCGTGGAACAAGAGAGAGAGAGAGATGAGAGAGTTTGCAAAGAGTAAAGAGAAGGATTTTATTTCCTTGATTTATTCAGAGTGTGCACATACAATATTTATAAGCAAGGCAATGGACATCAGGACAAAGAGAATACAATAAAGAAATGCATTCTGGCCGAGGGACAGTGACAGCTCCTAATCTTGAGTCAATAAAGAAATGCATCTGGTCAAGTCTATGAGTCCCAATCTTGGATGGATGGACTCACAGACCTTAGTACTTGCTCCTTTGGTGAAGATATCTGCTAGCTGATCTTCACTCCTAGTGTAGCAAGGTAGAATGATCTTCTGCTCCACTGCTTGTCTCACCTTGTGACAATCCACTTCAATGTGTTTTGTTCTCTCATGGAAGACTGAGTTGGAGGCTATGTGAATGGCTGCCTGGTTATCACAGTGCATTGTGATTGGCGTTGTTGTCTCAATGCCCAAGTCCTTTAGCAAGTTTCTGATCCATATAAGCTCACTGGTCAGCTTTCTCATGGCTCTATATTCTGCCTCAGCACTTGAACATGATACAACCTTCTGCTTCTTGCTTTTCCAAGTGACTAGATTGCCTCCTATGAAGGTGCAATAGCCTGTTGTAGACCTCCTGTCCACTCTATCACCTGCCCAATCTGCATCACAGTATCCTACAATCTCTGTGCTCTTGTTGCAACCCATCCATACACCTTGACCAGGAGCTTCCTTAGATATCTTAGAATCCTTTCCACCATATTCCAATGATGAACTTTAGGGGCTTGCATATGTTGACTGACTTGGTTCACTGCAAAGCAAATATCTGGTCTTGTGATGGTAAGATAGATCAGCTTCCCAACCATTTTCCTATAGAGTCTGAAGTCTCCAAATGGTTCATCTTCAAACTCCCCCTCACGCAAGACCTTGTACCCTTCTTCTAGTGGTGTCTTGGCTGTTCTTTCTTTAAGCTTTCCTGCCTCACTTAAGATATCAAGTGTGTACTTTCTTTGAGATAGGAAGAGCCCCTCTTTAGAGCGGCATATTTCTATCCCTAGAAAGTACTTTAACTCACCCAAATCTTTAATATCAAAAGCAGATTTAAGAAAAGCTTTAGTTGAGATGATACCTTCCTTGTCATTTCCTGTGATGATGATATCATCTACATAAATTAGAACTGCCACAATCCCTTGCATACTGGTGAGAGTGAAGAGTGTGTGATCAGGTTCTGGTTTAACTAACCCTTTTCCATTAAGGGTTGTACTTAACTTGTGATACCAGGCTCTTGGTGATTGCTTTAATCCATAGATAGCTTTCTTCAATCTTAGGACATTTCCAGGCTTGACCATGTCCTCCATACCAGGTGGTGGTCTCATGTAGACCTCATCTTCTAGCTCTCCTTGAAGAAAGGCATTTTTGACATCCATCTGCCATAAATCCCATTCCAAGTTCACAGCAACTGAAAGTAGGATCCTTATGGTGTGGAGTTTAGCTACTGGTGCAAATGTGTCTAGGTAGTCTTCTCCATAGACTTGAGTGTATCCCCTTGCCACTAGTCTTGTCTTCTTCCTCTCTGGTTGACCATTTGCCTTGTACTTGATGGTGAAAAGTAGGCGGCTAGTGACTGCTTTCTTTCCTTTAGAAGCTCAGTCTCATACCAAGTATCATTCTTGATCATGGCTCCAACTTCATCTCCAACAGAATCTCTCCACTCATCATGCTCCATTGCTTCTTCATAAGTCTTTGGAACATAATCTTGATCCAGATTGGTGATGAAGGCTACATGCTCTTGAGGATAACTAGCAAAGGAGCAGGCTGCCTGGATAGGATGAGCTACTGCATTGCTGTTGAAGTATACTCTGGTGTTAACCCAATTAGATGGATCTTTTCTCACTCTGGTACTTCTTCTTAATGGCTGAATCTGCTCCTCTATTACTGCCTCTTCCTGTCCTTGATCATCAGCACACTGATCATCACTAGACTGATCAGATTCTGCTCCATCTTGATCATGAACTGAAGCTGAACCATCTTCTGGTGTTTCTGGTGTTGGTTCATGCTCATTGCCCCCTCAGGATCAGGATGAACTTTAGGGGCTTGCATATGTTG
Source organism: Brassica carinata (assembly GCA_016771965.1). Lineage (NCBI taxonomy): Eukaryota > Viridiplantae > Streptophyta > Magnoliopsida > Brassicales > Brassicaceae > Brassica > Brassica carinata. Next base: position 24,290,793 of record CM028691.1, on the reverse strand, counting down.
ACTGACTTGGTTCACTGCAAAGCAAATATCTGGTCTTGTGATGGTAAGATAGATCAGCTTCCCAACCATTTTCCTATAGAGTCTGAAGTCTCCAAATGGTTCATCTTCAAACTCCCCTCCACATGAGACCTTGTACCCTTCTTCTAGTGGTGTCTTGGCTGTTCTTTCTTTAAGCTTTCCTGCCTCACTTAAGATATCAAGTGTGTACTTTCTTTGAGATAGGAAGAGCCCTCTTTAGAGCGCATATTTCTATCCCTAGAAAGTACTTTAACTCACCCAAATCTTTAATATCAAAAGCAGATTTAAGAAAAGCTTTAGTTGAGATGATACCTTCCTTGTCATTTCCTGTGATGATGATATCATCTACATAAATTAGAACTGCCACAATCCCTTGCATACTGGTGAGAGTGAAGAGTGTGTGATCAGGTTCTGGTTTAACTAACCCTTTTCCATTAAGGGTTGTACTTAACTTGTGATACCAGGCTCTTGGTGATTGCTTTAATCCATAGATAGCTTTCTTCAATCTTAGGACATTTCCAGGCTTGACCATGTCCTCCATACCAGGTGGTGGTCTCATGTAGACCTCATCTTCTAGCTCTCCTTGAAGAAAGGCATTTTTGACATCCATCTGCCATAAATCCCATTCCAAGTTCACAGCAACTGAAAGTAGGATCCTTATGGTGTGGAGTTTAGCTACTGGTGCAAATGTGTCTAGGTAGTCTTCTCCATAGACTTGAGTGTATCCCCTTGCCACTAGTCTTGTCTTCTTCCTCTCTGGTTGACCATTTGCCTTGTACTTGATGGTGAAAAGTAGGCGGCTAGTGACTGCTTTCTTTCCTTTAGAAGCTCAGTCTCATACCAAGTATCATTCTTGATCATGGCTCCAACTTCATCTCCAACAGAATCTCTCCACTCATCATGCTCCATTGCTTCTTCATAAGTCTTTGGAACATAATCTTGATCCAGATTGGTGATGAAGGCTACATGCTCTTGAGGATAACTAGCAAAGGAGCAGGCTGCCTGGATAGGATGAGCTACTGCATTGCTGTTGAAGTATACTCTGGTGTTAACCCAATTAGATGGATCTTTTCTCACTCTGGTACTTCTTCTTAATGGCTGAATCTGCTCCTCTATTACTGCCTCTTCCTGTCCTTGATCATCAGCACACTGATCATCACTAGACTGATCAGATTCTGCTCCATCTTGATCATGAACTGAAGCTGAACCATCTTCTGGTGTTTCTGGTGTTGGTTCATGCTCATTGCCCCCCTCAGGATCAGGATGGACTGGTTCAACACTTGGTGCTGCTTCTTCATTGTTGACAGCAACTGATGGTGATGTAGTGGTTCTAGGCGCCTCACTTCCCCTAGGCTGAGTAATGCCTAAACTCTCCAGAATGGTTCTCAGGTTGTTTGCCCTATCTGATGGTTCCTGTGAGAGATCTCTAAGACTTTCCCAGCTCTTCTCACTATAGTACCCCTTTGATTCTACAAACTTCACATCCCTTGAGACCATCACTCTTCTTGAATCTGGTACATAACACTTGTACCCTTTCTGTGTGTGAGAGTATCCTATGAACATAGCTTTGATACTCTTGGGATCAAGCTTGTTCCTTTGTTCACCTGGTACCAATACATAGCACACACACCCAAACACACGCAAATGATTTATGGGAGGCTGAGTCTTGTTTAATACCTGAAATGGAGAGACATCTTTGAGGACTTTGGTAGGAATCCTGTTGATAAGATAGCATGCAGAAACCACAGCATCTCCCCAAAACCTCTTTGGGACATTGGTGTGGAACATCATGCTCCTTGCAACCTCCATAAGATGGCGATTTTTCCTCTCAGCCACTCCATTTTGTTGTGGTGTGTATGGGCAGCTGGTCTGGTGAATGATACCATGTTTTGCTAAGTGTTGTGTGAAGGCATGGCTAGTGTATTCTCCCCCATTATCAGACCTAAAAATTTTTATCTTGGAATTGAAATGGTTAGTGACATAGTTTTGGAAGTTTATAAAAGCTTCTAGGACCCTATCTTTGCTTTGAATCAGTGTGAGCCAAGTATATTTTGATTTCTCATCTATGAATGTCACAAAATATTTATGATTTTCTAGAAACACAAGGTGAAGTCCAAACATCAGAGTGAACTAGATCAAAACAATTCTCATAGATAGTCATAGATGAAGGAAATACTGATTTATGATGTTTACCAAGAATACAAGCCTCACAAGTTTCATTTTGCAAAGATAGATCAGGAAACATCAATTTTAAAGCATGAGAATGGGGGTGGCCTAATCTAGCATGCCATAACACATCATTAGCTAAAACAGAAGCAGAATTAAAAGCATAAGTAGAATCTGATCTAAGCTTGGTATCTTCAAGGAAATACAGCTCTCCCTTGCTTACACCTTTGCCCAGCATCTTACTGGTCTTAATATCCTGAAAGCACACATCATTAGGACTAAAAATAACATTGCAATTTAAATCATTAGTTGCTCTTTTCACAGATAAAAGATTAGAAGCAAAGGCTGGCATGTAAAAGCTTGAGATTCTTTATCAAACAGATTCAGATTCCTACTCCTTCTATTGGAATTCTATCACCATTTGCAATTACAACACTTCCTAGGGCAGGTTTAATATCACTAATCAGTTTAGCATCCCTAATCATATGATGAGAAGCTCCTGAATCAATGATCAATGGCCTAGCAGTGTGAGATGCATTATGGATAGAATTTAAAGCATTAATACTTTGGTTACCAGAGTTTGCATTGAGAGCCTTTATCAAGGCCTCAAGTTCTGACTTCCTGATGAATGTATCCTCCTGAGATGGTTGAGACAAGGCGTGGGAGGTGGAACCACCAGTGTGGGTTGTAGAGGTCAAGGCTCTACCATCATTTCCCATGCGCATATAGCTGGGGTGCTGGATGCTCCTGAGCTCTTGCTTCATGGACTCTGGTCTGGCTGTATTTATTTGCTGAGGCTGGCCTGAGATGAGGATGCAGAATCCAGCAGTTGGTTTTGGAGTGGCCTTTGTACTTGCAATGCTCACAAGTTACTGACTTGTCTCCTCCTCCTCTTGGCTTGAAGTGAGCCTTGTTAGCTGAAGCACTCTCCACCTTCTCAACCTTATGTGCCATGGATAAATCTCCCTTTCCACCTCCAAAGAGTCCATCTGAGCCTATCTCCTTTTGCAGCTGAGCACATACTTCATCATAGCTTGGAAGCTCCTTTTCTCTTAAAATGTGTCTGACCACATCATTGAAGCTTGGGCTGAGTGTGAAGAGCAGTCCAAAGATCTTGTCTTGCTCACGCCTGGCTTCAATTGTCTCAGGGTCATTGGAGCTTGGCCTTAACATCTCCAGCTCAGACCATAGCTGACTATACTTACCAAGGTGTTTGGTGAAGTCTCCTTCTTCTTGCTGCAAAGTGTTGATGGCTCTCTTCACTTCATAGATCCTGGTAAGGTTTGAAGTGTTACCATACACTCTTTGTAGAGTATCCCACAACTGTTTTGGAGTTGTACAGTGTGAGTAAGTGTCCATAAGTGGACCATCAAGAGAGCTATGCAAGATAGACAGCACCATGAGATCTTCCTGAACCCATTTGCTTTCATCTATCACTACAATCTCCTTGCCATCTTCTCCTTGGGTGATCTGCTTTGGGGCTGAACTTGAAGTAACATGCTCCCAAAGACCTCTTCCTCCAAGGGCTGCTCTGGTCATCCTAGACCAAGTGATGTAGTTTCCTGGTCCCTTGAGTGTACATGGGATGAGAACTGCTCTGTGGTGCTCCATCTCTTACAAGTAGGCGCCAAGAAGAATTTAAATTTTTCAAGGCTGGATTTGAGAGAGTTAAGCTCTGGAACTGAGAGAACTAAGTCTAGAATCAAGATAATCTCTCAAGAAAATGAAATAGAGACAGAACAGAGTAAGCACAACCAAGAACAGAGAATGAAAACTCAAGAACACTCAAGAACAGAGTTTTATTATCCACTGGATAAAAGAATTCTGGAGAGAATTTTAAGAAACTAACAAGATGAATCTGAAGAGAAAGGTAAGTAAAGAGTGTTTGCGGAAGTGATTGAGGTTCTCAAGAGCTTAAAGCTCTGATACCATGAAAGAAACTGAAGAACAGAGTAAAACAGAGTAAGAACAGAGTGTGAGTAATGGTGAATCCGTGGAACAAGAGAGAGAGAGAGATGAGAGAGTTTGCAAAGAGTAAAGAGAAGGATTTTATTTCCTTGATTTATTCAGAGTGTGCACATACAATATTTATAAGCAAGACAATGGACATCAGGACAAAGAGAATACAATAAAGAAATGCATTCTGGCCGAGGGACAGTGACAGCTCCTAAACGGTCTCCAAGCCTGCACATCCTTAGGTAAAACATGTGATCTTCCCATTTAAATACTCTTCTTGCTTCAGACAAATCCCAACGGCTCCTTTGACTTTCTGAGCTCAATATTGGCGAGTTTAAACCTCCTTGCTTCTCAAGGTTGGTTAGGTTAAGCTGAAGATACTTGTGTCTCAAGTATTGTACGGATAGACTTATTCTCCAAGGCTGCGCAGATTAGTTTCTTTTCCAAGTCTCCTGATCATCCTTTATCCTTGTCTCCTTATTTCCAATACTATTGTCCGTACAAGTTGAGATCACTAAACCTACCGTGGCTTGCAAGACAAGAGAAAGACTTAGTCTAAGAGGAAACAGTATTTAAATGAGCTAGAAGTGTGGAGCATGTCGACACAAGAGGAAGAGAGACGTTAGGGAAGTGTCACGGGTGGACTTAAGGAGAATCAGAGGAGAGAAGACCGTTGTGAAATGTCACTTTCACTCCAGCTTAACGAGCCTGATCGACCAGAACTCTCTCCCATTTGTTTATTGCTCATTGTACTATCTCTTAATTGTTTTATTGTTTCTCTCTTGGCAACTTGTGATCTGCTTTGGGGCTGAACTTGAAGTAACATGCTCCCAAAGACCTCTTCCTCCAAGGGCTGCTCTGGTCATCCTAGACCAAGTGATGTAGTTTCCTGGTCCCTTGAGTGTACATGGGATGAGAACTGCTCTGTGGTGCTCCATCTCTTACAAGTAGGCGCCAAGAAGAATTTAAATTTTTCAAGGCTGGATTTGAGAGAGTTAAGCTCTGGAACTGAGAGAACTAAGTCTAGAATCAAGATAATCTCTCAAGAAAATGAAATAGAGACAGAACAGAGTAAGCACAACCAAGAACAGAGAATGAAAACTCAAGAACACTCAAGAACAGAGTTTTATTATCCACTGGATAAAAGAATTCTGGAGAGAATTTTAAGAAACTAACAAGATGAATCTGAAGAGAAAGGTAAGTAAAGAGTGTTTGCGGAAGTGATTGAGGTTCTCAAGAGCTTAAAGCTCTGATACCATGAAAGAAACTGAAGAACAGAGTAAAACAGAGTAAGAACAGAGTGTGAGTAATGGTGAATCCGTGGAACAAGAGAGAGAGAGAGAGATGAGAGAGTTTGCAAAGAGTAAAGAGAAGGATTTTATTTCCTTGATTTATTCAGAGTGTGCACATACAATATTTATAAGCAAGACAATGGACATCAGGACAAAGAGAATACAATAAAGAAATGCATTCTGGCCGAGGGACAGTGACAGCTCCTAAACGGTCTCCAAGCCTGCACATCCTTAGGTAAAACATGTGATCTTCCCATTTAAATACTCTTCTTGCTTCAGACAAATCCCAACGGCTCCTTTGACTTTCTGAGCTCAATATTGGCGAGTTTAAACCTCCTTGCTTCTCAAGGTTGGTTAGGTTAAGCTGAAGATACTTGTGTCTCAAGTATTGTACGGATAGACTTATTCTCCAAGGCTGCGCAGATTAGTTTCTTTTCCAAGTCTCCTGATCATCCTTTATCCTTGTCTCCTTATTTCCAATACTATTGTCCGCAAGTTGAGATCACTAAACCTACCGTGGCTTGCAAGAGAAGAGAAAGAAAGAGCAGGCATCCGGATGAATTGAGATATGATCAGTACAGACTTGGAACACAAGTCAGTCCGTACAAGACTTGCCTACCAAGGAAGCAACTCGACCAGAGCTGAGTTTAGGAGGCAAGGAACTATTTTAAATAGGCAATGGAGTGTTCTGGAGTGCTTAGGACCGTTGGAGAGTTCAGGCAAGGTCAGAAGCAAGTTGGCATTTAAATATAGTAAAGATCACATGTTCTTTTTAAGCAGGTTGCCGTTTGAGTCCTGTCCCTTTCAAGCCTTGGGCAGCCTCATTCTTTATTCTTATTCTTGTTGTCTTATCTCACTTTGCTGTGCCTATTTATATTGTAATTGTAAGCACATATCATCTAAGGAAATAAAATCCTTCTCTTTACTCTTTGCAAACTCTCTCATCTCTCCTCTCTTGTTCCACGGATTCCTCATCACTTATACTCTGTTCTTACTCTGTTTTACTCTGTTCTTCATTTTCTTTCACATGTGTCATTCTTAACCATGGCTCCCATCTCATCTCTAACTGATGCTCTCCACTCCTTATGTTGCATGGCCTCTTCATATGTCCTTGGAATGTATTCCTGATCCAATTCACTGATAAAGACTTGATGCTCTTCGGATAGTGGGAAAGTGAGCACACGGCACTGCAAGGATGAGCTACTGCCTCAGCATTGAAGTATACTCTTGTATTAATCCAATTAGAGGCTGGTTTCCTGGCTCTTGTACTCCTTCTAAGTTGTATCTGCTCAGGTTCAGCTTCATTTTCCACTCGGCTCACCCATCTGTGTCTCAGCTTCTGATCTCTCATCTTGATCATGAGATACCGAGCCTTCTTCAGGATGAGTGTTCACAGGTTCAGCTTGCTCAGTGTTATCACCCCTGTTGGAATGAAGATAAATAAAGCTGGAGCTGATGAGAGATCAAGCAAAACCAGAGCAAGCAAATGAAGCATCCAGAACAGGCAGATTTGAATCTGTTTGTACAGTCTTAGAGTGCAAGTAACCTAGAGTGTCTTGGAAGTCAAGGCAAGTGGGAAACTCGTCCAGCTGAGTCTTCTGAAGCATATTTGAAGTTTAAAAGGGTATCAGACCGTTGGAGAGAGTTTAGGCAAGTTTGGAATTAAATAGAGTAAAAGTCACATGTGCATAAGAGGATGAGCCTGCTGTCACTTTCACTCCAGCTTAACGAGCCTGATCGACCAGAACTCTCTCCCATTTGTTTATTGCTCATTGTACTATCTCTTAATTGTTTTATTGTTTCTCTCTTGGCAACTTGCGATCTGTTTTGCCTTTAAATAGGCTGTAACATGTTCTAAATTAATCTAAGGAAATATGTTCCTCTTTAGTCATACATCTCTCTCTCTCTCTCTGAGCTCTCTCTCTCTCTCTCTCTCTCTCTCTCTCGGATTCAAATCCCTCTTGCTCATAATCTGCAACACAAATCTACCCTATTCTTCTTATAATTTTACAGTATCATGTTCAAGTGCTGAGGCAGAATATAGAGCCATGAGAAAGCTGACTAGTGAGCTTATATGGATCAGAAACTTGCTAAAGGACTTGGGCATTGAGACAACAACACCAATCACAATGCACTGTGATAACCAGGCAGCCATTCACATAGCCTCCAACTCAGTCTTCCATGAGAGAACAAAACACATCGAAGTGGATTGTCACAAGGTGAGACAAGCAGTGGAGCAGAAGATCATTCTACCTTGCTACACTAGGAGTGAAGATCAGCTTGCAGATATCTTCACCAAAGGAGCAAGTACTAAGGTCTGTGAGTCCATCCATCCAAGATTGGGACTCATAGACTTGTCCAGATCATGATCCTCTTAAGCCATGAAGCATCTACTCTTTTTCCTCTTGTGTGTTTTTGTCCCATTGGGTTGTTCACACAAAAGGTTTTAATTAGGGATGTCTTCATGGGTTCCAAGCTTAACCATGCCTTATGGTAAAGCTTGAGGGGGAGTATTGAAATGAAGACATGAGAAGAGAAGAGAAAGAAAGAGCAGGCATCCGGATGAATTGAGATATGATCAGTACAGACTTGGAACACAAGTCAGTCCGTACAAGACTTGCCTACCAAGGAAGCAACTCGACCAGAGCTGAGTTTAGGAGGCAAGGAACTATTTTAAATAGGCAATGGAGTGTTCTGGAGTGCTTAGGACCGTTGGAGAGTTCAGGCAAGGTCAGAAGCAAGTTGGCATTTAAATATAGTAAAGATCACATGTTCTTTTTAAGCAGGTTGCCGTTTGAGTCCTGTCCCTTTCAAGCCTTGGGCAGCCTCATTCTTTATTCTTATTCTTGTTGTCTTATCTCACTTTGCTGTGCCTATTTATATTGTAATTGTAAGCACATATCATCCAAGGAAATAAAATCCTTCTCTTTACTCTTTGCAAACTCTCTCATCTCTCTCCCTCTCTTGTTCCACGGATTCCTCATCACTTATACTCTGTTCTTACTCTGTTTTACTCTGTTCTTCATTTTCTTTCACATGTGTCATTCTTAACCATGGCTCCCATCTCATCTCTAACTGATGCTCTCCACTCCTTATGTTGCATGGCCTCTTCATATGTCCTTGGAATGTATTCCTGATCCAATTCACTGATAAAGACTTGATGCTCTTCTGGATAGTGGGAAAGTGAGCACACGGCACTGCAAGGATGAGCTACTGCCTCAGCATTGAAGTATACTCTTGTATTAATCCAATTAGAGGCTGGTTTCCTGGCTCTTGTACTCCTTCTAAGTTGTATCTGCTCAGGTTCAGCTTCATTTTCTCCACTCGGCTCACCCATCTGTGTCTCAGCTTCTGATCTCTCATCTTGATCATGAGATACTGAGCCTTCTTCAGGATGAGTGTTCACAGGTTCAGCTTGCTCAGTGTTATCACCCCCTGTTGGAATGAAGATAAATAAAGCTGGAGCTGATGAGAGATCAAGCAAAACCAGAGCAAGCAAATGAAGCATCCAGAACAGGCAGATTTGAATCTGTTTGTACAGTCTTAGAGTGCAAGTAACCTAGAGTGTCTTGGAAGTCAAGGCAAGTGGGAAACTCGTCCAGCTGAGTCTTCTGAAGCATATTTGAAGTTTAAAAAGGGTATCAGACCGTTGGAGAGAGTTTAGGCAAGTTTGGAATTAAATAGAGTAAAAGTCACATGTGCATAAGAGGATGAGCCTGCTGTCACTTTCACTCAACCAGACTGTGCCCATCTCTCCCTCCTGTCACTCTCACTCCCTCTGGTCGAGATTCACCTTGGCTGCATCCTCTTGGCTCCATTAGAAACCCCACAATAATATTAGTTTAGTAGATTTGTACTTTATGATTTGTTTAATACCTTGCAAGTTGTAATCTGGCTATAAAGCCACCATTGTACACAATTTGTAACCTCAAGCAAAGAGGAGTTCTCTTTCTTCATTTTCTTTCACATGTGTCATTCTTAACCATGGCTCCCATCTCATCTCTAACTGATGCTCTCCACTCCTTATGTTGCATGGCCTCTTCATATGTCCTTGGAATGTATTCCTGATCCAATTCACTGATAAAGACTTGATGCTCTTCGGATAGTGGGAAAGTGAGCACACGGCACTGCAAGGATGAGCTACTGCCTCAGCATTGAAGTATACTCTTGTATTAATCCAATTAGAGGCTGGTTTCCTGGCTCTTGTACTCCTTCTAAGTTGTATCTGCTCAGGTTCAGCTTCATTTTCTCCCTCGGCTCACCCATCTGTGTCTCAGCTTCTGATCTCTCATCTTGATCATGAGATACCGAGCCTTCTTCAGGATGAGTGTTCACAGGTTCAGCTTGCTCAGTGTTATCACCCCTGTTGGAATGAAGATAAATAAAGCTGGAGCTGATGAGAGATCAAGCAAAACCAGAGCAAGCAAATGAAGCATCCAGAACAGGCAGATTTGAATCTGTTTGTACAGTCTTAGAGTGCAAGTAACCTAGAGTGTCTTGGAAGTCAAGGCAAGTGGGAAACTCGTCCAGCTGAGTCTTCTGAAGCATATTTGAAGTTTAAAAAGGGTATCAGACCGTTGGAGAGAGTTTAGGCAAGTTTGGAATTAAATAGAGTAAAAGTCACATGTGCATAAGAGGATGAGCCTGCTGTCACTTTCACTCAACCAGACTGTGCCCATCTCTCCCTCCTGTCACTCTCACTCCCTCTGGTCGAGATTCACCTTGGCTGCATCCTCTTGGCTCCATTAGAAACCCCACAATAATATTAGTTTAGTAGATTTGTACTTTATGATTTGTTTAATACCTTGCAAGTTGTAATCTGGCTATAAAGCCACCATTGTACACAATTTGTAACCTCAAGCAAAGAGGAGTTCTCTTTCTTCATTTTCTCTGGTTCCAAACTCTCTCAGACTCTTAATCTCTCTATTCTCTCTTGTTACTCACGAAATTACTCTCTTGGATACTCACTGAAACTCTCATACTCTCTTACTCTCAATTGCTTACTCTTTGATTCTCTCTTAGTCTTTTACTCTCTCCATCTCTTACACTCGCCCATACTCTGTTTTTATTACTCTCTCACATCATATTGACTCTTTTCTCACACCCCCTTCATGATCAAGATGAGTATTCCCAACTTCCTCCACTGTTTCTTCAACAGTTTGTGGTGGAACCTCTCTGACCGGGGCTGGTTAGTTTGGTAAACTGACTCCAAGCCTTTCCATAATAACTCTCAGGTTATTATATCTATCTGAGGCAGATTGAGATAGGTCCTTTAGTTCTTCCCAACTCCTCTCAGCATAATACCCTTGTGTCTCCAGAAACTTAACATCCCTTGATACTAAGATCCTTCTTGTATCTGGAACATAACATTTGTATCCTTTCTGATGTGTGGAGTAGCCAATGAACATTTCCTTTGTGCTCTTAGCTTCTAGCTTGTTTCTTAACTCTCCTGGAACAAAGACAAAACACACACACCCAAACACACGCAAGTGATCTATAGATGGTTTAGTTTTGTTCAGTACCTCATATGGTGTGGAGTCAAGAAGAACTCTTGTAGGTATGCAGTTGATTAGGTAAGTGGCAGTGACTACAGCATCACCCCAAAACCTCTTAGGAACATTAGAGTGAAACATTAAGCTCCTGGCCACTTCCATCAGATGTCTATTCTTTCTTTCTGCCACACCATTTTGTTGTGGAGTGTAAGGGCAACTAGTTTGTTGTATGATCCCATGAGCAGCTAGATGTTGTTTGAAAGATGTGCTAGTATATTCACCACCATTATCTGATCTAAGAATTTTAATCTTGACATTGAAATGGTTAGTGATATAGTTTTGAAATTTTTTAAAAGCTTCTAGCACCCTATCTTTAGATTGAAGCAATGTGATCCAAGTGTACTTAGATTTTTCATCTATGAATGTCACAAAGTACTTATAATGTTCTCTAGATGCACAGGGAGCAGTCCACACATCGGTATGAATTAAATCAAAGCAATTATCATAGATAGTCTTGGATTTAGGAAATACACTTCTACAATGTTTTCCTAAGATACAAGCTTCACAATCACTTTTAAAATTAATACTAGGCAACAGGATGTTCAAGGCATGAGAGTGATGATGTCCTAATCTAGCATGCCACATTACATCTTTAGGGAATTCAGAAACAGAGATAAAAGCACTAGATAAATCAGAAGCTGGTCTTGTGTCCTCAAGCAGGTACAAATTGCCCTTGGTAATACCTTTTCCAAGCAACTTACTAGAATCAATATCCTGAAAATACACACTGTTAGGAGTGAAAGTAACTTGACAATTTAAATCATTAGTGACTTTCTTAACAGATAGCAAGTTTGAAGCAAAGGTGGGCATGTAAAAAGCTTTAGATTCTCTATCAAATAGCTTAAGATCTCCTACACCTTTTATTGGAATTTTATCACCATTTGCTATCATCACATTTCCTAAGGCTGGTTCTATGTTTTTAATCAGATTTAAATCACTAATCATATGATTAAACACTTTTGTGTTTTAGAGCATGATTCAAACAATCAGAGATAATTAAATGAAAGATTAGAGAGATTAAGAGATTTTAGTGAGAGAATAAAGAGAGAGAGACTCAAAACTTCATTGATTTATTTCTGATGAGGTTTACAAGTATATATAGAGAAAGCAACAAGGGTTTTCGAAATACACAAGCATGTGTAGTCAATGGACAGGCTGGAACTCCTTTTGAAATACTTGGCTATGCTTTCTCACATGCTTGCAACAGTGCTAAAGCAACTTCTTCTTTCCAGCACATGACAGGCTGTCCAAGGCTCTCTTCTTCCTCTCCAGACTGCTCTTCCTTATCCCTACTCCTTGTTGGACGTGATTCACCCACCAAAGTGGTGCATGGTAACTTCCCAAGCTTTAACTTAGTTACCACAGTAAAAAAACAAAGTTACTGTGGTAAATCCCCAAAGTTACTGACTTCTCCAAATCTCTTCCTCTCTCAATGTATCAACTCCTCATCTCAACACTCCCCCTCAAGCTTGACCATGTAGAACAAGTCAAGCTTGGAAACCATGAAGATCTCCCTCATTAAAACCTCACCAAGGAAAACCCTTTGAGACATAAACAGGCCCTCCTTAGTGAAGATTTGAAGAATAAAGAAGAGATTAAGAGAGATTTAAGAGGGACATTGCAACCGGAGAGGGAGAGAGAGATAGGCGAGTTTAGAGAGATAGTATGAATGAGGAATCCTCTTGTTTCCTTAATTCATTTGTTCTGAATACATGTCTTTAAATAGGCTAAAACAAATGATAAACAATAGGCAAGTTGACTAGAAGAAAAGAATAAACAATGTGACTGATCTTGGCAGTGCAAGTCCAGCCATGGTGGAAAGGGACAGGTCCTGAACGTCTCTCTCTCCTTCACACCACCCGTGACTTCTTCCTCAACGGTCTTCTCCCTATTGTCGACATCTTCTTTTATTCTAAGGCAAGTTGCATCCTTCCTTCTCAAGTATGAACCTTACCTTGTCTTGTAAGTCACGTTAGGTCACTCCTTGACCCAAACCGTACGGACAGGTAAGGATCCTTTCCTTGATCATTCCGAATGCTTGCCTAACCTTGATGTCTTCTTCTTGGTCATTTATGCCTTCATGTCAACACTCCCCCTCAAGCTTGACCATAGGAACTTCTGGTCAAGCTTGGACTCCATGAAGCATTCCCTCATTGAAACCTTTACTTGGAAAAACCTCTTGGGATAAAAACCAAGCAAAGGAAAAAGAGTAGAACACTACATGGCAAGAGGATCAGTGACAGGTGAGGTTTGTGAGTCCAAGTTTAGGATGAATGAACTCACAAACTTTGATGCTGACTGCTTTGGTGAATATGTCAGCTAGTTGGTCTTCACTTCTAGTGTAGCATGGAAGTATCACTTGCTGCTCCACTTCTATATGCTTTGTCCTCTCATGAAAGACAGAGTTAGAAGCAATATGGATAGCTGCTTGATTGTCACAGTGCATTGTCATAGGGGTGCTCTGCTCAATCTCCAGATGCTTCAAGATGCCTTTGATCCATACCAACTCGTTTGTCAGCTTCAACATAGCCCTATACTCAGCCTCAGCACTTGAACTAGATACCACCTTCTGCTTCTTGCTCTTCCATGTGACCAGATTTCCTCCAATGAATGTGCAATACCCAGTAGTTGATCTTCTATCCACTCTATCTCCTGCCCAATCAGCATCACAATACCCAACTACTTCTGTACTGCCATTGCAACCCATCCAAACTCCTTGTCCAGGCGTGCCACTCAAATACCTCAGTATCCTATCAACCATCTTCCAGTGATGTACCTTTGGCTTGCATATGCTGGCTTACTTAATTCACAGCAAAACATATGTCTGGTCTGGTGATGGTCAAGTAGATCAGCTTGCCAACCATCTTTCTATACAGCTTAGGATCCTCAAATAACTGATTTTCTTCAACCTCCCCCTCACGCAAGACCTTATATCCCTCCTCAAGAGCTGTCTTAGCTATCTTTCCTCCAAGCACATCAGTCTCCTTCAGCATATCCATAGTGTACTTCCTTTGAGACATAAACAGGCCCTCCTTAGTGAAGATTTGAAGAATAAAGAAGAGATTAAGAGAGATTTAAGAGGGACATTGCAACCGGAGAGGGAGAGAGAGATAGGCGAGTTTAGAGAGATAGTATGAATGAGGAATCCTCTTGTTTCCTTAATTCATTTGTTCTGAATACATGTCTTTAAATAGGCTAAAACAAATGATAAACAATAGGCAAGTTGACTAGAAGAAAAGAATAAACAATGTGACTGATCTTGGCAGTGCAAGTCCAGCCATGGTGGAAAGGGACAGGTCCTGAACGTCTCTCTCTCCTTCACACCACCCGTGACTTCTTCCTCAACGGTCTTCTCCCTATTGTCGACATCTTCTTTTATTCTAAGGCAAGTTGCATCCTTCCTTCTCAAGTATGAACCTTACCTTGTCTTGTAAGTCACGTTAGGTCACTCCTTGACCCAAACCGTACGGACAGGTAAGGATCCTTTCCTTGATCATTCCGAATGCTTGCCTAACCTTGATGTCTTCTTCTTGGTCATTTATGCCTTCATGTCAACACTCCCCCTCAAGCTTGACCATAGGAACTTCTGGTCAAGCTTGGACTCCATGAAGCATTCCCTCATTGAAACCTTTACTTGGAAAAACCTCTTGGGATAAAAACCAAGCAAAGGAAAAAGAGTAGAACACTACATGGCAAGAGGATCAGTGACAGGTGAGGTTTGTGAGTCCAAGTTTAGGATGAATGAACTCACAAACTTTGATGCTGACTGCTTTGGTGAATATGTCAGCTAGTTGGTCTTCACTTCTAGTGTAGCATGGAAGTATCACTTGCTGCTCCACTTCTATATGCTTTGTCCTCTCATGGAATACTAAATTTGATGCAATGTGTATTGCGGCCTGATTGTCACAATGCATAGTCATTGGTGTGTTGATTTCAATCCCCAAGTCCCTTAGCAGTCCCTTGATCCATATTAGCTCACTTGTGAGCTTTCTCATTGATCTATACTCTGCCTCAGCACTTGAACTAGATACCACCTTCTGCTTCTTGCTCTTCCATGTGACCAGATTTCCTCCAATGAAGGTACAATAGCCTGTGGTTGATCTTCTATCAATCCTATCTCCAGCCCAATCAGCATCACAGTACCCCACCACTTCAGTGCTCTTGTTACACGCCATCCATATTCCCTGACCAGGTGCTTCTCTTAAGTATCTCAAGATTCTCACCACCATGTTCCAGTGATGTATCTTAGGGACTTGCATATGCTGGCTTACTTAATTCACAGCAAAACACACATCTGGCCGAGTGATAGTGAGATAGATGAGCTTCCCAACCATTCTCCTATACTTCTTGACATCAGTGAAGGGAGTTGCATCAAACTCCCCCTCTCGCAGCACCTTGTAGCCTTCTTCTAATGGTGTCCTGGCCTGTCTGCCTCCAAGGTCTCCTGCCTCATTTAAGATATCAAGTGTGTACTTTCTTTGGGATAAAAAGAGGCCCTCCTTGGAACGGCACAATTCAATCCCTAGAAAGTACTTTAACTCTCCCAAATCCTTAATATCAAATGCAGTTTTGAGAAAAGCTTTGGTTGAGGAGATACCTTCCTGGTCACTACCGGTGATGATGATATCATCCACATACACAAAGATGACTACAATGCCTTGGCTGCTAGTCAGTGTGAAGAGAGTGTGGTCAGCTTGAGATTTCACAAAGCCTCTCCCATTGAGTGTGGTGCTTAGTTTGTGATACCAGGCTCTTGGAGATTGCTTCAAGCCATAGATGGCCTTCTTTAGTCTTAAGACATTCCCTGGTTTCACCATATCTTCTAGGCCAGGAGGTGGTCTCATATAGACTTCATCTTCTAATTCTCCTTGAAGAAATGCATTCTTCACATCCATCTGCCATAGATCCCACTCTAGGTTGACAGCAAGAGATAGGAGGATCCTTATGGTATGTAGCTTGGCCACTGGTGCAAAAGTATCCAAGTAATCTTCACCATATACTTGAGTATACCCTCTTGCAACCAATCTGGTCTTTTTCCTCTCTGGTTTTCCATTAGCCAGATACTTGATGGTGAAAATGAGCATACTTGTTACTGCTTTCTTGCCTTTGGGAAGCTCACTTTCAAACCAAGTGTTGTTCTTGATCATGGCTCCTATCTCATCTCCAACAGATGCCTTCCACTCCTCATGTTGCATAGCTTCTTCATAGGTTCTTGGAATGTACTCCTGATCCAATTCACTGATGAAGACTTGATGTTCTTCTGGATATTGAGCAAGAGAACATGCTGCACTGATTGGGTGAGCTACGGCTTTAGCATTAAAGTAGACCCTTGTGTTGATCCAATTTGAAGCTGGTTTCCTGTCTCTTGTACTCCTTCTCAAAGGCTGTATCTGCTCAGGTTCAGGTTCATCATTTGGCGCCTCATGTACTGTCTCAGCATCTGATTCTGGTGGAATCTCATCTTGATCATGTGACACTGAGTTATCTTCAGGTTGAGCTTGTGCAAATTGCTCATTGTTGTTTCCACTGCCCCCCTCAGGATCAAGGTGAGATACTCCAACATCTTCTACTGTCTCATCTACAGCTTGTGTGGGCACTTCCCTGTCCTTTTCCGGTGCATCTGGTAAACTGATCCCTAGTCTTTCCATTAAGACTCTCAGGTTGTTGGCTCTATCTGAGGCTGATTGAGATAGATCTTTGAGTTCTCCCCAGCTCTTCTCATCATAATAGCCTTTTTCTTCCATGAACTTAACATCTCTGGATACTAGAACTCTCCTGGTGTCTGGATTGTAACACTTGTATCCTTTTTGATGTGTTGAATACCCAATAAACATTGCCTTTGTGCTTCTGGCCTCTAGTTTGTTCCTTAGTTCTCCTGGTACTAAGACAAAGCAAACACAACCAAACACACGCAAATGATCTATGGATGGTTTAGTCTTGTTCAATACCTCATATGGTGTGGCATCCTGAAGTACTCTGGTGGGAGTGCGGTTGATGAGGTAAGTGGCAGTGACAACTGCATCTCCCCAAAACCTCTTAGGTACATTTCCATGGAACATCATGCTCCTGGCCACCTCCATCAGGTGCCTGTTCTTTCTCTCTGCCACACCATTTTGTTGGGGTGTGTAGGGACAGCTAGTTTGTTGTATAATCCCTTGAGCAGCTAGGTATTGTTTGAAGGCTGTGCTAGTGTATTCACCACCATTATCTGATCTAAGAATCTTTATCTTGACATTAAAATGGTTAGTGACATAGTTTTGGAAGTTTATAAAAGCTTCTAGCACCCTATCTTTTGATTGCAGCAGTGTGATCCATGTATACTTAGATTTCTCATCTATAAATGTCACAAAGTATTTATGCTGTTCTCTAGATGCACAAGGAGCAGTCCACACATCAGAATGAACAAGATCAAAGCAATTATCATAGATGGTCATTGATTTAGGAAACACATTCTTACAATGCTTTCCTAAGATACAAGCCTCACAATCACTTTTAAAAACAATACTAGGCAACAGGATGTTCAAGGCACGAGAATGGGGATGTCCTAATCTAGCATGCCATATTACATCTTTAGGGAATTGAGAAACAGAATTGAAATAGCAAGATAAATCAGCTACTGGCCGAGTGTCTTCAAGCAAGTACAAGTCTCCCTTGGTCACACCTTTGCTAAGCAACCTACTAGACTCAATATCCTGAAAGTAAACCTCATTAGTAGTGAATGTAACATGACAGTTTAGATCATTAGTGGCCTTTTTAACAGAAACTAAATTTGATGCAAATGTGGGCATGTAAAAGGCTTTAGACACTTTATCAAACAATTTCAGTTCACCTAGACCTCTTATTGGAACTTTATCACCATTTGCAATCATCACATTCCCTAAGGCAGGTTTCACATTTTTAATTAAACTAGAGTCACTAATCATATGGTGGGAAGCACCAGAGTCAATAATTAATGGTCTAGCATTTTTAAAATTGTTTTGAGAACCCTTAGCAGTGTGACAAGCATTGTGTGAAAAACCAAGGTTTTAGGTATACCAGAGTTTTCTTTCAAGGCCTTGATGAGAGCATCCAAGTCAGATCGCCTGATAGTCTCATCCTGGTTGGTCCTTGCTGTGGAGTACATTGATGTAGAGCTCATGGCACTTCCTCCACCCTGGTTGTTGGAGCACATTGAGCTTGGAGTCACTGGTTCAGTTCCATCAGCTGAGAGGTGAGCTCTTGCATCTTGGAAGCGTGGCTCCTTGAACTTGTTTGGCTTAAGGTGAGGGTGGAGAATCCAGCACTTGTCTTTCATGTGACCTTTCTTCTTGCAATGGTCACAGATCAAGATCTTCTTCTCATCCTGCTTGTATGCTGCCTTGTTTGCCACTGCTTCCTCAGCTTGATGAGCCATGGTTAATTCTCCTTTGTTTCCAAATAGCCCCATAGATCCTTCCTCCTTCTGGATTTGCGCACACACATCATCAAGGTTAGGTAACTTCTCAGCTCTCAGGATATGCTTGATAAGGCCTCCATAGGATGGGTTGAGTGTCAGCAGCAGCCCAAACACCTTATCCTCCTCACGCCTAGAGTTCAAGGTATCCGGGTCAGTGGTGTGAGGTCTAAGGAGCTCCAGCTCTGCCCAAAGAGACATAAACTTGCCAAAGTGAGGTTGGAACTCTGTTTCTCCTTGGCTGAGAGCATTGATAGCTCTTTTTACTTCAAATACTCTGGTGAGGTTGGATTGATTTCCATAAACCTTGTAGAGAGTATCCCACAGCTGCTTGGTAGACTCACAGTATGAGTAAGACTCCATAATAGCTGGGTCAAGTGAGCTTAGGAGGGCCGTGAGTACCATGAGTGTTGACATGAATAATTGAAGATGGAACAGATGCGCACAGCCTTGGAAAACAAGTCTATCTGTACTAACTTGTCTCTCAAGATACCAGAATTAACCTACCTTACCTTGGAAGTCAAGGCACGTTTAAACTCACTCCTGGTCACCTTAGAAAGCAGATAGAGCCGTTGGAAGTCTGGTACAAGAAGAAAGAATATAATAAGGCTGGTCACATGTTGCATTTGAGGAGAGAGATCCATTGGTGATGGGTCACTTTCACCTTGCTCAGATCACATATTTTATTCTTATTATCTCTTGTCAAGTAGCTAAGTGTTTCCCTTATAAATATTGTATGCTACCATCAGAATTAATTCAAGGAAATAAGTTCCTCACTACTCTCTCTCTACAATTTGAAATTCATCTCTCTCTCACTTGTTCTTGCTGTTCTTCATATTCTCACACAATCCAGACATCAAATCTTCTTATTCTTTCATGGTATCAGAGCAATAAGCTTCTGAAACCTTATTCCCATCAACTTCCGCAAATCACAACCATTCTGGTTCTGTTTACTCTGTTTCTTCACTCTTGTTTTGTGTACTCTGTTTACTACTCTGTTTTCATTCTGGTTCAGCTTCTAAAACTCTGGAAAATTCAGGATTGTTCATTTCTGTGTTTTTAAAATCTCTCTACCCATCTCAGTCCTTAAGATCTCTTTTCTTTTTCAAAAATTATTGCCTGTTCTGTTCTTCAAAAATTCATGGGTTCATAGTTTTGTCCAATGGATAAAAGAAATCCAGCCATGGAGATGAAGAAAGAAAGCATAATTCCTGTAACCCTGGAGGGGTTCAACTACATGCTATGGTCTAGAGAGACCAGAGCTGCCTTGGGGAGACATGGACTTTGGGACAGCCACATCATGATGGCTGAGACTTCAAAGAGGATGGCTCAAGTGGAAGAATTGGCGCATGGTCAGAAGGATGAAGACAAGTGGGTACAAGAAGACCAACTAGCACTTGAGATCATCCAAAGCTCTCTGCCTATTTCTATTTTGGAGGCCTACACACACTGTGAGAGCTCCAAAGAGCTGTGGGAGAGTCTTCATACTGTTTATGGATATACCTCCAACCTGAGGAGAGTCTTTGAAGTCAAGAGGATTATCAATGAGCTCAACCAAGAGGAAATGGAGGTCAACCAATTATTTGAAAAATTCAGAAGCTTATGGGCAGAACTTGATATCCTTAGACCAAGTTCAGAAGATCCAGAAACTCTGAAAGAAAGATATGAGCAAGATAAGGTCCTTAGTCTGCTCCTGGCCTTGAGTCCACATTACAACCATCTAATCATGAAAATACTGAAGGAAGACAAGCTCCCAAACTTAGAAGAGGTGTGCACCTTTGTTCAAAGAAAGCTTGGCGCCCACAATTCTTATAAAGAAAAAGGGAGGCTGGTCCATTCTGTGAGAGACTGGCGTGGTCAGAAAGGGAAGCACAGGAAACTCAGAAAGGCCAAGAGGAGACAGGACCAGAGAGGTGTGAACCCAAGAAGGTCTTATCTCACACCAACAGACCAACAAATTGTGAGTGGCACATCCATGTATTCTGCTCTTGCAAGCGAGTCTCATGGAGGAGTTATTGACATGAGAGTATGAAAGGATGCACTTAAAGGCAGACAAGTCCGAGCTTCCTTGAATCACAAGGTGTGTCCGTACAACTCTTGTGTCACAAGTCACCAAGGCATCAACCTAGCGTGACTTAAGTGTCAAGGCATCTTTGAATTAATCATGGTCGACATCAGAAGGGAGCTAGAGACCGTTGAGGATACTAGGCAACAAGAAGAACAATATAATAAGCAAAGTCACATGATCCTTTTATGTTCCAGCCGTTGGTGACCGGTCGCTTTCCTCCCTTGATCAGACCCCATTTGTTTATTCATTTCTGTACTTGCTAGATTAGTTTATTCAAAGATGGTCTAAGGCTCCTTGCCTTTATATATGTGTAGTTTGTAAACCATTCAACTTAAGGAAACAACTCCTTCATTATTCTCTTCCTCTCTCACGGACAAACAGCCTTCTCTCTCTCTCTTTGGTTGTCGATCAAACACACTCTCTCTCTCTTGTTCTTGAGTGTTCTTCACTCTGTTCTTGATAAAACTTACATGGTATCAGAGCTTCTAAGCTCCTGAACCTAGTTTCTCTTCCGCAACACTCTCATACTCCTCACTCTCTTTTACTTTCTCATTTCATTATTCTCTTTTGCGCAAGAACACTCTTTTACCCTCCGGTCCATAGCTAACCAAGATGGAGCAAAGCAAGACCGTGGTGCTTCCAGTGACTCTAAAGGGGTCCAACTACATTGTCTGGTCAAGATTGACTAAGAATGCCCTTGGTGGAAGAGGCTTGTGGTCTCATATCACTTCAAGTGAGGCGCCAAAGCAAACCAGCCAAGGAGAAGATGGAAAGGAGCTGGTGGTGGTAGATGAAGACAAATGGAGTCAAGAAGACCTCATGGTGCTCTCTATCCTTCAAAGCTCCCTTGATACTCCTCTCATGGAGTCATACTCTCACTGTACTACAGCAAAACAGCTGTGGGACACACTTCAAAGGGTCTATGGGAATACATCAAACCTAAGCCGTGTGTATGAAGTTAAGAAGGCTATCAGCTGCTTGAATCAAGAAGATATGGACTTCAACCGCCACTTTGGAAAGTTCAGTGCACTCTGGTCAGAGCTTGAGATGCTCAGGCCACACACTGCTGACCCAGCTGCCTTGGAAGAAAGGCGTGAGCAAGACAAAGTATTTGCCTTGTTGCTGACTCTCAATTCCAACTATGGGGATCTCATTAAGCACATCTTAAGAGCAGAGAAGTTACCCACCCTGGATGATGTATGCAACCAGATCCAGAAGGAGATGGGCTCAGTGGGACTCTTTAGTGGAAAGGGTGATTTAAACATGGCACATCAAGCTGAAGCAGCTTCTGCAAACAAGGCCTTTGCCAAACAAGACAATAGGAGGCCGCTCTGTGGACACTGCAAGAAAGAAGGACACATGAAGAACCAGTGCTGGATCCTTCATCCACATCTCAGGCCACCATCCAGATTCGCCAAGCAAGATCACATGAGGCTGCACAGCATGCTGGTCAGCAAGGAAATCAACTCATGCGCCCAGCTGGAGATGGAAGGGCTATGATTTCCACTAACCATGTAGGCGGTTCTGGTTCCTCTCAGGCTGCTCCAGAAGATGCATTCATCCGCAAGTCAGACATTGAGGCCTTGATCAAGGCTCTCAATGCAAATTCTGGTAACACTAGGAATAATTTTTTAAATATGTCACCTAGTGCTAAACCATTGATAATTGATTCAGGAGCTTCTCATCATATGATTAAGGATTCTAATCTTATAAGCAATATTGAACCTGCCTTAGGAAGTGTAGTAATTGCTAATGGAGATAGAGTACCAATTAAAGGCATAGGAATCTAAAATTGTTTGAGAAAGAGTCTAAAGCTTTTATATGCCATCCTTTACCTCTAACTTGCTCTCAGTCAAAAGGCCACTACTGATCTTAATTGCAATGTTATCTTTAGTCCTAATGATGTTCATTTTCAGGATATTGAGACTAGTAAGATGCTTGGAAAGGGTGTGAGCAAGGGAGGCTTGTATTTGCTTGAAGACACCAAACTTAGTTCTGATTTTCCTTATGCATTTAATTCTGCTCCTGTTGTTGTTTCTGATGTTCTGTGGCATGCTAGATTAGGTCACCCTCATTCTAGAGCTTTAAGTCTGATGTTGCCTAATCTTTGTTTTAAGAATGATAGCTGTGAAGCTTGTATTCTTGGTAAACATTGCAAGACTGTTTTTCCTAAATCCAGTACTATTTATGAGCATTGTTTTGATTTAATCCACTCTGATGTCTGGACTGCTCCTTGTGTTTCCAGAGAAAATCACAAGTACTTTGTCACCTTTATTGATGAAAATCTAAATATACTTGGCTAACATTAATCCCATCTAAAGATAGAGTGTTAGAAGCTTTTATGAACTTTCAAAGCTATGTTACTAACCACTTTAATGCCAAGATAAAAATATTTAGGTCAGATAATGGTGGGGAATTCACAAGCAATGCCTTCAAAACTCACTTAGCCAAACATGGAATCATTCATCAAACCAGTTGCCCATACACACCACAACAGAATGGAGTGGCAGAAAGAAAGAACCGCCATCTCATGGAAGTAGCTAGAAGCATGATGTTCCATACAAATGTCCCAAAGAGATTTTGGGGAGATGCTGTAGTTACTGCTTGCTATCTCATTAACAGAACTCCCACAAGAGTCCTCCATGATGTCTCTCCATATGAGGTATTAAACAAAACCAGACCTTCCATTGATCACTTGCGTGTGTTTGGGTGCACTTGTTTTGTACTTATTCCAGGTGAGCTAAGAAACAAGTTGGAGGCCAAGAGCGTTAAAGCAATATTTCTTGGGTACTCAGCCAACCAAAAGGGATACAAGTGCTATGTACCAGACACTAGGAGAGTGATGGTCTCAAGGGATGTAAAGTTTCTGGAATCTAAGGGCTACTATGATGAGAAAAGTTGGGAAAACCTGAAGGACCTCTCACATGCACCCTCAGACAGAGCCAACAACCTGAGAATCATCCTAGAAAGTCTTGGGATAAGCCAGCCAACAGGCCAAGGAGGACATCAGCCTCAAGGAGCTCCGCATGTAGAACCTGTGTTAGAAACTTCCCACCTTGATCCTGAGGGAGGCAGTGAAACAGAACAAGCAGAACAGAGCTTTGAATCGCATGATCAAGATGGGCAGGAAGAACAAGCTACTGAGGCTGACCAACAAGAAAACTTAGCTCAAGATGAGGCAGAACAGCAAGAAGTTGAACCAGAACAGGTGCAACCATTAAGAAGAAGCACCAGAATCAGATATGGACCAGAACATTGGAAGAAAACAAGAGTTTACTTCAATGCCAATGCAGTAGCTCATCCAGTGCAAGCTGTGTGTTCTTTGGCTCAGTATCCAGAAGAACATCAAACATTCATGAGCAACTTGGATCAGGAATGGATTCCAAAGACTTTTGAAGAAGCAATGGCGGATGATGAATGGAGAGCCTCAGTAGAAGATGAGATTGGTGCCATGATCAAGAATGGTACATGGTTTGAAACTGAACTCCCCAAAGGCAAGAAAGCTGTAACAAGCAGGCTACTCTACACAATTAAGTATTTGGCTAATGGAAAGCCAGAAAGAAAGAAGACAAGGTTAGTGGCCAGAGGATTCACTCAGACCTATGGAGAGGATTACTTGGACACCTTTGCACCAGTAGCAAAACTTCACACCATCAGAATTCTACTCTCACTTGCAACCAACTTGGAGTGGGACTTGTGGCAAATGGATGTGAAGAATGCTTTTTTCCAAGGAGAGCTAGAAGATGAGGTCTACATGCGACCTCCCCCTGGTCTTGAAGACATGGTTAAACCAGGCAATGTACTAAGACTCAAGAAAGCCATCTATGGGTTAAAGCAGTCTCCAAGAGCCTGGTATCATAAGCTTAGCACTACTCTCAATGGGAGAGGATTCAACCGATCAGAGGCAGACCACACCCTCTTTACTCTCACCAGCCAACAAGGTATAGTGGTCATCCTTGTGTATGTTGATGATATCATCATCACAGGAGTGACAAGGAAGGTATACAAACCATTAAAACATTCCTAAAGTCTGTATTTGATATTAAGGATCTTGGTGAACTAAAGTACTTTCTTGGAATAGAAGTGTGCCGATCCAAGGAGGGGCTCTTCTTATCCCAAAGAAAGTACACACTTGATCTCTTGAATGAAGCAGGTTTCCTTGGAGAGAAACCAACAAAGACTCCACTTGAAGATGGGTACAAGATTTTGCGTGAGGGGGAGTATGAAGCTACTCCATTTCATGATGCAAAACAATACAGGAGACTAGTGGGTAAGCTCATCTACTTAACCATTACTAGACCTGATATTTGTTTTGCTGTGAACCAGGTGAGCCAGCATATGCAAGTGCCCAAGGTTCATCACTGGAAAATGGTGGAGAGAATTCTGAAATATCTAAGTGGATCTCCTGGTCAAGGAATATGGATGGGATGCAATGGTAACACTGAGGTGGTAGGATACTGTGATGCTGACTGGGCAGGAGATAGGAATGATAGGAAATCAACCACAGGCTATTGCACCTTCATTGGAGGCAATCTTGTGACATGGAAGAGCAAGAAGCAAAAGGTTGTGTCATGCTCAAGTGCTGAAGCAGAATACAGAGCCATGAGAAAGCTTACAAATGAGCTGGTGTGGATCAAAGGGCTTCTCAAAGACCTGAGCATAGAGATCACATCCCCAATCACAATGCACTGTGACAATCAAGCAGCAATACACATAGCTTCAAACTCAGTCTTCCATGAGAGAACAAAACACATTGAAGTAGACTGTCATAAGGTGAGGGAGATGGTGATACAGGAAGTCATCTTACCATGCTACACAAGGAGTGAGGATCAACTAGCAGATATCTTCACCAAGGCCGCAAGTACAAAGGTGTGTGAGTCCATCTATCCGAAGCTTGGACTCATTGACATCAACCAGGAGTAAGTCCCTTTGCCATGGAGCTTCTACTCTTTTTCCTTAGTATGTTTTTGTCCCACTGGGTTTTGCATACTAAGTTTTTAATGAGGGAAGTCTTCATGGTCTTCAAGCTTGACCATTGCATTGGTTCAAGCTTGAGGGGGAGTATTGACATGAGAGTATGAAAGGATGCACTTAAAGGCAGACAAGTCCGAGCTTCCTTGAATCACAAGGTGTGTCCGTACAACTCTTGTGTCACAAGTCACCAAGGCATCAACCTAGCGTGACTTAAGTGTCAAGGCATCTTTGGATTAATCATGGTCGACATCAGAAGGGAGCTAGAGACCGTTGAGGATACTAGGCAACAAGAAGAACAATATAATAAGCAAAGTCACATGATCCTTTTATGTTCCAGCCGTTGGTGACCGGTCGCTTTCCTCCCTTGATCAGACCCCATTAGTTTATTCATTTCTGTACTTGCTAGATTAGTTTATTCAAAGATGGTCTAAGGCTCCTTGCCTTTATATATGTGTAGTTTGTAAACCATTCAACTTAAGGAAACAACTCCTTCATTATTCTCCTCCTCTCTCACGGACAAACAGCTTTCTCTCTCTCTCTCTCTCTGGTTGTCGATCAAACACACTCTCTCTCTCTTGTTCTTGAGTGTTCTTCACTCTGTTCTTGATAAAACTTACAGGAGTAACTGGAAGTCCGAGCCATGATCCCATCCAAGAGGATTATCCCATCAGTATGAGTGAGTTAGCACCTTTGATCAGGGCTGCCAAGGCCATTATCTCCCTCAAAAAGTCTGGTACTCATTCCCATACTACTAAGCCTATTATTATAGATTCTGGAGCTAGTCACCATATGATTAGTGATCAGAATTTAATTAGTGATATTAGGCCTGCCTTAGGGAATGTAGTAATAGCTAATGGAGATAAGGTGAAGATAGAAGGAATAGGGAACCTTAAGTTATTTGATAAAGAATCTCCTGCCTTCTACATGCCTAGCTTTGCTTCTAACTTACTCTCTGTGAGAAAGGCCACCATTGACCTGAATTGTCAGGTGGTCTTTAGGCCTAATGATGTTGAGCAGCAACCTTCATGTAGACTCCACCACCTTCCATTTCTTGAGAAAAGACTTCAACTTTGTAGCAACACTCCACACAAGTTGATAAAGATCTGAGCTTTCAGATTAAATCTTCAAGACCACCTCAAAGACTTCTCCTTTAGCTCACACAAACACCAAACACTCCAAAGATCTGAACTTTAAGCTTGAACCTTCAAGAACACCTCAAAGCTTCCACCTTTAGAACCTTTCTTCTTCACGCAAACCACACACCAGACTCTTGAGAACACTAGTAACCTTTGTAACACCACCATGAACCACCTTGAGATCAGATCTCAAAGAACAAACACCAACAGCCACAGAAACTAGTTTCTCAAAGATCTAGCACCCACAATCCTCAAGAACACACACGAACACTTAAGAACACAGGTTGAAAAGCAACCCTGGCTCTGATACCATGAGATTTATAAGGATCTTAAGTCATAGAAAAGATTAGACAGAGATTTAATGAAGATTAAAGGAGATTTAAGAGATTAGAGAAGAGATTATGAGATTGAGAGACTAAGAGACATTTCTGGATAATAAGAGACTCTCATTACTTGCTTAATAAAAATCAGAGAGAGTTTACATATTTATACAAGAGACATAAGAGAGGTTACGATTCAAAGGAAGAAGCTAAAGCATGTGAAGTCAAAATGGTGGAGCGCCTAATTCAAACTTCGGCCAATGAGGATGCTCACACGTTCTGACAGGCTGTCAGCTTGCCAGTCATTGCCAGCCTGTCCTGCTCGCGCCCCTCATCCTTCTCAACGGTCAGAAGTGATCAAGTGAAAGCTTGGTTTATGCAAGAAGTAACCCGGGTAAGTCTTCATGGTAAATGGGTGAAGTTTACCTTGTACGGTCATATGTACGGATCCCACATCCGTACAACTTGCCCTAAGTTTGCACTTCACCCATTTCACTCTTCCAGCCTCTAACTTGGTTGATCCCTTCACTGCCCATCCGTACAGGCCGTACCATCATCCGTACAGGCCGTACAGCACCCTAAGTTTGCACTCACATAACTTCTTCTTCTTATGATCCCAACACTTCATATCTTCTCATATCAAGATGTAACTCCTCTTCTCAACAAGAACACCTCAAGAACAAGATGAACTTTGCCAAAAATAGAAATAAAATACAGAGATTTTGCGGAAGTTAAGCGAGATTTAGGTCTCAAGAGAAAGATTGCTCTAATACCATGAGAGTTTTAGAGAATTAATGTGAGAATTTAGATAGAGTTTATGAGAAGAATCCGAGAGAGAGTGAAAGAGAGTAGAAGGAGTTCTTATTCCTTGATCGATTTAGAACTTGGTACATGTCTTTAAATAGACAAACAATATGATAAACAAATGAGACAAGTTGACTAGCTAATAGAATAAACAAATGGGTTGATCTATGGCAGGGGCTCGTCCAACATTGTTGGAAAGTGACAGGTGATAAACGGCTCTCTCTCTTTGAATCTCTTATCTCCACCCGTTACTCTTTCCTCCAACGTCTCTTTGCTCCCTTGTCGACATTCCCACATGTTCTCCATAGAGTAAGCTTCCTTTCCTCTCAAGCTAGACACATCCTTGTCTGCCAAGCCAAGTTAGGTCACGCCTTAACCTAACTGTACGGACAGGATCACTTGTTCTCCCTTGATCAGTTCGGATGCTCCTCTTGCTTTATTCTCTTCTTCACCATCATACTTATCTCCTTTATTGCTTCATGTCAACATTCTCCTCAAGGCTGGTGCTTGCTGCTCACTTTGCACCTCCTCTTGCACCTCCTCTTGCACTTCCTCTTGTACCTCACTCGGACCAGACTCTTGATGATCTCTAGGCTCTACACCTTGATCACCACCTTGATCATGAGAACTAGAACTCCTAGAACTATCTTGACCACTTAAACTCTCTTCCATTCCTTGGTTAAGAGTTTCTGATTCACTCCCCCCCTCATGATTAAGGGTGGGATCATGAACTTCATCAGTAGCTGGCACACTCCTTGGTGCACTCCTATGATCTTCATCACTAGTAGGCACCCTTCCTGGTACACTTCCTCCACTTTTCTGGCCTTGGTGCATATTGATCCCAAGGTTTTCCAAGATGGTTCTCAGAATAGATGATCTATCCGAGGTAAGATCTCTCAAGTCTTCTTGGTTCTTCTCCTCATAATATCCTCTTTCCTCCACAAACTTCACCTCCCTAGACACCATCACTCTTCTTGAGTGTTCATCATAACACTTGTAGCCCTTTTGAGATGCAGAATACCCAATGAACATAGCCTTGGTACTCTTGGCTTCTAGTTTGTTGCGCATCTCTCCAGGTACCATCACAAAGCAGAGACACCCAAAGACCCTTAAATGTTTCAATGCTGGCTTGTACTTGTTGAGAACCTCAAATGGTGACTGTCCTTGCAACACCAAAGTGGGAGTCCTGTTGATTAAGTAGCAAGCAGTGACCACAGCATCACTCCAGAACCTCTTGGGCACATTAGCTTGAAACATCATGGACCTGGCAACCTCCATTAGGTGCCTGTTCTTCCTCTCGGCCACTCCATTGTGTTGTGGAGTGTAGGGACAGATTGTTTGGTGAAGGATACCATGCTTGGATAGGTGATATTTGAATGTATGGCTTGTGTATTCTCCTCCATCATCTGACCTGAAAATCTTAATATTGGCATGATAATGGTTAGAGACATAAGACTGAAAGTTTCTAAATGCATCAAAGATCCTATCTTTGGTTGGAATTAAGGTTAGCCAGGTGTATTTAGATTTTTCATCAATAAAGGAGACATAATACTTCTGGTTATCTCTAGATAAACAAGGGGCAGTCCAAACATCAGAGTGAATAAGATCAAAGCAGTTTTCATAAACAGTAGTAGAGTTTGGAAAGACAACTTTGCAATGTTTACCCAATATACAAGCCTCACAGTCATTATTCTCAAAAGAAACACCTGGCAACATCAGTTTTAAAGCCTTATTATGAGGGTGTCCTAGTCTAGCATGCCACAATGCATCTTTGCTTAAACTAGTAGCAGAATCAGAAGAAAAAGAACAGCTAGAATCAGAAACAGGAGCAAGATCTTCAAGCATATATAATTCTCCCTTGGTTACTCCTTTTCCAATCATCTTGCTACTTTCAATATCCTGAAACTTCACATCATTAGGACTGAAGTATTGGAAATAAGGAGACAAGGATAAAGGATGATCAGGAGACTTGGAAAAGAAACTAATCTGCGCAGCCTTGGAGAATAAGTCTATCCGTACAATACTTGAGACACAAGTATCTTCAGCTTAACCTAACCAACCTTGAGAAGCAAGGAGGTTTAAGCTAGCCAATATTGAGCTCAGAAAGTCGAAGGAGCCGTTGGGATTTGTCTGAAGCAAGAAGAGTATTTAAATGGGAAGATCACATGCTCTACTTAAGGATGTGCAGGCTTGGAGACCGTTTAGGAGATGTCACTGTCCCTCGGCCAGAATGCATTTCTGTATTGTATTCTCTTTGTCCTGATGTCCATTGCCTTGCTTATAAATATTGTTTGTGCACACTCTGAATAAATCAAGGAAATAAAATCCTTCTCTTTACTCTTTGCAAACTCTCTCATCTCTCTCTCTCTCTCTTGTTCCACGGATTCCCCATCACTCATACTCTGTTCTTACTCTGTTTTACTCTGTTCTTCATTTACTTTCATGGTATCAGAGCTTTAAGCTCTTGAGAACCTCAATCACTTCCGCAAACACTCTTTACTTATCTTTCTCTTCAGATTCATCTTGTTAGTTTCTTAAAATTCTCTCCAGAATTTTTATATCCAGTGGATAATAAAACTCTGTTCTTGAGTGTTCTTGAGTTTTCATTCTCTGTTCTTGGTTGTGCTTACTCTGTTCTGTCTCTATTTCATTTTCTTGAGATATTATCTTGATTCTAGACTTAGTTCTCTCAGTTCCAGAGCTTAACTCTCTCAAATCCAGCCTTGAAAAAATTTAAATTCTTCTTGGCGCCTACTTGTAAGAGATGGAGCACCACAGATCAGTTCTCATCCCATGTACACTCAAGGGACCAGGAAACTACATCACTTGGTCTAGGATGACCAGAGCAGCCCTTGGAGGAAGAGGTCTTTGGGAGCATGTTACTTCAAGTTCAGCTCCAAAGCAGATCACCCAAGGAGAAGATGGCAAGGAGATTGTAGTGATAGATGAAAGCAAATGGGTTCAGGAAGATCTCATGGTGCTGTCTATCTTGCATAGCTCTCTTGATGGTCCACTTATGGACACTTACTCACACTATAGAACTCCAAAACAGTTGTGGGATAATCTACAAAGAGTGTATGGTAACACTTCAAACCTTACCATGATCTATGAAGTGAAGAGAGCCATCAACACTTTACAGCAAGAAGAAGGAGACTTCACCAAACACCTTGGGAAGTATAGTCAGCTATGGTCTGAGCTGGAGATGCTAAGGCCAAGCTCCAATGACCCTGAGACAATTGAAGCCAGGCGTGAGCAAGACAAGATCTTTGGACTGCTCTTCACACTCAGCCCAAGCTTCAATGATGTGGTCAGACACATTTTAAGAGAAAAGGAGCTTCCAAGCTATGATGAAGTATGTGCTCAGCTACAAAAGGAGATAGGCTCAGATGGACTCTTTGGAGGTGGAAAGGGAGACTTATCAATGGCACATAAGGTTGAGAAGGTGGAGAGTGCTTCAGCTAACAAGGCTCACTTCAAGCCAAGAGGAGGAGGAGACAAGTCAGTAACTTGTGAGCATTGCAAGTACAAAGGCCACTCCAAAACCAACTGCTGGATTCTGCATCCTCATCTCAGGCCAGCCTCAGCAAATAAATACAGCCAGACCAGAGTCCATGAAGCAAGAGCTCAGGGCATCCAGCACCCAGCTATATGCATGGGAAATGATGGTAGAGCCTTGACCTCTACAACCCACACTGGTGTTTCCACCTCCCACGCCTTGTCTCAACCATCTCAGGAGGATACATTCATCAGGAAGTCAGACCTTGAGGCCTTGATCAAGGCTCTTAATGCAAACTCTGGTAACCAAAGTATGAATGCTTTAAATTCTATCCATAATGCATCTCACACTGCTAGGCCATTGATCATTGATTCAGGAGCTTCTCATCATATGATTAGGGATGCTAAACTGACTAGTGATATTAAACCTGCCCTAGGAAGTGTTGTAATTGCAAATGGTGATAGAATTCCAATAGAAGGAGTAGGGAATCTGAATCTGTTTGATAAAGAATCTCAAGCTTTTTACATGCCAGCCTTTGCTTCTAATCTTTTATCTGTGAAAAGAGCAACTAATGATTTAAATTGCAATGTTATTTTTAGTCCTAATGATGTGTGCTTTCAGGATATTATGACCAGTAAGATGCTGGGCAAAGGTGTAAGCAAGGGAGAGCTGTATTTCCTTGAAGATACCAAGCTTAGATCAGATTCTACTTATGCTTTTAATTCTGCTTCTATTTTAGCTAATGATGTGTTATGGCATGCTAGATTAGGCCACCCCCATTCTCATGCTTTAAAATTGATGTTCCCTGATCTATCTTTGCAAAATGAAACTTGTGAGGCTTGTATTCTTGGTAAACATCATAAATCACTATTTCCTTCATCTATGACTATCTATGAGAATTGTTTTGATATAGTTCACTCTGATGTTTGGACTTCACCTTGTGTTTCTAGAGAAAATCATAAATATTTAGTGACATTCATAGGTGAGAAATCAAAATATACTTGGCTCACACTGATTAAAAGCAAAGATAGGGTCCTAGAAGCTTTTATAAACTTCCAAAACTATGTCACTAACCATTTCAATTCCAAGATAAAAATTTTTAGGTCTGATAATGGGGGAGAATACACTAGCCATGCCTTCACACAACACTTAGCAAAACATGGTATCATTCACCAGACCAGCTGCCCATACACACCACAACAAAATGGAGTGGCTGAGAGGAAAAATCGCCATCTTATGGAGGTTGCAAGGAGCATGATGTTCCACACCAATGTTCCAGAAACAAGACTCAGCCTCCCATAGATCATTTGCGTGTGTTTGGGTGTGTGTGCTATGTATTGGTACCAGGTGAACAAAGGAACAAGCTTGATCCCAAGAGTATCAAAGCTATGTTCATAGGATACTCTCACACACAGAAAGGGTACAAGTGTTATGTACCAGATTCAAGAAGAGTGATGGTCTCAAGGGATGTGAAGTTTGTAGAATCAAAGGGGTACTATAGTGAGAAGAGCTGGGAAAGTCTTAGAGATCTCTCACAGGAACCATCAGATAGGGCATACAACCTGAGAACCATTCTGGAGAGTTCAGGCATTACTCAGCCTAGGGGCAGTGAGGCGCCTAGAACCACTACATCACCAACAGTTGCTGTCTGTTGGAATGAAGATAAATAAAGCTGGAGCTGATGAGAGATCAAGCAAAACCAGAGCAAGCAAATGAAGCATCCAGAACAGGCAGATTTGAATCTGTTTGTACAGTCTTGGAGTGCAAGTAACCTAGAGTGTCTTGGAAGTCAAGGCAAGTGGGGAACTCGTCCAGCTGAGTCTGATGAAGCATATTTGAAGTTTAAAATAGAGATCAGACCGTTGGAGAGAGATCAGACAAGTTGGGAATAAAATAGAGTAAAAGTCACATGTGCATAAGGAGATGAGCCTGCTGTCACTTTCACTCAACCAAACTGTGCCCATCTCTCTCTCCTATCACTCTCACTCCCTCTGGTCGAGATTTACCTTGGCTGCATCCTCCTGGCCTCATCAGAAACATTACAATACTATTTCTTTAGTTAAACCCTGTTTTAGTATTTGTCTAATGTGTGTGATTGTCTATTTGAGACAGTGTTGTATCTGATTGTAAACCAAGGAGAGGAGTTCTCTCACTTCAATATACTCAGTTCTATCTCTCTTAATCTCTTATACTTCCTGGTTACTAAATCTCTCAAGCAATCTCTCAAGAACTCTCTTAAATCTCACTTATACTTCCACTGCATTCTCTTACATTCTCACTTACTCTCTTCATTCTCTTCTTATTAAATCCAACCATACTCTGTCTCACCTTTAATCTCACACCCTAATCTCCATATTCTCTCATGGTATCAGAGCTCTCAAGCTCCTGAAAACTTCCGCAAACTGTTTTCTGTCCAAATCTCTCTTTAAAACTCTGTTTCTGCTCATCCTTGTATCCTCTGGTCCAAAGCTTTTCCAGGAGGGAAGAGGCTCACCAGAACTCAAGATAAAGGAGGGTTCAAGTATCTGGAACTCAAGAAAGCTTTAGCTCAGTCCAGCAAGCTTCATCAAAGTCCAGTTTCAAGTTCTTTCTCTTGCAAACCAGTAGGAACATTCTACTGTCCACTGGTTCACAACTCTCCAAGAAAGTGAAGTCAAAGAAATGGCGACCTTGGAGACTGCCAAGGATCCAAATAAGAAACAAAGCCACCCCCTTTGGTCCAAAATGTTGAAGAAAATCTATGGAGGAAACTATTTTTGGAGCAAGGTCACTGAAGAAGCTTCAAAGCTAAGTTGTTCAAGTCATTCTCTGGCCAACAAAGCTGAAGCTCATTCCTTGATACCTATGACCCATGACCAGCAAAAGGATAGGAGGGGTGTGAAGTGTGTACCTGACAAGAGGGAAGGTTATGTTGGAATGAAGATAAATAAAGCTGGAGCTGATGAGAGATCAAGCAAAACCAGAGCAAGCAAATGAAGCATCCAGAACAGGCAGATTTGAATCTGTTTGTACAGTCTTAGAGTGCAAGTAACCTAGAGTGTCTTGGAAGTCAAGGCAAGTGGGAAACTCGTCCAGCTGAGTCTTCTGAAGCAGATTTGAAGTTTAAAAAGGGTATCAGACCGTTGGAGAGAGTTTAGGCAAGTTTGGAATTAAATAGAGTAAAAGTCACATGTGCATAAGAGGATGAGCCTGCTGTCACTTTCACTCAACCAGACTGTGCCCATCTCTCCCTCCTGTCACTCTCACTCCCTCTGGTCGAGATTCACCTTGGCTGCATACTCCTGGCTCCATTAGAAACCCCACAATAATATTAGTTTAGTAGATTTGTACTTTATGATTTGTTTAATACCTTGCAAGTTGTAATCTGGCTATAAAGCCACCATTGTACACAATTTGTAACCTCAAGCAAAGAGGAGTTCTCTTTCTTCATATTCTCTGGTTCCAAACTCTCTCAGACTCTCAATCTCTCTATTCTCTCTTGTTACTCACGAAATTACTCTCTTGGATACTCACTGAAACTCTCATACTCTCTTACTCTCAATTGCTTACTCTTTGATTCTCTCTTGTGAGTTTTTAAGAGATCTCTACTCTGGTGTGTGTGTGTGTGAAGAACAGCTCCAATGGAGCAAGAGAGAGTTTGCTGTTGGCGATTTGAGAGAGACACAAGAAGGAGACTTTGATTGAGTGTTTAAGAGACTATGGAATAGATTAAGTGAATGAGAGACTAGAAGATTAAGAGACTAAGAGATTAGAGAGTTTCAGATCAAGAACACACTTTCAAGCTTTCATTTCCATGAAGGAGAAGGGTTTCCCCCTTACTCACTTAAGAGATACAACTTGCCAACTACATAGGCTTTTATAAGGTTTACACTTAGCAAATCATAAACCTAAATCTAATGGTTGATCTTTCTTAAGGATGGAAGACCAGGATGGAGTCTTGGGTGTAAATTGAGTGAAATTATGTGATTGGTTGATTCAAACTGGTCAAAGGGAAGGCTGCACTCTCATTGGCTCTCCATAGGCTCCCATGAACCTTCCCATGTATATGACCAGATTCATGGTCAAAATTGCTTCTCCTTTACACTTCATGCCAGCTCATGACAGCCTGACCTTATCCACACACGTCCATAAGCTCAGCCAGATCAGGTCGCCTCTCTTCATGCTGAACCGGTGCCCTATCTTTGCACTTCTTCATTTCAGGTTGATCCAGAACAAGTACGGTTGATGGTACGGACCGTCTGTCCGTACCTCACCCTATCTTTGCACATCTCTTAAAGCTCCTCAACTGGTTGAACCTGACCCGGTTTGGGTCGCCCTAAGTTTGCACGGCCCGTCCCTACTGTCCGTACCGTCTGAACCTCAGGACGCCCTATTTCTGCACCATCACCCAACTATCTCCAAATGGTGTCTAAGTCCCTCCTGGACTTGACCCTATCTTTTCACTAGCTTCAGGACACTCTTAGGCTCTTCTGAAGCCTCACAGAACACTCCTGAAGCTTGACAGACAATCTCAGGAAGACTTGCCCTATGTGTGCACCAGACTCAAACTCAACCCAACTCCTCCTTTAGCTCCATTTCTTTCTTCAAGTCAACATCTCTTAGTCTTTTACTCTCTCCATCTCTTACACTCAACCATACTCTGTTTCTATTACTCTCTCACATCATATTGACTCTTTTCTCACATGGTATCAGAGCTTTAAGCTCCTGAAAACCAGAAACACTTCCGCAAATCATTTCTGTTCAAATCTCTTGTGGGAACCGAAATTCACACCGTCGATTTTAATGAATAAAAACGGAGGAAAGCCAAGTTAACCCGACTTTCCCTGAAGGTCCGGATTCTCTGCGACGGCCAACGACAAGTGACCGAATAAATGCGAAAAGGTTTTGTTAAGATTTGGGACTGGACCTTAAGAAAGGCTGCCTACGTACCCCTTTCGAGGATCAAGTCGGACGTAGTTCAGTTAGAAGGAATTGAACAAGAGATCGAACCGTCTGGGCGGGTTCGTCTAATATGAGCGTTTGTCATAGAAACAGGCATGTCGAAGATAACGCCTAGGGTTTCTATGTGCGGAGCTCTTAAGTAAAAGAATTGTTCGATCCTTCTGAGAAGAGCGGAGATTTGCGAGCAGGAGGCGGCCAGACGTTCTAGGGCCTGGTTCGTATTGTATGAGTGTTGGTCATAGAAACGGGCATGTCGAAGATAATGCCTAGGGTTTCTATGTGCGGAGCTCTGAGTAAAAGTATAGTTAGATACTTCCGAGGAACAGGGTCATGGAGAAGATAAAACTAGAACAAGAGGCGGCCAGACGTTCTAAGTCCTGCCTCGCTGGCCTAACCGCCTAAGTTCTAAGTTCTCTAAGCTCGCAGGAGTTCTCTAAGTCTAGATTCTAGGATTTTCAGATCCCCTTCTCTTCTGCTCTTGCTCTCCTTATATACTCACTCCTAGGTCGGTTTGCCTTAGGATGATGGACCTCGCCTTTGGGCCCAAGTTTATCTCTTCAGGAAATATTCCGTTTTCGTCGATCTTCGTAATTATCCTCGAGTTTTTGGTGACTTGATGTTTATCCGATGTTCAGGAAATCGGATAAACCGTCATAGCCTGATTGGGCTTGAATTCTCAAAATCGTAAGTAAGTCCGTGGACTCGTCTTAAGTCGTTGAACGTTTTTATACGATTTCTCGGAAAGACTATCTTTCTCGTAAAATAAACCGTATAGCCTAAAGGATCGATGTTCAAGTTAATCAACCTTGTTTTATGCGATATCTTCTACGAGAAATCCAATCCTTCTAGTTTTTGTCGTAAAACATCGAGGACGATTCCAATCGAGTCGAAGGAAGTTTGTTCCATAGCCGTGATCATCCCAAACTCACGATGATTGATCCAAACAAGTCAAGATGGGATCAGACCGAACACGATGGGACCGAGACCGGGCGAGGAGCCGTCGACCGGCGCCGAGCGAGGTGCCGCCGGCGCCAGGCCGGCCAGCGTGGCGCGTGCCGCCGGCGCCAGGCCGGCCAGCGTCCGCAGTGCCGCCGGCGCCAGATCGGTGCCGCCGGCGCCAGGCCGGCCAGCGTCCGCAGTGCCGCCGGCGCCAGGCGGCCAGCGTCCGCAGTGCCGCCGGCGCCAGGCCGGCCAGCGTCCGCAGTGCCGCCGGCGCCAGGCGGCCAGCGTCCGCAGTGCCGCCGGCGCCAGGCGGCCAGCGTCCGCAGTGCCGCCGGCGCCAGATCGGTGCCGCCGGCGCCAGGCCGGCCAGCGTGGCGCGTGCCGCCGGCGCCAGGCCAGCCCGCTGACGGTGCCGCCGGCGCCAGGCCGCCCGCTGACGGTGCCACGGTGCCAGGCCGGCCCGCGTGGCGCGTGCCGCCGGGCGCCTGGCTGGTGCCGCCGGCGCCAGGCTGAAGATCTCGGTGAGGGCTTGATTTGATATCTTGATCGTTTTCTGGTTCCTCACGGTTTGAGAGAACGACCTCTTCAAGTTTCGAGGCGATTCTTTTGTGTTTAGGGTTTTGTGGTGATCGAATCTTGATGTCCTTGGCGAAGCGGACCGATCTTTCAGGGACTCTTGTCCACGCCGCCCGTAGTCTTCGATCTCACAGAGGATATTCTAATTTGAGAAAATCTCGTATAACTTCTTTTCAAATTATCCGAGACTTTTTGTTTTAAGAAATACTTTCTAGAGACTTTCAGTCATTGATTCCGTCGTGACCGATTTTGACACCAACATCTCTCTTTAAAACTCTGTTTCTGTTCATCCTTGTATCCTCTGGTCCAAAGCTTTTCCAAAAGGGAAGAAGCTCACCAGAACTCAAGATAAAGGAGTACTTTAGTTTCTGTAACTTCGAAGGCTTAAGCTCAGTCCAGCAAGCCTCACTAATGTTCAGTTTCAAGCTCAGCTTCTTGCAAACCAGTGGGTGCTCTCTATTATCTATTGGTCCAAAAATCTCCAAGATGAAGAAGACAGGAGTTGGGGCGATTCCAGTGAAGCTCAAATGTCCAAACAATCATCTATGGGTCATAATTATGAAGAAAAACCCAGGAGGCAGTGATGTTTGGAGCCATATCTCAAATGAAGCTCAATGGCAGATCTGCAAAAGTTCTGCTCATGGTGATGAATGGCGACCAGAAGCTCTTTCTCTATCCAAGGAAGCTGGAGGAGAGGAGGGCGCCACAATACATTCTCAGTAAGCCCCCATGGGCTGGAGGTTCAAGAAACCAGCTCAGGTTTCTTGTTTGTAAGCATGACCTCCTTTCTTTTGTATGAGCATTGTGTCAACTTGTTGGATTTATCTATCCTCTGTCTTAGGAAAGTTATTAAACTTGCTTAAGTTGTCTAGATGAATCTCTGGTTTGTTTGGTATTCTTGGGACAGGTTCAAGTTGCTAGAGTTGTTGAACCTAGTTTCTGTCCCATGATACTTATGATGTTTGTGTTATCTCTGGTCTAAGTGAGTTGCTTAGTATCAGCTTCTGTCTTGTTGCATTGCTAAAGGTCTAGGAGAGTTTCCTGATCTTGTACTGCATTCATGTGTTGCATACAGAGATTGATGAGTTGTCTAGTCTCTGTGCTTGTCATTAAAATTGATAAAATAGTCTAATTGCCTTGTTATTGATGAGTTATCATACCTGAGCAGTTAGTGATGTTTTTGTGCATGGAGTTGAACTGAATGAGTTGTTTAGATTCTTCTGTCCATTGCAGTTTTTCTCAAAAACATTGGGATCAGACTTGGTGAGTTATCAAGGGCTGATCCTAGTGTGTGTGGTCTGATTCTTGCTGGAGTTTGAGTGATGTTTCAGGTACACAAGTGTTGTTCTCTGTCCATCATCAAATCAAGACAAAGAAGAAGATTTTGCCCATGCTGTTCAGAGCCTACACATGATGTATATTCCTGACCATGGAGAGATTGTTGGAGAAGAGGTCAGATGGTAATAAGTCTTGGTTGAGCCTGAACACGGCTGTCCTTTGAAGATACTTCAAGGAGGATTGATGGAGAGGCAGACCAGAAGTTGACCAACCATCCACCAGGCTGGATCTTCTCATACCTTGTGTGTAGAACGGTTGAATTAAGCAGCCTGTTTGGGTGTTGAGATCCTGGTTCAAGAGACACACAAGGAAGAATGGTGGTGTAAGGCATTGGAGCAGAGACCAAGGGTGGATCAGTTGGCTTAAGCGCAGGTGTTGGTACTGTTGTGCTCCTGGTTCAAGTTCAGTATTGCTCAGTTCCAAGCTTGGTCCTTCACTTATACTCTCCGGATCAAGCTTGAGGAGGGGTAATGGAGAGCATTCCTGAAGGTTCAAGTCGTCTATTTCCTCACCAGAGATCAGAAAAGGAGTTCACTCTGATCATAATTGGAGTTTGCAAGTGGTGGAGTTCACTCTTGCAATACTTATTGCTAACCGGATCAAAGAAGCCATCTAGAACCCATTGCAACCATGTGATTGAGCGTGTGATTGAGCTTCCATGATCTGGACTGTGTCTTACCTGATGCTAAGAGGGTGGAAAGGAAGTACACTCAGAGAAAAGACCACCACTCAAGCCAAGAGGGCAGTGGTTTCAAGGCATTGGTGATCATTGGCTCTCATCTTCCAAGCTTAACCATATACTCTCATTCTCAGGTCAAGCTTGAGGAGGGGTGTTAAATGAGAAGCCAATGTCCATTCTTAAAGCCATTGCAAGGATTCAAGAAGACTTCAACCAGCATGGGATACTTGGCTTAGCAACAACAAGGCTGTCCATCTAGTGTGCCTTAAGAGAAGGTGCTAAAGAGGCTGATCAGAAGGTTGTAAAGTCCCCACCAAGTTGGAGACTCAAGAAGACAATGCAGTGGCTGCTGTGAAAGGAATGGAGTGAGAGATTCAAGTCCACAAGCCAAGAAGGAAGACACTCCTCACCAACATTCCACAAATATGCAGGGGAGTAACCAGTTCAATCTTTGAGTTTAAGTTTGAATGGTTTATGCCTTGAGAATTGATGCAAGTATTTATGCATTGTTTGAATCAGGTACTTGGAGCTCATAATGGAGAGTCTGGTCGTGGATCAAACCCTTTGATGATGGCAGGAGGTCAGAAGAAAGGGGGAGACAAAGAACCAGCCACATGGAGAGTTCCAAGCAGCTTTGAGTGTGAAGCAAGGAAGGCATTGGTGCCTGACTTGCCATTGAAGTATGGCCATGATCCAGAGTCTAAGGACTCCACCATGAGTCATCTGAGTTCCTTAGACTCACTGGCCAATCCCTAGGCATTGTTGAACTCTACTCTTTTTCCCTAAGTGTTGGTTTTATCCCATGAGGTTTTCCACACTTAGGTTTTTAATGAGGGAGCTTCTTCAATGTTCCAAGCTTGTCCAAGGATCTCCTATGGTCAAGCTTGAGGGGGAGTGTTGGAATGAAGATAAATAAAGCTGGAGCTGATGAGAGATCAAGCAAAACCAGAGCAAGCAAATGAAGCATCCGAAACGTGATTTGAATCTGTTTGTACAGTCTTAGAGTGCAAGTAACCTAGAGTGTCTTGGAAGTCAAGGCAAGTGGGAAACTCGTCCAGCTGAGTCTTCTGAAGCAGATTTGAAGTTTAAAAAGGGTATCAGACCGTTGGAGAGAGTTTAGGCAAGTTTGGAATTAAATAGAGTAAAAGTCACATGTGCATAAGAGGATGAGCCTGCTGTCACTTTCACTCAACCAGACTGTGCCCATCTCTCCCTCCTGTCACTCTCACTCCCTCTGGTCGAGATTCACCTTGGCTGCATACTCCTGGCTCCATTAGAAACCCCACAATAATATTAGTTTAGTAGATTTGTACTTTATGATTCGTTTAATACCTTGCAAGTTGTAATCTGGCTATAAAGCCACCACTGTACACAATTTGTAACCTCAAGCAAAGAGGAGTTCTCTTTCTTCATTTTCTCTGGTTCCAAACTCTCTCAGACTCTCAATCTCTCTATTCTCTCTTGTTACTCACGAAATTACTCTCTTGGATACTCACTGAAACTCTCATACTCTCTTACTCTCAATTGCTTACTCTTTGATTCTCTCTTAGTCTTTTACTCTCTCCATCTCTTACACTCAACCATACTCTGTTTCTATTACTCTCTCACATCATATTGACTCTTTTCTCACAGGTTACACCAAGGAGAGGTGTTTGATACTCAATTCACACCTCAAGCCACTGCATTTCCAGTGAGCCATATGGGCTGGAGGTTCAAGGAACCAGCTCAGGTTCCTTGGTTGTAAGTTAACCTTCTAACCCTTAATAAGAGCTTGTGTAGTTATGTCTGGTTGTGTTGAGTGGTGTGCTTGGTATTCTTGGGACAGGTTCAAGTTGCTAGAGTTGTTGAACCTAGTTTCTGTGCCATGATACTTAAGTTGTATGTGTTGTTTATGTTTTAAATTATTTCTAAGTTTTCTAGCATGGTTATGACTAGCTCTTCTCTTAGAATAATTTTTTGTGTTATCTCTGGTCTAAGTGAGTTGCTTAGTATCAGTTTCTGTCTTGTTGCATTGCTAAAGGTCTAGGAGAGTTTCCTGATCTTGTACTGCATTCATTTGTTGCATAAGAGATAGATGAGTTGTCTAGTCTTTGTGCTTGTCATTAAAATTGATAAAAATAGCCAAATGCGTTGTTCTTGATGAGTTATCATACCTGTGCAGTTAGTGATGTTTGTGTGCATGGAGTTGAACTGAATGAGTTGTTTAGATTCTTCTGTCCATTGCATTTTTTTTTCAAAAACATTAGGATCAGACTTGGTGAGTTATCAAGGTCTGATCCTAGTGTGTG
Source organism: Brassica carinata (assembly GCA_016771965.1). Lineage (NCBI taxonomy): Eukaryota > Viridiplantae > Streptophyta > Magnoliopsida > Brassicales > Brassicaceae > Brassica > Brassica carinata. The sequence continues at coordinate 24,248,815 of CM028691.1, read as the reverse complement.
TGGTCTGATTCTTGCTGTAGTTTGAGTGATGTTTCAGGTACAAAAGTGTTGTTCTCTGTCCATCATCAAATCAAGACAAAGAAGAAGATTTTGCCCATGCTGTTCAGAGCCTACACATGATGTATATTCCTGACCATGGAGAGATTATTGAAGAAGAGGTCAGATGGTAATAAGTCTTGGTTGAGTCAGAACATGGCTGTCCTTTGAAGATACCTCTAGGGGGATTGATGGAGAGGCAGACCAGAAGCTGATCAACCATCCACCAGGCTGGATCTTCTCATACCTTGTGTGTAGAACCGGTTGAATTAAGCGCAGCCTGTTTGGGTGTTGAGCTCCTGGTTCAAGAGACACACAGGAAGAATGGTGGTGTAAGGCATTGGAGCAGAGACCAAGGGTGGATCAGTTGGCTTAACGCAGGTGTTGGTACTGTTGTGCTCCTGGTTCAAGTTCAGTATTGCTCACTTCCAAGCTTGACCCTTCACTTATACTCTCCGGATCAAGCTTGAGGAGGGGTAATGGAGAGCATTCCTGAAGGTTCAAGTCGTCTATTTCCTCACCAGAGATCAGAAATGGAGTTCACTCTTGCATTACTTATTGCTAACCGGATCAAAGAAGCCATCTAGAACCCATTGCAACCATGTGATTGAGCGTGTGATTGAGCTTCCATGATCTGGAATGTGTCTTACCTGATGCCAAGAGGGTGGAAAGGAAGTACACTCAAGAGAAAATGAAAGTAATATGAAAAACAGAGAAGAACAGAGTGAAGAACAAAGAGAGATAATGGCGAGAGAGAGAGAGAGAGAGAGAGATAAGTGAAGGAGAATACTTTCCCTTGATTAATTCTGTGACATGTTACAAGTTTAAATAGGCAAGTTGCAAGTTGCCTGAGAATAAAGAATGATAAACAAATAAACTCATAAACAAAGAAAAGAATAAACTAATGATGCTCTGGTCGAGGGAAAGGGACAGGTGAGAAACGGCTCCTTCCCCTTAAGTGGAACATGTGATCTTCCCATATTTGAATTCAACTTGCAGCCTGAAGCTCCCAACGGATCTCTTGACTGCTGACCTCTCCTTTGTTGATTTAAACCAATGCCTTGCCTTCCAAACTAAGCTAGGTCTCCTTTGCTTGCTTGTAGGTCAAGCATTGTACGGACAAGCTTGTAACACAAGCTTGTAAGGATCACATGTTCTTCACACGCCTACATGCTTCTCTTCTCTTTACTTCCTCATGACTCCATGTTAATACATGTCTTCATGTCAATACTCCCCCTCAAGCTTGACCATAAGGCATGGTTAAGCTTGGAACTCATGAAGACATCCCTCATTAAAACCTTTTGTGTGAAAACCCAATGGGACAAAACACACAAGAGGAAAAGAGTAGATGCTTCATGGCTTAAGGAGATCATGATCTAGACAGGTCTATGAGTCCCAATCTTGGATGGATGGACTCACAAACCTTAGTGCTTGCTCCCTTGGTGAAGATATCAGCTAGCTGGTCTTCACTTCTTGTGTAGCAAGGCAGTATGATCTTCTGTTCCACTGCTTGTCTCACCTTGTGACAATCCACTTCAATGTGTTTTGTTCTCTCATGGAAGACTGAGTTGGATGCTATGTGTATGGCAGCCTGGTTATCACAATGCATTGTGATTGGTGTTGCTGTCTCAATGCCCAAGTCTCTTAACAAGTTCCTGATCCAGATAAGCTCACTAGTAAGCTTCCTCATTGCTCTATATTCTGCCTCAGCACTTGAACATGATACCACCTTCTGCTTTTGCTCTTCCAAGTAACCAGATTGCCTCCTATGAAGGTACAATAGCCTGTAGTCGACCTCCTGTCTACTCTATCACCAGCCCAATCTGCATCACAATATCCCACAATTTCTGTGCTCTTGTTGCAACCCATCCAAACACCTTGACCAGGAGCCTCCCTTAGATATCTCATGATCCTTTCCACCATATTCCAATGATGAACCTTGGTGCTTGCATATACTGGCTGACTTGGTTTACAGCAAAACAGATGTCTGGTCTTGTGATAGTGAGATAGATCAGCTTCCCAACCATTCTCCTATAGAGCTTGAAGTCGCCAAACTGAGTATCATCAATCTCCCTCACGCAAGACTTTGTAACCTTCTTCAAGTGGTGTTTTGGCTACTCTTGCTCCAAGTTTTCCTGCCTCATTTAAAAGATCAAGTGTGTACTTTCTTTGAGATAAGAACAGCCCTCATTAGAGCTGCATATCTCAATCCCTAGAAAGTACTTTAGCTCACCCAAGTCTATGGAGAAGACTATCAAGACACATTTGCACCAGTAGCAAAACTCCACACCATAAGGATCCTTCTCTCAAGTGAACTTGGAATGGGATCTATGGCAGATGGATGTCAAGAATGCTTTTCTTCAAGGAGAGTTGGAAGATGAGGTCTACATGAGACCACCACCTGGTATGGAAGACATGGTTAAACCAGGAAATGTTTTAAGATTGAAGAAAGCAATCTATGGATTAAACAACTCCAAGGGCTTGGTACCACAAGCCGAGTACAACTATCAATGGAAGAGGGTTTGTAAAATCTGAACCTGAGCACACTCTCTTCACTCTCACAAGCGTAGATGATATTATCATCACGTGACAAGGAAGGTATTATCTCTACCAAAGTTTTCTTAAGTCTACAGGAGCTAAAGTATTCTAGTGGATTGAGATATGTCATTTAATGAGGGCTGTTCTTATCTCAAAGAAAGTACACACTTGATCTTTTAAATGAGGCAGGAAAACTTGGAGCAAGAGTAGCCAAACACCACTTGAAGAAGGTTACAAAGTCTCATGAGGGGAGATTGATGATACCTCGGCCAGCGACTTCCAAGCTCTATAGGAGAATGGTTGGGAAGCTGATCTATTATCACAAGACCGACATCTGTTTTGCTGTAAACCAAGTCAGCCAGTATATGCAAGCACCAAAGGTTCATCATTGGAATATGGTGGAAAGGATCATGAGATATCTAAGGGAGGCTCCTGGTCAAGGTGTTTGGATGGGTTGCAACAAGAGCACAGAAATTGTGGGATATTGTGATGCAGATTGGGCTGGTGATAGAGACAGGAGGTCGACTACAGGCTATTGTACCTTCATAGGAGGCAATCTGGTTACTTGGAAGAGCAAAAAGCGTATCAGGTATCACTCCATGCTGAGGCAGAATATAGAGCAATGAGGAAGCTACTAGTGAGCTTATCTGGATCAGGAACTTGTTAAGAGACTTGGGCATTGAGACAGCAACACCAATCACAATGCATTGTGATAACCAGGCTGCCATACACATAGCATCCAACCTTCCATGAGAGAACAAAACACATTGAAGTGGATTGTCACAAGTGAGACAAGCGTGGAACAAGATCATATACTGCCTTGTTAACAAGAAGTGAAGACCACAATGATATCTTCACCAAGGAGCAAGCACTAAGGTTTGTGAGTCCATCCATCCAAGATTGGGACTCATAGACTGTCTAGATCATGATCTCCTTGCCATGAAGCATCTACTTTTTCCTCTTGTGGTCCCATTGGGTTTCTACACAAAAGGTTTTAATGAGGGATGTCTTCGAGTTCCAAGCTAACCATGCCTTATGGTCAAGCTTCTTGAGGGGAGTATTGACATGAAGACATATTAACATGGAGTCATGAGGAAGTAAAGAGAAGAGAAGCATGTAGGCGCAGGAAGAACATGATCCTTACAAGCTTGTGTTACAAGCTTGTCCGCATAATGCTTGACCTACAAGCAGCAAAGGAGACCTAGCTTAGTTTGGAAGGCAAGGCATTGGTTTAAATCAACAAAGGAGAGGTCAGCACAAGAGATCCGCTGGAGCTCAGGCTGCAAGTTGAATCAAATAATGGGAAGATCACATGTTCCACTTAAGGGGAAGGAGCCGCTTTCACCTGTCCCTTTCCCTCTAAATCAAAGATTATCTTTCTTTGAGTTTATTTGTCTTCTTTATTCCAGGCAACTTGCAACTTGCCTATTTAAACTTTAAAATGTCTCAGATTAACCAAAAGTATTCTCCTTCACTTATCTCTTCTCTCTCTCTTCTACTATTTCTCTCTTTGTTCTTCACTGTTTTCTCTCTGTTTGCTCATATTTCTATTTTCTCTGAGTGTATTTCCACCCTCTTGCATCAGACATTCCAGATCATGGAAGCTCAATCACATCACTTAATCACATGGTTGTAATGGTTCGATGGTTTCTTTGATCCGTGCTAGGGCAATAAGTAATGCAAGAGTGAACTCCATTTCTGATCTCTGGTGAGGAAATAGACGATTTGAACCTTCGGAATGCTCTCCATTACTCCTCAAGCTTGATCCGGAGAGTATAAGTGAAGGTATCAAGCTTTGGAAGTGAGCAATACTGAACTTGAACCAGGAGCACAACAGTACCAACACTTAAGCCAACCATCCACCCTTGGTCTCTGCCCAATGCCTTACACCAATTACCTTTTCCTGTGTGTCTTCTTGAACCAGAGCTCAACACTCCAAACAAAAGGCGCTAATTCAACCGTTCTACACACAAGGTATGAGAAGATCCAGCCTGGTGGATGGTTGATCAGCTTCTGGTCTGCTCTCTCCATCAATCCTCTAGAGGTATCTCAAAGGACAGCCATGTTCTGACTCAACCAAGACTTCATTACCATCTGACCTCTCTTCAATAATCTCCATGGTCAGGAATATACATCATGTGTAGGCTCTCAACAGCATGGGCAAAATCTTCTTCTTTGTCTTGGATTTGATGATGGACAGAGAACAACAACACTTTGTACCTGAAACATCACTAAAACTACAAAGAATCAGACCAACACACTAGATCAGACCTTGATAACTCACCAAGATCCTAATGCTTGAAAATGCAATGGATGTAAGAACTAAACAACTTATTCAGTTCAACTCCATGCACACAAACATCACTAACTGCACAGGTATGATAACTCATCAAGAAACAACGATTTGGCTATTTTATCAATTTTAATGACAAGCACAAAGACTAGACAACTCATCTATTCTTATGCAACAAATGAATGCAGTACAAGATCAGGAAACTCTCCTAGACCTTTAGCAATGCACAAGATTATGAAAACTGATACTAAGCAACTCACTTAGACCAGAGATAACACAAAAATTATTCTAAGAGAAGAGCTTAGTCATAACCATGCTAGAAAACTTAGAAATAATTTTAAACATAAACAACACATAACTTAAGTATCATGTAAGAAATGTTAGGGTTCAACAACCTAGCAACTTGAACCTGTCCCAAGAATACCAAGCACACCACTCAACACAACCAGACATAACTACACAAGCTCTTGGAAGGGTTTAGGCTGTTAACTTACAACCAAGGAACCTGAGCTGGTTCCTTGAACCTCCAGCCCATATGGCTCACTGAAATGCAGTGGTTTCGAGGTGTGAATTGAGTATCAAACACCTCTCCTTGGTGTAACCTGTGAGAAAAGAGTCAATATGATGTGAGAGAGCACAGAAACAGAGTATGGTTGGAGTGTAAGAGATGGAGAGAGTAAAAGACTAAGAGAGAATCAAAGCAAATTGAGAGTAAGAGAGTATGAGAGTCGTGAGTATCCAAGAGAGTAATTCTCGTGAGTAAACAAGAGAGAATAGAGAGATTGGAGAGTCTGAGAGAGTTTGAACTCAGGAAAATGAAGAAAGAGAACTCCTCTTTGCTTTGAGGTTACAAATTGTAATAAATGCTGGTGGCTTTATAGCCGTGATTACAACTTGTAAAGGTATTAAACTAATCATAAAGTACAAATCTACTAAACTAATATTATTGTGGGGTTTCTAATGGAGCCAGAGAGGCCAAGGTGAATCTCGACCAGAGGGAGTAGGAGAGGACAGGAGGGAGAGATGGGCACCTGGTTGAGGAAGTGAGTTAGCTCATCCCCTTGGCGCACATGACTTTTACTCTATTTAATTCCAAACTTGCTCTAAACTCTCCAACGGTCTGATAAACCCTTTTAAACTTCAAATCTGCTTCAGAAGACTCAGCTGACGATGCTTCCCACTTGCCATTGAATATGGGCTAGGATCCAGAGTCTGGCGGACTCCACCATGAGTCATCTTGAGTTCTTGGGACTCACCTGGGCTGTAATCCCTAGGCATTGTTGAACTCTCTACTTTTCCTTAAGTGTTGGTTTTATCCCATGAGGTTTTCTCCACACCAAAGTTTTAAATGAGGGAGCTTTTCATCGTTCCAAGCTTGTCCAAGACTTTTGCTGTGGTCAAGCTTTTGAGGGGGAGTGTTGGAATGAAGATAAATAAAGCTGGAGCTGATGAGGATCAAGCAAAACCGTAGCAAGCAAATGAAGCATCCGAATCGTGCAGGATTTGAACTGCTTCATACAGTCTTAGAGTGCAAGTAACCTAGAGTGTCTTTAAGTAAGGGCAAGTGGGAGTCCAGCTGAGTCTTCTGAAGCAGATTTGAAGTTTAAAAAAGGGTATCAGGACTGCTGGAGAGAGTTTGGCAAGTTTGGAATTAAATAGTAAAGTCACATGTGCATAAGAGGGATGAGCCTCAAGCTGCCACTTTCACTCAACCAGACTGTGCCTATCTCTCCCTCCTGTCACTCTCTACCCTCTGGTCGAGATTCACCTTGGCTGCATACTCCTGGCTCCATTAGAACCCCACAATAATATTCAGTTTAGTAGATTTGTACTTTATGATTCTGCTATCACTCAGAAGTTGTAATCGCTATAAAGCTCACCATCTGGTCACAATTTGTAACCTCAAGCAAAGAGGAGTTCTCTTTTCTTCATTTTCTTCGGTTCCAACCTCTCAGATCCCTCAATCTCTATTCTCTCAGTATCACGAAATTACCCTTTGATACCAATCGAAACTCCCTATACCTCTTACTCTCAATCTTACTCCTTTGATTCTCTCTTAGTCTTTACTCTCTCCATCTCTACACTCAACCATACTCTGTTTTATTACCTCTCACATCATATTGACTTTTCACAGGTTACACCCCAAGGAGGTGTTTGATACTCAATTCACACCCAGCTTTCACTGCATTTCCAGTGAGTTTCATAATGGGCTGGAGGTTCAAGGAACCAGCTCTGAAATCTTCTGGCATTTTTCAACCTTCTAACCCTTTAATAAGAGCTGTGTAGTTATGTCTGGTTGTGGCTGAAAGTGGTGTGCTTGGTATTCTTTGGGACAGGTTCAAGTTGCTAGAGTTGTTGAACCTAGTTTCTGTGCCATGATACTTAAGTTGTATGTGTTGTTTATGTTTTAAATTATTTCTAAGTTTTCTAACATGGTTATGACTAGCCTTCTCTTTAGAATAATTTTTAGGTGCCTCATTCTGGTCTCTAAGTGAGCCGTTTAGTATCAGTTTCTGGTCTCTGTTGCATTGCTAAAGGTCTAGGAGAGTTTCCTGATCTTGTACTGCATTCATTTGTCTTGATAAGAGATAGATGAGTTGTCTAATCTTTGTGCTTGTCATTAAAATTGATCAAAAATAGCCAAATGCTTGTTCTTTGATGAGTTATCATACCTGTGAAAGTTAGTGATGATGTTTGTGTGCATGGAGTCGAACTGAATGAGTTGTTTAGATTCCCTTCTGCCCATTGCATTTTTTTTCAAACATTGTGGATCGACTTTGGTGAGTTATCAAGGTCTGATCCTAGCAGGTGTGGTCTGATTCTTGCTGTAGTTTGAGTGAGTTTCAGGTAAAAGTGTTGTTCTCTGTCCATCATCAAATCAAGCATTAAAGAAGAAGATTTTTGCCCATGCTGTTCGTGAGCCTACACATGATGTATATTCCCTGACCATGCCATGGAGAGATTATCAAGAAGAGGTCTGATTTTGGTAATAATAAGTCTTGGTTGTGAGTCAGAACATGGCTGTCCTTTGAAGATACCCTAGGGGGATTGATGGAGAGGCAGACTGTAGAAGCTGATCAACCATCCACCAGGCTGGATCTTCTCATACTCAGGTGGTAACCTGCTGAATTCAAGCAGCCCCAAGCCAGGCCGAGCTCCCCGGGTTCAAGAGACACACAGGAAGAATGGTGGCAAGGCATCGAGCAGAGACCAAGGGTGGATCAGCTGGCTTAACGCAGGTGTTGGTACTGTTGTGCTCCTGTCTGCTTCAGATTGTCTCACTTTCCAAGCTCGACCCTTCACTTATACTCCTGGACAACTTCTCGAGGAGGGGTAATGGAGAGCATTCCGGAAGGTTCATTAAGCTCACTTATTCTCACCAGAGATCAGAAATGAGCTCCTACCTTGCATTACTTCTATTGCTAACCTGATCAAAGAAGCCATCTGTAACCCATCTAACCATGTGATTGAAGGCAGGATCGAGCTTCCATGATCTGGAATGTGTCTTTACCTGATGCGGGCAAGAGGGGTGGAAAGGAAGTACACTCAAGAGAAAATGAAAGTAATATGAAAAACAGAGAAGAACAGAGTGAAGAACAAAGAGAGATAATGGCTTAGAGAGAGAGAGAGAGAGAGAGAGATAAGGAAGGAGAATACTTTCCCTTGATTAATTCTGTGACATGTTACAAGTTTAAATAGTAAGCTTTCGCAAGTTGCCTGAGAATAAAGAATGATAAACAAATAAACTCATAAAACAAAGAAAAGAATAAACTAATGATGCTCTGGTCGAGGGAAAGGGACGGTGAGAAACGGCTCCTTCCCCTTAAGGGAACATGTGATCTTCCCATATTTGAATTAACTTCAGCTTGAAGCTCCCAACGCTCTTCGACGCTGACCTCCCTTTGTTGATTTAAACCAATGCCTTGCCTTCCAAACTAAGCTAGGTCTCCTTTGCTTGCTTGAGGTCAAGATTGTAACGGACAAGCTTGTAAACAAGCTTGTAAGGATCACATGTTCTTCACACCTACATGCTTCTCTTTCATTTCCCTATGACCTCCATAATAATACATGTCTTCATGTCAATACCCCCTCAAGCTTGACCATAAGGCATGGTTGTTTGAACTCATGAAGACATCCCTCATTAAAACCTTTGTGTGAAAACCCAATGGGACAAAAACACACAAGAGGAAAAAAGAGTAGATGCTTCATGGCTTAAGGAGATCATGATCTAGACAGTCTATGAGTCCCAATCTTGATGGATGGACTCACAAACCTTAGTGTTTCCCTTGGTGAAGATATCAGCTAGCTGGTCTTCACTTCTTGTGTAGCAAGGCAGTATGATCTTCTGCTCCACTGCTTGTCTCACCTTGTGACAATCCACTTCAATGTGTTTTGTTCTCTCATGGAAGACCTGAGTTGGATGCTATGTGTATGGTAGCCTGGTTATCACAATGCATTAGATTGGTGTTGCTGTCTCAATGCCCAAGTCTCTTAAAGTTCCTGATCCAGATAAGCTCACTAGTAAGCTTCTCATTGCTCTATATTCTGCTCCACTTTGCACCAACATGATACCACCTTCTCGCTTTTGCTTTCCAACCAGATTGCCTCCTATGAAGGTACAATAGCCTGTAGTCCACCTCCTGTCTACTCTATCACCAGCCCAATCTGCATCACAATATCCCACAATTTCTGTGCTCTTGTTGCAACTCCATCCAAACATCCTTGACCAGGAGCCTCCTTAGATATCTCATGATCCTTTCCACCATATTCCAATGATGAACCTTTGGTGCTTGCATATACTGGCTGACTTGGTTTACAAAGAAACAGATGTCTGGTCTTGTGATAGTGAGATAGATCAGCTTCCCAACCATCTCTCCTATAGAGCTTGAAGTCGCTAAACTGAGTATCATCAATCTCCCTCACGCAAGACTTTGTAACCTTCTTCAAGTGGTGTTTTACATTTGCTCCAAGTTTTCCTGCCTCATTTAAAAGATCAATGTGTACTTTCTTTGAGATAAGAACAGCCCCTCATTAGAGCTGCATATCTCAACCCTAGAAAGTACTTTTAACCTAAATCTTTAATATCAAATGTGTGACTTAAGAAAAACTTTGGCAGAGATAATACCTTCCTTGTCACTTCCTGTGATGATAATATCATCTACATAGATCAGATCACCACAATTCCTTGCTTGCTTGTGAGAGTGAAGAGAGTGTGCTCAGGTTCAGATTTTACAAACCCTCTTCCATTGATAGTTGTACTCAGCTTGTGGTACCAAGCCCTTGGAGACTGCTTTAATCCATGATTGCTTCAATCTTAAAACATTTCCTGGTTTAACCATGTCTTCCATACCGTGGTGGTCTCATGTAGACCTCATCTTCCAACTCTCCTTGAAGAAAAGCATTCTTGACATCCATCTGCCATAGATCCCATTCCAAGTTCTCATCACATCGAGAGAAGGATCCTTATGGTGTGGAGTTTTGCTACTGGTGCAAATGTGTCTAGATAGTCTTCTCCATGAGACTGGTGTATCCCTTGACACTAGTCTTGTCTTCTTCCTCTCTGGTTGTCCATTTGCATTGTACTTGATGGTGAAGAGTAGCCGGCTAGTAACTGCTTTCTTTCCTTTTGAAGTTCAGTTTCATACCAAGTGTCATTCTTGATCATGGCTCAATTTCATCTCCAACAGATTCTTTCCACTCATCATGCTCCATAGCTTCTTCATAAGTCTTTGGAACATATTCCTGATCCAGATTGGTGATGAAAGCTACATGGTCTTGTGGATAGCTTGCAAAGGAGCAGGATGCTTGAATAGGATGAGCCACTGCATTGCTGTTGAAGTATACTCTGGTGTTGATCAATTTGATGGGTCCTTCCTCACTCTGGTACTCCTTCTCAATGGTTGACTCTGCTCTACTCTTACTTCCTCTTCCTGCCCTTGATCATTATCATCCTGATCACCACTGGACTGATCAGATTCAGCTCCATCTTGATCATGAACTGATGCTGAATCATTTTCTGGTGTTCCTGGTGTTGATTCATGCTCATTACCCCCTCGGGATCAGGATGGACTGTCTCAACAATTGGTGATGCTTCTTCAGGATTAACAGCAACTAGTGGTGTTGGAGTGGTTTTGGGCGCCTCACTCTCCTAGGCTTGGTGATGCCTAAACCCTCCAGAATGGTTCTCAGATTGTTTGCCCTTCGGATGGTCCTTGTGAGAGGTCTCTGAGGTTGTCCCAGCTCTCTCATCATAGTACCCCTTTGATTCCACAAACTTCACATCCCTTGAGACCATTACTCTTCTTGAATCTGGTACATAACATTTGTACCCTTTCTGTGTATTAGAGTACCCTATGAACATAGCCTTGATACTCTTGGGATCAAGCTTGTTCCTCTGCTCACCTGGTACCAAGACATAGCACACACATCCAAACACACGTAAGTGATCTATAGGAGGCTTAGTTTTGTTTAATACCTGAAATGGAGAGATATCCTTGAGAACTTTGGTGGGGATTCTGTTGATTAGATAACATGCAGATACCACAGCATCTCCCCAAAATCTCTTTGGAACATTGGTGTGGAACATCATGCTTCTTGCAACCTCCATAAGGTGGCGATTTTTCCTCTCAGCCACTCCATTCTGTTGTGGTGTGTATGGGCAGCTTGTCTGGTGGATAATCCCATGTTTTGCTAAGTGTTGTTTGAAGGCATTGCTAATGTACTCTCCCCCATTATCAGACCTAAAAATTTTGATCTTGGAATTGAAGTGGTTAGTTACATAGTTCTGAAAGTTTATAAAAGCTTCTAAAAGCTTCTAAAACTCTATCTTTACTTTGAATCAGAGTGAGCCAGGTATATTTGGATTTCTCATCTATGAATGTCACAAAGTATTTATGGTTCTCTCTAGAAACACAAGGTGCAGTCCAAACATCAGAGTGAACTAGATCAAAGCAATTCTCATAAATAGTCATAGATGAAGGAAAACAGATTTATGATGTTTACCAAGGATACAGGCCTCACAAGGTTCATTTTGCAAAGATAGACTAGGTAACATCAATTTTAAAGCATGAGAATGAGGGTGGCCTAATCTAGCATGCCATAACACATCATTAGCTAAAACAGAAGCAGAATTAAAAGCATAAGTAGAATCTGATAACAGCTTGGTATCTTCAAGAAAATACAGCTCTCCCTTGCTCACACCTTTGCCCAGCATCTTACTGGTCTTAATATCCTGAAAGCACACATCATTAGGACTAAAAATAACATTACAATTAAGATCATTAGTTGCTCTTCTCACAGATAAAAGGTTAGATGCAAAGGCTGGCATGTAAAAGCTTGAGATTCCTTATCAAACAGATTCAGATTGCCTACTCCTTCTATTGGAATTTATCACCATTTGCAATCACAACACTTCCTAGAGCAGGTTTAATATCACTAATCAGTTTAGCATCCCTAATCATATGATGGGAAGCTCCTGAATCAATAATCAATGGCCTAGCAGTGTGAGATGCATTATGAATAGAATTTAAAGCATTAATTCTTTGGTTACCAGAGTTTGCATTGAGAGCCTTGATTAAGGCCTCAATGTCTGACTTCCTGATGAAGGCATCCTCATGAGATGGCAGTGGCAAGGTGTGGGAAGTGGAGCCACCAGTGTGGGTTGTAGAGATCAAGGCTCTCGTGATCATTTCCTAGGCATGGAACTTGAAGTTGGCTGCTCTGAGCTCTTGCTTCCTGTGCTCTGGCCTGGTTGTATTTGTTGGCTGAGACTGGCCTGAGATGAGGATGGAGGATCCAGCAATTGGTTTTGGAGTGGCCATTGTACTTGCAATGCTCACAAGTTACTGACTTGTCTCCTCCACCTCTTGGTTTGAAGTAAGCTTTGTTAGCTGCAGCATTCTCCACCTTCTCAGCCTTGTGTGCCATAGATAAGTCTCCTTTTCCACCACCAAATAGTCCATCTGAGCCTATCTCCTTTTGTAGCTGAGCACAAACCTCATCATAGCTTGAAGTTCCTTTTCTCTCAAGATGTGTCTGACCACATCATTAAAGCTGGACTGAGTGTGAAAAACAGTCCAAAGACCTTGTCTTGCTCACGCCTGGCTTCAAGAGTTTCAGGATCACTGGAGCTTGGTCTTAACATCTCTAGCTCAGACCAAAGTTGGCTATACTTCCCAAGGTGTTTGGTGAAGTCTCCATCTTCTGCTGCAAGGTGTTGATGGCTCTTCACTTCATAGATTCTGGTAAGGTTTGAAGTGTTGCCATACACTCTTTGCAAAGTATCCCACAACTGTTTTGGAGTTGTACAGTGTGAATAAGTGTCCATAAGAGGACCATCAAGAGAGCTATGCAGGATAGACAGCACCATGAGATCTTCCTGACCCCATTTGCCTTCATCTACTACTACAATCTCCTTGCCATCTTCTCCTTGGGTGATCTGCTTTGGAGCTGAACTTGAAGTAACATGCTCCCAAAGACCTCTTCCTCCAAGGGCTGCTCTGGTCATTCTACACCAAGTGATATAGTTTCCTGGTCCCTTGAGAGTGCATGGAATGTGGACTGCTCTCAGAGTGCTCCATCTTTACCAAGGCGCCAAAGGGAAGTTTAAATAATTTTTCAAGAGTTTTTCAATGCTGGAACACTCTGGAACTGAGAGAAATCAAGCTTAGAATCAAGATAAACTCTCAAGAAAATTAAATAGAGACAGAACAGAGTGAGCACAGCCAAGAACAAAGTGAAAGACTCAAGAACAGAGATCTATTATCCACTGGATAAAAGAAGTTTGAAGAGTAAATTAAGAAAGTAAAGTGATGAATCCACAGAGAAAAGAGAACAGAGTAACTTTGCGGAAGGAATAAGGGTCTCAAGAGCTTGCAAGCTCTGATACCATGAAAGTAATATGAAGAACAGAGAAGAACAGAGTGAAGAACAAAGAGAGATAATGGCGAGAGAGAGAGAGAGAGAGATACTTTCCCTTGATTAATTCTGTGACATGTTACAAGTTTAAATAGGCAAGTTGCAAGTTGCCTGAGAATAAAGAATGATAAACAAATAAACTCATAAACAAAGAAAAGAATAAACTAATGATGCTCTGGTCGAGGGAAAGGGACAGGTGAGAAACGGCTCCTTCCCCTTAAGTGGAACATGTGATCTTCCCATATTTGAATTCAACTTGCAGCCTGAAGCTTCCAACGGATCTCTTGACTGCTGACCTCTCCTTTGTTGATTTAAACCAATGCCTTGCCTTCCAAACTAAGCTAGGTCTCCTTTGCTTGCTTGTAGGTCAAGCATTGTACGGACAAGCTTGTAACACAAGCTTGTAAGGATCACATGTTCTTCACACGCCTACATGCTTCTCTTCTCTTTACTTCCTCATGACTCCATGTTAATACATGTCTTCATGTCAATAGAAAAGACCACCACTCAAGCCATGAGGGCAGTGGTTTCAAGGCATTGGTGATCATTGGCTCTCATATTCCAAGCTTGACCATATACTCTCATTCTCAGGTCAAGCTTGAGGAGGGGTGTTAAATGAGAAGCCAATGTCCATTCTTCAAGCCATTGCAAGGATTCAAGAAGACTCCAACCAGCATGGGATACTTGGCTTAGCAACAACAAGGCTGTCCATCTAGTGTGCCTTAAGAGAAGGTGCTAAAGAGGCTGATCGAAGGTTGTAAAGTCTCCCCACCAAGTTGGAGACTCAAGAAGACAATGCAGTGGCTGCTGTGAAAAGGAATGGAGTGAGAGATTCAAGTCCATAAGCCAAGAAGGGAGACACTCCTCACCAACATTCCACAAATATGCAAGGGGAGTAACCAGTTCAATCTTTGAGTTTAAGTTTGAATGGTTTATGCCCTGAGAATTGATGCAATATTTATGCATTGTTTGAATCAGGTACTTGGAGCTCATAATGGAGAGTCTGGTCGTGGATCAAACCCTTGATGATGGCAGGAGGTCAGAAGAAAGGGGAGACAAAGAACCAGCCACATGGAGAGTTCAAGCAGCTGAAGTGTGAAGCAAGGAAGGCATTGGTGCCTGACTTGCCATTGAAGTAAGGCCATGATCCAGAGTCTAAGGACTCCACCATGAGTCATCTGAGTTCCTTAGACTCACTGGCCAATCCCTAGGCATTGTTGAACTCTACTCTTTTCCCTAAGTGTTGGTTTTATCCCATGAGGTTTTCCACACTTAGTTTTTGATGAGGGAGCTTTTTCATGTTCCAAGCTTGTCCAAGGATCTCCTATGGTCAAGCTTGAGGGGGAGTGTTGGAATGAAGATAAATAAAGCTGGAGTTGATGAGAGATCAAGCAAAACCAGAGCAAGCAAATGAAGCATCCAGAACAGGCAGATTTGAATCTGTTTGTACAGTCTTGGAGTGCAAGTAACCTAGAGTGTCTTGGAAGTCAAGGCAAGTGGGGAACTCGTCCAGCTGAGTCTGATGAAGCATATTTGAAGTTTAAAATAGAGATCAGACCGTTGGAGAGAGATCAGACAAGTTGGGAATAAAATAGAGTAAAAGTCACATGTGCATAAGGAGATGAGCCTGCTGTCACTTTCACTCAACCAAACTGTATCTCTCTCTCCTATCACTCTCACTCCCTCTGGTCGAGATTTACCTTGGCTGCATCCTCTGGCCTCATCAGAAACATTACAATACTATTTCTTTAGTTAAACCCTGTTTTAGTATTTGTCTAATGTGTGTGATTGTCTATTTAAGACAATGTTGTATCTGATTGTAAACCAAGGAGAGGAGTTCTCTCACTTCAATATACTCAGTTCTATCTCTCTTAATCTCTTATACTTCCTGGTTACTAAATCTCTCAAGCAATCTCTCAAGAACTCTCTTAAATCTCACTTATACTCTCCACTGCATTCTCTTACATTCTCACTTACTCTCTTCATTCTCTTCTTATTAAATCCGACCATACTCTGTCTCACCTTTAATCTCACACCCTAATCTCCATATTCTCTCACTGTCAACAATGAAGAAGCAGCACCAAGTGTTGAACCAGTCCATCCTTATTGACATGAAGACATGTATTGACATGGAGTCATGGAGATAGAAGAAAAAGAGATGCATCAGGCGTGTAAAAGAAGATGACTTGGTGTAGACTCCATTCCGTACAGTCTTGACACACAAGGAAGCCAATACAACCTAGCTTACCTTGGAAGGCAAGGCAGAGAGTTCAAACTCGTCCAGCTTGTGCTCAAGAGTCAATCAGACCGTTGGCAAAGATCAGAGGCGAGTTGGAGTTTTAAATTGGCCAAAGTCACATGTTCCATTTAGAGGAGAGAGGAGAACAGAACCGTTCAGGTGTTGTCACTTTCAGCCTAGTTTGCAACACATTTCTTAGTATTATTCTCTTTGTTTGTATCCCATCTCTCTGCCTCTAAATGGAACATGTGACTTTTGGCCAATTTAAACTCCACTTCGCCTCGATCTTTGCCAGCGGTCTGATTGACTCTTGAGCACAAGCTGGACGAGTTTGAACTCTCTGCCTTGCCTTCCAAGGTAAGCTAGGTTGTATTGGCTTCCTTGTGTGTCAAGACTGTATGCGGAATGGAGTCACACCAAGTCATCTTCTTTTACGCCTGATGCATCTCTTTTTCTTCTATCTCCATGACTCCATGTCAATACATGTCTTCATGTCAATAAGGATGGACTGGTTCAACACTTGGTGCTGCTTCTTCATTGTTGACAGTGAGAGAATATGGAGATTAAGGTGTGATTAAAGGTGAGACAAGTATGGTCAGTTTAATAGAAGAGAATGAAGAGAGTAAGTGAGAATGTAAGAGAATCACGATTAGAGAGTATAAGTAGATTTAAGAGAGTTCTTGAAGATTGCTTGAGATTTAGTAACCAGGAAGTATAAGAGAGATTAAGAGATGGAAGCTGAGTATATTGAAGTGAGAGAACTCTCTCCTTGGTTTACAATCAGATCAACATTGTCTTAAAGGCAATCCACACGATTAGCAAATACTAAAGCAGGTTAACTAAAGAAATGTGTAATGTTTCTGATGAGGCTGGAGGATGCAGCCAAGGTAAATCTCGACCAGAGGGTGAGTGATAGGAGAGAGATGGGCACAGTTTGGTTGAGTGAAAGAAGTGACAGCAGGCTCATCTCCTTATGCACATGTGACTTTTACTATTTTATTCCCAACTTGTCTGATCTCTCTCCAGCGGTCTGATCTCTATTTTAAACTTCAAATATGCTTCATCAGACTCAGCTGGACGAGTTCCCCACTTGCCTTGACTTCAAGACACTCTGATTTACTTGCACTCAAGACTGTACAAGCAGATTCAAATCTGCCTGTGCGGATGCTTCATTTTGCTTCTCTACGGTTTTGCTTGATCTCTCATCAACTCCAGCTTTATTTATCTTCATTCCAACACTCCCCTCAAGCTTGACCCAGGAGATCCTTGGACAAGCGGAACATGAGCTCCCTCATCAAAACTAAGTGTGGAAAAACCTCATGGGATAAAACCAACACTTAGGGAAAGAGTAGAGTTCAGCAATGCCTAGGGATTGGCCAGTGAGTGGGAACTCAGATGACTCATGGTGGAGTCCTTAGACTCTGGATCATGGCCTTACTTCAATGGAAGTCAGGCACCAATGCCTGCCTCCCTTGCTTCACCAAGCTGCTTGGAACTCTCCATGTGGCTGGTTCTTTGTCTCCCCCTTTCTTCTGACCTCCTGCCATCATCAAGGGGTTTGATCCACGACCAGACTCTCCATTATGAGCTCAAGTACCTGATTCAAACAATGCATAAATATTGCATCAATTCTCGGGGCATAAACCATTCAAACTTAAACTTCAGATTGATGGTTACTCCCCCCATATTTGTGGAATGTTGGTGAGAGTGTCTCCTTCTTGGCTTATGGACTTGAATCTCTCCTCCATTCCTTTTTCACAGCAGCCACTGCATTGTCTTCTTAGTCTCAACTTGGTGGGAGACTTTACAACCTTCGATCAGCCTCTTTGCACCTTCTCTTAAGGCACTAGATGGACAGCCTTGTTGTTGCTAGCCAAATCCCATGCTGGTTGGAGTCTTCTTGAATCCTTGCAATGGCTTGAAGAATGGACATTGGCTTCTCATTTAACACCTCCTCAAGCTTGACCTGAGAATGAGAGTATATGGTCAAGCTTGGAATATAACCAATGATCACCAATGCTTGAAACCACTGCCCTCATGGCTTGAGTGGTGGTCTTTCTATTGACATGAAGACATGTATTAACATGGAGTCATGAGGAAGTAAAGAGAAGAGAAGCATGTAAGGCGTGTGAAGAACATGTGATCCTTACAAGCTTGTTCAAGCTTGTCCAATTTAATCTTGACCTACAAGCAAGCAAAGGAGACCTAGCTTGGTTTGGAAGGCAAGGCATTGGTTTAAATCAACAAAGGAGAGGTCAGCAGTCAAGAGATCCGTTGGAGCTTCAGGCTGCAAGTTGAATTCAAATATGGGAAGATCACATGTTCCACTTAAGGGGAAGGAGCCGTTTCTCACCTGTCCCTTTCCCTCGACCAGAGCATCATTAGTTTATTCTTTTCTTTGTTTATGAGTTTATTTGTTTATCATTCTTTATTCTCAGGCAACTTGCAACTTGCCTATTTAAACTTGTAACATGTCACAGAATTAATCAAGGAAAGTATCTCTCTCTCTCTCTCTCTAGCCATTATCTCTCTTTGTTCTTCACTCTGTTCTTCTCTGTTCTTCATATTACTTTCATGGTATCAGAGCTTGCAAGCTCTTGAGACCCTTATTCCTTCATAAAGTTACTCTGTTCTCTTTTCTCTGTGGATTCATCTTTACTTTCTTAATTTACTCTTCAAACTTCTTTTATCCAGTGGATAATAGATCTCTGTTCTTGAGTCTTTCACTTTGTTCTTGGCTGTGCTCACTCTGTTCTGTCTCTATTTAATTTTCTTGAGAGTTTATCTTGATTCTAAGCGATTTCTCTCAGTTCCAGTGTTCCAGCATTGAAAAACTCTTGAAAAATTATTTAAACTTCCCTTTGGCCTTGGTAAAGATGGAGCACTACAGAGCAGTCCACATTCCATGCACTCTCAAGGGACCAGGAAACTATATCACTTGGTGTAGAATGACCAGAGCAGCCCTTGGAGGAAGGAGGTCTTTGGGAGCATGTTACTTCAAGTTCAGCTCCAGCAGATCACCCAGGAGAAGATGGCAAGGAGTTGTAGTAGTAGATGAAGGCAAATGGGGTCAGGAAGATCTCATGGTGCTGTCTATCCTGCATAGCTCTCTTGATGGTCCTCTTATGGACACTTATTCACACTGTACAACTCCAAAACAGTTGTGGGATACTTTGCAAAGAGTGTATGGCAACACTTCAAACCTTACCAGAATCTATGAAGTGAAGAGCCATCAACACCTTGCAGCAGAAGATGAGACTTCACCAAACACCTTGGGAAGTATAGCCAACTTTGGTCTGAGCTAGAGATGTTAAGACCAAGCTCCAGTGATCCTGAAACTCTTGAAGCCAGTGAGCAAGACAAGATCTTTGGACTGTTTTCACACTCAGTCAAGCTTTAATGATGTGGTCAACACATCTTGAGAAAAAAGGAACTTCAAGCTATGATGAGGTTTGTGCTCAGCTACAAAAGGAGATAGGCTCAGATGGACTATTTGGTGGTGGAAAAGGGAGACTTATCTATGGCACAGGCTGAGGTGGAGAATGCTGCAGCTAACAAAGCTTACTTCAAACCAAGAGGTGGAGGAGACAAGTCAGTAACTTGTGAGCATTGCAAGTACAATGGCCACTCCAAAACCAATTGCTGGATCCTCCATCCTCATCTCAGGCCAGTCTCAGCCAACAAATACAACCAGGCCAGAGCACAGGAAGCAAGAGCTCAGGGCAGCCAACTTCCAAGTTCCATGCGCTGAGAAATGATAGAGCCTTGATCTCTACAACCCACTGGTGGCTCCACTTCCCACACCTTGCCACCATCTCATGAGGATGCCTTCATCAGGAAGTCAGACATTGAGGCCTTAATCAAGGCTCTCAATGCAAACTCTAACCAAAGAAATTAATGCTTTAATTCTAATGCATCTCACTTCGCTAGGCCATTGATTATTGATTCAGGAGCTTCCCATCATATGATTAGGGATGCTAAACTGATTAGTGATATTAAACCTGCTCTAGGAAGTGTTGTGATTGCAAATGGTGATAGAATTCCAATAGAAGGAGTAGGCAATCTGAATCTGTTTGATAAGGAATCTCAAGCTTTTACATGCCAGCCTTTGCATCTAACCTTTTATCTGTGAGAAGAGCAACTAATGATCTTAATTGTAATGTTATTTTTAGTCCTAATGATGTGTGCTTTCAGGATATTAAGACCAGTAAGATGCTGGGCAAAGGTGTGAGCAAGGGAGAGCTGTATTTTCTTGAAGATACCAAGCTGTTATCAGATTCTACTTATGCTTTTAATTCTGCTTTTTTTAGCTAATGATGTGTTATGGCATGCTAGATTAGGCCACCCTCATTCTCATGCTTTAAAATTGATGTTACCTAGTCTATCTTTGCAAAATGAACCTTGTGAGGCCTGTATCCTGGTAAACATCATAAATCTGTTTTTCCTTCATCTATGACTATTTATGAAATTGCTTTGATCTAGTTCACTCTGATGTTTGGACTGCACCTTGTGTTTCTAGAGAACCATAAATACTTTGTGACATTCATAGATGAGAAATCCAAATATACCTGGCTCACTCTGATTCAAAGTAAAGATAGAGTTTTAGAAGCTTTTATAAACTTTCAGAACTATGTAACTAACCACTTCAATTCCAAGATCAAAATTTTTAGGTCTGATAATGGGGAAATACATTAGCAATGCCTTCAAACAACATAGCAAAACATGGGATTATCCACCAGACAAGCTGCCCATACACACCACAACAGAATGGGTGGCTGAGAGGAAAAATCGCAGCCACCTTATGGAGGTTGCAAAGCATGATGTTCCACACCAATGTTCCAAAGAGATTTTGGGGAGATGCTGTGTATCTGCATGTTATCTAATCAACAGAATCCCCACCAAAGTTCTCAGGATATCTCTCCATTTCAGGTATTAAACAAAACTAAGCCTCACATAGATCACTTACGTGTGTTTGGATGTGTGTGCTATGTCTTGGTACCAGGTGAGCAGAGGAACAAGCTTGATCCCAAGAGTATCAAGGCTATGTTCATAGGGTACTATACACAGAAAGGGTACAAATGTTATGTACCAGATTCGAAGAGTAATGGTCTCAAGGGATGTGAAGTTTGTGGAATCAAAGGGTACTATGATGAGAAGAGCTGGGACAACCTGGAGACCTCTCACAGGGACCATCTGAAGAGGGCAAACAATCTGAGAACCATTCTGGAGGGTTTAGGCATCACCAAGCCTAGGAGAATTGAGGCGCCCAAAACCACTCCAGCACCACTAGTTGCTGTTAATCCTGAAGAAGCATCACCAATTGTTGAGACAGTCCATCCCTGATCTGAGGGGGTAATGAGCATGAATCAACACCAGGAACACCAGAAAATGATTCAGCATCAGTTCATGATCAAGATGGAGCTGAATCTGATTGATCAGTGGTGATCAGGATGATAATGATCAAGGGCAGGAAGAGAGTAAGAGTAGAGCAAATTCACCATTGAGAGAAGAATTGCGAGTGAGGAAGGACCCATCAAATTGGATCAACACGAGTATACTTCAACAGCAATGCGATGGCTCATCTATTCAAGCATCCTGCTCCTTTGCAAGCTATCCACAAGACCATGTAGCTTTCATCA
Organism: Brassica carinata; assembly: GCA_016771965.1. Taxonomy (NCBI): domain Eukaryota; kingdom Viridiplantae; phylum Streptophyta; class Magnoliopsida; order Brassicales; family Brassicaceae; genus Brassica; species Brassica carinata. The sequence continues at coordinate 24,227,154 of CM028691.1, read as the reverse complement.
CAATCTGGATCAGGAATATGTTCAAAAGACTTATGAAGAAGCTATGGAGCATGATGAGTGGAAAAGAATGTTGGAGATGAAAGTGGAGCCATGATCAAGAATGACACTTGGTATGAAACTGAACTTCAAAAGGAAAGCAGTTACTAGCCGGCTACTCTTCACCATCAAGTACAATGCAAATGGACAACCAGAGGAAGAAGACAAGACTAGTGTCAGGGGATACACCAGTCTCATGGAGAAGACTATCTAGACACATTTGCACCAGTAGCAAAACTCCACACCATAAGGATCCTTCTCTCGATGTGATGAGAACTTGGAATGGGATCTATGGCAGATGGATGTCAAGAATGCTTTTCTTCAAGGAGAGTTGGAAGATGAGGTCTACATGAGACCACCACGGTATGGAAGACATGGTTAAACCAGGAAATGTTTAAGATTGAAGCAATCATGGATTAAAGCAGTCTCCAAGGGCTTGGTACCCACAAGCTGAGTACAACTATCAATGGAAGAGGGTTTGTAAAATCTGAACCTGAGCACACTCTCTTCACTCTCACAAGCAAGCAAGGAATTGTGGTGATCTGATCTATGTAGATGATATTATCATCACAGGAAGTGACAAGGAAGGTATTATCTCTGCCAAAGTTTTTCTTAAGTCACACATTTGATATTAAAGATTTAGGTTAAAAGTACTTTCTAGGGTTGAGATATGCAGCTCTAATGAGGGGCTGTTCTTATCTCAAAGAAAGTACACATTGATCTTTTAAATGAGGCAGGAAAACTTGGAGCAAATGTAAAACACCACTTGAAGAAGGTTACAAAGTCTTGCGTGAGGGAGGATGATACTCAGTTTAGCGACTTCAAGCTCTATAGGAGAGATGGTTGGGAAGCTGATCTATCTCACTATCACAAGACCAGACATCTGTTTCTTTGTAAACCAAGTCAGCCAGTATATGCAAGCACCAAAGGTTCATCATTGGAATATGGTGGAAAGGATCATGAGATATCTAAGGAGGCTCCTGGTCAAGGATGTTTGGATGGAGTTGCAACAAAGAGCACAGAAATTGTGGGATATTGTGATGCAGATTGGGCTGGTGATAGAGTAGACAGGAGGTGGACTACAGGCTATTGTACCTTCATAGGAGGCAATCTGGTTGGAAAGCAAAAGCGAGAAGGTGGTATCATGTTGGTGCAAAGTGGAGCAGAATATAGAGCAATGAGAAGCTTACTAGTGAGCTTATCTGGATCAGGAACTTTAAGAGACTTGGGCATTGAGACAGCAACACCAATCTAATGCATTGTGATAACCAGGCTACCATACACATAGCATCCAACTCAGGTCTTCCATGAGAGAACAAAACACATTGAAGTGGATTGTCACAAGGTGAGACAAGCAGTGGAGCAGAAGATCATACTGCCTTGCTACACAAGAAGTGAAGACCAGCTAGCTGATATCTTCACCAAGGGAAACACTAAGGTTTGTGAGTCCATCCATCAAGATTGGGACTCATAGACTGTCTAGATCATGATCTCCTTAAGCCATGAAGCATCTACTCTTTTTTCCTCTTGTGTGTTTTGTCCCATTGGGTTTTCACACAAAGGTTTTAATGAGGGATGTCTTCATGAGTTCAAACAACCATGCCTTATGGTCAAGCTTGAGGGGGTATTGACATGAAGACATGTATTATTATGGAGGTCATAGGGAAATGAAAGAGAAGCATGTAGGTGTGAAGAACATGTGATCCTTACAAGCTTGTTTACAAGCTTGTCCGTTACAATCTTGACCTCAAGCAAGCAAAGGAGACCTAGCTTAGTTTGGAAGGCAAGGCATTGGTTTAAATCAACAAAGGGAGGTCAGCGTCGAAGAGCGTTGGGAGCTTCAAGCTGAAGTTAATTCAAATATGGGAAGATCACATGTTCCCTTAAGGGGAAGGAGCCGTTTCTCACCGTCCCTTTCCCTCGACCAGAGCATCATTAGTTTATTCTTTTCTTTGTTTTATGAGTTTATTTGTTTATCATTCTTTATTCTCAGGCAACTTGCGAAAGCTTACTATTTAAACTTGTAACATGTCACAGAATTAATCAAGGGAAAGTATTCTCCTTCCTTATCTCTCTCTCTCTCTCTCTCTCTCTAAGCCATTATCTCTCTTTGTTCTTCACTCTGTTCTTCTCTGTTTTTCATATTACTTTCATTTTCTCTTGAGTGTACTTCCTTTCCACCCCTCTTGCCCGCATCAGGTAAAGACACATTCCAGATCATGGAAGCTCGATCCTGCCTTCAATCACATGGTTAGATGGGTTACAGATGGCTTCTTTGATCAGGTTAGCAATAGAAGTAATGCAAGGTAGGAGCTCATTTCTGATCTCTGGTGAGAATAAGTGAGCTTAATGAACCTTCCGGAATGCTCTCCATTACCCCTCCTCGAGAAGTTGTCCAGGAGTATAAGTGAAGGGTCGAGCTTGGAAAGTGAGACAATCTGAAGCAGACAGGAGCACAACAGTACCAACACCTGCGTTAAGCCAGCTGATCCACCCTTGGTCTCTGCTCGATGCCTTGCCACCATTCTTCCTGTGTGTCTCTTGAACCCGGGGAGCTCGGCCTGGCTTGGGGCTGCTTGAATTCAGCAGGTTACCACCTGAGTATGAGAAGATCCAGCCTGGTGGATGGTTGATCAGCTTCTACAGTCTGCCTCTCCATCAATCCCCCTAGGGTATCTTCAAAGGACAGCCATGTTCTGACTCACAACCAAGACTTATTATTACCAAAATCAGACCTCTTCTTGATAATCTCTCCATGGCATGGTCAGGGAATATACATCATGTGTAGGCTCACGAACAGCATGGGCAAAAATCTTCTTCTTTAATGCTTGATTTGATGATGGACAGAGAACAACACTTTTACCTGAAACTCACTCAAACTACAGCAAGAATCAGACCACACCTGCTAGGATCAGACCTTGATAACTCACCAAAGTCGATCCACAATGTTTGAAAAAAAATGCAATGGGCAGAAGGGAATCTAAACAACTCATTCAGTTCGACTCCATGCACACAAACATCATCACTAACTTTCACAGGTATGATAACTCATCAAAGAACAAGCATTTGGCTATTTTTGATCAATTTTAATGACAAGCACAAAGATTAGACAACTCATCTATCTCTTATCAAGACAAATGAATGCAGTACAAGATCAGGAAACTCTCCTAGACCTTTAGCAATGCAACAGAGACCAGAAACTGATACTAAACGGCTCACTTAGAGACCAGAATGAGGCACCTAAAAATTATTCTAAAGAGAAGGCTAGTCATAACCATGTTAGAAAACTTAGAAATAATTTAAAACATAAACAACACATACAACTTAAGTATCATGGCACAGAAACTAGGTTCAACAACTCTAGCAACTTGAACCTGTCCCAAAGAATACCAAGCACACCACTTTCAGCCACAACCAGACATAACTACACAGCTCTTATTAAAGGGTTAGAAGGTTGAAAAATGCCAGAAGATTTCAGAGCTGGTTCCTTGAACCTCCAGCCCATTATGAAACTCACTGGAAATGCAGTGAAAGCTGGGTGTGAATTGAGTATCAAACACCTCCTTGGGGTGTAACCTGTGAAAAGTCAATATGATGTGAGAGGTAATAAAACAGAGTATGGTTGAGTGTAGAGATGGAGAGAGTAAAGACTAAGAGAGAATCAAAGGAGTAAGATTGAGAGTAAGAGGTATAGGGAGTTTCGATTGGTATCAAAGGGTAATTTCGTGATACTGAGAGAATAGAGATTGAGGGATCTGAGAGGTTGGAACCGAAGAAAATGAAGAAAAAGAGAACTCCTCTTTGCTTGAGGTTACAAATTGTGACCAGATGGTGAGCTTTATAGCGATTACAACTTCTGAGTGATAGCAGAATCATAAAGTACAAATCTACTAAACTGAATATTATTGTGGGGTTCTAATGGAGCCAGGAGTATGCAGCCAAGGGGAAACTCGTCCAGCTGAGTCTTCTGAAGCAGATTTGAATCTGTTTGTACAGTCTTAGAGTGCAAGTAACCTAGAGTGTCTTGGAAGTCAAGGCAAGTGGGAAACTCGTCCAGCTGAGTCTTCTGAAGCAGATTTGAATCTGTTTGTACAGTCTTAGAGTGCAAGTAACCTAGAGTGTCTTGGAAGTCAAGGCAAGTGGGAAACTCGTCCAGCTGAGTCTTCTGAAGCAGATTTGAATCTGTTTGTACAGTCTTAGAGTGCAAGTAACCTAGAGTGTCTTGGAAGTCAAGGCAAGTGGGAAACTCGTCCAGCTGAGTCTTCTGAAGCAGATTTGAATCTGTTTGTACAGTCTTAGAGTGCAAGTAACCTAGAGTGTCTTGGAAGTCAAGGCAAGTGGGAAACTCGTCCAGCTGAGTCTTCTGAAGCAGATTTGAATCTGTTTGTACAGTCTTAGAGTGCAAGTAACCTAGAGTGTCTTGGAAGTCAAGGCAAGTGGGAAACTCGTCCAGCTGAGTCTTCTGAAGCAGATTTGAATCTGTTTGTACAGTCTTAGAGTGCAAGTAACCTAGAGTGTCTTGGAAGTCAAGGCAAGTGGGAAACTCGTCCAGCTGAGTCTTCTGAAGCAGATTTGAATCTGTTTGTACAGTCTTAGAGTGCAAGTAACCTAGAGTGTCTTGGAAGTCAAGGCAAGTGGGAAACTCGTCCAGCTGAGTCTTCTGAAGCAGATTTGAATCTGTTTGTACAGTCTTAGAGTGCAAGTAACCTAGAGTGTCTTGGAAGTCAAGGCAAGTGGGAAACTCGTCCAGCTGAGTCTTCTGAAGCAGATTTGAATCTGTTTGTACAGTCTTAGAGTGCAAGTAACCTAGAGTGTCTTGGAAGTCAAGGCAAGTGGGAAACTCGTCCAGCTGAGTCTTCTGAAGCAGATTTGAATCTGTTTGTACAGTCTTAGAGTGCAAGTAACCTAGAGTGTCTTGGAAGTCAAGGCAAGTGGGAAACTCGTCCAGCTGAGTCTTCTGAAGCAGATTTGAATCTGTTTGTACAGTCTTAGAGTGCAAGTAACCTAGAGTGTCTTGGAAGTCAAGGCAAGTGGGAAACTCGTCCAGCTGAGTCTTCTGAAGCAGATTTGAATCTGTTTGTACAGTCTTAGAGTGCAAGTAACCTAGAGTGTCTTGGAAGTCAAGGCAAGTGGGAAACTCGTCCAGCTGAGTCTTCTGAAGCAGATTTGAAGTTTAAAAAGGGTATCAGACCGTTGGAGAGAGTTTAGGCAAGTTTGGAATTAAATAGAGTAAAAGTCACATGTGCATAAGAGGATGAGCCTGCTGTCACTTTCACTCAACCAGACTGTGCCCATCTCTCCCTCCTGTCACTCTCACTCCCTCTGGTCGAGATTCACCTTGGCTGCATACTCCTGGCTCCATTAGAAACCCCACAATAATATTAGTTTAGTAGATTTGTACTTTATGATTTGTTTAATACCTTGCAAGTTGTAATCTGGCTATAAAGCCACCACTGTACACAATTTGTAACCTCAAGCAAAGAGGAGTTCTCTTTCTTCATTTTCTCTGGTTCCAAACTCTCTCAGACTCTCAATCTCTATTCTCTCTTGTTACTCACGAAATTACTCTCTTCCAAGCTTGACTTGTTCCACATGGTCAAGCTTGAGGGGAGTGTTGAGACACTTCAATGATCACATAGAAGCCAGTTCAAGAAGGTGGATGGCAGTGAGAAAATGTGGAGGTTCAAGAAGCTCTCCTTCCAAGCTTGACTTGTTCCACATGGTCAAGCTTGAGGGGAGTGTTGAGACACTTCAATGATCACATAGAAGCCAGTTCAAGAAGGTGGATGGCAGTGAGAAAATGTGGAGGTTCAAGAAGCTCTCCTTCCAAGCTTGACTTGTTCCACATGGTCAAGCTTGAGGGGAGTGTTGAGACACTTCAATGATCACATAGAAGCCAGTTCAAGAAGGTGGATGGCAGTGAGAAAATGTGGAGGTTCAAGAAGCTCTCCTTCCAAGCTTGACTTGTTCCACATGGTCAAGCTTGAGGGGAGTGTTGAGACACTTCAATGATCACATAGAAGCCAGTTCAAGAAGGTGGATGGCAGTGAGAAAATGTGGAGGTTCAAGAAGCTCTCCTTCCAAGCTTGACTTGTTCCACATGGTCAAGCTTGAGGGGAGTGTTGAGACACTTCAATGATCACATAGAAGCCAGTTCAAGAAGGTGGATGGCAGTGAGAAAATGTGGAGGTTCAAGAAGCTCTCCTTCCAAGCTTGACTTGTTCCACATGGTCAAGCTTGAGGGGAGTGTTGAGACACTTCAATGATCACATAGAAGCCAGTTCAAGAAGGTGGATGGCAGTGAGAAAATGTGGAGGTTCAAGAAGCTCTCCTTCCAAGCTTGACTTGTTCCACATGGTCAAGCTTGAGGGGAGTGTTGAGACACTTCAATGATCACATAGAAGCCAGTTCAAGAAGGTGGATGGCAGTGAGAAAATGTGGAGGTTCAAGAAGCTCTCCTTCCAAGCTTGACTTGTTCCACATGGTCAAGCTTGAGGGGAGTGTTGAGACACTTCAATGATCACATAGAAGCCAGTTCAAGAAGGTGGATGGCAGTGAGAAAATGTGGAGGTTCAAGAAGCTCTCCTTCCAAGCTTGACTTGTTCCACATGGTCAAGCTTGAGGGGAGTGTTGAGACACTTCAATGATCACATAGAAGCCAGTTCAAGAAGGTGGATGGCAGTGAGAAAATGTGGAGGTTCAAGAAGCTCTCCTTCCAAGCTTGACTTGTTCCACATGGTCAAGCTTGAGGGGAGTGTTGAGACACTTCAATGATCACATAGAAGCCAGTTCAAGAAGGTGGATGGCAGTGAGAAAATGTGGAGGTTCAAGGAACCAGCTCAGGTTCCTTGGTTGTAAGTTAACCTTCTAACCCTTAATAAGAGCTTGTGTAGTTATGTCTGGTTGTGTTGAGTGGTGTGCTTGGTATTCTTGGGACAGGTTCAAGTTGCTAGAGTTGTTGAACCTAGTTTCTGTGCCATGATACTTAAGTTGTATGTGTTGTTTATGTTTTAAATTATTTCTAAGTTTTCTAGCATGGTTATGACTAGCTCTTCTCTTAGAATAATTGTTTGTGTTATCTCTGGTCTAAGTGAGTTGCTTAGTATCAGTTTCTGTCTTGTTGCATTGCTAAAGGTCTAGGAGAGTTTCCTGATCTTGTACTGCATTCATTTGTTGCATAAGAGATAGATGAGTTGTCTAGTCTTTGTGCTTGTCATTAAAATTGATAAAAATAGCCTAATTGCCTTGTTATTGATGAGTTATCATACCTGTGCAGTTAGTGATGTTTGTGTGCATGGAGTTGAACTGAATGAGTTGTTTAGATTCTTCTGTCCATTGCATTTTTTTCTCAAAAACATTAGGATCAGACTTGGTGAGTTATCAAGGTCTGATCCTAGTGTGTGTGGTCTGATTCTTGCTGGAGTTTGAGTGATGTTTCAGGTACAAAAGTGTTGTTCTCTGTCCATCATCAAATCAAGACAAAGAAGAAGATTTTGCCCATGCTGTTCAGAGCCTACACATGATGTATATTCCTGACCATGGAGAGATTGTTGGAGAAGAGGTCAGATGGTAATAAGTCTTGGTTGAGTCAGAACATGGCTGTCCTTTGAAGATACCTCAAGGAGAGAGAGAGAGAGAGAGAGAGAGAGAGAGAGAGAGAGAGAGAGAGAGAGAGAGAGAGAGAGAGAGAGAGAGAGAGAGAGAGAGAGAGAGAGAGAGAGAGAGAGAGAGAGAGAGAGAGAGAGAGAGAGAGAGAGAGAGAGAGAGAGAGAGAGAGAGAGAGAGAGAGAGAGAGAGAGAGAGAGAGAGAGAGAGAGAGAGAGAGAGAGAGAGAGAGAGAGAGAGAGAGAGAGAGAGAGAGAGAGAGAGAGAGAGAGAGAGAGAGAGAGAGAGAGAGAGAGAGAGAGAGAGAGAGAGAGAGAGAGAGAGAGAGAGAGAGAGAGAGAGAGAGAGAGAGAGAGAGAGAGAGAGAGAGAGAGAGAGAGAGAGAGAGAGAGAGAGAGAGAGAGAGAGAGAGAGAGAGAGAGAGAGAGAGAGAGAGAGAGAGAGAGAGAGAGAGAGAGAGAGAGAGAGAGAGAGAGAGAGAGAGAGAGAGAGAGAGAGAGAGAGAGAGAGAGAGAGAGAGAGAGAGAGAGAGAGAGAGAGAGAGAGAGAGAGAGAGAGAGAGAGAGAGAGAGAGAGAGAGAGAGAGAGAGAGAGAGAGAGAGAGAGAGAGAGAGAGAGAGAGAGAGAGAGAGAGAGAGAGAGAGAGAGAGAGAGAGAGAGAGAGAGAGAGAGAGAGAGAGAGAGAGAGAGAGAGAGAGAGAGAGAGAGAGAGAGAGAGAGAGAGAGAGAGAGAGAGAGAGAGAGAGAGAGAGAGAGAGAGAGAGAGAGAGAGAGAGAGAGAGAGAGAGAGAGAGAGAGAGAGAGAGAGAGAGAGAGAGAGAGAGAGAGAGAGAGAGAGAGAGAGAGAGAGAGAGAGAGAGAGAGAGAGAGAGAGAGAGAGAGAGAGAGAGAGAGAGAGAGAGAGAGAGAGAGAGAGAGAGAGAGAGAGAGAGAGAGAGAGAGAGAGAGAGAGAGAGAGAGAGAGAGAGAGAGAGAGAGAGAGAGAGAGAGAGAGAGAGAGAGAGAGAGAGAGAGAGAGAGAGAGAGAGAGAGAGAGAGAGAGAGAGAGAGAGAGAGAGAGAGAGAGAGAGAGAGAGAGAGAGAGAGAGAGAGAGAGAGAGAGAGAGAGAGAGAGAGAGAGAGAGAGAGAGAGAGAGAGAGAGAGAGAGAGAGAGAGAGAGAGAGAGAGAGAGAGAGAGAGAGAGAGAGAGAGAGAGAGAGAGAGAGAGAGAGAGAGAGAGAGAGAGAGAGAGAGAGAGAGAGAGAGAGAGAGAGAGAGAGAGAGAGAGAGAGAGAGAGAGAGAGAGAGAGAGAGAGAGAGAGAGAGAGAGAGAGAGAGAGAGAGAGAGAGAGAGAGAGAGAGAGAGAGAGAGAGAGAGAGAGAGAGAGAGAGAGAGAGAGAGAGAGAGAGAGAGAGAGAGAGAGAGAGAGAGAGAGAGAGAGAGAGAGAGAGAGAGAGAGAGAGAGAGAGAGAGAGAGAGAGAGAGAGAGAGAGAGAGAGAGAGAGAGAGAGAGAGAGAGAGAGAGAGAGAGAGAGAGAGAGAGAGAGAGAGAGAGAGAGAGAGAGAGAGAGAGAGAGAGAGAGAGAGAGAGAGAGAGAGAGAGAGAGAGAGAGAGAGAGAGAGAGAGAGAGAGAGAGAGAGAGAGAGAGAGAGAGAGAGAGAGAGAGAGAGAGAGAGAGAGAGAGAGAGAGAGAGAGAGAGAGAGAGAGAGAGAGAGAGAGAGAGAGAGAGAGAGAGAGAGAGAGAGAGAGAGATTAGTTGGAAACATGTTTGCTTGTACATTTAGGGTAAGGATACAACATTAATATAGGCCAGAGAAGTCACAACTAGACAAGAAAGAAAATAATAAACTAAGCAAGCCCTAGAGAAATAATAAACATGTGAGATAGGACCATCAAGGCAGACCAGACTGAAAATGACATGTCCCAACGGTTGTCAGGCATTGCAACCTTCACCATTCACGGAGCCATGTCCCCAACGCTCATATTGATTAAGCTAAATTAAGGTAAGTTGCTTCTGGTCGGATTGAGCTAATCCAAACTCATTCTCCACTTCCTTTGCTTGCAAGTCACGCTGAGTGCCCTAGGTTGTACGGACAGACTTGATGATCAAGGTAACTTCAAGAATGATCCGATACTCTCTTGCTTCTTCTCATGCTTTGCTTCAGCTCTTCTTGTAAAGATACTTCATCTCTTTGTTGCTTCATGTCAACACTCCCCTCAAGCTTGACCATAGGGACTGGTCAAGAAACCATGAAGCATTCCTCATTAAAACCTTTTGTGTGAAAACCCAATGGGACAAAACACACAAGAGGAAAAGAGTAGATGCTTCATGGCTTAAGGAGATCATGATCTAGACAGGTCTATGAGTCCCAATCTTGGATGGATGGACTCACAAACCTTAGTGCTTGCTCCCTTGGTGAAGATGTCAGCTAGTTGATCTTCACTTTTAGTGTAGCATGGAAGTATCACTTGCTGCTCTACTGCTTGTCTCACCTTGTGGCAATCTACTTCTATATGCTTTGTCCTCTCATGGAATACTGAATTGGAGGCAATGTGTATTGCTGCCTGATTATCACAGTGCATGGTCATTGGTGTGGTGATCTCTATCCCCAAATCTTTTAGCAGCCCCTTGATCCATATAAGCTCACTTGTGAGCTTCCTCATTGATCTATATTCTGCTTCAGCACTTGAACAAGACACCACCTTCTGCTTCTTACTTTTCCATGTGACCAGATTCCCTCCAATAAAGGTACAATAGCCAGTGGTTGATCTCCTATCAATTCTGTCTCCAGCCCAATCAGCATCACAATATCCAACAACTTCAGTGTTCTTGTTGCATGCCATCCATATGCCTTGACCAGGTGCCTCTCTTAGATACCTTAAAATCCTCTCCACCATGTTCCAATGATGCACCTTAGAGCTCCCATGTGTTGGCTTGCTTGGTTCACAGCAAAGCATACATCAGGTCTGGTGATTGTTAGATAGATCAGCTTGCCCACCATTCTTCTATACTTCTTGACATCATCAAATGGAGTAGATTCATACTCCCTCGCAGCACCTTGTAACCTTCTTCCAAAGGAGTCTTGGCCTGTCTACTTCCAAGGTTTCCTGCCTCATTTAAAATATCAAGTGTGTACTTCCTTTGAGATAAAAATAGCCCCTCTTTAGAGCGGCAGATTTCAATCCCAAGAAAGTACTTCAACTCCCCAAGTCTTTGATATCAAAAGCATTTTAAGAAAGGTTTTAGTTGAGAGAATACCTTCCTTGTTGCTACCAGTGATAATAATGTCATCCACATAGACTAGGATCACCACAATACCTTGCTTGCTGGTTAGAGTGAAGAGAGTGTGCTCAGGTTCAGATTTTACAAACCCTCTTCCATTGATAGTTGTACTCAGCTTGTGGTACCAAGCCCTTGGAGACTGTTTTAATCCATAGATTGCTTTCTTCAATCTTAAAACATTTCCTGGTTTAACCATGTCTTCCATACCAGGTGGTGGTCTCATGTAGACCTCATCTTCCAACTCTCCTTGAAGAAAAGCATTCTTGACATCCATCTGCCATAGATCCCATTCCAAGTTCACTTGAGAGAAGGATCCTTATGGTGTGGAGTTTTGCTACTGGTGCAAATGTGTCTTGATAGTCTTCTCCATAGACTTGGGTGTATCCCCTTGACACTAGTCTTGTCTTCTTCCTCTCTGGTTGTCCATTGCATTGTACTTGATGGTGAAGAGTAGCCGCTAGTAACTGCTTTTCCTTTTGGAAGTTCAGTTTCATACCAAGTGTCATTCTTGATCATGGCTCCAATTTCATCTCCAACAGATTCTTTCCACTCATCATGCTCCATAGCTTCTTCATAAGTCTTTGGAACATATTCCTGATCCAGATTGGTGATGAAAGCTACATGGTCTTGTGGATAGCTTGCAAAGCATACATCAGGTCTGGTGATTGTTAGATAGATCAGCTTGCCCACCATTCTTCTATACTTCTTGACATCATCAAATGGAGTAGATTCATACTCTCGCAGCACCTTGTAACCTTCTTCCAAAGGAGTCTTGGCCTGTCTACTTCCAAGGTTTCCTGCCTCATTTAAAATATCAAGTGTGTACTTCCTTTGAGATAAAAATAGCCCCTCTTGAGGCAGATTTCAATCCCAAGAAAGTACTTCAACTCCCCAAGTCTTTGATATCAAAAGCATTTTAAGAAAGGTTTTAGTTGAGAGAATACCTTCCTTGTTGCTACCAGTGATAATAATGTCATCCACATAGACTAGGATCACCACAATACCTTGCTTGCTGGTTAGAGTGAAGAGAGTGTGATCAGCTTCTGATTTGACAAATCCTCTCCCATTTAGTGTGGTGCTCAGCTTATGATACCAGGCCCTTGGAGATTGCTTCAACCCATATATAGTTTTTTCAATCTCAAAACATTTCCTGGCTTCACTAGATGCTCTAGACCAGGAGGTGGGAGCATGTATACCTCATCTTCCAAGCTTGACCATATACTCTCATTCTCAGGTCAAGCTTGAGGGGAGTGTTGGAATAAAGATAAATAAAGCTGGATCTGATGAGAGATCAAGCAAAACCAGAGCAAGCAAATGAAGCATCCAGAACAGGCAGATTTGAATCTGTTTGTACAGTCTTAGAGTGCAAGTAACCTAGAGTGTCTTGGAAGTCAAGGCAAGTGGGAAACTCGTCCAGCTGAGTCTTCTGAAGCAGATTTGAAGTTTAAAAGGGTATCAGACCGTTGGAGAGAGTTCAGGCAAGTTTGGAATTAAATAGAGTAAAAGTCACATGTGCATAAGAGGATGAGCCTGCTGTCACTTTCACTCAACCAGACTGTGCCCATCTCTCCCTCCTGTCACTCTCACTCCCTCTGGTCGAGATTCACCTTGGCTGCATCCTCCTGGCTCCATTAGAAACCCCACAATAATATTAGTTTAGTAGATTTGTACTTTATGATTTGTTTAATACCTGAAATGGAGAGATATCCTTGAGAACTTTGGTGGGGATTCTGTTGATTAGATAACATGCAGATACCACAGCATCTCCCCAAAATCTCTTTGGAACATTGGTGTGGAACATCATGCTTCTTGCAACCTCCATAAGGTGGCGATTTTCCTCTCAGCCACTCCATTCTGTTGTGGTGTGTATGGGCAGCTTGTCTGGTGGATAATCCCATGTTTTGCTAAGTGTTGTTTGAAGGCATTGCTAATGTACTTCCCCATTATCAGACCTAAAAATTTTGATCTTGGAATTGAAGTGGTTAGTTACATAGTTCTGAAAGTTTATAAAAGCTTCTAAAAGCTTCTAAAACTCTATCTTTACTTTGAATCAGAGTGAGCCAGGTATATTTGGATTTCTCATCTATGAATGTCACAAAGTATTTATGGTTCTCTCTAGAAACACAAGGTGCAGTCCAAACATCAGAGTGAACTAGATCAAAGCAATTCTCATAAATAGTCATAGATGAAGGAAAACAGATTTATGATGTTTACCAAGGATACAGGCCTCACAAGGTTCATTTTGCAAAGATAGACTAGGTAACATCAATTTTAAAGCATGAGAATGAGGGTGGCCTAATCTAGCATGCCATAACACATCATTAGCTAAAACAAAGAATTAAAAGCATAAGTAGAATCTGATAACAGCTTGGTATCTTCAAGAAAATACAGCTCTCCCTTGCTCACACCTTTGCCCAGCATCTTACTGGTCTTAATATCCTGAAAGCACACATCATTAGGACTAAAAATAACATTACAATTAAGATCATTAGTTGCTCTTCTCACAGATAAAAGGTTAGATGCAAAGGCTGGCATGTAAAAGCTTGAGATTCCTTATCAAACAGATTCAGATTGCCTACTCCTTCTATTGGAATTTATCACCATTTGCAATCACAACACTTCCTAGAGCAGGTTTAATATCACTAATCAGTTTAGCATCCCTAATCATATGATGGGAAGCTCCTGAATCAATAATCAATGGCCTAGCAGTGTGAGATGCATTATGAATAGAATTTAAAGCATTAATTCTTTGGTTACCAGAGTTTGCATTGAGAGCCTTGATTAAGGCCTCAATGTCTGACTTCCTGATGAAGGCATCCTCATGAGATGGCAGTGGCAAGGTGTGGGAAGTGGAGCCACCAGTGTGGGTTGTAGAGATCAAGGCTCTCATCATTTCCTAGGCATGGAACTTGAAGTTGGCTGCTCCTGAGCTCTTGCTTCCTGTGCTCTGGCCTGGTTGTATTTGTTGGCTGAGACTGGCCTGAGATGAGGATGGAGGATCCAGCAATTGGTTTTGGAGTGGCCATTGTACTTGCAATGCTCACAAGTTACTGACTTGTCTCCTCCACCTCTTGGTTTGAAGTAAGCTTTGTTAGCTGCAGCATTCTCCACCTTCTCAGCCTTGTGTGCCATAGATAAGTCTCCTTTTCCACCACCAAATAGTCCATCTGAGCCTATCTCCTTTTGTAGCTGAGCACAAACCTCATCATAGCTTGAAGTTCCTTTTCTCTCAAGATGTGTCTGACCACATCATTAAAGCTGGACTGAGTGTGAAAAACAGTCCAAAGACCTTGTCTTGCTCACGCAGGCTTCAAGAGTTCAGGATCACTGGAGCTTGGTCTTAACATCTCTAGCTCAGACCAAAGTTGGCTATACTTCCCAAGGTGTTTGGTGAAGTCTCCATCTTCTTGCTGCAAGGTGTTGATGGCTCTCGAGAGAGAGAGAGAGAGAGAGAGAGAGAGAGAGAGAGAGAGAGAGAGAGAGAGAGAGAGAGAGAGAGAGAGAGAGAGAGAGAGAGAGAGAGAGAGAGAGAGAGAGAGAGAGAGAGAGAGAGAGAGAGAGAGAGAGAGAGAGAGAGAGAGAGAGAGAGAGAGAGAGAGAGAGAGAGAGAGAGAGAGAGAGAGAGAGAGAGAGAGAGAGAGAGAGAGAGAGAGAGAGAGAGAGAGAGAGAGAGAGAGAGAGAGAGAGAGAGAGAGAGAGAGAGAGAGAGAGAGAGAGAGAGAGAGAGAGAGAGAGAGAGAGAGAGAGAGAGAGAGAGAGAGAGAGAGAGAGAGAGAGAGAGAGAGAGAGAGAGAGAGAGAGAGAGAGAGAGAGAGAGAGAGAGAGAGAGAGAGAGAGAGAGAGAGAGAGAGAGAGAGAGAGAGAGAGAGAGAGAGAGAGAGAGAGAGAGAGAGAGAGAGAGAGAGAGAGAGAGAGAGAGAGAGAGAGAGAGAGAGAGAGAGAGAGAGAGAGAGAGAGAGAGAGAGAGAGAGAGAGAGAGAGAGAGAGAGAGAGAGAGAGAGAGAGAGAGAGAGAGAGAGAGAGAGAGAGAGAGAGAGAGAGAGAGAGAGAGAGAGAGAGAGAGAGAGAGAGAGAGAGAGAGAGAGAGAGAGAGAGAGAGAGAGAGAGAGAGAGAGAGAGAGAGAGAGAGAGAGAGAGAGAGAGAGAGAGAGAGAGAGAGAGAGAGAGAGAGAGAGAGAGAGAGAGAGAGAGAGAGAGAGAGAGAGAGAGAGAGAGAGAGAGAGAGAGAGAGAGAGAGAGAGAGAGAGAGAGAGAGAGAGAGAGAGAGAGAGAGAGAGAGAGAGAGAGAGAGAGAGAGAGAGAGAGAGAGAGAGAGAGAGAGAGAGAGAGAGAGAGAGAGAGAGAGAGAGAGAGAGAGAGAGAGAGAGAGAGAGAGAGAGAGAGAGAGAGAGAGAGAGAGAGAGAGAGAGAGAGAGAGAGAGAGAGAGAGAGAGAGAGAGAGAGAGAGAGAGAGAGAGAGAGAGAGAGAGAGAGAGAGAGAGAGAGAGAGAGAGAGAGAGAGAGAGAGAGAGAGAGAGAGAGAGAGAGAGAGAGAGAGAGAGAGAGAGAGAGAGAGAGAGAGAGAGAGAGAGAGAGAGAGAGAGAGAGAGAGAGAGAGAGAGAGAGAGAGAGAGAGAGAGAGAGAGAGAGAGAGAGAGAGAGAGAGAGAGAGAGAGAGAGAGAGAGAGAGAGAGAGAGAGAGAGAGAGAGAGAGAGAGAGAGAGAGAGAGAGAGAGAGAGAGAGAGAGAGAGAGAGAGAGAGAGAGAGAGAGAGAGAGAGAGAGAGAGAGAGAGAGAGAGAGAGAGAGAGAGAGAGAGAGAGAGAGAGAGAGAGAGAGAGAGAGAGAGAGAGAGAGAGAGAGAGAGAGAGAGAGAGAGAGAGAGAGAGAGAGAGAGAGAGAGAGAGAGAGAGAGAGAGAGAGAGAGAGAGAGAGAGAGAGAGAGAGAGAGAGAGAGAGAGAGAGAGAGAGAGAGAGAGAGAGAGAGAGAGAGAGAGAGAGAGAGAGAGAGAGAGAGAGAGAGAGAGAGAGAGAGAGAGAGAGAGAGAGAGAGAGAGAGAGAGAGAGAGAGAGAGAGAGAGAGAGAGAGAGAGAGAGAGAGAGAGAGAGAGAGAGAGAGAGAGAGAGAGAGAGAGAGAGAGAGAGAGAGAGAGAGAGAGAGAGAGAGAGAGAGAGAGAGAGAGAGAGAGAGAGAGAGAGAGAGAGAGAGAGAGAGAGAGAGAGAGAGAGAGAGAGAGAGAGAGAGAGAGAGAGAGAGAGAGAGAGAGAGAGAGAGAGAGAGAGAGAGAGAGAGAGAGAGAGAGAGAGAGAGAGAGAGAGATACTTTCCTTGATTAATTCTGTGACATGTTACAAGTTTAAATAGGCAAGTTGCAGTTAGCATAAGAATGATAAACAAATAAACTCATAAACAAAGAAAAGAATAAACTAATGATGCTCTGAGTGGGGAAGGGACAGGTGAGAAACGGCTCCTTCCCCTTAAGTGGAACATGTGATCTTCCCATATTTGAATTCAACTTGCAGCCTGAAGCTTCCAACGGATCTCTTGACTGCTGACCTCTCCTTTGTTGATTTAAACCAATGCCTTGCCTTCCAAACTAAGCTAGGTCTCCTTTGCTTGCTTGTAGGTCAAGCTTGAGGAGGGTAATGGAGAGCACTCCTGAAGGTTGAAGTCGCCTATTTCCTCACCAGAGATCAGAAATGGAGTTCACTCGATCATAATTGGAGTTTGCAAGTGGTGGAGTTCACTTTTGCAATACTTATGGCTAACCGATCAAAGAAGCCATCTAGAACCCATTGCAACCATGTGATTGAGCGTGTGATTGAGCTTCCATGATCTGGACTGTGTCTTACCTGATGCCAAGAGGGTGGAAAGGAAGTACACTCAAGAGAAAAGACCACCACTCAAGCCATGAGGGCAGTGGTTTCAAGGCATTGGTGATCATTGGCTCTCATCTTCCAAGCTTGACCATATACTCTCATTCTCAGGTCAAGCTTGAGGAGGGTAATGGAGAGCACTCCTGAAGGTTGAAGTCGCCTATTTCCTCACCAGAGATCAGAAATGGAGTTCACTCGATCATAATTGGAGTTTGCAAGTGGTGGAGTTCACTTTGCAATACTTATGGCTAACCGATCAAAGAAGCCATCTAGAACCCATTGCAACCATGTGATTGAGCGTGTGATTGAGCTTCCATGATCTGGACTGTGTCTTACCTGATGCCAAGAGGGTGGAAAGGAAGTACACTCAAGAGAAAAGACCACCACTCAAGCCATGAGGGCAGTGGTTTCAAGGCATTGGTGATCATTGGCTCTCATCTTCCAAGCTTGACCATATACTCTCATTCTCAGGTCAAGCTTGAGGAGGGTAATGGAGAGCACTCCTGAAGGTTGAAGTCGCCTATTTCCTCACCAGAGATCAGAAATGGAGTTCACTCGATCATAATTGGAGTTTGCAAGTGGTGGAGTTCACTTTGCAATACTTATGGCTAACCGATCAAAGAAGCCATCTAGAACCCATTGCAACCATGTGATTGAGCGTGTGATTGAGCTTCCATGATCTGGACTGTGTCTTACCTGATGCCAAGAGGGTGGAAAGGAAGTACACTCAAGAGAAAAGACCACCACTCAAGCCATGAGGGCAGTGGTTTCAAGGCATTGGTGATCATTGGCTCTCATCTTCCAAGCTTGACCATATACTCTCATTCTCAGGTCAAGCTTGAGGAGGGTAATGGAGAGCACTCCTGAAGGTTGAAGTCGCCTATTTCCTCACCAGAGATCAGAAATGGAGTTCACTCGATCATAATTGGAGTTTGCAAGTGGTGGAGTTCACTTTGCAATACTTATGGCTAACCGATCAAAGAAGCCATCTAGAACCCATTGCAACCATGTGATTGAGCGTGTGATTGAGCTTCCATGATCTGGACTGTGTCTTACCTGATGCCAAGAGGGTGGAAAGGAAGTACACTCAAGAGAAAAGACCACCACTCAAGACATGAAGACATGTATTGACATGAAGACATGTATTGACATGAAGACATGTATTGACATGAAGACATGTATTGACATGAAGACATGTATTGACATGAAGACATGTATTGACATGAAGACATGTATTGACATGAAGACATGTATTGACATGAAGACATGTATTGACATGAAGACATGTATTGACATGAAGACATGTATTGACATGAAGACATGTATTGACATGAAGACATGTATTGACATGAAGACATGTATTGACATGAAGACATGTATTGACATGAAGACATGTATTGACATGAAGACATGTATTGACATGAAGACATGTATTGACATGAAGACATGTATTGACATGAAGACATGTATTGACATGAAGACATGTATTGACATGAAGACATGTATTGACATGAAGACATGTATTGACATGAAGACATGTATTGACATGAAGACATGTATTGACATGAAGACATGTATTGACATGAAGACATGTATTGACATGAAGACATGTATTGACATGAAGACATGTATTGACATGAAGACATGTATTGACATGAAGACATGTATTGACATGAAGACATGTATTGACATGAAGACATGTATTGACATGAAGACATGTATTGACATGAAGACATGTATTGACATGAAGACATGTATTGACATGAAGACATGTATTGACATGAAGACATGTATTGACATGAAGACATGTATTGACATGAAGACATGTATTGACATGAAGACATGTATTGACATGAAGACATGTATTGACATGAAGACATGTATTGACATGAAGACATGTATTGACATGAAGACATGTATTGACATGAAGACATGTATTGACATGAAGACATGTATTGACATGAAGACATGTATTGACATGAAGACATGTATTGACATGAAGACATGTATTGACATGAAGACATGTATTGACATGAAGACATGTATTGACATGAAGACATGTATTGACATGAAGACATGTATTGACATGAAGACATGTATTGACATGAAGACATGTATTGACATGAAGACATGTATTGACATGAAGACATGTATTGACATGAAGACATGTATTGACATGAAGACATGTATTGACATGAAGACATGTATTGACATGAAGACATGTATTGACATGAAGACATGTATTGACATGAAGACATGTATTGACATGAAGACATGTATTGACATGAAGACATGTATTGACATGAAGACATGTATTGACATGAAGACATGTATTGACATGAAGACATGTATTGACATGAAGACATGTATTGACATGAAGACATGTATTGACATGAAGACATGTATTGACATGAAGACATGTATTGACATGAAGACATGTATTGACATGAAGACATGTATTGACATGAAGACATGTATTGACATGAAGACATGTATTGACATGAAGACATGTATTGACATGAAGACATGTATTGACATGAAGACATGTATTGACATGAAGACATGTATTGACATGAAGACATGTATTGACATGAAGACATGTATTGACATGAAGACATGTATTGACATGAAGACATGTATTGACATGAAGACATGTATTGACATGAAGACATGTATTGACATGAAGACATGTATTGACATGAAGACATGTATTGACATGAAGACATGTATTGACATGAAGACATGTATTGACATGAAGACATGTATTGACATGAAGACATGTATTGACATGAAGACATGTATTGACATGAAGACATGTATTGACATGAAGACATGTATTGACATGAAGACATGTATTGACATGAAGACATGTATTGACATGAAGACATGTATTGACATGAAGACATGTATTGACATGAAGACATGTATTGACATGAAGACATGTATTGACATGAAGACATGTATTGACATGAAGACATGTATTGACATGAAGACATGTATTGACATGAAGACATGTATTGACATGAAGACATGTATTGACATGAAGACATGTATTGACATGAAGACATGTATTGACATGAAGACATGTATTGACATGAAGACATGTATTGACATGAAGACATGTATTGACATGAAGACATGTATTGACATGAAGACATGTATTGACATGAAGACATGTATTGACATGAAGACATGTATTGACATGAAGACATGTATTGACATGAAGACATGTATTGACATGAAGACATGTATTGACATGAAGACATGTATTGACATGAAGACATGTATTGACATGGAGTCATGGAGATAGAAGAAAAGAGATGCATCAGGCGTGTAAAAGAAGATGACTTGGTGTAGACTCCATTCCGTACAGCCTTGACACACAAGGAAGCCAATACAACCTAGCTTACCTTGGAAGGCAAGGCAGAGAGTTCAAACTCGTCCAGCTTGTGCTCAAGAGTCAATCAGACCGTTGGCAAAGATCAGAGGCAAGTTGGAGTTTTAAATTGGCCAAAGTCACATGTTCCATTTAGAGGAGAGAGGAGGAGAGAACCGTTCAGGTGTTGTCACTTTCAGCCTAGTTTGCAACACATTTCTTTAGTATTATTCTCTTTGTTTGTATCCCATCTCTCTGCCTTTAAATATTGTAACATTGTGAACTGAATAATCTAAGGAAATCATATCCTTCTTTTCTTATTACTTTGCAAACTCTCTCTCTCTCTCACGAGCTCATCTCTCTCTCTCCTGTTCTTCATTGTTCTTCACTCTGTTCTTCATTTTCTTTCATGGTATCAGAGCTTTAAGCTCTTGAGAACCTCAATCACTTCCGCAAACACTCTTTACTTACCTTTCTCTTCAGATTCATCTTGTTATTTTCTTAAAAATCTCTCCAAATTTCTTTTATCCAGTGGGTAATAAAACTCTGTTCTTGAGTGTTCTTGGCTGTACTCACTCTGTTCTGTCTCTATTTCATTTTCTTGAGAGTTTATCTTGATTCTAGACTTAAGTTCTCTCATTTCCAGAGCTTAATTCTCTCAAATCCAGCCTTGAAAATTCAAAATTGTTCTTGGCGCCTGTTGTAAGAAATGGAGCACCACAGAGCTGTTCTTATCCCATGTACACTCAAGGGACCAGGAAACTACATCACCTGGTCCAGGATGACCAGAGCAGCCCTTGGAGGAAGAGGTCTTTGGGAGCATGTTATCTCAAGTTCAGCTCCAAAGCAGATCACCCAAGGAGAAGATGGCAAGGAGATTGTAGTGGTAGATGAAGGCAAATGGGGTCAGGAAGATCTCATGGTGCTGTCTATCTTGCATAGCTCTCTTGATGGTCCACTTATGGACACTTACTCACACTGTACAACTCCAAAACAGTTGTGGGATACTCTGCAAAGAGTGTATGGTAACACTTCAAACCTTACCAGGATCTATGAAGTGAAGAGAGCCATTAACACCTTGCAGCAAGAAGAAGGAGACTTCACCAAACACCTTGGGAAGTATAGCCAGCTTTGGTCTGAGCTGGAGATGCTAAGGCCAAGCTCCAATGACCCTGAGACACTTGAAGCCAGGCGTGAGCAAGACAAGATCTTTGGACTGCTCTTCACACTCAGCCCAAACTTCAATGATGTGGTCAGACACATTTTAAGAGAAAAGGAGCTTCCAAGCTATGATGAGGTATGTGCTCAGCTACAAAAGGAGATAGGCTCAGATGGACTCTTTGGAGGTGGAAAGGGAGACTTATCCATGGCACATAAGGTGGAGAAGGTGGAGAGTGCTTCAGCTAACAAGGCTCACTTCAAGCCAAGAGGAGGAGGAGACAAATCAGTAACTTGTGAGCATTGCAAGTACAAAGGCCACTCCAAAACCAACTGCTGGATTCTTCATCCTCATCTCAGGCCAGCTTCAGCAAATAAATATAACCAGACCAGAGTCCATGAAGCAAGAGCTCAGGAGCATCCAGCACCCAGCTACATGCGCATGGGAAATGATGGAAGAGCCTTGACCTCTACAACCCACACTGGTGGATCCACCTCTCACGCCTTATCTCAACCATCTCAGGAGGAAACATTCATCAGGAAGTCAGACTTTGAGGCCTTGATCAAGGCTCTCAATGCAAACTCTGGTAACCAAAGTATTAATGCTTTAAATTCTATTCATAATGCATCTCACACTGCTAGGCCATTGATCATTGATTCAGGAGCTTCTCATCATATGATTAGGGATGCTAAACTGATTAGTGATATTAAACCTGCCCTAGGAAGTGTTGTAATTGCAAATGGTGATAGGATTCCAATAGAAGGAGTAGGAAATCTGAATCTGTTTGATAAAGAATCTCAAGCTTTTTACATGCCAGCCTTTGCTTCTAATCTTTTATCTGTGAAAAGAGCAACTAATGATTTAAATTGCAATGTTATTTTTAGTCCTAATGATGTGTGCTTTCAGGATATTAAGACCAGTAAGATGCTGGGCAAAGGTGTAAGCAAGGGAGAGCTGTATTTCCTTGAAGATACCAAGCTTAGATCAGATTCTACTTATGCTTTTAATTCTGCTTCTGTTTTAGCTAATGATGTGTTATGGCATGCTAGATTAGGCCACCCCCATTCTCATGCTTTAAAATTGATGTTCCCTGATCTATCTTTGCAAAATGAAACTTGTGAGGCTTGTATTCTTGGTAAACATCATAAATCAGTATTTCCTTCATCTATGACTATCTATGAGAATTGTTTTGATTTAGTTCATTCTGATGTTTGGACTTCACCTTGTGTTTCTAGAGAAAATCATAAATATTTTGTGACATTCATAGATGAGAAATCAAAATATACTTGGCTCACACTGATTAAAAGCAAAGATAGGGTCCTAGAAGCTTTTATAAACTTCCAAAACTATGTCACTAACCATTTCAACTCCAAGATAAAAATTTTAGGTCTGATAATGGGGGAGAATACACTAGCCATGCCTTCACACAACACTTAGCAAAACATGGTATTATTCACCAGACCAGCTGCCCATACACACCACAACAAAATGGAGTGGCTGAGAGGAAAAATCGCCATCTTATGGAGGTTGCAAGGAGCATGATGTTTCACACCAATGTCCCAAAGAGATTTTGGGGAGATGCTGTGGTTTCTGCATGCTATCTTATCAACAGGATTCCTACCAAAGTCCTCAAAGATGTCTCTCCATTTCAGGTATTAAACAAGACTCAGCCTCCCATAGATCATTTATGTGTTTGGGTGTGTGTGCTATGTATTGGTACCAGGTGAACAAAGGAACAAGCTTGATCCCAAGAGTATCAAAGCTATGTTCATAGGATACTCTCACACACAGAAAGGATACAAGTGTTATGTACCAGATTCAAGAAGAGTGATGGTCTCAAGGGATGTGAAGTTTGTAGAATCAAAGGGGTACTATAGTGAGAAGAGCTGGGAAAGTCTTAGAGATCTCTCACAGGAACCATCTGATAGGGCAAACAACCTGAGAACCATTCTGGAGAGTTTAGGCATTACTCAGCCTAGGGGCAGTGAGGCGCCTAGAACCACTCCATCACCACCAGTTGCTGTCAACAATGAAGAAGCAGCACCAAGTGTGGAACCAGTCCATCCTGATCCTGAGGGGGGCAATGAGCATGAACCAACACCAGAAGCACCAGAAGATGGTTCAGCTCCAGTTCATGATCAAGATGGAGCAGAATCTGATCAGTCTAGTGATGATCAGTGTGATGGTGATCAAGGACAGGAAGAGGCAGTGATAGAGGAGCAGATTCAGCCATTAAGAAGAAGTACCAGAGTGAGAAAAGATCCATCAAATTGGATTAACACCAGAGTATATTTCAACAGCAATGCAGTAGCTCATCCTATCCAGGCAGCCTGCTCCTTTGCTAGTTACCCTCAAGAGCATGTAGCCTTCATCACCAATCTGGATCAAGATTATGTTCCAAAGACTTATGAAGAAGCTATGGAGCATGATGAGTGGAGAGGTTCTGTTGGAGATGAAGTTGGAGCCATGATCAAGAATGATACTTGGTATGAGACTGAGCTTCCTAAAGGAAAGAAAGCAGTCACTAGCCGCCTACTTTTCACCATCAAGTACAATGCAAATGGACAACCAGAGAGGAAGAAGACAAGACTAGTGGCAAGGGGATACACTCAAGTCTATGGAGAAGACTACCTAGACACATTTGCACCAGTAGCTAAACTCCACACCATAAGGATCCTACTTTCAGTTGCTGTGAACTTGGAATGGGATTTATGGCAGATGGATGTCAAAAATGCCTTTCTTCAAGGTGAGCTAGAAGATGAGGTCTACATGAGACCACCACCTGGTATGGAGGACATGGTCAAGCCTGGAAATGTCCTAAGATTGAAGAAAGCTATCTATGGATTAAAGCAATCACCAAGAGCCTGGTATCACAAGTTGAGTACAACCCTCAATGGAAAAGGGTTTGTTAAATCAGAACCTGATCACACACTCTTCACCCTCACCAGCAAGCAAGGGATTGTGGCAGTTCTAATTTATGTAGATGATATCATCATCACAGGAAATGACAAGGAAGGTATCATCTCAACTAAAGCTTTTCTTAAATCTGCTTTTGATATTAAAGATTTGGTGAGTTAAAGTACTTTCTAGGGATAGAAATATGCCGCCTAAAGAGGGGCTCTTCCTATCTCAAAGAAAGTACACACTTGATATCTTAAGTGAGGCAGGAAAGCTTAAAGAAAGAACAGCCAAGACACCACTAGAAGAAGGGTACAAGGTCTTGCGTGAGGGGGAGTTTGAAGATGAACCATTTGGAGACTTCAAACTCTATAGGAAAATGGTTGGGAAGCTGATCTATCTTACCATCACAAGACCAGATATTTGCTTTGCAGTGAACCAAGTCAGTCAGCATATGCAAGCCCCTAAAGTTCATCATTGGAATATGTTCCAAAGACTTATGAAGAAGCTATGGAGCATGATGAGTGGAGAGGTTCTGTTGGAGATGAAGTTGGAGCCATGATCAAGAATGATACTTGGTATGAGACTGAGCTTCCTAAAGGAAAGAAAGCAGTCACTAGTCAGCCTACTTTTCACCATCAAGTACAATGCAAATGGACAACCAGAGAGGAAGAAGACAAGACTAGTGGCAAGGGGATACACTCAAGTCTATGGAGAAGACTACCTAGACACATTTGCACCAGTAGCTAAACTCCACACCATAAGGATCCTACTTTCAGTTGCTGTGAACTTGGAGTGGGATTTATGGCAGATGGATGTCAAAAATGCCTTTCTTCAAGGTGAGCTAGAAGATGAGGTCTACATGAGACCACCACCTGGTATGGAGGACATGGTCAAGCCTGGAAATGTCCTAAGATTGAAGAAAGCTATCTATGGATTAAAGCAATCACCAAGAGCCTGGTATCACAAGTTGAGTACAACCCTCAATGGAAAAGGGTTTGTTAAATCAGAACCTGATCACACACTCTTCACCCTCACCAGCAAGCAAGGGATTGTGGCAGTTCTAATTTATGTAGATGATATCATCATCACAGGAAATGACAAGGAAGGTATCATCTCAACTAAAGCTTTTCTTAAATCTGCTTTTGATATTAAAGATTTGGTGAGTTAAAGTACTTTCTAGGGATAGAAATATGCCGCCTAAAGAGGGGCTCTTCCTATCTCAAAGAAAGTACACACTTGATATCTTAAGTGAGGCAGGAAAGCTTAAAGAAAGAACAGCCAAGACACCACTAGAAGAAGGGTACAAGGTCTTGCGTGAGGGGGAGTTTGAAGATGAACCATTTGGAGACTTCAAACTCTATAGGAAAATGGTTGGGAAGCTGATCTATCTTACCATCACAAGACCAGATATTTGCTTTGCAGTGAACCAAGTCAGTCAGCATATGCAAGCCCCTAAAGTTCATCATTGGAATATGGTGGAAAGAATTCTAAGATATCTAAGGGAAGCTCCTGGTCAAGGTGTATGGATGGGTTGCAACAAGAGCACAGAGATTGTAGGATACTGTGATGCAGATTGGGCAGGTGATAGAGTAGACAGGAGGTCTACAACAGGCTATTGCACCTTCATAGGAGGCAATCTAGTTACTTGGAAGAGCAAGAAGCAGAAGGTGGTATCATGTTCAAGTGCTGAAGCAGAATATAGAGCCATGAGGAAGCTGACAAGTGAGCTCATTTGGATCAGAAACTTGCTAAGGGACTTGGGCATAGAGACAACAGAACCAATCACAATGCACTGTGATAACCAGGCAGCCATTCATATAGCTTCAAACTCAGTGTTTCATGAGAGAACAAAGCATATTGAAGTGGATTGTCACAAGGTTAGACAGGCAGTAGAGCAAAAGATCATCCTACCTTGCTACACTAAAAGTGAAGACCAGCTAGCTGATATCTTCACCAAAGGAGCAAGCACCAAAGTCTGTGAGTCCATCCATCCAAGATTGGGGCTCATAGATTTGGCTAGATCATGATCTCCTTAAGCCATGAAGCATCTACTCTTTTTCCTCTTGTGTGTTTTTGTCCCATTGGGTTTTTCACACAAAAGGTTTTAATGAGGGATGTCTTCATGGGTTCCAAGCTTGACCAATATCTATGGTCAAGTTTGAGGGGGAGTATTGACATGAAGACATGTATTGACATGGAGTCATGGAGATAGAAGAAAAAGAGATGCATCAGGCGGTAAAAGAAGATGACTTGGTGTAGACTCCATTCCGCACAGCCTTGACACACAAGGAAGCCAATACAACCTAGCTTACCTTGGAAGGCAAGGCAGAGAGTTCAAACTCGTCCAGCTTGTGCTCAAGAGTCAATCAGACCGTTGGCAAAGATCAGAGGCAAGTTGGAGTTTTAAATTGGCCAAAGTCACATGTTCCATTTAGAGGAGAGAGGAGGAGAGAACCGTTCAGGTGTTGTCACTTTCAGCCTAGTTTGCAACACATTTCTTTAGTATTATTCTCTTTGTTTGTATCCCATCTCTGCCTTTAAATATTGTAACATTGTGAACTGAATAATCTAAGGAAATCATATCCTTCTTTTCTTATTACTTTGCAAACTCTCTCTCTCTCACGAGCTCATCTCTCTCTCCTGTTCTTCATTGTTCTTCACTCTGTTCTTCATTGTTCTTCACTCTGTTCTTCATTTTCTCTGGTTCCAAACTCTCTCAGACTCTCAATCTCTATTCTCTCTTGTTACTCACGAAATTACTCTCTTGGATACTCACTGAAACTCTCATACTCTCTTACTCTCAATTGCTTACTCTTTGATTCTCTCTTAGTCTTTTACTCTCTCCATCTCTTACACTCGCCCATACTCTGTTTCTATTACTCTCTCACATCATATTGACTCTTTTCTCACATGGTATCAGAGCTTTAAGCTCCTGAAAACCAGAAACACTTCCATAAATCATTTCTGTTCAAATCTCTCTTTAAAACTCTGTTTCTGTTCATCCTTGTATCCTCTGGTCCAAAGCTTTTCCAAAGGGAAGAAGCTCACCAGAACTCAAGATAAAGGAGTACTTTAGTTTCTGAAGTCAAGGCAAGTGGGAAACTCGTCCAGCTGAGTCTTCTGAAGCAGATTTGAATCTGTTTGTACAGTCTTGGAGTGCAAGTAACCTAGAGTGTCTTGGAAGTCAAGGCAAGTGGGAAACTCGTCCAGCTGAGTCTTCTGAAGCAGATTTGAATCTGTTTGTACAGTCTTGGAGTGCAAGTAACCTAGAGTGTCTTGGAAGTCAAGGCAAGTGGGAAACTCGTCCAGCTGAGTCTTCTGAAGCAGATTTGAATCTGTTTGTACAGTCTTGGAGTGCAAGTAACCTAGAGTGTCTTGGAAGTCAAGGCAAGTGGGAAACTCGTCCAGCTGAGTCTTCTGAAGCAGATTTGAATCTGTTTGTACAGTCTTGGAGTGCAAGTAACCTAGAGTGTCTTGGAAGTCAAGGCAAGTGGGAAACTCGTCCAGCTGAGTCTTCTGAAGCAGATTTGAATCTGTTTGTACAGTCTTGGAGTGCAAGTAACCTAGAGTGTCTTGGAAGTCAAGGCAAGTGGGAAACTCGTCCAGCTGAGTCTTCTGAAGCAGATTTGAAGTTTAAAAGGGTATCAGACCGTTGGAGAGAGTTTAGGCAAGTTTGGAATTAAATAGAGTAAAAGTCACATGTGCATAAGAGGATGAGCCTGCTGTCACTTTCACTCAACCAGACTGTGCCCATCTCTCCCTCCTGTCACTCTCACTCCCTCTGGTCGAGATTCACCTTGGCTGCATCCTCCTGGCTCCATTAGAAACCCCACAATAATATTAGTTTAGTAGATTTGTACTTTATGATTTGTTTAATACCTTGCAAGTTGTAATCTGGCTATAAAGCCACCATTGTACACAATTTGTAACCTCAAGCAAAGAGGAGTTCTCTTTCTTCATTTTCTCTGGTTCCAAACTCTCTCAGACTCTCAATCTCTATTCTCTCTTGTTACTCACGAAATTACTCTCTTGGATACTCACTGAAACTCTCATACTCTCTTACTCTCAATTGCTTACTCTTTGATTCTCTCTTAGTCTTTTACTCTCTCCATCTCTTACACTCGCCCATACTCTGTTTCTATTACTCTCTCACATCATATTGACTCTTTTCTCACATGGTATCAGAGCTTTAAGCTCCTGAAAACCAGAAACACTTCCGCAAATCATTTCTGTTCAAATCTCTCTTTAAAACTCTGTTTCTGTTCATCCTTGTATCCTCTGGTCCAAAGCTTTTCCAAAAGGGAAGAAGCTCACCAGAACTCAAGATAAAGGAGTACTTTAGTTTCTAGAACTCAAGAAGGCTTAAGCTCAGTCCAGCAAGCCTCACCAATGTTCAGTTTCAAGCTCAGCTTCTTGCAAACCAGTGGGTGCTCTCTATTATCCATTGGTCCAAAAATCTCCAAGATGAAGAAGACAGGAGTTGGGGAGATTCCAGTGAAGCTCAAATGTCCAAACAATCATCTATGGGTCATAATTATGAAGAAAAACCCAGGAGGCAGTGATGTTTGGAGCCATATCTCAAATGAAGCTCAATGGCAAATCTGCAAAAGTTCTGCTCATGGTGATGAATGGCGACCAGAAGCTCTTTCTCTATCCAAGGAAGCTGGAGGAGAGGAGGGCGCCACAATACATTCTCAGTAAGCCCCCATGGGCTGGAGGTTCAAGAAACCAGCTCAGGTTTCTTGTTTGTAAGCATGACCTCCTTTCTTTGTATGAGCATTGTGTCAACTTGTTGGATTTATCTATCCTCTGCCTTAGGAAAGTTATTAAACTTGCTTAAGTTGTCTAGATGAATCTCTGGTTTGTTTGGTATTCTTGGGACAGGTTCAAGTTGCTAGAGTTGTTGAACCTAGTTTCTGTCCCATGATACTTATGATGTTTGTGTTATCTCTGGTCTAAGTGAGTTGCTTAGTATCAGCTTCTGTCTTGTTGCATTGCTAAAGGTCTAGGAGAGTTTCCTGATCTTGTACTGCATTCATGTGTTGCATAAAGAGATTGATGAGTTGTCTAGTCTCTGTGCTTGTCATTAAAATTGATAAAATAGCCTAATTGCCTTGTTATTGATGAGTTATCATACCTGAGCAGTTAGTGATGTTTATGTGCATGGAGTTGAACTGAATGAGTTGTTTAGATTCTTCTGTCCATTGCATTTTTCTCAAAACATTGGGATCAGACTTGGTGAGTTATCAAGGGCTGATCCTAGTGTGTGTGGTCTGATTCTTGCTGGAGTTTGAGTGATGTTTCAGGTACACAAGTGTTGTTCTCTGTCCATCATCAAATCAAGACAAAGAAGAAGATTTTGCCCATGCTGTTCAGAGCCTACACATGATGTATATTCCTGACCATGGAGAGATTGTTGGAGAAGAGGTCAGATGGTAATAAGTCTTGGTTGAGCCAGAACACGGCTGTCCTTTGAAGATACCTCAAGGATGATTGATGGAGAGGCAGACCAGAAGTTGACCAACCATCCACCAGGCTGGATCTTCTCATACCTTGTGTGTAGAAGTGGTGGAGTTCACTCTGATCATAATTGGAGTTTGCAAGTGGTGGAGTTCACTCTGATCATAATTGGAGTTTGCAAGTGGTGGAGTTCACTCTGATCATAATTGGAGTTTGCAAGTGGTGGAGTTCACTCTGATCATAATTGGAGTTTGCAAGTGGTGGAGTTCACTCTTGCAATACTTATTGCTAACCGGATCAAAGAAGCCATCTAGAGTATTCCTGAAGGTTCAAGTCGTCTATTTCCTCACCAGAGATCAGAAATGGAGTTCACTCTGATCATAATTGGAGTTTGCAAGTGGTGGAGTTCACTCTTGCAATACTTATTGCTAACCGGATCAAAGAAGCCATCTAGAGTATTCCTGAAGGTTCAAGTCGCCTATTTCCTCACCAGAGATCAGAAATGGAGTTCACTCTTGCAATACTTATTGCTAACCGGATCAAAGAAGCCATCTAGAACCCATTGCAACCATGTGATTGAGCGTGTGATTGAGCTTCCATGATCTGGACTGTGTCTTACCTGATGCCAAGAGGGTGGAAAGGAAGTACACTCAAGAGAAAAGACCACCACTCAAGCCAAGAGGGCAGTGGTTTCAAGGCATTGGTGATCATTGGCTCTCATCTTCCAAGCTTGACCATATACTCTCATTCTCAGGTCAAGCTTGAGGAGGGGTAATGGAGAGCATTCCTGAAGGTTCAAGTCGACTATTTCCTCACCAGAGATCAGAAATGGAGTTCACTCTGATCATAATTGGAGTTTGCAAGTGGTGGAGTTCACTCTTGCAATACTTATTGCTAACCGGATCAAAGAAGCCATCTAGAACCCATTGCAACCATGTGATTGAGCGTGTGATTGAGCTTCCATGATCTGGACTGTGTCTTACCTGATGCCAAGAGGGTGGAAAGGAAGTACACTCAAGAGAAAAGACCACCACTCAAGCCAAGAGGGCAGTGGTTTCAAGGCATTGGTGATCATTGGCTCTCATCTTCCAAGCTTGACCATATACTCTCATTCTCAGGTCAAGCTTGAGGAGGGGTGTTAAATGAGAAGCCAATGTCCATTCTTAAAGCCATTGCAAGGATTCAAGAAGACTCCAACCAGCATGGGATACTTGGCTTAGCAACAACAAGGCTGTCCATCTAGTGTGCCTTAAGAGAAGGTGCTAAAGAGGCTGATCAGAAGGTTGTAAAGTCCCCCCACCAAGTTGGAGACTCAAGAAGACAATGCAGTGGCTGCTGTGAAAAGGAATGGAGTGAGAGATTCAAGTCCACAAGCCAAGAAGGCAGACACTCCTCACCAACATTCCACAAATATGCAAGGGGAGTAACCAGTTCAATCTTTGAGTTTAAGTTTGAATGGTTTATGCCTTGAGAATTGATGCAAGTATTTATGCATTGTTTGAATCAGGTACTTGGAGCTCATAATGGAGAGTCTGGTCGTGGATCAAACCCTTTGATGATGGCAGGAGGTCAGAAGAAAGGGGAGACAAAGAACCAGCCACATGGAGAGTTCCAAGCAGATTTGAATCTGTTTGTACAGTCTTGGAGTGCAAGTAACCTAGAGTGTCTTGGAAGTCAAGGCAAGTGGGAAACTCGTCCAGCTGAGTCTTCTGAAGCAGATTTGAATCTGTTTGTACAGTCTTGGAGTGCAAGTAACCTAGAGTGTCTTGGAAGTCAAGGCAAGTGGGAAACTCGTCCAGCTGAGTCTTCTGAAGCAGATTTGAATCTGTTTGTACAGTCTTGGAGTGCAAGTAACCTAGAGTGTCTTGGAAGTCAAGGCAAGTGGGAAACTCGTCCAGCTGAGTCTTCTGAAGCAGATTTGAATCTGTTTGTACAGTCTTGGAGTGCAAGTAACCTAGAGTGTCTTGGAAGTCAAGGCAAGTGGGAAACTCGTCCAGCTGAGTCTTCTGAAGCAGATTTGAATCTGTTTGTACAGTCTTGGAGTGCAAGTAACCTAGAGTGTCTTGGAAGTCAAGGCAAGTGGGAAACTCGTCCAGCTGAGTCTTCTGAAGCAGATTTGAATCTGTTTGTACAGTCTTGGAGTGCAAGTAACCTAGAGTGTCTTGGAAGTCAAGGCAAGTGGGAAACTCGTCCAGCTGAGTCTTCTGAAGCAGATTTGAATCTGTTTGTACAGTCTTGGAGTGCAAGTAACCTAGAGTGTCTTGGAAGTCAAGGCAAGTGGGAAACTCGTCCAGCTGAGTCTTCTGAAGCAGATTTGAATCTGTTTGTACAGTCTTGGAGTGCAAGTAACCTAGAGTGTCTTGGAAGTCAAGGCAAGTGGGAAACTCGTCCAGCTGAGTCTTCTGAAGCAGATTTGAATCTGTTTGTACAGTCTTGGAGTGCAAGTAACCTAGAGTGTCTTGGAAGTCAAGGCAAGTGGGAAACTCGTCCAGCTGAGTCTTCTGAAGCAGATTTGAATCTGTTTGTACAGTCTTGGAGTGCAAGTAACCTAGAGTGTCTTGGAAGTCAAGGCAAGTGGGAAACTCGTCCAGCTGAGTCTTCTGAAGCAGATTTGAATCTGTTTGTACAGTCTTGGAGTGCAAGTAACCTAGAGTGTCTTGGAAGTCAAGGCAAGTGGGAAACTCGTCCAGCTGAGTCTTCTGAAGCAGATTTGAAGTTTAAAAAGGGTATCAGACCGTTGGAGAGATTTTAGGCAAGTTTGGAATTAAATAGAGTAAAAGTCACATGTGCATAAGAGGATGAGCCTGCTGTCACTTTCACTCAACCAGACTGTGCCCATCTCTCCCTCCTGTCACTCTCACTCCCTCTGGTCGAGATTCACCTTGGCTGCATCCTCCTGGCTCCATTAGAAACCCCACAATAATATTAGTTTAGTAGATTTGTACTTTATGATTTGTTTAATACCTTGCAAGTTGTAATCTGGCTATAAAGCCACCATTGTACACAATTTGTAACCTCAAGCAAAGAGGAGTTCTCTTTCTTCATTTTCTCTGGTTCCAAACTCTCTCAGACTCTCAATCTCTCTATTCTCTCTTGTTACTCACGAAATTACTCTCTTGGATACTCACTGAAACTCTCATACTCTCTTACTCTCAATTGCTTACTCTTTGATTCTCTCTTAGTCTTTTACTCTCTCCATCTCTTACACTCGCCCATACTCTGTTTCTATTACTCTCTCACATCATATTGACTCTTTTCTCACATGCAGTAGCTCATCCTATCCAGGCAGCCTGCTCCTTTGATAGTTATCCTCAAGAGCATGTAGCCTTCATCACCAATCTGGATCAAGATTATGTTCCAAAGTGGTGTAGCCATGACCAGAGACAAGGAGGAGGAGCTGAGTGAGAGTGATGAGGAAGAGCCAAGTGATGAACCAAGTGAAGAGATGACCTTAGAAGAAGGGAGTGAGGCTGATGATATTGAAGAGAACCAGCACCAGAGAGATGTATCAAGTGGACTAACCAATGTATGGAGTGGACCAGTGACTAGATCAAGACTGAGAGCACAAGAGAAGAGTCTCCATGCCTTGCTCCAAATCGTGGGGGTTGGTCCAAGGAAGGAAGATCAAGATAAACCAGCTTGTTGGTTCAATTTAATTGCAATGTAATTGGGCTGGGCTTATTTGGTTTTCATTTAATTTAAACCAAAGACAATTAGGATTTTATTAAACCAATTTCAATTGGATTAGGATTAGGATTAGAATTAGAATTAAACCAGCTTGGTTTACTTCTTAGGGTTTTGGCGACTTGTTAAAGCCAAGGGGGACGCCTTTTGTTTTCTCTAAACTTTTGAATCTAATGATTTACAGCAGCTTGGCTTGCTCTTGTCTCTTGCTTTCTCTGTTCAGCTAAAGGAACATTGATCTCACTTAAAGGAAGGAATTCCTAGTGAATCCATCTTAGACAATACAAGGTAATCTTGTGTCTTTGAGTAGCAAACCATCCTTGGCGCTAACCACAAGCTCAGGGAGACGACCACAGTTCAAAGGAGAGCTAGTAGCCTCTTAGCACAACCCTCTATCCATCCACCTTCAAGTGATCCAGAGTTTAAGCCATACCCAGGCTGCACCAAGTGGTATCAGAGCCACTTGAAGGTTAGGGTTTGTGATCTTGACTGCTCAGATCATTCTATCCATCAAAACACTTCTCTTATCTATCTATCTATTGTAAGCCAGCTGAGCCAACCCTGGTAATCAAAAAAAAAAAAAGAAAAAGAGATCTTTGATCCAAAACAAGAAAAACTTAGCACAAATAAGAGATAGCTGAAGCCTCACTTGGTGTTTTCTCTCAACTGTTTTCTCTCAAACTTGTTCCTGTGAAGTAGTTTCAGTGATTCTAGGAGGTCAATTATCAGACAAACAAACGCAAAGCCAGAAGAAGAAATCCCAAAACTCCCCAAAGAAACAGATAGACAGAATTAATAGTTTTGAAATTGCAAGGATTTACCACCGAGACTGGATTTCTCTTCAGCCTTTTCAATTTCTTTTCTTTCTTTTGATCGATTTTATTTCTTTTGTTTTTTTTTATAACTGGTTGGCCCCCCCTTGCAGGTTACAACAGATAGAAAGTGAAGAACAGAAAGAAAAATTGCAGAGAATTGCAGAGAAACCGAAATCAAAAAGGTTTCCAAAAGAGAAGAGATATGAATCGACAAACCCTTTGATCAGATTCCCTCAAAGACTTGAACATGATACCACCTTCGCTTCTTGCTCTTCCAAGTGACCAGATTGCCTCCTATGAAGGTACAATAGCCTGTAGTTGACCTCCTGTCCACTCTCACTCCCTCTGGTCGAGATTCACCTTGGCTGCATCCTCCTGGCTCCATTAGAAACCCATAATATTAGTTTAGTAGATTTGTACTTTATGATTTGTTTAATACCTTGCAAGTTGTAATCTGGCTATAAAGCCACCATTGTACACAATTTGTAACTTTAAGCAAAGAGGAGTTCTCTTTCTTCATTTTCTCTGGTTCCAAACTCTCTCAGACTCTCAATCTCTCTATTCTCTCTTGTTACTCACGAAATTACTCTCTTGGATACTCACTGAAACTCTCATACTCTCTTACTCTCAATTGCTTACTCTTTGATTCTCTCTTAGTCTTTTACTCTCTCCATCTCTTACACTCGCCCATACTCTGTTTCTATTACTCTCTCACATCATATTGACTCTTTTCTCACATGCAGTAGCTCATCCTATCCAGGCAGCCTGCTCCTTTGATAGTTATCCTCAAGAGCATGTAGCCTTCATCACCAATCTGGATCAAGATTATGTTCCAAAGTGGTGTAGCCATGACCAGAGACAAGGAGGAGGAGCTGAGTGAGAGAGTTGTTTTGTTTCTTTGTTTTTGTGTTTTCTCTAACTGTTTTAGGTGACAATGGCTGATGAGAGGCGAACTGGGAAGCAACCAGAGGAGCCAGAAGAACCGGCTGTCCAGCAGATCAATCTCAATCAAGTCCAATTTGAGGCTATGATGGCTGAGATAACCAGAAGGATGCAAGCTAACTTCAACCGAGCTCAGCAAGCTAATGATAATTTAGTTGATATTGATGCAGGACAGGAGAGAGTAGCAGCTGTTGCGGGAGCTAGGAAAGCACGCATGAGGCCTATAAGGGGACCACGATTTGAGGTTGGAGGTCATAGGATCTATGGTGAGCAAGCTCAGGATGATGAGGCTGATGAAAGTGATGATCAGTCTCAGGCTAGTCAGCACAGCAGGTACCATAACCGCAGACGGCCAGCTGATAACCTAGGCAATCTCAAGCTTAGAATTCCTCCATTCCATGGCAAGAATGACCCTGATGCTTACTTGGAGTGGGAGAAGAAGTTTGAATTGGTTTTCAATTGCCAGCAGTTTACTGAGGAGAGGAAGGTGAGATTAGCAGCTACTGAATTTAGTGGCTATGCTATAAACTGGTGGGATCAGATTACTATTACCAGGAGACGCCATGGAGAGCCTCAAGTAGCTTCCTGGTTTGAGATGAAAACTGTGATGAAGAAGAGGTTTGTCCCTACTCACTATGGGAGAGATCTCCACCAGAAACTGAGAAGGCTTTCCCAAGGGTCTAAGAGTGTAGAGGACTATCACCAGGAGATGGAGACACTCATGCTGAAAGCTGACTTAGAAGAGGGTGTAGAAGCTACCATGGCTAGGTTCCAAGGAGGTCTTAACAGAGACATACAAGACAGATTGGAGCTACAAGAGTATGAGGACATGGATGAGCTACTACATAAGGCAATTCTGATTGAGCAGCAAAATAAGAGGAGGGGTTCTACCAGGTCACCATACGGCTCTACTTCTAAACCAATGTACTCCAAGGATGATAAGTCATCAGATAAGCCAAGGGAGGGGGCTTCATCAGCGGATACCAAAAGAGATGACAAAGGAAAAGGAGTAGCCACACCTACCAGAATGTTGTGATCCTGATTGAGATGATCACGTCCCTGATGCTCTCCAATGGTTGTGATGGTGCAAATAAGCAGTGGGTTGAGTGATACTTCTAAGAGCTGGCGGAATTAACTCTCAGACTATCAGATTTGCTTGCAAGGTAAGGATCAAGGATCCGAAATACACTTAGAACAAGCTTGATCAAACCAGATTCAAAGAGAGATTTTATTAGAAAGAAGTTTGATAATTTTATTGATGAATTTCGTCCATCATATAAAGAAAAGAAGTCTGTACATGCACAGCTTCTTGGAAACACACAGAACAATAAATGCAAACAAAGACTAAAGTTCAAATTTATTTGATAGGCTCCCCTCCTCCTTGCTGGACGACATTTAGGATAGAAATGGGCCTGGGTTTCATCAAGAGGCTTTTGTTTTAAGTGTTGTGTCCAAGCCTCATTAAAAACCTTGTTTGGAAAACCCATTGGGACAAAACCAAACCAAGGAAAAGAGTGCAAGTCACAACACCTCTCTTGATGAATGTCTTAGATGGCTTGAATCACAACCAGAGTAGTTGGATAAGCACACTCTAGACTGCCCTGGATAGTGTGTAGGAGTTGATGAAAGGCTTGTTGAAATCTTGCTTGCTTTGATCTAGTCATTGGACCGCTTGACACTTCTAGGTCCTTGTCATCTGTTTCCTCAGGTTTAAGCTGTTCTTTGGTTCTTTCTGCAACTTCCTTAAGCTCTGGTTCAAGCTGTTCCATCTCTTCAGTTCCATTGCTGGCCAAGATCACATTATCCTCTCCCACTTGAGAAGGATTTGACCTAAAATCCATTTCTTATGCACAATAAGGAACTAAATCAGTAACATTAAAGCTTGAACTTACGTTATACTTACCTTGGAGATCCAGTTGATAGGCATTGTCATTGATCTTCTTGATGACTTTGAAAGGGCCATCTAATCTAGGCATGAGTTTGGATTTTCTTTCATTAGGAAATCTGTCCTTCCTCAGGTGTATCCAAACTAAATCTCCTTCTTCAAAGATCATTTCTTTTCTCCCTTTGTTAGCTTGCTTGGCATACAGCTTGGTCTTGTTCTCTATATTGATCCGTGCCTTCTCATGTATCTTCTTAACAAGTTCAGCTTTCTTTTGTCCATCCAAGCTAACTCTTTCACTCAAAGGTAAAGGCATTAGATCCAAAGGTGATAAAGGATTGAAACCATAGACAATTTCAAATGGAGAGAACTTAGATGCAGAATGCTTAGCATGATTATAAGCAAATTCTACATGAGGCAAACATTCTTCCCAAGTTCTAAGATTCCTCTTAATCAATGAACGCAACAGGGTAGACAATGTTCTATTGACAACTTCAGTTTGTCCATCATACTGTGGATGACAAGTAGTAGAGAAACACAGTTTAGTTCCTAACTTAGACCACAAGGTTTTCCAAAAGAAGCTAAGAAACTTTGTGTCTCTATCAGAAACAATTGTCCTAGGCATTCCATGAAGTCTAACAATTTCCTTAAAGAACAGATTAACAATATTCACAGCATCATCAGTTTTATGACAGGGAATAAAGTGAGCCATTTTAGAGAACCTATCAACAACTACAAACACAGAATCTCTTCCAGTTTTAGTCCTAGGTAATCCAACAACAAAATCCATTGAAATGTCATTCCATGGATGCAAAGGAATGGGTAAGGGAGTATACAGACCGTGGTTTTGGACTTTGGACTTAGCTTGTTTGCAAGTGACACACTTTTCACAAGCTTTTTCTACATCTCTCCTCATGTGTGGCCAAAAGAAGTGCTCTTGCATTACACTCAGAGTCTTAGCCACGCCAAAATGTCCTCCAAGTCCACTCATGGAGCTTCTTTGACAAACAATTCTCTCAAAGAAGAGTTAGGCACACATAGTCTATTTTCAAAGAAGAGAAAACCATCATTCTTGAAGTACTTACCACGTCCAAACTTCTCACAAGAAGCATATATATCCTTAAAATCAGAATCAGTGGCATACAAAGTTTTGATATGTTCAAATCCAAGTAATTTGGTTTCAAGAGTGTTTAAGAGAACATACCTTCGAGATAGTGCATCAGCAACTATGTTTTCCTTACCTTTCTTGTACTTGATCACATAGGGAAAGGTTTCAATGAATTCAATCCATCTAGCATGTCTCTTGTTCAGTTTCTGTTGTCCCTTGAGATGCTTGAGAGACTCATGATCAGTGTGGATGACAAACTCCTTAGGCCAGAGATAGTGTTGCCATGTTTGCAATGCTCTCACAAGTGCATAGAGTTCTTTGTCATACGTTGGATAGTTCAAAGTAGCACCTCCAAGCTTTTCACTAAAGAAATCTATTGGTTTCTTTTCCTGCATAAGCACAGCACCTACACCAACACCAGATGCATCACATTCTATTTCAAATGTTTTAGAAAAGTCAGGGAGAGAAAGAACTGGTGAATTGGTGAGTTTCTCTTTCAAGGTTTGGAATGCTTCTTCCTGTGCTTGTTCCCACTTGAACCCCACGTTTTTCTTGATTACTTCAGTCAGTGGTGCAGCCAAAGTACTAAAATCCTTGACAAATCTCCTGTTAAAACCGGCTAGACCATGAAAGCTTCTCACTTCACCAACTGTCTTTGGACTTGGCCATTCTTTGATAGCTTTGATCTTTTCTTCATCAACATGGATTCCATCTGCACTCACAACAAAACCTAAAAAGACAAGGTTATCTGCTCCAAAAGTACATTTCTTTAGATTAGCAAACAAGGATTCTTTCCTAAGCACTTCTAGAACCTTTCTAAGATGCTCAATATGCTCATCCAAGTCTTTGCTGTAGATCAGAATATCATCAAAATATACCACAACAAAATGACCTATAAATGATCTAAGAACATGGTTCATTAGTCTCATGAAAGTGCTAGGTGCATTAGTTAACCCAAATGGCATTACCAACCATTCATATAACCCCTGTTTTGTTTTAAAAGCGGTTTTCCATTCATCACCTTCTTTCATCCTAATCTGGTGATATCCACTTTTCAAATCAACCTTAGAAAAGATGCTAGAACCATGCAATTCATCAAGCATATCATCTAATCTTGGTATAGGATGTCGATACTTTACAGTGATATTGTTGATGGCTGCGCAATCGACACACATTCTCCAGCTACCATCTTTCTTTGGTACAAGTAAGACTGGAACTGCACATGGGCTCATGCTCTCACGGATATGTCCTTTTTCCATTAGTTCACTGACTTGCTGTTGTAGTTCCTTGGTCTCCAACGGATTAGTTCTATAGGCTGGCTTGTTTGGAAGTGAAGCTCCTGGGATAAAATCGATTTGATGCTCTATTCCTCTGATTGGTGGCAATCCTTGTGGAGCTTCTTCGGGAAAACATCTTTGAACTCCTGCAATAGCATCTGTAATTTTCAAAGAAGAGAAAACCATCATTCTTGAAGTACTTACCACGTCCAAACTTCTCACAAGAAGCATATATATCCTTAAAATCAGAATCAGTGGCATACAAAGTTTTGATATGTTCAAATCCAAGTAATTTGGTTTCAAGAGTGTTTAAGAGAGCATACCTTGAGATAGTGCATCAGCAACTATGTTTTCCTTACCTTTCTTGTACTTGATCACATAGGGAAAGGTTTCAATGAATTCAATCCATCTAGCATGTCTCTTGTTCAGTTTCTGTTGTCCCTTGAGATGTTTGAGAGACTCATGATCAGTGTGGATGACAAACTCCTTAGGCCAGAGATAGTGTTGCCATGTTTGCAATGCTCTCACAAGTGCATAGAGTTCTTTGTCATACGTTGGATAGTTCAAAGTAGCACCTCCAAGCTTTTCACTAAAGAAAGCTATTGGTTTCTTTTCCTGCATAAGCACAGCACCTACACCAACACCAGATGCATCACATTCTATTTCAAATGTTTTAGAAAAGTCAGGGAGAGAAAGAACTGGTGAATTGGTGAGTTTCTCTTTCAAGGTTTGGAATGCTTCTTCCTGTGCTTGTTCCCACTTGAACCCTACGTTTTTCTTGATTACTTCAGTCAGTGGTGCAGCCAAAGTACTAAAATCCTTGACAAATCTCCTGTAAAAACCGGCTAGACCATGAAAGCTTCTCACTTCACCAACTGTCTTTGGACTTGGCCATTCTTTGATAGCTTTGATCTTTTCTTCATCAACATGGATTCCATCTGCACTCACAACAAAACCTAAAAAGACAAGGTTATCTGCTCCAAAAGTACATTTCTTTAGATTAGCAAACAAGGATTCTTTCCTAAGCACTTCTAGAACCTTTCTAAGATGCTCAATATGCTCATCCAAGTCTTTGCTGTAGATCAGAATATCATCAAAATATACCACAACAAAATGACCTATAAATGATCTAAGAACATGGTTCATTAGTCTCATGAAGGTGCTAGGTGCATTAGTTAACCCAAATGGCATTACCAACCATTCATATAACCCCTGTTTTGTTTTAAAAGCGGTTTTCCATTCATCACCTTCTTTCATCCTAATCTGGTGGTATCCACTTTTCAAATCAACCTTAGAAAAGATGCTAGAACCATGCAATTCATCAAGCATATCATCTAATCTAGGTATAGGATGTCGATACTTTACAGTGATATTGTTGATGGCTCTGCAATCGACACACATTCTCCAGCTACCATCTTTCTTTGGTACAAGCAAGACTGGAACTGCACATGGGCTCATGCTCTCACGGATATGTCCTTTTTCCATTAGTTCACTGACTTGCTGTTGTAGTTCCTTGGTCTCCAACGGATTAGTTCTATAGGCTGGCTTGTTTGGAAGTGAAGCTCCTGGGATAAAATCGATTTGATGCTCTATTCCTCTGATTGGTGGCAATCCTTGTGGAGCTTCTTCTGGGAAAACATCTTTGAACTCCTGCAAAAGAATCTGTAGTTTGCTAGGAAGATCCTGCACTGGCTTTGTT
Source organism: Brassica carinata (assembly GCA_016771965.1). Classification (NCBI taxonomy): domain Eukaryota; kingdom Viridiplantae; phylum Streptophyta; class Magnoliopsida; order Brassicales; family Brassicaceae; genus Brassica; species Brassica carinata. The sequence continues at coordinate 24,186,090 of CM028691.1, read as the reverse complement.
ATGTTTAAACATTCTTTAAATACAAATAGCAAGTGAGGTAAGGAACTTCCCTTTGGTTGAACCAGTAGATTGGCAGGCTGTTTGGTCTTTGACTCTGATGAAGCTTTGCTTTTCTTCAAGGCTATCTGATCAAGATGAACTTCCTGTGGTGTTAATGGCACCAAGATAGTCTTCTTACCCTTGTAGTCAAATGAGTATCTGTTTGTGAAGCCATCATGAATGGTTCTTCTGTCGGATTGCCAAGGTCTTCCAAGTAGAATATGTCCAGCATCCATTGGTAAGACATCACACAATACTTCATCCTCATACTTCCCAATAGACAATGGTATCTTGACTTGGTGTTTCACCTCCAGCTCTCCTTCATCATTAAGCCATTGTAACTTGTAAGCTGTTGGTCGTTTCATGATCTTTAGACCTAGTTTTTCCACCATGGTTTCACTTATGCATTGGTACAGCTTCCTCCATCTATTACCAAACTACACACCTTGCCTTGAACCATACAGCGAGTGTGAAACAGATTCTCTCTCTGCTCATCACCAACAGTCTTGGTCTGCAGATTCAATGTTCTCCTTGTGACAAGTAACTCTCCTTTAGATGGCATCTCCACTCGTTCTTCTTCAGACTCAGATTGTTCCTCTTCCTCTGATTCAATTTCTCCATTTTCCCTGATGAGTATCACCCTTTTGTTGGAGCAGCTACTTGCATAGTGTCCATAACCCTTACATTTGTAACACTGAATATCTCTGGATTTGGTTGCAGTGGCTACTTCCTTTCCTTTAGTGCTCTGTTCTTCAACTTTAGGTTTGGAGAAAGATTTGAATTCTCTGGACTTTTCGTCCTTCTGGTAGTGTGGCTTGCTGGCTCCATAGCTAGACTTGTAACTTCTTCGTTTTAGTTGCTGTTCAAACATGATTGCCTTGTGTAGAAGTTCCTCCATCTCAACATAGTGATGAACTTCAAGCCTGTCCATGATGTCTCGGTTTAGTCCTCCCATGAACCTAGCCATTGTTGCCTCTCTATCTTCTTGTACATCAGCTCTCAGCATAAGAATTTCCAACTCTTTGTAGTACTCCTCAACAGATCTACTCCCTTGAGTCAGTGTTCTGAGTTTGAAGTGTAGCTCCCTGTGGTAGTGACTCGGTACAAATCTCTTCCTCATGATCACCTTCAGCTGATCCCAAGTTTCAACAGGAAAATCTCCAGCCCTTCTTCTTGCTGTAACCAGATTATCCCACCAACTCAAAGCGTACTCTTTAAACTCAGTTGGAGCAAGCTTTAGTTTGTACTCTTGAGTGTAGTCTCTGCAGTTGAAAACTAGCTCAATCTTCTTCTCCCACTCTAGATATTCTTCTGGATCAGCTGTGCCCTTAAACTCAGGAATCTTCAGTTTCAAACCACCTAGAGGATCTTTAGTTTGTGGCCTTTCTTCTTGATCACGCCTCCTTCTTCTGGTGCCATTGTATCCGTTGGGATGACTATAATAGCTTTCTGAGGCAGATTGGTTTGAACTTCTCCTAGCTTTCTCACGTTCTGAATGGGCTACCTCTGCTCGGTAATTTTCTAGTTTCTGATCCATCAAAGCAGACATCTGAGCAGTCAACTGAGCAGTCAATGCTTCCAGTAGAAGTTTATTCATTCCATTGTTCTGATTGCTTTCTTCTTCCATGGTTCCTGAACAAATTCCAAACACAGAACCAGTAAAGAGATCACAGGAAAATAAAATAGCAGAAAGTTTAGATTTGAATCTGGTATAATCAGATTCAGATTTTCATGAAGAACCCTAATTCTTTTCTCTGCAATTTCGTGAATCAAGTCAGACTATTTAGTAATTTAAACACTTGTTCTAGGTAGATCTGATCCCAATAAGCACGTTTCAAACAAGATCTAGACTTTAGAACAGATCTGATAACAGAATATGAAAAGTCTAAAATTTGCAGAACTGGAAAAACACAACCTGGTGATGGAGATCTGCTCTGATACCACTTGTTGTGATCCTGATTGAGATGATCACGTCCCTGATGCTCTCCAATGGTTGTGATGGTGCAAATAAGCAGTGGGTTGAGTGATACTTCTAAGAGCTTGCGGAATGAACTCTCAGACTATCAGATTTGCTTGCAAGGTAAGGATCAAGGATCCGAAATACACTTAGAACAAGCTTGATCAAACCAGATTCAAAGAGAGATTTTATTAGAAAGAAGTTTGATAATTTTATTGATGAATTTCGTCCATCATATAAAGAAAAGAAGTCTGTACATGCACAGCTTCTTGGAAACACACAGAACAATAAATGCAAACAAAGACTAAAGTTCAAATTTATTTGATAGGCTCCCCTCCTCCTTGCTGGACGACATTTAGGATAGAAATGGGCCTGAGTTTCATCAAGAGGCTTTTGTTTTAAGTGTTGTGTCCAAGCCTCATTAAAAACCTTGTTTGGAAAACCCATTGGGACAAAACCAAACCAAGGAAAAGAGTGCAAGTCACAACACCTCTCTTGATGAATGTCTTAGATGGCTTGAATCACAACCAGAGTAGTTGGATAAGCACACTCTAGACTGCCCTGGATAGTGTGTAGGAGTTGATGAAAGGCTTGTTGAAATCTTGCTTGCTTTGATCTAGTCATTGGGCCACTTGGCACTTCTAGGTCCTTGTCATCTGTTTCCTCGTGTTTAAGCTGTTCTTTGGTTCTTTCTTCAACTTCCTTAAGCTCTGGTTCAAGCTGTTCCATCTCTTCAGTTCCATTGCTGGCCAAGATCACATCACAGAACCAGGAACATTAAGTGTTTCAAGTGTCATGGTTTTGGACACTACGCCAATGAGTGTACCAATAAGAAGGTGATGAATATTCTAGCCAATGGGGAGGTAGTTGCTGAAGAAGAAGATGCCATCCAGGAAACTGATGAGGATGGCGTGGAGTATCCAGTCAGAGGAGAGTTGCTAGTCACCAGGAGACTTCTCAATGCACAGCCTAAAGCCAAAGAAGATGAGCAAAGGGAAAACTTGTTTCACACCAGATGTTTGATACAAGATAAGGTTTGTAGCTTGATCATTGATGGAGGCAGTTGTACCAATGTTGCAAGTGATGAGCTAGTGGAGAAGTTGGGTCTTGAAATTTACAAACACCCCAAGCCATATCTCTTGCAATGGATCAATGATGAGGGTGGTTTAAAGATCAGCAAGCAAGTGAAAATTTTACTTTCAGTGGGAAAGTACCAGGATGAGATCACTTGTGATGTGGCACTATTGGAAGCTAGTCACATACTTCTTGGGAGACCATGGCAGTATGATAAGAGATCAGTACATGATGGCTTCACCAATCGGCACACATTTGTTCACAAGGGTAAACAAGTCACCCTGGCGCCTATGACACGTAAGGAGGTACTTCAGGATCAGATGCATCTTAAGATAAAGAGAGGAGAGTCCAAGGCAGCCGGACAGACCTTGCTCATTGGAGAGACCAGCCAGGTAAGTAAGCTCAATCTCTTTGCTATTGCTAAAGATATCAAAACTGCTGTGATTGATCAATCAAATTTGATATTAATGGTTTATAAAGAATTGTTGAGCTCTACTACTAACCTGACTCCTGAGATCCCAGAGGAGATTGAGTGTCTTTTGCAGGAGTATAGGGATGTATTTCCAGAGGACAATCCCATTGGTCTGCCGCCAATTAGAGGGATAGAGCACCAGATTGATTTTGTGCCAGGAGCTACCTTACCAAACCGACCAGCATACAGGACCAATCCTGTGGAGACCAAGGAGCTCCAGAAACAAGTCAATGAGCTGATGGAGAAGGGACATATCAGGGAAAGCATGAGTCCTTGTGCTGTACCTGTTCTTTTGGTGCCTAAGAAAGATGGGAGCTGGAGGATGTGTGTAGACTGCAGAGCTATCAACAACATCACAGTTAAGTACAGACATCCTATCCCTCGCTTAGATGACATGCTAGATGAGTTACATGGTTCATGTGTCTTTTCTAAAATTGACTTAAAGAGTGGTTACCACCAGATTAGAATGAAAGAAGGAGATGAGTGGAAAACTGCATTTAAAACTAAGCTAGGATTGTATGAATGGCTTGTGATGCCTTTTGGTCTCACTAATGCACCTAGTACTTTCATGAGGTTAATGAATCATGTCTTGAGAGCCTTGATAGGGCGATTTGTAGTTGTTTATTTTGAGGACATCCTGATCTACAGCAAGACTATGAAAGAACATGTTCACCATTTGAGACAGGTTCTAGATGTGCTTAGGAAAGAAAATATGTATGCTAACTACAAGAAGTGTTCTTTTGGAACAGATAACCTTGTCTTTTTAGGTTTTGTTGTGACTTCACAGGGCATACAGGTTGATGAGGAGAAGGTGAGAGCCATCAGAGAGTGGCCGGTACCCAAATCAATTGGAGAGGTCAGGAGTTTTCATGGACTTGCTGGCTTCTGCAGGAGGTTTGTGAGAGATTTCAGTACAGTTGCAGCACCACTAACTGAGGTGATTAAAAAGAGTGTAGGTTTTACTTGGGGGCCAGCCCAAGAAGAAGCATTTTAAATGCTAAAAGAGAAGTTAACAAGTGCTCCCTTGCTAGCACTTCCTGAGTTTTCTAAAACTTTTGAAATTGAATGTGATGCTTCTGGAATTGGAATTGGAGCTGTGTTGATGCAGGATAGGAAGCCCATAGCTTACTTCAGTGAGAAACTAGGGGGCGCCGCATTGAACTACCCTACCTATGACAAGGAGCTGTATGCCTTGGTGAGAGCTCTGCAAGTGTGGCAACACTACCTGTGGCCTAAGGAGTTTGTGATCCATACAGATCATGAATCTCTTAAGCATCTTAAAGGGCAACAGAAGCTGAACAAGAGACATGCCAGGTGGGTAGAGTTTATTGAGACCTTTCCTTATGTCATCCACTACAAGAAAGGTAAGGAGAATGTAGTGGCTGATGCACTATCCAGAAGGTACACTCTGTTATCTTCAATGGAAACTAAACTTTTGGGTTTTGAACATATCAAATCTTGCTATGCTGATGATCCTGAGTTTAAAAATGTGTTTGGAGAATCTGAAAAGCATGCTAGTGGTAAATTTTATCAGGTGAAAGGGTTTCTTTTCTATGATAACCGCCTGTGTGTTCCTTGTGGTTCTTTGAGAGAGTTATATGTTAGGGAAGCACACGCAGGAGGGCTGATGGGGCACTTTGGAGTCGCCAAAACACTCTCCACTTTGCAGGAGCACTTCTACTGGCCGAGCATGAAGAAAGATGTGGAGCGTGTGTGCTCAAGATGTGTTGTGTGCAAACAAGCCAAGTCCAAGGTTCAACCAACAGGTTTGTATACACCTCTCCCTATTCCTACTGCGCCATGGATTGATATCTCTATGGACTTTGTTTTAGGATTGCCTAGAACTAAGAAAGGAAGAGATAGTATGTGGGTGTTGATAGGTTCTCTAAGATGGCTCACTTCATACCTTGTCATAAAACTGATGATGCATCTTTGGTAGCTGATCTATTCTTTAGAGAAGTTGTTAGGTTGCATGGAATGCCTAGAACTATAGTTTCTGTTAGAGATACTAAGTTTCTTAGTTATTTTTGGAAAACTCTATGGGGAAAGTTGGGAACTAATGTTGAGATGAGGAGTTGATACATTGAGAGAGGAAGAGATTTGGAGAAGTCAGTAACTTTGGGGATTTACCACAGTAACTTTGTTTTTACTGTGGTAATTAAGTTAAAGCTTGGGAAGTTACCATGCACCACTCTGGTGGGTGAATCACGTCCAACAAGGAGTAGGGATAAGGAAGAGCAGTCTGGAGAGGAAGAAGAGAGCCTTGGACAGCCTGTCATGTGCTGGAAAGAAGAAGTTGCTTTAGCACTGTTGCAAGCATGTGAGAAAGCATAGCCAAGTATTTCAAAAGAAGTTCCAGCCTGTCCATTGACTACACATGCTTGTGTATTTCGAAAACCCTTGTTGCTTTCTCTATATATACTTGTAAACCTCATCAGAAATTAATTAATGAAGTTTTGAGTCTCTCTCTCCTTATTCTCTCACTAAAATCTCTTAATCTCTCTAATCTTTCATTTAATTATCTCTGATTGTTTGAATCATGCTCTAAAACACAAAAGTGTTTATGGTATCAGAGCCTGGTTCACTTAAAAGGAGAGAGTGATTTCGTTTTCTAAAATGTTCTTGAGTGTTCTTGAGTGTTCTTGAGAGTTTTGGTGAGCTAGATCTTTAAAAATCTGAGTTGGTGTCTGTTGGTGTTTCTATTGGAGAGTAAGCTTCAAGGGAGTTCCTTTAGATGATTGTCAAGTTCTGGAAAGTGATCTAGCTTATTTTAAAGTCTGGCGAGTGTATAAGCTAAAGATTGATGCTCTGTGTATTGGCTGTTGATTGCTGAGGAGATGAAGCAGCTTAGATCAGAGACAACAAAGTATGATGAGACGAAAGGGAGAGAGAACAAGTGGAGTGTGTCATCCTGGGTGAAGACAGCTTTGAAAAGCTATGGGAGGTGGAATAATCAAGTAAAGGTGGGATCTTTGAAGGAGATAGCCACTGATGGGAGTAACTGTGTAAAGGTGGAGCCTTTATCAGAGATAGCTGCTGAGGAGATCAGACAGCAAGGAAACAAGTGAAGATCACTCTAGTCTTGGAGAAAGTACAGTGCTTAAGAAGATTGAAGATGTTTATGAGAGCAAGATCAATCTTAGGAGAGTGTATGAAGCCAAGGAGAGGATCTATGGAGTTAATAACCATGGAAGGAAGCTGCAACACTTGTGGAATGAATTACAAGGGTTGAGAACTTATGTGGAAGGGAATACTACACCAAAGCAAGAGATGGTCTCAAGGCTGTTGGCGAGTATGGAGTCATCATATGGGTGGCTAGTGGAGATGGTTTTAAAGGAGGAACAGCTTCTAAAGTTGAGAGGATGTGTGCTCTGGTGGAGAGAGTACATAAGAGGATGATAATTAGGCTATCCATGAGTAGGAGTGAGAGCTCATGGACGCCAACCGAGTAGGAGTGAGAGCTTCGGAAGAAGAGGAGAGGTAGAAAGCTAGCTAAGGGGTTTAGCAGCTTGATAAGGTGTAGAAAGAGAGTTGTGGGAAAATGCAACTACTCTGCCTATATGGGAGAAGGAAGTGTGATCACAAAGAAGCCAGGAGCAGATGAGAGAGTAACAAAGGAAGAATGGGATGAATTTGTTAAGTATGTGTATGCTTTGGCTACGACCCGGAGGGATGGCTCTCCTGCCAAAGCATTCACATCAAACAAGCATCATCATTGATTCTGGAGCTAGTCATCACATGATTAGTGATAGACATCTGCTGAGGGACATAAAACATCTACTGGAGGTGTAGAGATAGCAAATGGAGACTTGATTCCCATAGAAGGAGTAGGAAGCTCAAGCTGTTTGATAAGGAGTCTGATGCCTTCTACATGCCTCGGTTTGAATCAAACTTACTATCAGTAAAGAGAGCAACAGTTGATCTTGGTTGTCAAGTAGTATTCAGGCCAGAAGAAGTGGAGTTTCAGGATTTGAAGACTGGAAGAGTGATTGGTAGAGGAGACAGCAAGAATCAGCTCTACCATCTCCAAATGGCTCAGAATCCTAAACCCTTTGAGTCTGTTTGCTTAAGTAGTACTACTAAGGGAGTGGATAGTAGTACTTGGCATGCGAGGTTGGGACATCCTCATGCTCGAGCTATAGAACTGATTCTCCTGCTATGTCATTTAATCACTTGGAGTGTGAAGCATGCATATTAGGAAAGCATTGCAGAACTGTTTTCCCAGCTTCGAGACTATATATGGCGTTGCTTTGACCTGGTGCATTCAGATGTGTGGACTGCCCCATGTATGTCTAGAGATGGTCACAAGTACTTTGTGACATTCATTGATGAGAAGTCTAAGTATACATGGGTTACTATGCTTCCATCAAAGGATAGAGTGCTAGAGGCCTTTATAAACTTCAAGCATATGTGTCTAACCAATACAATGCTACTGTGAAAGTACTAAGGTCTGATAATGGAGGGAGTATACAAGCAATGCTTTCAAGAGTCATCTAGCAAAGCATGGGATTGTGCAGCAGACAAGCTGTCCTTACACACTACAACAGAATGGGGTAGCTGAGAGGAAGAACAGGCACTTGATGGAGGTAGCAGGATCTATGATGTTCCATGCTAAAGTACCTAAGAGGTTTTGGAGTGATGCTGTTCAGACTGCTTGCTATCTTATCAACCGGTTCCAACCAGGATCTTGAAGAATCTGTCTCCATTTGAAGTGTTGAACAAGAACAAGCCAAGTATTGATCACCTGAGAGTCTTTGGATCGTGTGCTATGTTTGGGTTCCAGGAGAGCAGAGAGACAAGCTGGAGGAGAAGAGTACCAAAGCCATGTTTATTGGGTACTCTATAACCCGTAAGGGTTACAAGTGTTATGATCCAGACACAAGGAGAGTTCTGGTATCAAGAGAAGTGAAATTTGTGGAGTCTACAGGGTATTATGAGAAGGAGAAGTGGGAAGACTTGGCTGTTCAGTCTCAAACTTCACCAGAAAGAGCAAATACTCTTAAGATTCTGATGGAGAAACTTGGGATAAACATGTCTCATGATCAGGTACCAAGAAGGACAGAGCATACTGATCACCATGAGGAAGCTGGTGCTGAGATCCCTCTTGATCATGAGAGGGGGAATGAAACTGAATCTGGAGTGCAAGAGCAGCACCAAGAAGATTCAGGTCATCATGATCAAGATGTGACACAAGGAGCTGAGAATTTGGTTCAGTCTAGTGGTGGAGATGAGCAAGATGAGTCTACTGGTTCAGGAGAAGACTCTACTGGTTCAGGAGAAGAGTCTCCTAGTTCAGGAGAAAGTACACTGGTTCTGGCTCAGAGGAACAGGTTCAAGCTGAGGTTCAGGTTCAGGAGTTAAGGAGGAGCACAAGGTTAAGGAGGGATCCTTCCAACTGGGTAAACACGAGAGTGTACTACAATGCCCAGGCTGTGGAGCATCCTTCTCAAGCTGTGTGTTCCTTTGCTGAATTTCCAGATGAGCATTATGCATTTATGGTGAGCCTAGATGAGAGCTATGTTCCAAGAAGCTATGAAGAAGCCATGTTTATTGGGTACTCTATAACCCGTAAGGGTTACAAGTGTTATGATCCAGACACAAGGAGAGTTCTGGTATCAAGAGAAGTGAAATTTGTGGAGTCTACAGGGTATTATGAGAAGGAGAAGTGGGAAGACTTGGCTGTTCAGTCTCAAACTTCACCAGAAAGAGCAAATACTCTTAAGATTCTGATGGAGAAACTTGGGATAAACATGTCTCATGATCAGGTACCAAGAAGGACAGAGCATACTGATCACCATGAGGAAGCTGGTGCTGAGATCCCTCTTGATCATGAGAGGGGGAATGAAACTGAATCTGGAGTGCAAGAGCAGCACCAAGAAGATTCAGGTCATCATGATCAAGATGTGACACAAGGAGCTGAGAATTTGGTTCAGTCTAGTGGTGGAGATGAGCAAGATGAGTCTACTGGTTCAGGAGAAGACTCTACTGGTTCAGAGAAGAGTCTACTAGTTCAGGAGAAGAGTACACTGGTTCTGGCTCAGAGGAACAGGTTCAAGCTGAGGTTCAGGTTCAGGAGTTAAGGAGGAGCACAAGGTTAAGGAGGGATCCTTCCAACTGGGTAAACACGAGAGTGTACTACAATGCCCAGGCTGTGGAGCATCCTTCTCAAGCTGTGTGTTCCTTTGCTGAATTTCCAGATGAGCATTATGCATTTATGGTGAGCCTAGATGAGAGCTATGTTCCAAGAAGCTATGAAGAAGCCATGTTGATTCAAGAGTGGAGGGATTCAGTGAATGCTGAGGCTGATGCTATGGTCAGGAATGATACATGGTATGAGAGTGAGCTACCAAAAGGGAAGAGAGCTGTGTCCAGCAGATGGATCTTCACCATCAAATATCTTCCAAATGGGCAGATAGATAAGCAAGACAAGGCTGGTTGCAAGGGATTCACTCAAACATATGGAGAAGATTACATTGATACCTTTGCACCAGTAGCCAAGCTCCACACCATCAGGATAGTTCTATCTCTTGCTGTGAATCTTGAATGGGACTTGTGGCAAATGGATGTGAAGAATGCATTCTTGCAAGGTGAGCTGGAAGATGAGGTATACATGCTCCCACCTCCTGGTCTTGAGCATCTAGTGAAGCCAGGGAATGTGTTGAGATTGTTAGAATAATGAAAGAAAGAGAAGAAGAAGCAAAGCTGGTTGAAGAATACAATCTGGATCAAGCATACTTGACTTGCAAGGAAAGATGAAAGCTGTCCATACACCACTTTACCTAACCTGACTTGCAAGGCAAGGAAGGTGTTTGGAAAACTCTTGGACGTGGCTAAACCTCCGGAAACCTAAGGATACTTGGTTTGATATCAAATGGAAGGTGCTGGTTTGAATTGGAAAAGAAGTAGTCACATGTGTGCTTTGGAGAAGCAACTGACCTGTCACTATCACACCAAGCTGAATGTGCCATCTTCCTCCAGTCACTTTCTCTCATGCTGGACCTGCCATACCAGTCTGCCCCAACCAGTTCTGAACCTGCTCTGATCTCTTTCCTACAAAATTAGTTATTTAAGTTTCCCTGTTTTATTAGTAGTTTATTGTGCTTGCAATGTCTTGTAACTTAGCTATAAAGCCCCCACATGTAACCCACGAAATTCTAAGGAGAATTGAGCCAACTCCTTCACTTATTCTCTGGTTCACAGTCTCTCAATCTCTCATACTCTCAGTGTTAGTTAAATCTTTCCTTCAATCATTCTCTGGTTACTCTATTCTCTCAATCTCTTATTCTCACAAACTCTCCAATACTCTCACTTATAATTTCATCCATCCTTCATAGTCTCTGGTCCATATTAAACCAGTAGATCACAAACACTCTCCATAATCCCATCATTCTCACTTATACAGTCACAAAGACTCTCTCTTTGATTCTCAGTATTTCTGGTCCAAACTAAACCAGAAGCTGATTCTCTTCTCTAAACTTATTCTCCATTTTATTCTCACCATTTTCTCTCAATTCTAACATGGTATCAGAGCCTCAGAGCTCCTGAAAACCTATTTTCACTTCCGCAAAATCTCTGTCAAAGTTTATCTTCAAAAACAGTCTTGGATATCCACTGGTCCAAAGGTCTTCCAGGAGGGAAGAACCTCACCAGAAACTAAGATAGGAGAGTATACCAGTCTGTGAAGTTCAAGAAAGTCTCAACAAGCCTCAACAAGTTCAGAAGATCCTGTTCCAGTTCAGTTTCTTGAAAAAGAAAAAAAAAACAGAGGGTACATTCTCTTGTCTACTGGTCTAAGCTCTCCAAGATGGAAACCACCACTGCAATGGCGACTCCAGAGACTTGTAGGGGTCCAAAGAAGAAACAAAATCACCTCCTCTGGTCCAAATTGCTGAAGAAAATTCATGATAGAAACCATTCTTGGAGCAAGGTCACTAAAGAAGCTTCAAAGCTTGGCTGTTCAAACTATTCTCTGGCCAACAAAGCTGAAGCTCATTCTCTGACCACCAGGACCCACGACCAGCAAGAGGACAAGAGGGGTTTGATGTGTGTATGTGACCTGAAGGAAGGAATCATCAAGAAGAGGTGTTGGATATTCAATCTACACCTCAAACAGTTTCAGTCTCACTAAGCCCCCATGGGCTGGAGGTTCAAGAAACCAGCTCAGGTTCTTGATAAGTTGTGCCTCCTTAAAATAGAGAGCAAGAAGCCCATGTGTTCAGAGCCTCAGAAGATGTACATTCCTGTCCATGGAGAAATAGGCCCACTACCCAACAACACTTTGGACACTGATTGTGTTCATTAACTCCCAAGATGGTAGAGAGGAAGATTGGTGCTGTGGAGAGATTGCTCAAGAGGTCTAACCTGAAGCCAAGAGGGTGCAACAGGACGTCTCCTCAAGAGAGAGAGACCATCACTAAGCCAAGAGGGCAATGGTCTCAATGTGTTTGCAATCATTGGCTCTCAGCTTCAAGCTTGACCATATATTCTCAATCTCAGGTCAAGCTTGAGGAGGGGTGTTAAATGAGAAGCCAATGATCCATTGTTGAAGCTGAAGCAAAGGAAACAAGTGGAAATGACAAGGGATGCTCTTAGCTGTGCAAGGAGAAGGCAGTTCACTGAAAAGATGGCAGCTAACTCTTTCCAAAGTTCCCCTTCTACAAGTGACTTTGCAAGGCCATTCAAAAAGGGATTGAAGTGGGGGATTCAAGTTAAAGTCATGAGGGTAGACACTCCTCATTATCATCCTTAATACATTTTGGCTTGATCTCAACCCAAGAAGAAGGCAAGAAGCCAGAAGCAAGGGGGAGACAAGCTGTGAAATAAGAAGAATGTTCAAGAGAAACCATTTGAAGTGTGAAGCAAGGAAAGGGCGTGCCATACTTGCCAATAAAGTTGTCTAACCCCAGGCTGGATAGCTTGTACTCTTTTTCCTATAATTAGGTTTTAATGAGGCAAGTTATCTCAGTTCCAAGCTTGCCCAAGGATTCCTATGTTCAAGCTTGAGGAGGGTGTTAAATGAGAAGCCAATGATCCATTGTTGAAGCTGAAGCAAAGGAAACAAGTGGAAATGACAAGGGATGCTCTTAGCTGTGCAAGGAGAAGGCAGTTCACTGAAAAGATGGCAGCTAACTCTTTCCAAAGTTCCCTTCTACAAGTGACTTTGCAAGGCCATTCAAAAGGGATTGAAGTGGGGGATTCAAGTTAAAGTCATGAGGGTAGACACTCCTCATTATCATCCTTAATACATTTTGGCTTGATCTCAACCCAAGAAGAAGGCAAGAAGCCAGAAGCAAGGGGGAGACAAGCTGTGAAATAAGAAGAATGTTCAAGAGAAACCATTTGAAGTGTGAAGCAAGGAAAGGGCGTGCCATACTTGCCAATAAAGTTGTCTAACCCCAGGCTGGATAGCTTGTACTCTTTTTTCCTATAATTAGGTTTTTAATGAGGCAAGTTATCTCAGTTCCAAGCTTGCCCAAGGATTCCTATGTTCAAGCTTGAGGGGGAGTGTTAGAATAATGAAAGAAAGAGAAGAAGAAGCAAAGCTGGTTGAAGAATACAATCTGGATCAAGCATACTTGACTTGCAAGGAAAGATGAAAGCTGTCCATACACCACTTTACCTAACCTGACTTGCAAGGCAAGGAAGGTGTTTGAAACTCTTGGACGTGGCTAAACCTCCGAAACCTAAGGATACTTGGTTTGATATCAAATGGAAGGTGCTGGTTTGAATTGGAAAGAAGTAGTCACATGTGTGCTTTGGAGAAGCAACTGACCTGTCACTATCACACCAAGCTGAATGTGCCATCTTCCTCCAGTCACTTTCTCTCATGCTGGACCTGCCATACCAGTCTGCCCCAACCAGTTCTGAACCTGCTCTGATCTCTCTTTCCTACAAAATTAGTTATTTAAGTTTCCCTGTTTTATTAGTAGTTTATTGTGCTTGCAATGTCTTGTAACTTAGCTATAAAGCCCCCACATGTAACCCACGAAATTCTAAGGAGAATTGAGCCAACTCCTTCACTTATTCTCTGGTTCACAGTCTCTCAATCTCTCATACTCTCTGAAGTGTTAGTTAAATCTTTCCTTCAATCATTCTCTGGTTACTCTATTCTCTCAATCTCTTATTCTCACAAACTCTCCAATACTCTCACTTATAATTTCATCCATCCTTCATAGTCTCTGGTCCATATTAAACCAGTAGATCACAAACACTCTCCATAATCCCATCATTCTCACTTATACAGTCACAAAGACTCTCTCTTTAATTCTCAGTATTTCTGGTCCAAACTAAATCAGAAGCTGATTCTCTTCTCTAAACTTATTCTCCATTTTATTCTCACCATTTTCTCTCAATTCTAACATGGTATCAGAGCATGAGATTTAAAGCTCAGATAGCTTCCATTTTCTCTCAATGTTAACATGGTATCAGATTTAAAGCTCTAGTATGAGGATGTCCCAATCTAGCATGCCATATGGTGCTCTCAACTCCAGACTTTACTGAAAAAGAGTAGAAGTCTCCATGATAGGAAAGTCATTTAGATGTGAGTTCTATGAGTCCAAGCTTTGAATGGATGAACTCACAGACTTTGCTGCTTGCTGCCTTTGTGAAAATGTCAGCCAGCTGGTCTTCACTTCTAGTGTAGCAAGGTAGGATGATTTGTTGCTCCACTGCTTGTCTCACTTTGTGGCAATCCACTTCTATGTGTTTAGTCCTCTCATGGAACATACTGTTGGATGCTATATGAATGGCAGCCTGGTTGTCGCAGTGCATGGTGATAGGAGTTGTAGTCTCTATGCTCAAGTCTCTTAACAGGTTCCTGATCCAGATGAGCTCACTAGTAAGCTTCCTCATTGCTCTATACTCTGCCTCAGCACTTGAACATGATACTATCTTCTGCTTCTTGCTCTTCCAAGTGACTAAGTTGCCTCCAATAAAGGTGCAGTACCCAGTAGTTGATCTCCTATCAACCCTATCTCCTGCCCAATCTGCATCACAATATCCAGTGATCTCAGTGCTTCCATTGCATCCCATCCAAACTCCTTGACCTGGTGCTTCTCTTAGATATCTCAAGATCCTCTCCACCATATTCCAGTGATGTATCTTGGGTTTTTGCATGTGTTGACTGACTTGATTAACTGCAAAACACACATCTGGTCTGGTGATGGTGAGGTAGATCAGCTTCCCAACCATTCTTCTATAGTGTTTGACATCTCCATAGGGTTTGTCTTCAAACTCCCCCTCACGCAATACTTTATAGCCATCTTCAAGTGGAGTCTTTGCTACTCTTGCTCCAAGATCACCTGCCTCATTCAGCAAATCAAGAGTGTACTTTCTTTGGGATAAGAACAGTCCTTCTTTGGATCTACATATCTCAATCCCTAGGAAGTACTTTAACTCCCCCAAGTCTTTGATATCAAAAGATGTCTTAAGGAAAGCTTTAGTCAAGTTGATACCTTCCTTGTCACTGCCAGTGATGATAATATCATCCACATATACCAGAATGACCACAATGCCTTGTTGACTGGTTAGGGTGAAGAGGGTGTGATCAGCTTCAGACTTCACAAAACCTCTTCCATTGAGAGTTGTGCTCAGCTTGTGATACCAGGCTCTTGGTGATTGCTTCAAGCCATATATTGCCTTCTTCAATCTCAGAACATTCCCTGGTTTCACCATGTCTTCTAGACCAGGAGGAGGTCGCGTATACACTTCATCTTCCAACTCTCCTTGTAGAAAGGCATTCTTCACATCCATCTGCCATAGATCCCATTCTAAGTTGACAGCAATTGATAGAAGAATCCTTATAGTATGCAGCTTTGCCACTGGTGCAAAAGTATCCAGATAATCTTCACCATAGACCTGAGTGTATCCTCTTGCAACCAGCCTTGTCTTCTTCCTCTCTGGCTTTCCATTAGCTCCATACTTGATGGTGTATAGAAGGCTTGTCACTGCTCTCTTGCCTTTGGGAAGCTCAGTCTCAAACCATGTATCATTCTTGATCATAGCACCCATCTCATCTCCAACAGATGCTCTCCACTCCTCATGTTGCATAGCCTCTTCATATGATCTTGGAATGTATTCCTGATCCAATTCCCCAATGAATACTTGATGCTCTTCTGGATATTGGGCAAGGGAGCATACTGCACTTATTGGATGAGCCACTGCTTCAGCATTGAAATATACCCTTGTGTTGATCCAGTTTGATGCAGGTTTCTTGATCCTTGTACTTCTCCTAAGTGTCTGGACCTGATGTATATCCTCACCAGAGACTGAATCTTGTTGCCTTTCATCCTGATCATGAACTTCTCTATCATGAGCCTCGTGCCAGTATCAGATTTATCAGTATCAGATTCATGTTGATTCCCCCCTTCAGGATCAGGATGAATGGTTTCCTGATTCCCTTCAGCTACATCAACTCCATTTTGATCAATCACATTTTCTGGACCAGATTCAGCTTCAGTATGGCGTGCTCTTGTGTCCTGATTCCCTTGAGGCATGTTAATACCAAGACTCTCCAATATTCTCCAGAGATTGGTGGCATTGTCTGATGGTTGAGACAGATCCTTCAATTCATCCCAACTCTTTTCCTCATAATACCCCTTTGTTTCCAAAACTTCACATCTCTTGATATTAGAACTCTTCTTGCCACTGGATCATAGCATTTATACCCTTTTGTGTTGGAGAATAACCAATGAGCATAGCCTTTGAGCTTCTAGCATCAAGCTTATTCCTCTGTTCTCCTGGTACCAGTACAAAGCAAATGCATCCAAACACACGCAAGTGATCCAGAGATGGCTTGCTCTTGTTGAGGACTTCAAAAGGAGAGAGGTCATTGAGGACTTTAGTTGGAGTCCTATTGATCAGGTAGCAAGCAGACATCACAGCATCACTCCAGAACCTCTTTGGGACATTCATGTGAAACATCATTGATCTAGCCACTTCCATCAGGTGCTGTTCTTCCTCTCAGCAACTCCATTTTGCTGAGGAGTATAAGGACAGCTAGTTTGATGAATAATCCCATGTTGTGCTAGGTATTGCTTGAATGCTTGACTTGTGTACTCTCCACCATTATCTGACCTGAGAATCTTCAACTTAGCACTGAAATGGTTAACAACATGAGACTGAAAATTCTTGAAGGCTTCCAAGACTCTGTCCTTAGACTGTATCAGTGTCACCCATGTGTACTTGGACTTCTCACCAATGAAGGTGACAAAGTATTTATGATTTTCTCTGGACATACAAGGAGCAGTCCACACATCAGAGTGAACCAGGTCGAAACACTTCTCATAGATAGTGCTAGACCTTGGAAAGACTGTCCTGCAATGCTTCCCCAAGATGCAAGCTTCACACTCATCATTCTTAAAGACCACTCCAGGAAGCATCAGATTTAAAGCTCTAGTATGAGGATGTCCCAATCTAGCATGCCATATGGTGCTCTCAACTCCAGTAGATGTACTGATCATGCAAAATGAAGAAGCAGATTCAGATAGCTTAGTCTTCAAGATGATATAGTTCCTGATGGCTGTGACCTTTTCCAATAACATGCCCTGTCTTTAAGTCTTGAAACTCAACCTCATCTGGTCTGAAGACAACCTGACAACTCAGATCAACAGTAGCCTTCCTCACAGATAGCAAATTAGATGTAAACCGAGGCATATATAAGGCAGTAGATTCCCTATCAAACAACCTAAGGTTCCCTATCCCTTCTATCTTCACCTTATCACCATTTGCTATAATAACATTCCCTGAGGCAGGCTGGATATCACTGATCAAGTTCCTATCACTAATCATGTGATGGCTAGCTCCTGAATCTATAATAATGGGTTTAGAGTCAAGAGAGTGTATACCAGCCTCCTTTGGTGAGATAAGGGCCTTGGCAGCTTTGATAAAGGAATCAAGGTCTCTTCTGGTCGCTGGACCATCAGGGTTACTCCTCCATGTTCCTCCTTCAGTTGAATCTCCACTGAGAGCTGAATACATTGTTCTTCCTTGAATCACTTGGTGCTCAAACTCCTTGGGCTTAAATGTATTAGGCTTGCTTCTCAAGGAACATACATCTTCAAGATCAGGAAGCTTCCTTTCTAAGGAAATAATTTATCAGATTGTTGTAGGATGAATCCAGGCTTATGAGAAAGCTGAAGAACCTGTCTTGCTCATACACAGTTTGGAGACTCTCCCATAGATTACCATAACCAGTTTGAAGACTCTCCCATAGATGCTTGGCAGTTTTAAAGTGTGAGTAAGCCTCAAAGATTGATTCTGACAGAGAATTATGAATGATCTCAAGTGTTAACTGGTCTTCTTGAACCCACTTGTCTTCATTCTTCAGGTCATGTGCTGGTTCCTCCACTTGAGCCATCCTTTTTGAAGCTTCAGCCTTTATAATATGGCTGTCCCAAAGTCCATGACTCCCCAAGGTAACTCTGGCAACTCTTGACCACACCAGATAATTAGAACCCTCAAGGGTTACTGGAATAAAAATTCTTGACTCCATTTCCATGGCTGGTTTTCTTTTATCCATTGGACAAAGATAAAGGAACCAGAAAGGATATGAATCTAGAAATTGGAGAATATAATTTCCAACAGAGAGAAGAGTATAAGAACTCAGATTAAATTAGGAATTTATGGAAATAGAAGAAGGTACAGAGAGGATTTAAATCCAGCAAAGTGAAAACAAAGTCAGAAAACACAGAGTGAGAAAATAAGAGTGAATTTGCGGAAGATATGAAGAACAGAGAGGTCTCAAGAGCTTAGAGCTCTGATACCATGTTATTGGAAAAGGTCACAGCCATCAGGAACTATATCATCTTCAGAAGACTAAGCTTTAAATCTGATACCATGTCCCCCGCATCTCCACCATGTTAAATGAGAAGCCAATGATCCATTGTTGAAGCTGAAGCAAAGGAAACAAGTGGAAATGACAAGGGATGCTCTTAGCTGTGCAAGGAGAAGGCAGTTCACTGAAAAGATGGCAGCTAACTCTTTCCAAAGTTCCCCTTCTACAAGTGACTTTGCAAGGCCATTCAAAAAGGGATTGAAGTGGGGGATTCAAGTTAAAGTCATGAGGGTAGACACTCCTCATTATCATCCTTAATACATTTTGGCTTGATCTCAACCCAAGAAGAAGGCAAGAAGCCAGAAGCAAGGGGGAGACAAGCTGTGAAATAAGAAGAATGTTCAAGAGAAACCATTTGAAGTGTGAAGCAAGGAAAGGGCGTGCCATACTTGCCAATAAAGTTGTCTAACCCCAGGCTGGATAGCTTGTACTCTTTTTTCCTATAATTAGGTTTTTAATGAGGCAAGTTATCTCAGTTCCAAGCTTGCCCAAGGATTCCTATGTTCAAGCTTGAGGGGGAGTGTTAGAATAATGAAAGAAAGAGAAGAAGAAGCAAAGCTGGTTGAAGAATACAATCTGGATCAAGCATACTTGACTTGCAAGGAAAGATGAAAGCTGTCCATACACCACTTTACCTAACCTGACTTGCAAGGCAAGGAAGGTGTTTGGAAAACTCTTGGACGTGGCTAAACCTCCGGAAACCTAAGGATACTTGGTTTGATATCAAATGGAAGGTGCTGGTTTGAATTGGAAAAGAAGTAGTCACATGTGTGCTTTGGAGAAGCAACTGACCTGTCACTATCACACCAAGCTGAATGTGCCATCTTCCTCCAGTCACTTTCTCTCATGCTGGACCTGCCATACCAGTCTGCCCCAACCAGTTCTGAACCTGCTCTGATCTCTCTTTCCCTACAAAATTAGTTATTTAAGTTTCCCTGTTTTATTAGTAGTTTATTGTGCTTGCAATGTCTTGTAACTTAGCTATAAAGCCCCCACATGTAACCCACGAAATTCTAAGGAGAATTGAGCCAACTCCTTCACTTATTCTCTGGTTCACAGTCTCTCAATCTCTCATACTCTCTGAAGTGTTAGTTAAATCTTTCCTTCAATCATTCTCTGGTTACTCTATTCTCTCAATCTCTTATTCTCACAAACTCTCCAATACTCTCACTTATAATTTCATCCATCCTTCATAGTCTCTGGTCCATATTAAACCAGTAGATCACAAACACTCTCCATAATCCCATCATTCTCACTTATACAGTCACAAAGACTCTCTCTTTGATTCTCAGTATTTCTGGTCCAAACTAAACCAGAAGCTGATTCTCTTCTCTAAACTTATTCTCCATTTTATTCTCACCATTTTCTCTCAATTCTAACAGAGATTGAAGAAGGCAATATATGGGCTGAAGCAGTCACCGAGAGCTTGGTACAGGAAACTGAGTACAACACTCAATGGGAGAGGGTTCAGGAAGTCTGAACTTGATCATACACTCTTCACACTGGTTGGACCATCAGGGATCATTGTGATTCTAGTGTATGTGGATGATTTGATAATCACAGGAAGTGATAAGGCTGGGATTAAAGCCACTAATGAGTTTCTCAAGTCTGTGTTTGATATTAAAGACTTGGGAGAGATGAAGTATTTCTTGGGGATTGAGATATGCAGATCTAAGGAGGGCCTGTTTATGTCTCAAAGGAAGTACACTATGGATATGCTGAAGGAGACTGATGTGCTTGGTGGGAAGATAGCTAAGACACCTCTTGAGGAGGGATATAAGGTCTTGCGTGAGGGGGAGGTTGAAGAAAATCAGTTATTTGAGGATCCTAAGCTGTATAGAAAGATGGTTGGCAAGCTGATCTACTTGACCATCACCAGACCAGACATATGTTTTGCTGTGAACCAAGTGAGTCAGTATATGCAGGCGCCAAAGGTACATCACTGGAAGATGGTTGATAGGATACTGAGGTATTTGAGTGGCTCGCCTGGACAAGGAGTTTGGATGGGTTGCAATGGCAGTACAGAAGTAGTTGGGTATTGTGATGCTGATTGGGCAGGAGATAGAGTGGATAGAAGATCAACTACTGGGTATTGCACATTCATTGGAGGAAACCTGGTTACTTGGAAGAGTAAGAAGCAGAAAGTGATCTCCTGTTCAAGTGCTGAGGCTGAGTACAGGGCTATGTTGAAGCTGACAAACGAGTTGGTATGGATCAAAGGTATCTTGAAGCATCTGGAGATTGAGCAGAGCACCCCTATGACAATGCACTGTGACAATCAAGCAGCTATCCATATTGCTTCTAACTCTGTCTTTCATGAGAGGACAAAGCATATAGAAGTTAATTGTCACAAGGTGAGGCAGATGATTACCCTTGGAGTGATTCTGCCATGTTATACAAGAAGTGAAGATCAGCTCGCAGATGTGTTTACTAAGGCAGCAAGATTAAAGACAATGGAGTCCATACTATCTAGGCTTGGACTCATTGATCTTACACCAAGGAGCTGAGCCCCTTAACCATGGAGTCTCCACTCTTTTTCCCTCATCAAGGTTTTGTCCCAATGGGTTTTCCTTGGTGAGGTTTTTTTAATGAGGGAGGTCTTCATGGTTTCCAAGCTTGACTCGTTCTACATGGTCAAGCTTGAGGGGGAGTGTTGAGATGAGGAGTTGATACATTGAGAGAGGAAGAGATTTGGAGAAGTCAAGAACTTTAGATTTACCACAAGAACTTTGTTTTTACTGTGGTAATTAAGTTAAAGCTTGGGAAGTTACCATGCACCACTCTGGTGGGTGAATCACGTCCAACAAGGAGTAGGGATAAGGAAGAGCAGTCTGGAGAGGAAGAAGAGAGCCTTGGACAGCCTGTCATGTGCTGGAAAGAAGAAGTTGCTTTAGCACTGTTGCAAGCATGTGAGAAAGCATAGCCAAGTATTTCAAAAGAAGTTCCAGCCTGTCCATTGACTACACATGCTTGTGTATTTCGAAAACCCTTGTTGCTTTCTCTATATATGCTTGTAAACCTCATCAGAAATTAATTAATGAAGTTTTGAGTCTCTCTCTCTTTATTCTCTCACTAAAATCTCTTAATCTCTCTAATCTTTCATTTAATTATCTCTGATTGTTTGAATCATGCTCTAAAACACAAAAGTGTTTAACTAAGCTGTTATTTTCAACTACTTGTCATCCCCAAACTGATGGCCAAACTGAATCAGTCAATAGGACATTGTCTACTCTTTTGCGTGCCATCATTAAGAGTAACATTAAGACTTGGGAAGATAGTTTACCACATGTAGAGTTTGCATACAACAGAGCAGTGCATTCAGCTACTAAACTATCACCTTTTCATGTTGTTTATGGTTTTAACCCATTATCACCTCTTGATTTGTTTGCTTTACCTTTAAAAGAACAAACTAACCTTGATGGCAATCAAAAGGCCGAGTTTGTTAAGTCCTTGCATGAACAGGTCAGGAAGAACATTGAGGAGAGGACCAAGATGTATGAAAGGCAGAAGAACAAGGGCCGCAAAGAACTTGTCCTGGCGCCAGGAGATCAAGTGTGGGTACACATGAGGAAAGAGAGGTTCCCTGCTGAGAGGAAATCAAAGTTGTTGCCAAGGAAAGATGGACCTTTCAAAGTGCTGAAAAGAATCAACAACAATGCCTACCAGATTGATCTTGAAGGGAAGTACTTAATCAGTTCTACTTTTAATGTTTCTGACTTGGATCCTTTTATTGCAGATGACTTGGATTTGAGGTCAAATCCTTTTAAAGGAGGAGGGGATGGTTTAGCCATGACCAGAGACAAGGAGGAGGAGCTGAGTGAGAGTGATGAGGAAGAGCCAAGTGATGAACCAAGTGAAGAGATGACCTTAGAAGAAGGGAGTGAGGCTGATGATATTGAAGAGAACCAGCACCAGAGAGATGTATCAAGTGGACTAACCAATGTATGGAGTGGACCAGTGACTAGATCAAGACTGAGAGCACAAGAGAAGAGTCTCCATGCCTTGCTCCAAATCGTGGGGGTTGGTCCAAGGAGGGAAGATCAAGATAAACCAGCTTGTTGGTTCAATTTAATTGCAATGTAATTGGGCTGGGCTTATTTGGTTTTCATTTAATTTAAACCAAAGACAATTATGATTTTATTAAACCAATTTCAATTGGATTAGGATTAGAATTAGAATTAAACCAGCTTGGTTTACATCTTAGGGTTTTGGCGACTTGTTAAAGCCAAGGGGGACGCCTTTTGTTTTCTCTGAACTTTTGAATCTAATAATTTACAGCAGCTTGGCTTGCTCTTATCTCTTGCTTTCTCTGTTCAGCTAAAGGAACATTGATCTCACTTAAAGGAAGGAAGTCCTAGTGAATCCATCCTAGACAATACAAGGTAATCTTGTGTCTTTGAGTAGCAAACCATCCTTGGCGCCAACCACAAGCTCAGGGAGACGACCACAGTTCAAAGGAGAGCTAGTAACCTCTTATAACAACCCTCTATCCATCCACCTTCAAGTGATCCAGAGTTTAAGCCATACCCAGGCTGCACCACAAAGACTTATGAAGAAGCAATGGAGCATGATGAGTGGAGAGATTCTGTTGGAGATGAAGTTGGAGCCATGATAAAGAATGATACTTGGTATGAGACTGAGCTTCCTAAAGGAAAGAAAGCAGTCACTAGCCGCCTACTTTTCACCATCAAGTACAAGGAAAATGGAAAACCAGAGAGGAAGAAGACAAGACTAGTGGCAAGGGGATACACTCAAGTCTATGGAGAAGACTACCTAGACACATTTGCACCAGTAGCTAAACTCCACACCATAAGGATCCTACTTTCAGTTGCTGTGAACTTGGAATGGGATTTATGGCAGATGGATGTCAAAAATGCCTTTCTTCAAGGAGAGCTAGAAGATGAGGTCTACATGAGACCACCACCTGGTATGGAGGACATGGTCAATGTTGGCATTCATGAGTATTTGTCCCATGTCAAGAGAGTATTCAGTTAACTTGTAACTGAATCCCCTTCAACCATACAACAGGAACTCACCATTCAAAGGAAAAGACAACCAACTAGTTGTTGAATCCTCTAAAACATAGCTTAAACACACAACCAAATGTCCTAGAGAGTACACTGGTTATATGAAGCAAAGAAGCTCTAGTTTGAATCTATCCTTCTGCAGTAACACAACACTTTGAGTTTGTGTACTTAAGATGAAGAGGATTTAGAATCAATAATCTAGAGCTTAAGAGAAGATAAAGAAGAGTTTAGAGTGAGTTTTACAAGTATTAGGCTGCCTTAAGAGAAAGAGAGTTAAGGCAGCCTCTAAACCATAACTCTAAACTCCTTACATTGTGAATATTGTTTAGACACAAGAAAGGGAGAGAGAGACACGAAATTAGATTGAGAGAACTTGTATTGATGCTGGATAACTTGTTACAAGAATGGTGCAGCCTTTAAATAGGCAATCACTTACAATAAACAAAGATTAAATCAGTGAAGACTAAACAACTAATATAATGGGGAAATGGAATAGTCCAGGAGGATATGGACAAGGGGAGGCACGACCAGAAGCAGAGAAAGAGACAGGAGAGAGGTTGGCACAGCCTGCTTGAGTGAAAGGGACAGGTCCAGCTGCTTCCCCAAAGCAACCCATGTGACTTCTTCTTTTCAAATTCAAACCAGA
The DNA here is from genome assembly GCA_016771965.1 of Brassica carinata. NCBI lineage: Eukaryota > Viridiplantae > Streptophyta > Magnoliopsida > Brassicales > Brassicaceae > Brassica > Brassica carinata. The sequence continues at coordinate 24,162,042 of CM028691.1, read as the reverse complement.
CTCTCTTATTTAAATTCAAACATTTTTCCTTTAATTCTCAGAGGTTCCCACGTCCATAAGGTCCTCCACAAGTCATTCATCAGGATAGGTCAAGTGGTAGCTTGTGGAGCAAGTCTGTACAAAACAGAACCAAATTGGCTTATCTTGATGAACTTATTCTTGGATCATCAACCAGCTTCTCCTTCTGGTCATTCCTTTATTTATTTCAACAGTCAAGCCTGGAAATGTCCTAAGATTGAAGAAAGCTATATATGGATTAAAGCAATCACCAAGAGCCTGGTATCACAAGTTAAGTACAACCCTTAATGGAAAATGTAAGACCCGTTCCTGGCTGTTAAGCCCCAACATGGACCCGCGGCCTCACTTAGCTAGATCATAGGGTGATTGATCATATTTTTAAGGTTCCATATTCATCTAAGTCATTTTCAATCAAGTGAGGTTCATTCAATTCAACCCTAAGACTAAACAATAAGAGAAATAGTATCTTTATTAATAATAACATATGATTCATACAATGTAGTCATATCATTCAGTTTGCACAATAGGCTATCATAAGTTCATAAGTCACTACAATACTAACACAACCCACACATCCATACACGGCCTGGTCTTCATGGCTCCTTGGCCTTGCCACGGTCCTGGTCAGATCCTGAAACCAACACACACACAACACAAACAACATAAGCAATCCGATAGCCTAACATACACAAGTTCTATTGCATGGTTCGGTTCACCTATCTAAGTTCACTAAGCTATCCAATCATTTAACAAAGCACACGGCCATACTCAGGACATCAGCTAGGACACCCTGAACACCCATGTAACACACGGCCTGACTGATCCAATGTGATCTAACCCATCAATCACACTTAGACCACAAGCGACCATGATCACATCCCAAATCTGACCTACTGAAAACAATCTCTAAAAACTAATTAAAATTCATGACAAATACTGATAATTCTCCACTAAGAAGAATCCACCATCAGATCAATCAGAACCGGCCTAATCCCCATTGAATTTGGCCAAAACCCACCAAACCGGCCATAACTGAGCACTATCAAACCGGCCTGATAAATCCAATCAAACCACATGATAAATCATGATAAATCCTCACTAAGAGGAATCCATGGTCGGATCCCATCAATTCCATCCAGAACCATGAGATCCGGACTTAGCTGCCCAACCAAGGCCATGGAGAGTTTTAGTGAAACAGCCAAGGCCATGGTCGGCCACACTTGGTTGGAATCATCCAACACATCCAGAACATAGTAGAACACAAGTAAATCATGAAAGGAAATGGAAGAGATGGGTTTGGTCCAGCCGCTCCAACCACAGCCAACACGAATCTCACCGCGTCAGAGCAGAACCGTCCGTCGTCCCACTCACCTTGCGGCGCCAGGAGTGCTCAAGCCCTTATCCACATCCTTCTACTTGCCTCTGGTACTCATTATCACACGATCTCCACACCACACAAGCCAACTCCTGGTCGGAATCACCCACACACTCACACAACCAAGCCCTTGGCCGATCTCTCTATCTCTTTCTCTGTTCTCTCTCTGTCACGAGTTTGGCAGAGTTTTCCTTAGGGAAAATTGTGGCAAATCTCGACCCCAAGGCCTGTATTTATAGGGAAGGGATTGGCCAACTGCCTGGGCTTAACAGGTGCCACCTTCTGGCCGAACAGGTGCAACCTGTTCTTCCCACCCTTTTGCACAAACCGCCTGGTAACTGCCCCTTCTTCCTTTGGGCTGATCGAACACAAGCCCATACTGCAAGCCCACACGCCTGGCCCCTCTTGTCCAAGCCACAAACCCACCGGACCTCCATGTCCAGCAAGGCCAGACCCATGGCCGCCCATGGACTGAGCCCCATGGTCAAGACTCCAACACTCCACCTAGCTGAGATGAGCTGGCCACTAGCTGTTCCAGCTGAGTGAGCTAACTATCCAGCTACTGGAGCTGATCCTTCCTAGTGTGAGCTGTCCTGAGCTTGTCCCAGCTGGTCCAGCTTCTTCCTTGGGTAGTCCAGCTCCCAATTCACTTGTCCAGCTCCCATTTCCTTGTCTCCATCCGTTCCTGATCAAGTCTCATCATTTGATGCACTTAACCATCCGTTCCAGGTTAAGGTTCAGCATTCCTGAACTCCTTAACCCTTCTATCCAGCCATGGCACGCCTGTCCTGAGGTCCTAAGACCAGACTGTGCGTTTCCTCGTACCATGGCTGTGCCCGAAGGCTTAGTCAGAATCGGGGACATGACAAGTCTCCCCCACTTGAGATGGATTCGTCCTCGAATCCAACCCTGAACTTGTCTCCACCACAAACTGATTATACCACTCTGGGTAATCAGCTTTCATCCTTGATTCTGTTTCCCAAGTGACTTGCTCATGACCACTGCACTCCCATACTACCTTGACCATTTGAATGGTCTTGTTCCTCATTGCTTTTTCCATCCTGTCTACAATCCGAACGGGCCTTGTTTCCAAGGTGAGGTTCGTGCCCAGATCAGATGGAATCTCAGGTAGGACGATGTCTTGATCAGTAAGACATTTCCTTAATTGAGACACATGGAACACATTGTGGAAAGCATCCATCTCGCTGGCAGGTTCAGCTTGTAAGCCACCGCACCAACTCTTTCTATGATCCGAATGGACCCAAGTACCTTGGATCCAACTTCCTTCACCGCACACTCTTCTGGCCTCTGAAAGTGATCATCTTGAGGTAGACCATGTCGCCCACCTCAAACTCCACATGCTTTCTCCTTCTATCAGCATAACTTTTATGGCGATCCTGTGCCTCTTTCATCTTGTCCCTTATGAACTTGATCTTCTCTGTTGTCTCCTCAACAATCTCAGGTCCTATCATGCTGCGCTCCCCCACTTGGGTCCAGCACAATGGTGTCCTGCAAGGCCTCCCATATAGAGCTTCATATGGAGACATACCAATGCTTGTGTGAAAGCTATTGTTGTAGGCAAACTCTACCAAAGGTAAGTGCCTTTCCCAGGACTCCTTCCAGTCCAAGACACAAGCTCTCAGCATGTCCTCCAACGCTTGATTGTCCTTTCAGACTGTCCATCCGCTTGTGGATGATAAGCCGTGCTCATGTTCACTCTTGTTCCCAAGGCCTTTTGAAAAGCCTTCCAGAAGTAAGATGTAAAACGTGGGTCTCTATCAGAGACTATACTGGCTGGTACACCATGCAGACGTACTATCTCATTCATGTAGATCTGCACCAAGGGCTCCACACCATCAGTCTTCTTGATTGGTATGAAATGAGCTGACTTGGTCAATCGATCCACCACTACCCAGACTGAGTCCTTCCTGTTCCTGGTCGTGGGGAACCCAGACACAAAGTCCATGGTGATGTGATCCCACTTCCACTCTGGAATAGGTAAGTTCTGCAGTAGCCCACTGGGTACTTGATGTTCAGCTTTGACAAGCTGGCAGGTTGGTCACTTGGCCACCCACTCGGCCACATCCGTTTTCATACGGATCCAATGGTAGTACCTCTTGATGTCCCTATACATCTTGTTCAAGCCAGGATGCACAGAGAACTTAGACTTATGAGACTGTCTCATAATCTCTTCCTTGAGTTCCTTAACATTAGGAACACTGATTCTGCCATGGACCAAGATTGTACCATCCTGTGCAATCTGGTACTCTGTCTTATCATTTAGAGCAACCTTCTGAAGGTTCTCATCCAAGCTTTGTGCTTGTCTAATCCTGGTAAGAAGATCAGCCTGATTCACTGCCTCCAAACCCAATGGCTCGTCCTCACTGGCCATTGTGTTCAGATGCAAGGACCTGACCATCCCCTCCAGCGTCTCTGCTTCCTTCTCAGCTGATACCTCAGCTCTCCTGCTGCTCAAGGCATCAGCCACCAGGTTTGCCTTACCTGGGTGGTAAGCAATGTCAAGATCATAATCGGCCACAAACTCCATCCACCTCCTTTGTCTCAAATTCAGCTCAGGTTGAGTGAATATATACTTGAGGCTCTTGTGGTCGGTTAAGATCTGAACCTTGGCACCATACAAGTATGAACGCCATATCTTGAGAGCAAACACCACTGCGGCCATCTCCAGGTCGTGGGTTGGGTAGTTTCCCTCATGCTTCCTCAATTGTCTAGAGGCGTAGGCAATCACCTTCCCATGTTGGGTCAATACACATCCCAATCCAGTAATAGATGCATCAGTGTATACCACATATGGTTGGTCAGCCTCTGGCAGCACTAGAATAGGTGCTCTGGTCAACATGTCCTTTAGGGCAGAGAAGCACTTCTCACAAGCCTCAGACCATACAAACTTCACATCCTTTCCAGTTAGTTGTGTCATTGGTTGAGCCAAGCTAGCAAACCCTTTGACAAACTTCCTCAGTACCCGCCAGACCTAGAAAACTCCTGACCTCAGTTGCATTCTTATGTCTTGGCCACTCCTGTATGGCCTTGATCTTCTCTCGATCCACGCACACTCCTTGGTCTGATACAATGTGACCCAGAACTCAACACTCCTTTGCCAAAACTGCACTTGCTCAATTTGGCAAAGAGTTGTTGTTCCCTCAGCCGTCCTAACACTGCCCTTAGATGCTTCTCATGATCCTCCTTGGTCTTGGAGTAGACCAGGAAATCATCAATAAAGATGATCACAAACTCATCTAAGAAATCTCTGAAGATGCTGTTCATCATCTTCATGAAAGCTGCTGGTGCATTGGTTAATCCAAATGGCATGACCACAAACTCATAGTGGCCATACCTGGTCCGAAAGCTGTCTTCCTAACATCATTTGGTTCAATGGGAATCTGATGATACCCTGAAGCCAAATCTATTTTGAAAACCACTTTGCACCCTTTAGCTGATCCAATAGCTCATCTATCCGAGGCAATGGGTACTTGTTCTTCACAGTCACCCTGTTCAACCCTCGATAGTCAATACACAGCCGAAGCTACCATCCTTCTTCTTCACAAAGAGGACTGGTGCTCCCTGTGGTGACACACTTGGTCAGATGAAACCTTATCCAGCAACTCCTCGAAGTTGCTTCTTAAGCTCGGCCATCTCGGCAGAGCCATTCTGTAGGGACTTTGGATAATGGGGCCGCCTCTGGTTCGAAGTTCTATTATGAATGGGTCCGACCTATCGTGGGGAATGCCCTGAAGCTCTTAACACATCCTGAACTCACCAACCAGCGGTATTCCTCCGGTCACCACCCCTACGACCTCCTTAGTGGCGATTGTGGCCAGATAAGCCTCACAACCCTTCCTCAGCATCCTTTCCACATGGATAGCTGACACCACCAAGCATCCAGAGATCGGACGATACCTTGGAACCTGATCGAGTCCCACACCCACTCTCAAACAGCACACGACCCGGTGGCAGTCAAGAGTGGCCCGATACTTTCCTAGCCAGTCCATACCTAAGATCACTTCATGATTCTTAGGTGGACTACCACAAGATCCACAGGCATGACCCTGTCCTGGATCATCACTGGACGCCCTGAATCACCCCTAGAGAATGCATCATTTGCCTCCGCCGCATTCACTACCCCAGACAATCCCGGTTCCAACTGGAACAACCCCTTTCCGAGCATCCCCGACTCACAAAACTATGTGTAGCTCCAGATCGAAAAGTACGCGGTGTTTCCACACCACCAATACTTAGGGTCCCTACACATGACCCAAACTAAGTATCTAACCATCCTAGGTTCCATACCATGCAATTCTACTGAATTGAAAAGAATAAGATCAGACATAATACCAGTGATCGCGAGGAATGGTCCAGCCTTGTCCTCATCCTTGGACAACTCATAGATGCGGGGTGCTGATGTCTGTCCATGGTTCTGGCCCGGCTTGCTGGCCTCTCCACGCCCTTGCTAGACCCAGCTGCTAACTTAGGACAATCCTTGCGGAGATGTCCCTCTTTCCACAGTAGTGGCAAGTCCTGGTATCAGCACTGCCCCTTGCTCCTGTCTAGGACAGTCACGAGCTGAGTGATCCATCTTACCACATCGGAGACAAGCTCCCATTGCCCTCCAGCATTCACCTCCATGGTGTCTGCCACACTTAGGACACACCGGCCTACCACCTGAGGTCACCACTTCCGGTCACCACTCTGGCTCGAAGCCACCACCACACTCTTAAGCTTCTGCTTGTTCTCATCTGCAAGATTGACCTCCAGCAAGGCCATCCTCTCAACCAGCTCGGACACAGTGGAGAAGGTGCGGACAGAACAGTAAGTCCTGAGTTCAGCCCTAAGGCCTCGGATGAACCTTCGAACCTGCACTGCCTCATCCTCCAACTCCCTTCCCACATAGCGCCTAAGTCGTTGAACTCCTCCTCGCATCTCGCATCAGCCCAAGGCCCCTGAACCAAGTCCAAGAACTGAGCCTCCAGACGATCCCATGCCTCAGCCGAGTACTTGTGGTTGAACTCAACCTCAAAGTCTGAGAAGCGCTCAATGGTGTAGGTTGCACGCTTGTCCGAGCCAACCACCAGTTGTGTGCATCTCCTCCGTGAAATGAACTGCAATGTCTTTCTGGTAATCCTTGGACAACGGCTGAGCTGAAATTACGGACCAGCCTGCTCTTCCATTCATCAGCCTCTATGGGATCAACACTTCCAGCAAAGTGTTTGGTCCCCATGCGGGTTATATGCTCCAGAACCTTCAGATAATCCACCTTCTTAGTGGTCCCAGCTGGGGATCAATCTCAATCACCTCAGCCACCTGTTCCACTTGCACCGAGCCACTCCCCAGCTCCCTCGAGCTGCTGCTGTCCGCCAGCCTGATGGTTCCCAATGGGAATAGCTGTCTGGATCGGTATGGCCTGACCCAAGGGTGTGAACGCCTGAGTCAAAGCCAACATCTGAGCTCCCATAGCCTTCATGACCTCCAAGACCTCATGCATGGTTGGTTCCACAGCCTGGTCCAGCTGACCAGCTGTCCTACCACCCGCTGCCACGCTCTGGTCACCAAGGCCCGTATGTGAGGACTCACCCTCACCCTCCAGCTCCCCACCTTGAAGCCGTCCAGCTCCACCAGCTCCATCAGCCTGTCCTGACCCATGTTCCAGCTGAACATCAGTCCCATCCACACGAACCTCAGTAGGATTGAGCTGGACAGTAGACAATCCAGTCCCAGCATTGACCACATCCGTTTGGATTGGCAATGCTGCGCCAGATGTACATCATCTGCACCCACATGACCGGATGCTCCAGCAGCCTCCTTACTCTTTCGAGACTTAGTCTTGCTTTTTCCACCCTAAGGATTCAAACCAGTCAGCAAATCAGGTTAGTCCACAAGACTTAACAATTATCTGCAAACAATCCCTAAGGCTAAGCAAGCTGACCAGACCTTACCATGAGACCCAGCCGGATGTGTGGTGACAAACCCAAACCCAAACCAATCCTAGAATCAACTCCGCTCTGATACCAACTTGTAAGACCCGTTCCTGGCTGTTAAGCCCCAACATGGACCCGCGGCCTCACTTAGCTAGATCATAGGGTGATTGATCATATTTTTAAGGTTCCATATTCATCTAAGTCATTTTCAATCAACTGAGGTTCATCCAATTCAACCCTAAGACTAGACAATAAGAGAAATAGTATCTTTATTAATAATAACATGTGATTCATACAATGTAGTCATATCATTCAGTTTGCACAATAGGCTATCATAAGTTCATAAGTCACTACAATACTAACACAACCCACACATCCATACACGGCCTGGTCTTCATGGCTCCTTGGCCTTGCCACGGTCCTGGTCAAATCCTGAAACCAACACACACACAACACAAACAACATAAGCAATCCGATAGCCTAACATACACAAGTTCTATTGCATGGTTCGGTTCACCTATCTAAGTTCACTAAGCTATCCAATCATTTAACAAAGCACACGGCCAAACTCAGGACATCAGATAGGACACCCTGAACACCCATGTAACACACGGCCTGACTGATCCAATGTGATCTAACCCATCAATCACACTTAGACCACAAGCGACCATGATCACATCCCAAATCTGACCTACTGAAAACAATCTCTAAAAACTAATTAAAATTCATGACAAATACTGATAATTCTCCACTAAGAAGAATCCACCATCAGATCAATCAGAACCGGCCTAATCCCCATTGAATTTGGCCAAAACCCACCAAACCGGCCATAACTGAGCACCATCAAACCGGCCTGATAAATCCAATCAAACCACATGATAAATCATGATAAATCCTCACTAAGAGGAATCCATGGTCGGATCTCATCAATTCCATCCAGAACCATGAGATCCGGACTTAGCTGCCCAACCAAGGCCATGGAGAGTTTTAGTGAAACAGCCAAGGCCATGGTCGGCCACACTTGGTTGGAATCATCCAAAACATCCAGAACATAGTAGAACACAAGTAAATCATGAAAGGAAAGGGAAGAGATGGGTTTGGTCCAGCCGTTCCAACCACAGCCAACACGGAATCTCACCGCGTCGTAGCAGAACCGTCCGTCGTCCCACTCACCTTGGCAAGGCCAGGAGTGCTCAAGCCCTTATCCACATCCTTCTCCTTGCCTCTGGTACTCATTATCACACGATCTCCACACCACACAAGCCAACTCCTGGTCGGAATCACCCACACACTCACACAACCAAGCCCTTGGCCGATCTCTCTATCTCTTTCTCTGTTCTCTCTCTGTCACGAGTTTGGCAGAGTTTTCCTTAGGGAAAATTGTGGCAAATCTCGACCCCAAGGCCTGTATTTATAGGGGAAGGGATTGGCCAACTGCCTGGGCGAACAGGTGCCACCTTCTGGCCGAACAGGTGCAACCTGTTCTTCCCACCCTTTTGCACAAACCGCCTGGTAACTGCCCCTTCTTCCTTTGGGCTGATCGAACACAAGCCCATACTGCAAGCCACACGCCTGGCCCCTCTTGTCCAAGCCACAAACCCACCGGACCTCCATGTCCAGCAAGGCCAGACCCATGGCCGCCCATGGACTGAGCCCCATGGTCAAGACTCCAACACTCCACCTAGCTGAGATGAGCTGGCCACTAGCTGTTCCAGCTGAGTGAGCTAACTATCCAGCTACTGGAGCTGATCCTTCCTAGTGTGAGCTGTCCTGAGCTTGTCCCAGCTGGTCCAGCTTCTTCCTTGGGTTGTCCAGCTCCCAATTGACTTGTCCAGCTCCCATTTCCTTGTCTCCATCCGTTCCTGATCAAGTCTCATCATTTGATGCACTTAACCATCCGTTCCAGGCTAAGGTTCAGCATTCCTGAACTCCTTAACCCTTCTATCCAGCCATGGCACGCCTGTCCTGAGGTCCTAAGACCAGACTGTGCGTTTCCTCGTACCATGGCTGTGCCCGAAGGCTTAGTCAGAATCGGGGACATGACAGAAAAGGGTTTGTTAAATCAGAACATCACACACTCTTCACTCTCACCAGCATGCAAGGGATTGTGGCAGTTCTAATTTATGTAGATGATATCATCATCACAGGAAATGATAAGGAAGGTATCATCTCAACTAAAGCTTTTCTTAAATCTGCTTTTGATATTAAAGATTTGGGGTGAGTTAAAGTACTTTCTAGGGATAGAAATATGCCGCTCTAAAGAGGGGCTCTTCCTATCTCAAAGAAAGTACACACTTGATATCTTAAGTGAGGCAGGAAAGCTTAAAGAAAGAACAGCCAAGACACCACTAGAAGAAGGGTACAAGGTCTTGCGTGAGGGGGAGTTTGAAGATGAACCATTTGGAGACTTCAAACTCTATAGGAAAATGGTTGGGAAGCTGATCTATCTTACCATCACAAGACCAGATATTTGCTTTGCAGTGAACCAAGTCAGTCAGCATATGCAAGCCCCTAAAGTTCATCATTGGAATATGGTGGAAAGGATTCTAAGATATCTAAGGGAAGCTCCTGGTCAAGGTGTATGGATGGGTTGCAATAAGAGCACAGAGATTGTAGGATACTGTGATGCAGATTGGGCAGGTGATAGAGTGGACAGGAGGTCTACAACAGGCTATTGCACCTTCATAGGAGGCAATCTAGTCACTTGGAAAAGCAAGAAGCACAAGGTTGTATCATGTTCAAGTGCTGAGGTAGAATATAGAGCCATGAGAAAGCTGACCAGTGAGCTTATATGGATCAGAAACTTGCTAAAGGACTTGGGCATTGAGACAACACACCAATCACAATGCAATGTGATCACCAGGCAGCCATTCACATAGCCTCCAACTCAGTCTTCCATGAGAGAACAAAACACATTGAAGTGGATTGTCACAAGGTGAGACAAGCAGTGGAGCAGAAGATCATTCGACCTTGCTACACTAGGAGTGAAGATCAGCTAGCAGATATCTTCACCAAAGGAGCAAGTACTAAGGCCTGTGAGTCCATCCATCCAAGATTGGGACTCATAGACTTGTCCAGATCATGATCCTCTTAAGCCATGAAGCATCTACTCTTTTTCCTCTTGTGTGTTTTTGTCCCATTGGGTTTTTCACACAAAAGGTTTTAATGAGGGATGTCTTCATGGGTTCCAAGCTTAACCATACGTTATGGCTAAGCTTGAGGGGGAGTATTAGAAATAAGGAGACAAGGATAAAGGATGATCAGGAGACTTGGAAAAGAAACTAATCTGCGCAGCCTTGGAGAATAAGTCTATCCGTACAATACTTGAGACACAAGTATCTTCAGCTTAACCTAACCAACCTTGAGAAGCAAGGAGGTTTAAACTCGCCAATATTGAGCTCAGAAAGTCAAAGGAGCCGTTGGGATTTGTCTGAAGCAAGAAGAGTATTTAAATGGGAAGATCACATGTTCTACTTAAGGATGTGCAGGCTTGGAGACCGTTTAGGAGATGTCACTGTCCCTCGGCCAGAATGCATTTCTTTATTGTATTCTCTTTGTCCTGATGTCCATTGCCTTGCTTATAAATATTGTATGTGCACACTCTGAATAAATCAAGGAAATAAAATCCTTCTCTTTACTCTTCGCGAACTCTCTCATCTCTCTCTCTCATCTCTCTCTCTCTCTCTCTCTCTTGTTCCACGGATTCCCCATCACTCATACTCTGTTCTTACTCTGTTTTACTCTGTTCTTCATTTTCTTTCATGAAGATAACATTGCAGTTAAGATCAGTAGCACATTTTTTAACAGATAATAAATTTGAAGTGAACTCAGGTATATAGAAAGCTTCAGAATCTTTATGAAACAATTTAAGACTGCCTATTCCTCTAATAGGTATCTTAGATCCATCGGCAATCATAACATTACCATTAGCAGGAACAATGTTCTTAATGAGTCTAGTGTCACTTATCATATGATGAGATGCACCAGAATCAACTATCTAGGCTTAACAGCATGAGAGCTAGCAATATGAGCAAGGATCTTAGATGGTGCATGCACATGATCAGTGTGAGCAGTATGAGCAGTACTAGGATGTGTATACATTTCTAACACCTTAGATGGAGTATTCAACATCCTATCAGTTCTAGGTCAGAAAATTGCAAGTGGTTTATGTTGACATGAAGCAAATAATGAGAGGTCTATTACAATATCAAAGAGACACACGCAGAGAGCAAGGCAAGACAATTTTGGTGGAATGATCAAGTTGATGCTATCCGTACAAGTGATGAAAGTGACCTAGAGTAACTTGCAAGGCAAGTGAAATACTTGATCAGGAAGAGTATTTAAATCAGCCAGAAATGTTGAGAAGTGTCGACACTTGAGGAGAATAACATTGGAGGAGAATCACGTGAAGTGAGATGGAGAGAGAGCCGTTGTGAACTGTCACTTTCACTATTGCTGGACGAGCCAGCCGACCAGATCTCCTCCCATTTGTTTATTCTTTGCCATGTACTATCTCCCATTTGTTTATTGTTTCTCTTTGTCTACATGTGATCTAGTTTCTCTTTAAATATATTGTAATAGGTTCCAAATCAAGTTAAGCAAATATGTTCCTCTTCATTCTTACATCTCTCTCTCTTTGAACTCTCTTCTCTCTCTCTCTCGGATTCCAATCTCTCTTGTTCTTGATCTCCTACACAAATCTATCCTATACTTCTTATAATTTATCATGGTATCAGAGCAACAAAGCTCTTGAACCTACTCTTCTTACGCAAACACTCTGATTTTACTTCTCTCCATCTTTTAAATCCTTCTCTCTCATGTTCTTGTGTTCTTGGCGAATGGAGGCAAAGATGGATAGCAACAACAACAACAACCGAACTCTCAGCATTCCTGTGACCTTAAAGGGAGTTAACTACCTCTAATGGGCCAGGATGGTGAAGATTGCCCTTGGAGGAAAAGGTTTATGGAGCCATGTCTCAACAGAATCAGCTCCAAAACAAACTATCCAAGGAGAAGATGGAAAGGAGATGGTGGTAGCTGATGAAGACAAATGGGGTCAGGAAGATCTCATGGTGCTCACAGCCCTCCTTAGCTCCCTGGAACCAGCTATTATGGAGTCTTACTCATACTGTGAGACCACCAAGCAGCTGTGGGATACACTCTACAAAGTGTATGGAAATGTCTCCAACCTTACTAGAGTTTTTGAAGTGAAAAGGGCCTCCAATGCTCTCAGCCAAGGAGATGGGGAGTTTCAACCTCATTTCGGCAAGTACAGGTCTCTTTGGACAGAGTTGGAGTTACTAAGACCTCACACAACTGATCCAGCCACCCTCTTAACAAGGCGTGAAGAGGACAAAGTGTATGGGCTACTGCGCACTCTAAACCCATCTTATGGGAGCCTGGTTAAGCACATCTTGAGAGCTGATAAGCTACCTGACCTGGATGAAGTATGTGCTCAAATCCAGAAGGAGGAAGGATCAGTAGGCTTGTTTGGGAGTAAAGGAGACTTAACCATGGCTCACCAAGCTGAGGAAGCAGTGGCAAACAAGGCGGCTTACAAGCAGGATGAGAGGAAGGTCTTGATATGTGACCATTGCAAGAAGAAAGGCCACATGAAAGACAAGTGCTGGATTCTCCACCCTCACCTTAAGCCAAACAAGTTCAAGGAGCCACGCTTTCAGGATGCAAGAGCCCACCTCTCAGCTGATGGAACTGAACCAGTGACTCCAAGCTCAATGTGCTCTAACAACAATGGTGGAGGAAGTGCTATGGCCTCTACATCAATGTACTCCACAGCAAGGACCAACCAGGATGAGATAATCAATGCTCTCATCAAGGCCTTGAAAGACAACTCTGGTATACCTAAAACCCTTGGTTTTTCACACAATGCTTGTCACACTGCTGAGAGTTCTAGAAACATTTTTAAAAATACTAGACCATTGATTATTGACTCTGGTGCTTCTCACCACATGATTAGTGATTCTAGTTTAATTAAAAATGTGGAACCAGCACTAGGAAATGTGATGATAGCAAATGGTGATAAAATTCCTATAAGAGGTATAGGTGAATTGAAATTGTTTGATAAAGTATCTAAGGCATTCTACATGCCCACCTTTGCTTCAAACCTGGTTTCTGTTAAAAAGGCCACCAATGATTTAAATTGCCATGTTACATTCACTCCTAATGAAGTTTATTTTCAGGATATTGAGTCAAGTAAGTTGCTTGGCAAGGGTGTAACCAAGGGAGACTTGTATTTGCTTGAGGACACTCGGCCAACTTCTGATTTATCTTGCTATTTCAATTCTGTTTCTCAATTCCCTAAAGATGTAATATGGCATGCTAGATTAGGACATCCTCATTCTCGTGCCTTGAACATTCTGTTACCTAGCATTTCTTTCAAAAGTGATTGTGAGGCTTGTATCTTAGGAAAGCATTGTAAGAGTGTATTTCCTAAATCAATGACCATCTATGATAATTGCTTTGATTTAATTCATTCTGATGTGTGGACTGCCCCTTGTGCATCTAGAGAACAACATAAATACTTTGTGACATTCATAGATGAGAAATCTAAATACACATGGATCACACTGTTGCAATCAAAAGATAGGGTGCTAGAAGCTTTTAAAATTTTTCAAAACTATATCACTAACCATTTCAATGTTAAGATTAAAATTCTTAGATTAGATAATGGTGGTGAATACACTAGCACAGCCTTCAAACAACATCTAGTTGCACATGGGATCATCCAACAAACCAGTTGCCCTTACACACCTCAACAAAATGGTGTGGCCGAGAGGAAGAACAGGCACTTAATGGAGGTAGCCAGGAGCATGATGTTCCATGGTAATGTGCCTAAAAGATTTTGGGGAGATGCAGTAGTCACTGCCACTTACCTTATCAACCGCACACCTACAAGAGTGCTTCAAGATGCCACTCCATATGAGGTACTGAACAAAACTAAACCTAATATAGATCATTTGCGTGTGTTTGGGTGTGTGTGCTTTGTCTTAGTTCCAGGAGAACTCAGAAACAAGTTAGAGGCCAGAAGCACAAAGGCAATGTTTATTGGGTATTCAACACATCAAAAAGGGTACAAATGCTATGTTCCAGACACTAGGAGAGTGTTAGTCTCCAGGGATGTCAAGTGAGAATCAACAGGCTATTATGAGGAACAGAGTTGGGGAGAACTCAAGGATCTATCTCAATCTGCCTCAGACAGAGCCAACAACTTGAGAGTAATCATGGAAAGGCTTGGCATCAGTTTACCAAGGGAACCAGAGAAGGTCAGGAAGGAACCAACACAAGCTGTAGAAGAGGCAGTAGAAGATGTGGGAGTCACTCATCCTGATCATGAGGGGGGTAATGGAAATGATGAGCAGTCTGCGCCAGCTCAACCTGAAGACAACTCAGTAGTTCATGATCAAGATGAGATACAACCAGAATCAGACACTCAGATTCAAGTGTAGGAGCCAGACAATGGAAATGAAGCAGAACCTGAGCAGATACAGCCTTTGAGAAGGAGCACAAGGATCAGGAACCCAGCTTCAAATTGGATCAACACAAGAGTTTACTTCAATGCTGAAGCTGTAGCTCATCCAACCAGTGCAGTTTGCTCGCTTGCCCACTATCCAGAAGAGCATCAAGCATTTATCAGTGAATTGGATCAAGAATATATTCCAAGGACATATGAAGAGGCTATGCAACATGAGGAGTGGAGAGCATCAGTTGGAGATGAGATGGGAGCCATGGTTAAGAATGACACATGGTTTGAGACAGCCCTTCCCAAAGGAAAGAAAGCAGTAACCAGCCGGATTTTATATACAATCAAGTATGGAGCCAATGGCAAGCCAGAAAGAAGGAAGACAAGATTAGTGGCAAGAGGGTACACTCAGGTCTATGGTGAAGATTATCTAGACAACTTTGCACCAGTGGCTAAGCTGCACACTATAAGGATCCTCCTATCTCTTGCTGTCAACCTTGAGTGGGATCTATGGCAGATGGATGTGAAGAATGCCTTTCTTCAAGGAGAGTTGGAAGATGAAGTCTACATGAGACCACCTCCTGGCCTAGAAGATATGGTGAAACCAGGAAATGTCTTAAGACTAAAGAAGGCCATTTATGGCTTGAAGCAATCTCCAAGAGCCTGGTACCACAAACTAAGCACAACACTCAATGGGAGAGGTTTTGTGAAGTCTCAAGCAGACCATTCTCTCTTCACACTGACCAGCAGCCAAGGCATTGTAGTCATCTTGGTGTATGTGGATGATATCAGCATCACTGGTAATAACCAGGAAGGTATCTCCTCAACTAAAGCTTTCCTTAAAACTGCCTTTGATATTAAGGACTTGAGAGAGTTAAAGTACTTCCTAGGGATTGAATTGTGCCGATCCAAGGAGGGCCTCTTCTTATCCCAAAGGAAGTACACACTTGATATCTTAAATGAGGAAGGAGATCTTGGAGGTAGACAGGCCAAGACACCATTAGAAGAAGGCTACAAGGTGCTGCGAGAGGGGGAAAATGATGCAACTCCCTTCACTGATGTCAAGAAGTATAGAAGAATGGTTGGGAAGCTCATCTATCTCACTATCACTCGGCCAGATGTGTGTTTTTCTGTGAACCAAGTAAGCCAGCATATGCAAGCCCCCAAGATACATCACTGGAACATGGTGGAGAGGATCTTGAGATACTTAAGAGCAGCATCTGGTCAGGGAGTATGGATGGCGTGTAACAAGAGCACTGAGGTTTTGGGGTATTGTGATGCTGATTGGGCTGGTGATAGAGTGGATAGAAGATCAACCACAGGCTATTGCACCTTTATTGGAGGGAATCTGGTCACATGGAAGAGCAAGAAGCAGAAGGTGGTGTCTTGTTCAAGTGCTGAGGCAGAGTATAGATCAATGAGAAAGCTTACAAGTGAGCTCATATGGATCAAGGGGATGCTAAGAGACTTGGGGATTGAGATCACCACACCAATGACTATGCATTGTGACAACCAGGCTGCAATACACATTGCATCCAACTCAGTCTTTCATGAGAGGACAAAGCACATAGAAGTAGACTGCCACAAGGTGAGACAAGCAGTGGAACAGCAAGTGATCCTCCCATGCTATACTAGAAGTGAAGATCAACTTGCTGACATCTTCACCAAGGCAGCAAGCATCAAGGTCTGTGAGTTCATTCATCCTAAGCTTGGACTCATAGATCTCACATGTCACTGATCTTCTCACCATGAAGTGTTCTACTCTTTTTCCTTTGCTTGGTTTTTATCCCAAGTGGTTTTTCCAAGTAAAGGTTTTAATGAGGGAATGCTTCATGGTTTCCAAGCTTGACCAATCTCTATGGTCAAGCTTGAGGGGGAGTGTTGACATGAAGCAAATAATGAGAGGTCTATTACACTATCAAAGAGACACACGCAGAGAGCAAGGCAAGACAAGTTTGGTGGAATGATCAAGTTGATGCTATCCGTACAAGTGATGAAAGTGACCTAGAGTAACTTGCAAGGCAAGTGAAATACTTGATCAGGAAGAGTATTTAAATCATCCAGAAATGTGGAGAAGTGTCGACACTTGAGGAGAATAACATTGGAGGAGAATCACGGAAGTGAGAAGGAGAGAGAGCCGCCAGAACTGTCACTTTCACTATTGCTGGACGAGCCAGCCGACCAGATCTCCTCCCATTTGTTTATTCTTTGCCTTGTACTATCTCCCATTTGTTTATTGTTTCTCTTTGTTTACATGTGATCTAGTTTCTCTTTAAATAGATTGTAATAGGTTCCAAATCAAGTTAAGCAAATATGTTCCTCTTCATTCTTACATCTCCTCTCTTCTCTCTCTCTCTCTCGGATTCCAATCTCTCTTGTTCTTGATCTCCTACACAAATCTATCCTATACTTCTTATAATTTATCAGTTTAGTGGAAAAAAAAACATTTGTCACGGGCTTTTTCCGGAAGACCGTGCGGCACTCGGATATGCCACTTGCATACCGATTCAGCCTCCTTCCTTAGGATCAATTCCGACTGGTTTCGCCCTGCCTCGGTTTGGGTCGCCCTAAGTTTGCACGGTCCATTCCGTACCGACCGTACCGCCTGAACTTCGGGACGCCCTATTTCTGCACCATCATCCAACTATCTCCAAATGGTGTCTAAGTCCCTCCTGGACGTCACACTATCTTTGCACCAGCTTCAGGACACTCTTAGGCTCTTCTGAAGCGTTATAGAACACTCTTGAAGTCTTATAGAAAATCTCTGGAAGACTTGCCCTATCTGTGCACCAAACCCAAACTCAGCCCAACTCCTCCTTTTGGCTCCATTTCTTTCTTCAAGTCAACATTCCCCCTCAAGCTTGACTCTTAGGAGATCCTAAGTCAACCTTGGAACCTTGAAAACTCCCTCATTAAAAACCTTACAAGGAAAACCCTTTGGGACAAAACCTTGTAAGGGAAAAAGAGTAGAGCCTCCAAGGCCTAGGGATTGGCCAGTGAGCCTTTGTGCCTTACCAGCAATGGAAGGGACACAAAGGCTCTGGATCATGGCCCTCATGTGATGCAAGGTCGATCACCTCTTCCCTTGCTCATCACCAACATATCTTGTACTCTTCTTCAGACAGATCTTGGTCTCTCCCCCTTTCTCACAACCTTCCTGTTGTGATCAAGTGCTCGGACTCTCTGATCTTCCTTGATAGATACAAGCTGAGTCTTGGCTGCTTCTTCTTCATGAGTAACATCCTTGTTACTGAAACCACATGACAGGATGCTTCAGTCTGTAGTACCAAGACTGCTCTTCCTTGAGGCCGCCTTGGAGATTGCTTCTACATCCTTCACTTGTTTCATAACCTGGTCTGCTCCTCTTCTTGAATAACCACCAAGTACTCTCAGATAATGTAAGCTTCAACACTCCCCCTCAAGCTTGACCATGTGGAACAAGTCAAGCTTGGAAGGATAGCTTCATGATCTGACCACTCACTCCATTGCACCCTCTTCTGAACTCGCCATCTTCTTTGAGTGCTTGTTCTTCAGTTGCTTGCAATGGACCCCTTTGAACCAACAGATTGCTCACTTTAACTCCCCTCCTCAAGCTTGGATTGTATAGAGGTCCAAGCTTGCAAGTGAGCTTCAGTGAGTCTTCACAAACCAGTGGCTCTTCACCACTTTAGTAACCATTCTCCATTGCACTGAGGAGATACCTCAGCCTCCTCTACAAGCACCTCACTTGTTTCTTGTGAGTGACTTTCTTCTTCCCTCTACTTCGGCTAGATCACGCATGATCAGCTTGCAATGGCCCTTCAGTTACACACCATTGTACTCACAATGGCACCTTCTTCTGCCTCTTCTACTCTGATGGATGGTGAGCTAAGGATACCTCTTGTGAACCTGAAACAACACTCAAACTCCAGCAAAGATCAGAAACAATTGCATTGGGTCAATCCTTGATCAATCATAAAGTTTGAACACCAATGTCTTACAAGCTCTGCACAAGATTAAACTGGACATTCAAAGTTCTAATCTTTGCAAGCTAACTCTCTAAGCACAAGCAAGATCATATCAGATTCAAGAGAAGCTACTTAGGCATTTTTAAAGCTCCTTTATCCAGCAATTTAGACATTAATCTAATGCTTCAATAACATGCAACTTTCTCAGTATGCATCAACTTTAAATCAGATTCAATACATGCATGCAAGCTGATTATCAATCCTAGCAAGCATCACTATGGACTGGAGCTATGCATACGCAATCTCACACACCATGCTTCAACCTTAAGTGATTTCAAGATATGAAAGCTACTGGAAACAGATAATGCAATCAATCATCTCAGCACAACTCATACAAGAATCAGGTTAAGCATTTTTAAACCTCTCTTTAAGCAATTCTTCTTGAAAGGTTTCAGCTTGGACATGAGTTGAGACACGCCTTTAATGGTCTGGAGAGAGAGGAGTGGCCATCTGGAACCGCCATAGCTTCAGCACCTTCTTCTTGAAGAGAGAGAACAACTTGGACAGAACTTCAATGGCTTGTGATGGACTTGCGGAAGCTTCAACACCAGGTTCTGATGAACCAGGCTCTGATACCATTTGTCACTGGCTTTTTCCGGAAGATCGTGCGGCACTCGGATATGCCACTTGCATACCGAGTCAGCCTCCTTTTTTAGGATCAATTCCGATTGGTTTTGCCCTGCCTCGGTATGGGTCGCCCTTTGCACGGTCCGTTCCGTACCGACAGTACCGCCTGAACTTCGGGACGCCCTATTTCTGCACCATCATCCAACTATCTCCAAATGGTGTCTAAGTCCCTCCTGGACGTGACACTATCTTTGCACCAGCTTCAGGACACTCTTAGGCTCTTCTGAAGCCTTATAGAACACTCCTGAAGCCTTATAGAAAATCTCTGGAAGACTTGCCCTATCTGTGCACCAGACCCAAACTCAACCCAACTCCTCCTTTTGGCTCCATTTCTTTCTTCAAGTCAACAGAATGCACATGATCAGTGTGAGCAGTATGAGCAGTACTAGGATGTGTATACATTTCTAACACCTTACATGCAGTATTCAACATCCTATCAGTTCTAGGCAAGTCAATAGAACTCTCAACAGCTTTAGGATATTGACATGAAGACATGTATTAACATGGAGTCATGAAGATAGAAGAGAAAGAGATGCATTCAGGCGTGTAGACAAGATAACTTGGTGTACACTCTATTCCGTACAACACTTGGTGCACAAGACTTCTATGCAAGACCTAACGTCTCTTACAAGTCAAGGCAAGTTCAAACATTCCTTAAGCTTGCTCAGATATCAATTTGACCGTTGGCAAGAGAGAAGGCAAGTGGGAGTATTTAAATGGTTAAAGTCACATGATCTACTTTGAGGAGAGAGAGGAGGTGAACGTTGAGGACCTGTCACTCTCACCCTGATCTGCAGCAACATTGTTTAATCTATTCCTCTTGTCTTGTTGCCAATCTCATTGTCTTTAAATATTGTAACCTTGCACAAAATTAATTCAAGGGAAAAGAATTCTCCTTCACTTATCTCTCTCTCTCTCTCTCTCGCCATTATCTCTCTCTGTTCTTCACTCTGTTCTTCTCTGTTCTTCATATTTCTTTCATGGTATCAGAGCTTGCAAGCTCTTGAGACCCTTATTTCTTCCGCAAAGTTACTCTGTTCTCTTTTCTCTGTGGATTCATCTCTTTACTTTCTTAATTTACTCTCCAAACTTCTTTTATCCAGTGGATAATAGATCTCTGTTCTTGAGTCTTTCACTTTGTTCTTGGCTGTGCTCACTCTGTTCTGTCTCTATTTAATTTTCTTGAGAGTTTATCTTGATTCTAAGCTTGATTTCTCTCAGTTCCAGAGTGTTCCAGCATTGAAAAACTCTTGAAAAATTATTTAAACTTCCCTTTGGCGCCTTGGTAAAGATGGAGCATTACAGAGCAGTCCACATTCCATGCACTCTCAAGGGACCAGGAAACTATATCACTTGGTCTAGAATGACCAGAGCAGCACTTGGAGGAAGAGGTCTTTTGGAGCATGTTACTTCAAGTTCAGCTCCAAAGCAGATCATCCAAGGAGAAGATGGCAAGGAGATTGTAGTAGTAGATGAAGGCAAATGGGGTCAGGAAGATCTCATGGTGCTGTCTATCCTGCATAGCTCTCTTGATGGTCCTCTTATGGACACTTATTCACACTGTACAACTCCAAAACAGTTGTGGGATACTTTGCAAAGAGTGTATGGCAACACTTCAAACCTTACCAGAATCTATGAAGTGAAGAGAGCCATCAACACCTTGCAGCAAGAAGATGGAGACTTCACCAAACACCTTGGGAAGTATAGCCAACTTTGGTCTGAGCTAGAGATGTTAAGACCAAGCTCCAATGATCCTGAAACTCTTGAAGCCAGGCGTGAGCAAGACAAGGTCTTTGGACTGTTTTTCACACTCAGTCCAAGCTTTAATGATGTGGTCAGACACATCTTGAGAGAAAAGGAACTTCCAAGCTATGATGAGGTTTTTGCTCAGCTACAAAAGGAGATAGGCTCAGATGGACTATTTGGTGGTGGAAAAGGAGACTTATCTATGGCACACAAGGCTGAGAAGGTGGAGAATGCTGCAGCTAACAAAGCTTACTTCAAACCAAGAGGTGGAGGAGACAAGTCAGTAACTTGTGAGCATTGCAAGTACAAGGGCCACTCCAAAACCAATTGCTGGATCCTCCATCCTCATCTCAGGCCAGTCTCAGCCAACAAATACAACCAGGCCAGAGCACAGGAAGCAAGAGCTCAGGAGCAGCCAACTTCAAGCCCCATGCGCCTAGGAAATGATGGGAGAGCCTTGATCTCTACAACCCACACTGGTGGCTCCACTTCCCACACCTTGCCACTGCCATCTCATGAGGATGCCTTCATCAGGAAGTCAGACATTGAGGCCTTAATCAAGGCTCTCAATGCAAACTCTGGTAACCAAAGAATTAATGCTTTAAATTCTATTCATAATGCATCTCACACTGCTAGGCCATTGATTATTGATTCAGGAGCTTCCCATCATATGATTAGGGATGCTAAACTGATTAGTGATATTAAACCTGCTCTAGGAAGTGTTGTGATTGCAAATGGTGATAGAATTCCAATAGAAGGAGTAGGCAATCTGAATTTGTTTGATAAAGAATCTCAAAACATGCCAGCCTTTGCATCTAACCTTTTATCTGTGAAAAGAGCAACTAATGATCTTAATTGTAATGTTATTTTTAGTCCTAATGATGTGTGCTTTCAGGATATTAAGACCAGTAAGATGCTGGGCAAAGGTGTGAGCAAGGGAGAGCTGTATTTTCTTGAAGATACCAAGCTTTTATCAGATTCTACTTATGCTTTTAATTCTGCTTCTGTTTTAGCTAATGATGAGTTATGGCATGCTAGATTAGGCCACCCTCATTCTCATGCTTTAAAATTGATGTTACCTAGTCTATCTTTGCAAAATGAACCTTGTGAGGCCTGTATCCTTGGTAAACATCATAAATCTGTTTTTCCTTCATCTATGACTATTTATGAGAATTGCTTTGATCTAGTTCACTCTGATGTTTGGACTGCACCTTGTGTTTCTAGAGAGAGCCATAAATACTTTGTGACATTCATAGATGAGAAATCCAAATATACCTGGCTCACTCTGATTCAAAGTAAAAATAGAGTTTTAGAAGCTTTTATAAACTTTCAGAACTATGTAACTAACCACTTCAATTCCAAGATCAAAATTTTTAGGTCTGATAATGGGGGAGAGTACATTAGCAATGTCTTCAAACAACACTTAGCAAAACATGGGATTATCCACCAGACAAGCTGCCCATACACACCACAACAGAATGGAGTGGCTGAGAGGAAAAATCGCCACCTTATGGAGGTTGCAAGAAGCATGATGTTCCACACCAATGTTCCAAAGAGATTTTGGGGAGATGCTGTGGTATCTGCATGCTATCTGATCAACAGAATCCCCACCAAAGTTCTCAAGGATATCTCTCCATTTCAGGTATTAAACAAAACTAAGCCTCCTATAGATCACTTACGTGTGTTTGGGTGTGTGTGCTATGTCTTGGTACCAGGTGAGCAGAGGAACAAGCTTGATCCCAAGAGTATCAAGGCTATGTTCATAGGATACTCTCATACACAGAAAGGGTACAAATGTTATGTACCAGATTCAAGAAGAGTAATGGTCTCAAGGGATGTGAAGTTTGTGGAATCAAAGGGGTACTATGATGAGAAGAGCTGGGACAACCTCAGAGACCTCTCACAAGGACCATCTGATAGGGCAAACAATCTGAGAACCATTCTGGAGGGTTTAGGCATCACCAAGCCTAGGAGCAGTGAGGCGCCCAAAACCACTCCAGCACCACTAGTTGCTGTTAATCCTGAAGAAGCATCACCAATTGTTGAGTCCGTCCATCCTGATCCTGAGGGGGGCAATGAGCATGAATCAACACCAGAAACACCAGAAAATGATTCAGCATCAGTTCATGATCAAGATGGAGCTGAATCTGATCAGTCCAGTGGTGATCAGGATGATAATGATCAAGGGCAGGAAGAGGAAGTAATAGTAGAGCAGAGTCAACCATTGAGAAGGAGTACCAGAGTGAGGAAGGACCCATCAAATTGGATCAACACCAGAGTTTACTTCAACAGCAATGCAGTGGCTCATCCTATTCAAGCATCCTGCTCCTTTGCAAGCTATCCACAAGACCATGTAGCTTTCATCACCAATCTGGATCAGGAATATGTTCCAAAGACTTATGAAGAAGCTATGGAGCATGATGAGTGGAAAGAATCTGTTGGAGATGAAATTGGAGCCATGATCAAGAATGACACTTGGTATGAAACTGAACTTCCAAAAGGAAAGAAAGCAGTTACTAGCCGGCTACACTTCACCATCAAGTACAATGCAAATGGACAACCAGAGAGGAAGAAGACAAGACTAGTGGCAAGGGGATACACTCAAGTCTATGGAGAAGACTATCTAGACACATTTTCACCAGTAGCAAAACTCCACACCATAAGGATTCTTCTCTCAGTGGCAGTGAACTTGGAATGGGATCTATGGCAGATGGATGTCAAGAATGCTTTTCTTCAAGGAGAGTTGGAAGATGAGGTCTACATGAGACCACCACCTGGTATGGAAGACATGGTTAAACCAGGAAATGTTTTAAGATTGAAGAAAGCAATCTATGGATTAAAACAGTCTCCAAGGGCTTGGTACCACAAGCTGAGTACAACTCTCAATGGAAGAGGGTTTGTAAAATCTGAACCTGAGCACACTCTCTTCACTCTCACAAGCAAGCAAGGAATTGTGGTGATCCTGATCTTTGTAGATGATATTATCATCACAGGAAGTGACAAGGAAGGTATCATCTCTACCAAAGTTTTTCTTAAGTCTACATTTGATATTAAAGATTTGGATGAGCTAAAGTACTTTCTAGGGATTGAGATATGCCGCTCTAATGAGGGGCTGTTCTTATCTCAAAGAAAGTACACACTTGATCTTTTAAATGAGGCAGGAAAACTTGGAGCAAGAGTAGCCAAAACACCACTTGAAGAAGGTTACAAAGTCTTGCGTGAGGGGGAGATTGATGATACTCAGTTTGGCGACTTCAAGCTCTATCAGAGAATGGTTGGGAAGCTGATCTATCTCACTATTACAAGACCAGACATCTGTTTTGCTGTGAACCAAGTCAGCCAGTATATGCAAGCACCAAAGGTTCATCATTGGAATATGGTGGAAAGGATCATGAGATATCTAAGGGAGGCTCCTGGTCAAGGTGTTTGGATGGGTTGCAACAAGAGCACAGAAATTGTGGGATATTGTGATGCAGATTGGGCTGGTGATAGAGTATACAGGAGGTCGACTACAGGCTATTGTACCTTCATAGGAGGCAATCTGGTTACTTGGAAGAGCAAGAAGCAGAAGGTGGTATCATGTTCAAGTGCTGAGGCAGAATATAGAGCAATGAGGAAGCTTACTAGTGAGCTTATCTGGATCAGGAACTTGTTAAGAGACTTGGGCATTGAGACAGCAACACCAATCACAATGCATTGTGATAACCAGGCTGCCATACACATAGCATCCAACTCAGTCTTCCATGAGAGAACAAAACACATTGAAGTGGATTGTCACAAGGTGAGACAAGCAGTGGAGCAGAAGATCATACTGCCTTGCTACACTAGAAGTGAAGACCAGCTAGCTGATATCTTCACCAAGGGAGCAGCACTAAGGTCTGTGAGTCCATCCATCCAAGATTGGGACTCATAGACCTGTCTAGATCATGATCTCCTTAAGCCATGAAGCATCTACTCTTTTCCTCTTGTGTGTTTTGTCCCATTGGGTTTTTCACACAAAAGGTTTTAATGAGGGATGTCTTCATGGGTTCCAAGCTTAACCATGCCTTATGGTCAAGCTTGAGGGGGAGTATTGACATGAAGACATGTATTAACAATTGAAATAAATATAGGAATGACCAGAAGAAGAAGCTGGTTGATGATCCAAGGATAAGTTCATCAAGAGAAGCCAATTTGGTTCTGTTTTGTACAGACTTGCTCCACAAGCTACCACTTGACCTAACCTGACTTGCAAGGCAAAGAATGAGTTGTGGAGGACTTATAGACGTTGGGAACATCTGAGAAGTCAAGTAAACATGTTTGAATTTAAATAAGAGAGGCTGGTTTGAATTTGAAAAGAAGAAGTCACATGGGTTGCTTAGGAGAAGCAGCTAGACTGTCACTTTCACTCAACCAGGCTGTGCAAACCTCTCTCCTGTCTCTTTCTCTACCTCTGGTCGTGCCTATCCTTGTCCATATCCTCCTGGCCTCTTCCATTTCCCCATTATATTAGTTGTTTAGTCATTCCCTTGTTTAATCATTGTTTATTGTAAGTGATTGCCTATATAAAGGCTTCACCTCCTCTTGTAACAATCTATGGATTAAAACAGTCTCCAAGGGCTTGGTACCACAAGCTGAGTACAACTCTCAATGGAAGAGGGTTTGTAAAATCTGAACCTGAGCACACTCTCTTCACTCTCACAAGCAAGCAAGGAATTGTGGTGATCCTGATCTTTGTAGATGATATTATCATCACAGGAAGTGACAAGGAAGGTATCATCTCTACCAAAGTTTTTCTTAAGTCTACATTTGATATTAAAGATTTGGATGAGCTAAAGTACTTTCTAGGGATTGAGATATGCAGCTCTAATGAGGGGCTGTTCTTATCTCAAAGAAAGTACACACTTGATCTTTTAAATGAGGCAGGAAAACTTGGAGCAAGAGTAGCCAAAACACCACTTGAAGAAGGTTACAAAGTCTTGCGTGAGGGGAGCTTGACCACATACTCTCATTCTCAGGTCAAGCTTGAGGGGCTGTAAATGAGCTTCCATGGCTTCCATTGCAAGAATAATTCAACAAGGACAGCAACAACTTGGTGTTAGAACAGATGGCCACCAGAGACTACTTGACAAGATCAGGTGGAGAGTCAAGCTGAGTGGAAAGCTATGAATCAGCCCAAGGCATGGAGTTAGAACAGTTACCTTTTTGTTGGGAAGCTATGGATCAGCTTCTAAAAAGGAGTTAGAACAGTTACCTTTTGTTGGGAAGCTATGGATCAGCTTCTAAAAAGGAGTTAGAACAGTTACCTTCAGTGGGGAAGCTATGAATCAGCCCAAGGCATGGAGTTAGAACAGTTACCTTTTGTTGGGAAGCTATGGATCAGCTTCTAAAAAGGAGTTAGAACAGTTACCTTTTGTTGGGAAGCTATGGATCAGCTTCTAAAAAGGAGTTAGAACAGTTACCTTTTTGTTGGGAAGCTATGGATCAGCTTCTAAAAAGGAGTTAGAACAGTTACCTTCAGTGGGGAAGCTATGAATCAGCCCATAGCATGTGTGCTTGTACCTGGTTGATGAAGCTTCAAGTTAAGAGGGCTGTTGTCTCAAGGCATGGTGATCATCATTGGCTCTCATCTTCCAAGCTTGACCACATACTCTCATTCTCAGGTCAAGCTTGAGGAGGGGTGTTAAATATGAAAAGCCAATGTGCATTCTTCAGAAACTTATGCAAGGGAAGTACCTAAATCTATACTTATGCTTATGATTTTTAGGTCTGCCCCTTGAGAATTGATGCATGTGTTTCTGCATTGTTTGAATCAGGTACCTATTGAGCTCATGAACAAGGCAGGCTTGGACTCAACCCATGATGAAGGCAAGAAGCCAAAAGAAAGGGGGAGACAAGCTCTGACCACAAGAAGAAGCTCAAAGGTGTGATGAGTGTGAAGCAAGGAAGGCATTGGTGCCTTCTTACCATTGAAGTAAGGCCATGATCCAGAGTCTAAGGAGTCATTCAAAATCATCTTAAACTCCTTAGACTCACTGGCCAATCCCTAGGCTGAGGGTAGTTGCACTCTTTTTCCCTAAGTGATGGTTTTATCCCATGAGGTTTTCCACACTTAGGTTTTTAATGAGGCAAGTGCTCTCAGTTCCAAGCTTGTCCAAGGATCTCCTATGGTCAAGCTTGAGGGGGAGTATTGACATGAAGACATGTATTAACAATTGAAATAAATATAGGAATGACCAGAAGAAGAAACTGGTTGATGATCCAAGGATAAGTTCATCAAGAGAAGCCAATTTGGTTCTGTTTTGTACAGACTTGCTCCACAAGCTACCACTTGACCTAACCTGACTTGCAAGGCAAAGAATGAGTTGTGGAGGACTTATAGACGTTGGGAACATCTGAGAAGTCAAGTAAACATGTTTGAATTTAAATAAGAGAGGCTGGTTTGAATTGAAAAGAAGAAGTCACATGGGTTGCTTAGGAGAAGCAGCTAGACTGTCACTTTCACTCAACCAGGCTGTGCAAACCTCTCTCCTGTCTCTTCTCTACCTCTGGTCGTGCCTATCCTTGTCCATATCCTCCTGGCCTCTTCCATTTCCCCATTATATTAGTTGTTTAGTCATTCCCTTGTTTAATCATTGTTTATTGTAAGTGATTGCCTATATAAAGGCTTCACCTCCTCTTGTAACAATCATCCAGTATCAATACAAGTTCTCTTAGTCTAATTTCGTGGCTCTCTCCCTTGCTTGTGTCTAAATAATATTCACAATGTAAGGAGTTTAGAGTTATGGTTTAGAGGCTGCCTTAACTCTCTTTCTCTTAAGGCAGCCTAATACTTGTAAAACTCACTCTAAACTCTTATTTATCTTCTCTTAAGCTCTAGATTACTGATTCTTAATCCTCTTCATCTTAAGTACACAAACTCAAAGTTTTACTGAAGAAGGATAGATTCAAACTAGAGCTTCTTTGCTTCATATAACCAGTGTACTCTCTAGGACATTTGGTTGTGTGTTTAAGCTATGTGTAAGAGGATTCAAGCACTAGTTGGTTGTCTCTTCCTTTGAATGGTGAGTTCCTGTTGTATGGTTGAAGGGATTCAGTCACAAGTTAACTGAATACTCTCTTGACATGAGACAAACACTCATGAATTCCAACATGGTATCAGAGCCTGGTTGCTCTTCTTTGGGATAAAACTCACCTTTAGTTTCTGTCTTTGAATTGAACAAAACACATTGAAGTGGATTGTCACAAGGTGAGACAAGCAGTGGAGCAGAAGATCATACTGCCTTGCTACACTAGAAGTGAAGACCAGCTAGCTGATATCTTCACCAAGGGAGCAAGCACTAAGGTCTGTGAGTCCATCCATCCAAGATTGGGACTCATAGACCTGTCTAGATCATGATCTCCTTAAGCCATGAAGCATCTACTCTTTTCCTCTTGTGTGTTTTGTCCCATTGGTTTTTCACACAAAAGGTTTTAATGAGGGATGTCTTCATGGGTTCCAAGCTTAACCATGCCTTATGGTCAAGCTTGAGGGGAGTATTGACATGAAGACATGTATTAACAATTGAAATAAATATAGGAATGACCAGAAGAAGAAGCTGGTTGATGATCCAAGGATAAGTTCATCAAGAGAAGCCAATTTGGTTCTGTTTTGTACAGACTTGCTCCACAAGCTACCACTTGACCTAACCTGACTTGCAAGGCAAAGAATGAGTTGTGGAGGACTTATAGACGTTGGGAACATCTGAGAAGTCAAGTAAACATGTTTGAATTTAAATAAGAGAGGCTGGTTTGAATTTGAAAAGAAGAAGTCACATGGGTTGCTTAGGAGAAGCAGCTAGACCTGTCACTTTCACTCAACCAGGCTGTGCAAACCTCTCTCCTGTCTCTTTCTCTACCTCTGGTCGTGCCTATCCTTGTCCATATCCTCCTGGCCTCTTCCATTTCCCCATTATATTAGTTGTTTAGTCATTCCCTTGTTTAATCATTGTTTATTGTAAGTGATTGCCTATATAAAGGCTTCACCTCCTCTTGTAACAATCATCCAGTATCAATACAAGTTCTCTTAGTCTAATTTCGTGGCTCTCTCTCCCTTGCTTGTGTCTAAATAATATTCACAATGTAAGGAGTTTAGAGTTATGGTTTAGAGGCTGCCTTAACTCTCTTTCTCTTAAGGCAGCCTAATACTTGTAAAACTCACTCTAAACTCTTATTTATCTTCTCTTAAGCTCTAGATTACTGATTCTTAATCCTCTTCATCTTAAGTACACAAACTCAAAGTTTTACTGAAGAAGGATAGATTCAAACTAGAGCTTCTTTGCTTCATATAACCAGTGTACTCTCTAGGACATTTGGTTGTGTGTTTAAGCTATGTGTAAGAGGATTCAAGCACTAGTTGGTTGTCTCTTCCTTTGAATGGTGAGTTCCTGTTGTATGGTTGAAGGGGATTCAGTCACAAGTTAACTGAATACTCTCTTGACATGAGACAAACACTCATGAATTCCAACATGGTATCAGAGCCTGGTTGCTCTTCTTTGGGATAAAACTCACCTTTAGTTTCTGTCTTTGAATTGAAAAAAAAAAAATATTTATATTCTCTCCCACTTCAATATTGTGTAAGCTTGGTCAATACTTTCTAGTATCTGTGTATCAAGCTTGAGGAAGAGAAAGATTTCAAAAAAAAAATGCTTCACAATTGCTTTATCCATTGGATAATAGCTCTCTCTTAAAGGAGCATCTCTTTGACCAGTGGACAAACTGTTTTGATCCATGGGTTTCATTGTTGTCTAAGCCACAGAAAGCACTTGTCATGTGTTCTTCTGATGGTTCTCTTGTTGCAAGTCCTGGAAAAAATCAGTCCATGAGTTATTCTAGTGGCACTTGTCTAAGATCAGTGAGCAAATTAATTGTTCAATGGTCCATTGTGTTTCAGCTACTAAAGCACCAAACTCTTGATGAGTATTGATGCTCCTGGCTGTTTATGCTTCCAAGAAAACTCAAGAAAACAGAGCAAAACTCTGTCCATTAGAACTCTTGAGCAAATTCTCTATTCTCTATTCTCTCATTCTCTGATTCTCAGGTTACTTATTCTCCAGCATTTTCCTATTCTCTGGCTACTAAAACTCTGGTTACATCATTCTCTACTCTCTACTTTTACTCTGGTTACTTTTACTCTGGTTACTTAATTCTCTTGTTTCCTGAATGCTTAGTCTTGATGATTAGGATCCAGAGAGTGTTGCTAAGATAGAATCTTACAGATATCTGTCCATTCCTGCTGTGCTTATTTAAATTGTGTTTTAAAGATTAGACTTGGTGAAAACCAATGTTCTGGTCTCTTGTTGTCTACTGATGCTTGTCTTAGTGTTGGTTTGACAGATTTCCCATGTTGATCAGAGCCTGCACAAGATGCATATTCCTGACCATGGAGAAATAGTTGTGAGTAGACCAGGTGGCTTAAAAGCTCATATCAAGCTTGTCTCCTCCCCTATACTCGGAGTCAAGCTTGAGAGGGGCTGTAAATGAGCTTCCATGGCTTCCATTGCAAGAATAATTCAACAAGGACAGCAACAACTTGGTGTTAGAACAGATGGCCACCAGAGACTACTTGACAAGATCAGGTGGAGAGTCAAGCTGAGTGGAAAGCTATGAATCAGCCCAAGGCATGGAGTTAGAACAGTTACCTTTTTGTTGGGAAGCTATGGATCAGCTTCTAAAAAGGAGTTAGAACAGTTACCTTCAGTGGGGAAGCTATGAATCAGCCCATAGCATGTGTGCTTGTACCTGGTTGATGAAGCTTCAAGTTAAGAGGGCTGTTGTCTCAAGGCATGGTGATCATCATTGGCTCTCATCTTCCAAGCTTGACCACATACTCTCATTCTCAGGTCAAGCTTGAGGAGGGGTGTTAAATATGAAAAGCCAATGTGCATTCTTCAGAAACTTATGCAAGGGAAGTACCTAAATCTATACTTATGCTTATGATTTTTAGGTCTGCCCCTTGAGAATTGATGCATGTGTTTCTGCATTGTTTGAATCAGGTACCTATTGAGCTCATGAACAAGGCAGGCTTGGACTCAACCCATGATGAAGGCAAGAAGCCAAAAGAAAGGGGGAGACAAGCTCTGACCACAAGAAGAAGCTCAAAGGTGTGATGAGTGTGAAGCAAGGAAGGCATTGGTGCCTTCTTACCATTGAAGTAAGGCCATGATCCAGAGTCTAAGGAGTCATTCAAAATCATCTTAAACTCCTTAGACTCACTGGCCAATCCCTAGGCTGAGGGTAGTTGCACTCTTTTCCCCTAAGTGATGGTTTTATCCCATGAGGTTTTCCACACTTAGGTTTTTAATGAGGCAAGTGCTCTCAGTTCCAAGCTTGTCCAAGGATCTCCTATGGTCAAGCTTGAGGGAGAGAATTGAAATAATATAGGAATGACCAGAAGAAGAAACTGGTTGATGATCCAAGGATAAGTTCATCAAGAGAAGCCAATTTGGTTCTGTTTTGTCTGAGACTTGCTCCACAAGCTACCACTTGACCTAACCTGACTTGCAAGGCAAAGAATGAGTTGTGGAGGACTTATAGACGTTGGGAACATCTGAGAAGTCAAGTAAACATGTTTGAATTTAAATAAGAGAGGCTGGTTTGAATTTGAAAAGAAGAAGTCACATGGGTTGCTTAGGAGAAGCAGCTAGACCTGTCACTTTCACTCAACCAGGCTGTGCAAACCTCTCTCCTGTCTCTTTCTCTACCTCTGGTCGTGCCTATCCTTGTCCATATCCTCCTGGCCTCTTTCATTTCCCCATTATATTAGTTGTTTAGTCATTCCCTTGTTTAATCATTGTTTATTGTAAGTGATTGCCTATATAAAGGCTTCACCTCCTCTTGTAACAATCATCCAGTATCAATACAAGTTCTCTTAGTCTAATTTCGTGGCTCTCTCTCCCTTGCTTGTGTCTAAATAATATTCACAATGTAAGGAGTTTAGAGTTATTGTTTAGAGGCTGCCTTAACTCTCTTTCTCTTAAGGCAGCCTAATACTTGTAAAACTCACTCTAAACTCTTATTTATCTTCTCTTAAGCTCTAGATTACTGATTCTTAATCCTCTTCATCTTAAGTACACAAACTCAAAGTTTTACTGAAGAAGGATAGATTCAAACTAGAGCTTCTTTGCTTCATATAACCAGTGTACTCTCTAGGACATTTGGTTGTGTGTTTAAGCTATGTGTAAGAGGATTCAAGCACTAGTTGGTTGTCTCTTCCTTTGAATGGTGAGTTCCTGTTGTATGGTTGAAGGGGATTCAGTCACAAGTTAACTGAATACTCTCTTGACACGAGACAAACACTCATGAATTCCAACATTAACATGGAGTCATGAAGATAGAAGAGAAAGAGATGCATTCAGGCGTGTAGACAAGATAACTTGGTGTACACTCTATTCCGTACAACACTTGGTGCACAAGACTTCTATGCAAGACCTAACGTCTCTTACAAGTCAAGGCAAGTTCAAACATGCCTTAAGCTTGCTCAGATATCAATTTGACCGTTGGCAAGAGAGAAGGCAAGTGGGAGTATTTAAATGGTTAAAGTCACATGATCTACTTTGAGGAGAGAGAGGAGGTGAACGTTGAGGACCTGTCACTCTCACCCTGATCTGCAGCAACATTGTTTAATCTATTCCTCTTGTCTTGTTGCCAATCTCATTGTCTTTAAATATTGTAACCTTGCACACAATTAATTCAAGGGAAAAGAATTCTCCTTCACTTATCTCTCTCTCTCTCTCTCGCCATTATCTCTCTCTGTTCTTCACTCTGTTCTTCTCTGTTCTTCATATTTCTTTCATAGGAATCATATAAGCATGATGAGAGTATCCAAGAATGTTACCATTGGCCATGAAGAGTTTGATCAATGCGTCAAGGTCAGATCTCTTCAAGTACTTATTATTGATACTCCTTGTACTCGCACCACCAGTGTAGGCCACCAAGGACTTCCCATTGTCCACTTCACCTTCATGACCCTTGCTTGAGCTTGCGCCACCAGAACCATCTCCCAAATGAGCCTTTGCCTCATGGTCCTTGTTGAACTTAGCCGGCTTCAAGTGAGGATGTAAGATCCAGCATTGGTTCTTCTTGTGGCCTTGTTTCTTGCAATGCTCACAGTTCCCATTGAACCTCTCATACTTCCCATGTGCTGCCTTGTTAGCTTGTGGAACTTCTCCTTTCTCAGCGTGTGATGCTTGATTAGCTAATGACAGCTACTTCTCTTTCTTGCCAAACAATCCTATGGAGCCATGCTCCTTTTGAATGCGTGCACACACTTCTTCCAAGTCAGGTAAGGTATCATCCCTCAACATGTGCTGAATCAGCCCACCATAAGCCGGGTTCAAGGTAAGTAGCAAGCCAAACACCTTGTCTTTCTCTCTCCTCTTGTTGAGCTCATCAGCATCAGTAGTACTTGGCCTTAGCATCTCAAGCTCTGACCATAGAGACCTAAACCTTCTCAAGTGCTTCTCAAAGTCCATATCTTCTTGTACTAAACCATTGAGAGCGTGTTTCACTTCAAACACCCTGCTTAGGTTTGAAGTGTTTCCATATACCTTCTTTATGGTATCCCATAACTCCTTTGCAGTCTCACAGTAGCTGTATGCATCCATCAAAGTTGGTTCCAAGGATGCAAGGAGAGCCGAGAGCACAACACACTCCTCTTGTTGCCACTTCTCAAGCGCATCACTTGAGCTGTCTTCTCCCTCTTCTCCCTCCTTTCCTTGAGTGATGAGCTTTGTAGATCCATCAGTCGTGAGATGCTTGTGCAATCCCTTGCTTCCAACAGCATTTCTAGCCATCCTGGACCACACCAGGTAGTTGTTTCCCTTGAAAGTAGCCTCCACCTTCATGTAGCCTCCACCACCTTCCATTTTCATTAGCTTGTCTTGAATACTTGAGAAAAGACTTCAACTTGAATCTAGTAACCCACCAGAGTGCACAGACTTGAGAGCTTTCATCTTAGATCTCTAAGAACTTCTCAAAGATCCCTCCTTTAGCTCACACAACAACCAAACACCCCAAAGACTTGAACTTTCAGCTTGAACCTTCAAGAACACCTCAAAGCTTCCACCTTTAGATCTTCTTGAGCTCACGCAAACCACCAAAACCTCCTTGAGAACACATGTAAGCTTCTTAATCACCAAAAGGAACCAACTTTGAGTCACAGCTCAAAGAAGAACACAAACAGATTCAAACACTAGTTTCTCAAAGATCTGAACTTCAAAATCCTCAAGAACACTCAAGAACACAGGTTGTTTTTGGCCAACCAGGCTCTGATACCATAAGATTTTATAGATCTTGAATAATAAAAGAGATTAGAGAGATGTTTAAGTGAGTTTAGAGAAGAGATTAAAAGAGTAGAGACTTGTTTATGAGATTAAAGACTTTTTTGGAAAATATTATGAGACTCTCATTGCTTGATTATTATTCATGGGATGAGACTACATATATATATGAGGCGAGTTTACAAGGGTTTCACTAAGGCTAATCACTGTTTAAGCATGTGGAGTCAGCAAGAGAAGGCTTGGCTGGTTTGAAATGAAAGGCTCAGATTGCTCACATGCTTTGGCACCTTTCCAGCCTGTCCACAGCCTGTCTAGGCGCCTCTTCCACCTTATCCATAAGCTCCAATGGATAGATCCTTATGCCAAGTCTTTCCTTCCATCCAAAGCCCTTGCCATCACTTCTCTTACCAAGGTAACTCCCTTTAACTCTTACTGTGCAGTAACTTTCTTTTACTGAGGTAAATAAAAGTTACTGCTACAGTGACATCCCAAAATGTGATAACCTCTTCTTCCCACTAGATATCATCATCTCATCTCAACAAAGACCTTCTTGGGTTCATACCTCTCTGGTCCTGTCTCCTTAATTTTGGCCTTGCTGAGTTTCCTGTGCTTCCCTTTCTGACCACACAAGTCTCTCACAGGATGGACCAGCTTCCCTTTTTCTTTAAAAAGATTGTGGGCGCCAAGGTTTCTTTGAACAAAGGTGCACACCTCTTCTAAGGTTGGGAGCTTGTCTTCCTTCAGTATTTGCATGATTAGTTTGTTGTAATGTGGACTCAAGGCCAGGAGCAGACTAAGGACCTTATCTTGCTCATATCTTTCTTTCAGAGTTTCTGGATCTTCTGAACTTGGTCTAAGGATATCAAGTTCTGCCCATAAGCTTCTGAATTTTTCAAATAATTGGTTGACCTCCATTTCCTCTTGGCTGAGCTCATTGCAACACCAAAGTGGGAGTCCTGTTAATTAAGTAGCAAGCAGTGACCACAGCATCACTCCAGAATCTCTTGGGCACATTAGCTTGAAACATCATGGACCTGGCGACCTCCATTAGGTGCCTGTTCTTCCTCTCAGCTACTCCATTCTGTTGTGGAGTGTAGGGACAGCTTGTTTGGTGAAGGATCCCATGCTTGGATAGATGATCTTTGAATGCATGGCTTATGTATTCTCCTCCATTATTTGACCTGAAAATCTTAATCTTGGCATGATAATGGTTAGAGATATATGACTGAAAGTTTTTTAATGCATCAAAGACCCTATCTTTGGTTGGAATTAAGGTTAGCCAGGTGTATTTGGATTTTTCATCAATAAAGGAAACATAATACTTCTGGCTATCTCTAGATAAACAAGGGGCAGTCCAAACATCAGAGTGAATAAGATCAAAACACTTTTCATAGACAGTAGTAGAGTTTGGAAAGACAACTTTGCAATGTTTACCCAATATACAAGCCTCACAGTCATTATTTTCAAAAGAAACACCTGGAAACATCAGTTTTAAAGCCTTATTATGAGGGTGTCCTAGTCTAGCATGCCACAATGCATCTTTGCTTAAACTAGTAGCAGAAATAGAAGAAAAAGAACAACTAGAATCAGAAACAGGAGCAAGATCTTCAAGCAAATATAATTCTCCCTTGGTTACTCCTTTTCCAATCATCTTGCTACTTTCAATATCCTGAAACTGTTGAGATGAGGTGTAAATGTTTGAGAAGATGAGAAGAGAAGAGATGAAGTGTGCAATGTGTGAGCTCAAGAAAGTTACTGAGCAGTAAAAATAAATTTACTGTGAGGTAAAAGTAAGAAGTGAGGTAACTATTGTTGGGAGAGTATCTGGTTGAAGAAGAGAGTTTATGAGAAGGGTTGTAGCCATGCTTTGTGCGCAAGGAGATAGGGAAACGAAGGGTCTTCACAGCTCATGACAGGCTGTAAAAGGAAGATTATATAGTCCAAGATGCTATTGGCATCAAGCATGTAAAGCCTCTCAGCCATTCATTCAAACCAGGAGCCTTTGACCTCACATGCTTAGCCTTATCTCTTTAATTTCGAAATGTATCTTCCTTATAGCCTCATGTAAACTTATTCTAATAATTAATGGAGTTTTTCTGTCTCTCTCTCTAGTCTCTCTCTTATTCTTATTCTCCCTAATCTCCTAATCTCTTTAATCTTTCCTAAAACACTCAGATTAACCTTAATCACACTATAAAACACAAAAGTGTTTATGGTATCAGAGCAAGGTTGCTTCAAAAGGGGAGAGTGTGATTTTTTTTTCCTAAAAATCTGAGTGTTCTTTGTTGACAAGAAGCAATAAAAGGATGAGTGATCATGGACAAGTAAAGGCGTGAAGGAGAAAGAGTCATCCGGATGGTTCAGAATCACTTAAGTTTGAACAGACTTGTGGAGCAAGTCTGTCCGTACAGCCTTGGAGAAGAAGAAACCAATCCGACCTAGACTACTCTACAAGGCAGGAAGAAGATATGTTAGCTTGCAATGTGGCCTAGTGACCGTTGTAGTGTGGAGACAAAGAAGGGAGGCAAGTTGCACATTAAATAAATTATAAGTCACATGGCAACCCAACCGTTGGAGACTGTCTCCCACCAGCAAGGAACTGTCCCTTTCTCGGACCAGCACACAAGGAGGACCACCTGAGTTTAATATTATTCTTCTTGTCCTGTTTGCCTTTGTCTTGTTTCTCCTCATTTGGCTATTTAACAATGCTGTATGTGAACTAAATTAATCAAGCAAATATGTTTCCAATTTATCTCTCTCTCTCAATCTCGCAACTCTCTCTCTCTCTCTTGCCATGTTCTTCATCCAGAACCAACTAAATCTCATATTCTTTCATGGTATCAGAGCAACAAGCTCTTGAGACCTAATTCTCTTTACTCTTTTTCTCAAATCCGCACAGAATTACTCTGATTCTCTTTCAAAATTTTCTTTTCCCTTCTCTGGTTTCTCTGTTCTTGAGCTGTTCTTGCTGTTCTTGAACTGTTCTTGTCTTGTTCTTGATGGAAATGGCAGAAAACTCAAAAATGGTGGTCATTCCAGTCACTCTCAAAGCATAAACTATCTGCACTGGGCAAGGCTTGCTAAAACAGCTCTTGGAGGCAGAGGACTCTGGGAGATTGTTGAAGAAGGGAGGCCACAAGAAAAGACCATTCTAGGAGAGGATGGCAAAGAAGTTGTTGTTGCTGATGCTGGCCAAGAAGAAAGGTCAGGAGGATCTGCTGGTGTTGTCCATCCTTCAGCACAGCCTTGACCCTCACTCCAAGAAGGTTACTCTTACTGTGAAACTTCCAAGGAGCTGTGGGATACACTTCAGAAGGTGTATGGAAACAAATCCAACCTTAGTAGGGTCTTTGAAGTCAAGAGGGCTATCAACACTCTTAGTCAAGAGGACACTGATTTTGACAAGCATTTTGGAAAGTTCAGGTCTTTGTGGGCAGAACTTGAGATGCTCAGGCCAGCAACAACCAACCGGATGTGCTTAACCAAAGAAGAGAGCAAGATAAGGTCTTTGCTTTACTGCTCACTCTCCATCCAAGTTATAGTGATCTCATCAAGCACATTCTGAGAAATAAGGAGCTACCTTCCCTTGATGAGGTATGCTCTGAAATTCAAAAGGAACAAGGCTCAGTGGGTCTCTTTGGAGGAGGAAAGAAAGACCTAGTACTCGCCAACCAGGCTGATGGAACAGCAAACAAGAGTTCTTACAAACCAGAAGACAAGAAGGTGTGGGTCTGTGATCATTGCAAAAAGAAGGGCCATGGCAAAGACAAGTGCTGGATACTTCATCCCCACCTCAAGCCACAGAAGTTCAAGACAGGATACAGTGATGGTAAAGCAAACTTCTCTGGTGATATTGGTGAGCCATCTTCACACAGCACCATGCGCCAGACTAGTGAGACTTATGAGGGCAAGGGAGTGGCTTCCAGCAGTGGTTCAGCCTTAAGGAACAATCAAGATGAGACCATAAGGCGATCTGACATTGAGGCCCTCATCAAACTCCTCAAAGATAACTCTGGTAACTCATTTGGTACCTCTTTACATGCTATGGCTAGTGGTACTTCCTTGAATGCTATAACTAATTTTATGATGACAAAACCATTAGTAATTGATTCAGGAGCTAGTCACCACATGATAAGTGATTTTAAAATTGATTAAAAAGATTGTTCCTGCCTCTGGAAATGTTACAATAGCTAATGGTGAAAGAGTACCAATTAAGGGAGTAGGTGATCTTAGGCTGTTTAATAATGACTCTAAAGCTTTTTATATGCCTAGTTTCACCTCAAACCTGTTATCAGTAAAAGAGCCACTCATGACTTGAATTGCAGTGTTACCTTCACTTCTAATGATGTCTACTTTCAGGATATTGAAACTAGTAGGTTGCTTGGCAAAGGTGTCACCAAGGCTTAACTTATACTTGCTTGAAGACACCAAGCTTGCTGCTGATTTATCTCATGCTTTAAATTCTGTTTCTGATTTCCTAAAGATGTATTGTGGCATGCTAGATTAGGACATCCTCATTCTAGAGCTTTAAACATCATGTTGCCTAGTATTTCCTTTAAAAGTGATTGTGAGGCTTGTATCTTAGGAAAACATTGCAAATCTGTCTTCTCTAGATCAAGTACTATTTATGAAAATTGCTTTGACCTGATTCATTCTGATGTATGGACTGCCCCATGCTTATCTAGGGAGCATCATAAGTATTTTGTGACGCTTATTGATGAAAAATCAAAATATACTTGGATCACTTTGATGCAATCTAAGGATAGGGTCTTAGAAGCTATAAACTTTCAAAATTATGTATCTAACCATTTCAATGCCAAGATAAAAATTTTGAGATCAGATAATGGAGGAGAATACACCAGCAATGCTTTTAAACAACACTTGGCCAAATATGGGATGATCCATCAAACAAGCTGTCCATACACACCACAACAAAATGGTGTGGCTGAGAGGAAGAATAGACACCTCATGGAAGTGGCCAGGAGCATGATGTTCCATACCAGTATGCCCAAAAGATATTGGGAGATGCAGTTCTTACAGCTTGTTACCTGATCAATAGAATACCTACCAGAATCCTTCAAGATCAATCACCTTATCAGGTACTGAACAAAACCAAACCATCCATAGATCATACTCGAGTGTTTGGGTGTCTTTGTTTTGTGTTAATACCAGAAGGTCAAAAAGACAAGCTGGCGATGAAGTACAAGAGCAGTCTTCATTGGCTACTCTCCTCATCAAAAGGGCTACAAATGTTTTGTACCAGAGACTAGGAGAGTCTTGATTTCAAGGGATGTGAAATTTGTAGAATCAAAAGGCTACTATGATGGAAAGAGTTGGGATGAGCTCAAAGATCTTTCTCAATCAGCCTCAGATAGAGCAGACAACTTAAGGAGAGTAATGGAGAGCCTGGGAGTCAGTATACCTTCTCTACCAAGGGTGGATCCTGTTCGAGAAAGTGCACCATCTCCTGGTGCTAATAATCCTGAAGTCCCTCATCCTGATCATGAGGGGGGCAGTGAAAGTGGTGTTGAGCAGCCTGCGCAAGCTCAAGAAAATTCAATGGTTCATGATCAAGATGAGAGACACTCAGAACCAGCTGCTGATACTCAAGAGGAGACGCCAAGCACTGGAAATGAGCCTGAACCTGAGCAGCCTACAGTACCCTTGAGAAGAAGTACAAGGAACAGGAAGCCAGCATCAAACTGGATCAATACAAGAGTCTACTTCAATGCTGAAGCAGTAGCTCATCCAATTAGTGCAACCTGTTCTCTTGCACAATATCCAGAAGAGCATCAAGTCCTTATGAGTGAGCTAGATGAGGAATATATCCCAAAAACATATGAAGAGGCTATGCAACATAAGGAGTGGAAAGCATCAGTAGGTGATGAGATAGGCGCCATGGAAAGAAATGGTACATGGTTTGAAACTGAGCTCCCTAAAGGCAAGAAAGCAGTGACAAGCAGGCTCATCTTCACAATAAAATACCTGGCTAATGGAAAACCAGAAAGGAGAAAGACAGGACTAGTTGCAAGAGGATACACCCAAGTGTATGGTGAAGATTATCTAGACACATTTGCACCAGTGGCCAAGCTTCATACTATAAGGATCATCTTGTCTCTTGCTGTCAACCTTGAGTGGGATTTATGGCAGATGGATGTGAAGAATGCCTTCCTCCAAGGAGAATTAGAAGATGAAGTCTACATGAGGCCACCCCCTGGTCTTGAGAACATGGTGAAACCTGGAAATGTTCTTAGATTAAAGAAGGTAATCTATGGTTTGAAGCAATCTCCAAGGGCCTGGTATCATAAGCTGAGCACCACACTAAATGGGAGAGGATTTGTCAAATCAGAAGCTGATCACACTCTCTTCACTCTAACCAGCAAGCAAGGTATTGTGGTGATCCTAGTCTATGTGGATGATATTATTATCACTGGTAGCAACAAGGAAGGTATCCTCTCAACTAAAACCTTTCTTAAAAATGCTTTTGATATCAAAGACTTGGGGGAGTTGAAGTACTTTCTTGGGATTGAAATCTGCCGCTCTAAAGAGGGGCTATTTTTATCTCAAAGGAAGTACACACTTGATATTTTAAATGAGGCAGGAAACCTTGGAAGTAGACAGGCCAAGACTCCATTGGAAGAAGGTTACAAGGTGCTGCGAGAGGGGGAGTATGAATCTACTCCATTTGATGATGTCAAGAAGTATAGAAGAATGGTGGGCAAACTGATCTATCTAACAATCACCAGACCTGATGTGTGCTTTGCTGTGAACCAAGTAAGCCAACACATGGGAGCTCCTAAGGTGCATCATTGGAACATGGTGGAGAGGATTTTAAGGTATCTAAGAGAGGCGCCTGGTCAAGGTATATGGATGGCATGCAACAAGAACACTGAAGTTGTTGGATATTGTGATGCTGATTGGGCTGGAGACAGAGTTGATAGGAGATCAACCACTGGCTATTGTACCTTTATTGGAGGGAATCTGGTCACATGGAAAAGTAAGAAGCAGAAGGTGGTGTCTTGTTCAAGTGCTGAAGCAGAATATAGATCAATGAGAAAGCTCACAAGTGAGCTTATATGGATCAAGGGGCTGCTAAAATATTTGGGGATAGAGATCACCACACCAATGACCATGCATTGTGATAATCAGGCAGCAATACACATTCCCTCCAATTCAGTATTCCATGAGAGGACAAAGCATATAGAAGTGGATTGCCACAAGGTGAGACAAGCAGTAGAGCAGCAAGTGATACTTCCATGCTACACTAAGAGTGAAGATTGTGAGATTAAGAGATTTAAGAGAGTTATTTGCTGGAAACCGAGCAAGAACAAGAGAGAGAGATAAGAGAATTCATGAGAGAGAGAGAAGCAACTAAAGAGCTCGTTGATTGCTTGCCAAAAGAGTAGCTCATACAACAATATTTAAAGACCAAATCAGGACACAAGGAGACAAGGAAAAGAATAAACAAAGAGAAGGAAGAGCTGCGAGTGGAGCTTGAAAGGGACAGCACGCCAACGTCTCTCTTCAGCCTGCACCAGCATGTGACCAAGTGGTCCACACCACTCCAACGTTCATCTTCAGCCTTGCCGACATCCAGCTATTATTTAATCACCTTGGACTTCTTCAACTTTGATTTCATAAGGCACATTAGTTGCACATTAGTTCCTTGGTTCCCAAGTCTGTACGGATTGCCTTGATTCCCAAGGTAGATTCAAATCATCTTTGCTGGCGCCAATGCTCTTCCTTTGATCTCCCTTGGTCTTTCATTGCTTCATCTCAACACTCCCCCTCAAGCTTGACTATGTGGAACAAGTCAAGCTTGGAAATCATGAAGCATTCCCTCATTAAAAACTTAGCTAGGTAAAACCTCATGGGACAAAACCCCAGCTAAGGAAAAAGAGTAGAACACTTCATGAAGGGAAGGATCAGTGAGATGAGAGGTCCACGAGTCCTAACTTAGGGTGTATGAACTCGCAAACCTTGATGCTAGCAGCTTTGGTGAAAATGTCAGCCAATTGATCTTCACTCCTTGTATAACATGGAAGTATGATCCTTTGCTCCACTGCCTGCCTGACCTTGTGGCAGTCCACCTCAATGTGTTTAGTCCTCTCATGGAAGACACTGTTGGATGCTATGTGTATGGCTGCTTGATTATCACAGTGCATGGTGATAGGAGATGATGTCTCTATGCCCAAGTCATGAAGTAGATTTCTGATCCAGATTAGCTCACTGGTCAGCTTCCTCATGGCTCTATATTCAGCTTCTGCACTTGAACATGATACTATCTTTTGCTTCTTGCTCTTCCAAGTAACCAGATTGCCTCCAATGAAGGTGCAGTAGCCTGTGGTTGATCTTCTGTCCACTCTATCTCCTGCCCAATCAGCATCACAATACCCAACTATCTCTGTGCTTCTATTGCATCCCATCCATATTCCCTGTCCTGGCTCTCTTAGGTACCTTAGAATCCTTTCAACCATGCTCCAATGGTGCATCTTGGGAGCTTGCATGTGTTGGCTAACTTGGTTGACTGCAAAGCATATATCAGGCCTTGTGATAGTGAGATATATCAGCTTTCCCACCATCCTCCTATAGTGCTTTACATCTCCATATGTCTTGTCTTCAATCTCCCTCACGCATCACTTTATACCCATCTTCAAGTGGTGTTTTAGCTGTTCTACCACCAAGGTCACCAGCTTCTTTTAACACGCCAAGGGTGTATTTCCTTTGGGACAGGAACAGTCCTTCCTTGGATCTACACATCTCAATCCCTAGGAAATACTTGAGCTCTCCCAAGTCCTTGATGTCAAATGTTGCCTTAAGGAAAGCTTTGGTTGAGTTGATTCCCTCTTTATCACT
This sequence comes from Brassica carinata, assembly GCA_016771965.1. NCBI lineage: Eukaryota > Viridiplantae > Streptophyta > Magnoliopsida > Brassicales > Brassicaceae > Brassica > Brassica carinata. Next base: position 24,118,702 of record CM028691.1, on the reverse strand, counting down.
GCCTGTGATGATGATATCATCCACATAGATGAGAATGACAATGATCCCTTGCTGGCTGGTTAAGGTAAAAGGGTGTGATCAGCTTCGATTTCACAAATCCTCTTCCATTCAGTGTTGAGCTTAGTTTGTGGTACCAGGCTCTTGGGGATTGTTTCAGACCATATATTGCTTTCCTCAGCCTCAGCACATTACCAGGCTTGACCATGCTTTCCATACCAGGTGGTGGGCGATGTATACTTCATCTTCTAGTTCACCTTGTAAGAATGCATTCTTGACATCCATTTGCCAAAGATCCCATTCCAAATTCACAGCCAGAGAAAGCAGGATCCTTATGGTGTGTAGCTTTGCTACTGGTGCAAAAGTTTCAAGATAGTCTTCACCATACACTTGAGTGTAGCCTCTTGCTACCAGCCTGGTTTTCTTCCTCTCAGGTTTCCCATTGGCTAAGTACTTTATTGTGAATATCAGCATGCTGGTCACTGCCTTCTTGCCTTTGGGAAGTTCAGCTTCAAACCAGGTTCCATTCTTCTCCATAGCACCCATCTCTTCTCCTACTGATTCTCTCCATTCTTTTATTGCCATAGCCTCATCATATGACTTTGGTATGTACTCCTGATCCAATTCTCCAATGAACGCTTGATGTTCTTGAGGATACTGAGCCAAGGAGCACACTGCTTGTATAGGATGAGCTACTGCCTCTGCATTGTAGTACACCCTTGTGTTCATCCAGTTAGAAGGAGGATACCGGATTCTAGTACTTCTCCTTAGCTGAACTTGGGTAGGTTCTGATTCTGTTGGCTCCTCATCATTTATGGATTGTTCATCATCATCCTGTTCCACTGCTGAACCTTCTTGCTGCTCCTCTTGATCATGAGACACTGAACTTGGACCCTCTTGGTGTTGCTGCTGTTCAGTTTGATTCCCCCCCTCAGGAACAAGAGGAGAAGCTGGAGCCGCCTCATCATCAGCATCTGGTGAGTGATGGTCTTGGCCTGTGGGTGGTGTAGGTGCGCCTCTCTACTGGTATGCTTATACCAATACTTTCCATGATTCTCCTCAAGTTTGCCGCCCTATCTGAAGCTGATTGAGACAAGTTCTTGACTTCCTCCCAACTCTTCTCATCATGATAGCCTTTGTACTCAGCAAACTTCACATCTCTAGAGATAAGAACCCTCCTGGTTTCTGGTGAATAGCACTTATACCCCTTCTGGTTTGGTGAATACCCAATGAACATTGCTCTAGTACTCCTTGGTTCTAGCTTGTTTCTTTGTTGTCCTGGAATCAAGACAAAACACAAGCAACCAAATACCAAGGTGATCAATGGAGGGTTTTTGTTTGTTCAATACCTCATGTGGAGACTGGTCTTGTAGGATTTTGGTGGGGATTTTATTGATCAGATAACAAGCTGTCATGACAGCATCTCCCCAAAACCTCTTTGGCACATTGGTGTGGAACATCATGCTTCTTGCAACCTCCATAAGGTGGCGATTCTTCCTCTCAGCTACACCATTTTGCTGAGGTGTGTATGGGCAGCTGGTTTGGTGAATCACTCCATGTTTGGCCAGATGTTGTTTGAAAGAATGGCTTGTATATTCCCTCCATTATCTGATCTAAAAATTTTGATCTTGGCATTGTAATGGTTAGTTACATGATTCTGGAAGTTTATAAAAGCTTCTAACACCCTATCTTTAGATTGCAGCAATGTGATCCAGGTATACTTTGATTTTTCATCAATAAAAGTCACAAAATACTTATGCTGTTCTCTAGAGGCACAAGGGGCTGTCCACACATCAGAATGAATCAAATCAAAGCAGTTCTCATAAATAGTACTTGATCTTGTAAAAACAGATTTGCAATGCTTTCCTAGGATACAAGCTTCACAATCAGACTTAAACAAGATACTAGGCAACATGATGTTCAAAGCTCTAGAATGGGGGTGTCCCAATCTAGCATGCCATAATACATCCTTAGGGAAATCAGAAATAGAATTTAAAGCAACAGATAAATCAGTAGCAAGCTTAGTGTCCTTGAGCAAGTATAAGTCGCCCTTTGTCACACCTTTGCCCAGCAACCTACTAGTCTCAGTATCCTGAAAATAAACCTCATTAGGAGTGAAAATAACATTGCAATTCAAGTCATTGGTGGCTCTTTTAACAGATAGCAAATTAGAGGTGAATGTAGGCATATAAAAGGCTTTAGAATCCTTGTTAAATAGTTTAAGATCTCCTACTCCTTAATAGGAACCTTTGCACCATTAGCTACCATTACATGACCCACTGCTGGAACAATGTTACTAATCAGTTCTAAGTCACTAATCATATGATGACTAGCACCAGAATCAATCACAAGTGGTTTAGACAGTTTTGAGCATTCTGAAGCATTCAAAGATATACCATCAATGCATGCATTTAGAGAGATACCAAGGGTGTTACCAGAGTTCTCCTTGAGGGCTTTGATCAGTGCATCAATCTCAGACCTCTTGATGAAATCTCCATGCGCAGAACTCATAGCTTTGTAGCTGCTTGCTGCTGCGGCCTTCTCTTCAGTGTGTGTGGAACTGGATGGCTCCATTTCACCAGAGAAGTGAGCTCTTGCATCATTGTGAGGAGTCCTGAACTTCTGAGGCTTGAGATGGGGATGCAGGATCCAGCATTTGTCTCTTCCATGACCCTTCTTCTTGCAATGATCACAAACCCACACTTTCTTGTCTTCTGCCTTGTAAGACCCCTTGTTTGCAACACCTTCAGCTTGGTTTCCAAGGACAAGCTCGCTTTTTCCTCCAAATAGATCCACTGACCCTTGCTCTCTTTGAATCTGAAGCACACTTCTTCAAGAGTGGGTAACTTCTCAGCTCTGAGTATGTGCTTAATCAGATCATTGTAGCTTGGATGCAGTGTGAGGAGTAAGGCAAAGACCTTGTCTTGCTCTCTTCTTGTGTTTAGAACACTTGCATCAACAGTAGCTGGCCTTAACATCTCTAGCTCTGCCCATAAGGCTCTAAACTTCCCAAAATGTTTGGTAAAGTCCGAGTCCTCTTGCTGGAGAGAGTTAATGGCTTTCTTCACTTCAAATACTCTACTAAGGTTAGAAATGTTACCATAAACCTTTTGTAGAGTATCCCATAGCTCCTTGGAAGTTTCACAGTAGGAGTAAGCTTCCAAGATTGGTGTATCAAGGCTTCCTTGAATGATAGTCAACACCATGAGATCCTCCTGATCCCATTTGCCATCATCAGCCGCCACCACTTCTTTACCATCCTCTCCTAGGCTGGTTTGTTTAGAGGACTTGCCTTCAGCTACATGAGACCAAAGACCTCTTCCTCCTAAGGCTGTCTTAACTAGCCTTGACCACAGTAGATAGTTGACTCCATTAAGAGCAACTGAACCTTCACCTTCACCTTCCCATTGTCCATATCCATCTCGATTCAAATCAGTGAGAAAGAGAAAAATTGTTGGTGAGAATAAAAGAGAAACAGAGTGGAAATGAGTAGATTTTATGGAAGAATGAGTTTAGAATAGTGAGATTTAGGTCTCAAGAGCTGGAGTGCTCTGATACCATGTGAGATTAAGAGATTTAAGAGAGTTATTTGCTGGAAACCGAGCAAGAACAAGAGAGAGAGATAAGAGAATTCATGAGAGAGAGAGAAGCAACTAAAGAGCTCGTTGATTGCTTGCCAAAAGAGTAGCTCATACAACAATATTTAAAGACCAAATCAGGACACAAGGAGACAAGGAAAAGAATAAACAAAGAGAAGGAAGAGCTGCGAGTGGAGCTTGAAAGGGACAGCACGCCAACGCTCTCTTCAGCCTGCACCAGCATGTGACCAAGTGGTCCACACCACTCCAACGCTCATCTTCAGCCTTGCCGACATCCAGCTATTATTTAATCACCTTGGACTTCTTCAACTTTGATTTCATAAGGCACATTAGTTGCACATTAGTTCCTTGGTTCCCAAGTTCCACGGATTGCCTTGATTCCCAAGGTAGATTCAAATCATCTTTGCTGGCGCCAATGCTCTGCCTTCTTCAGTGTGTGTGGAACTGGATGGCTCCATTTCACCAGAGAAGTGAGCTCTTGCATCATTGTGAGGAGTCCTGAACTTCTGAGGCTTGAGATGGGGGTGCAGGATCCAGCATTTGTCTCTTCCATGACCCTTCTTCTTGCAATGATCACAAACCCACACTTTCTTGTCTTCTGCCTTGTAAGACCCCTTGTTTGCAACACCTTCAGCTTGGTTTCCAAGGACAAGCTCGCTTTTTCCTCCAAATAGATCCACTGATCCTTGCTCTCTTTGAATCTACACACTTCTTCAAGAGTGGGTAACTTCTCAGCTCTAAGTATGTGCTTAATCAGATCATTGTAGCTTGGATGCAGTGTGAGGAGTAAGGCAAAGACCTTGTCTTGCTCTCTTCTTGCGTTTAGAACACTTGCATCAACAGTAGCTGGCCTTAACATCTCTAGCTCAGCCCATAAGGCTCTAAACTTCCCAAAATGTTTGGTAAAGTCCGAGTCCTCTTGCTGGAGAGAGTTAATGGCTTTCTTCACTTCAAATACTCTACTAAGGTTAGAAATGTTACCATAAACCTTTTGTAGAGTATCCCATAGCTCCTTGGAAGTTTCACAGTAGGAGTAAGCTTCCAAGATTGGTGTATAAAGGCTGCCTTGAATGATAGTCAACACCATGAGATCCTCCTGATCCCATTTGCCATCATCAGCCGCCACCACTTCTTTACCATCCTCTCCTAGGCTGGTTTGTTTAGAGGACTTGCCTTCAGCTACATGAGACCAAAGACCTCTTCCTCCTAAGGCTGTCTTAACTAGCCTTGACCACAGTAGATAGTTAACTCCATTAAGAGCAACTGGAACCTTCACTTTCACTTTCCCATTGTCCATATCCATCTCGGATTCAAATCAGTGAGAAAGAGAAAAATTGTTGGTGAGAATAAAGAGAAACAGAGTGGAAATGAGTAGATTTTGGAAGAATGAGTTTAGAATAGTGAGATTTAGGTCTCAAGAGCTGGAGAGCTCTGATACCATGTGAGATTAAGAGATTTAAGAGAGTTATTTGCTGGAAACCGAGCAAGAACAAGAGAGAGAGATAAGAGAATTCATGAGAGAGAGAGAAGCAACTAAAGAGCTCGTTGATTGCTTGCCAAAAGAGTAGCTCATACAACAATATTTAAAGACCAAATCAGGACACAAGGAGACAAGGAAAAGAATAAACAAAGAGAAGGAAGAGCTGCGAGTGGAGCTTGAAAGGGACAGCACGCCAACGCTCTCTTCAGCCTGCACCAGCATGTGACCAAGTGGTCCACACCACTCCAACGTTCATCTTCAGCCTTGCCGACATCCAGCTATTATTTAATCACCTTGGACTTCTTCAATTTTGATCTTGGCATTGTAATGGTTAGTTACATGATTCTGGAAGTTTATAAAAGCTTCTAACACCCTATCTTTAGATTGCAGCAATGTGATCCAGGTATACTTTGATTTTTCATCAATAAAAGTCACAAAATACTTATGCTGTTCTCTAGAGGCACAAGGGGCTGTCCACACATCGAATGAATCAAATCAAAGCAGTTCTCATAAATAGTACTTGATCTTGTAAAACAGATTTGCAATGCTTTCCTAGGATACAAGCTTCACAATCAGACTTAAACAAGATACTAGGCAACATGATGTTCAAAGCTCTAGAATGGGGTGTCCCAATCTAGCATGCCATAATACATCCTTAGGGAAATCAGAAATAGAATTTAAAGCAACAGATAAATCAGTAGCAAGCTTAGTGTCCTTGAGCAAGTATAAGTCGCCTTTGTCACACCTTTGCCCAGCAACCTACTAGTCTCAGTATCCTGAAAATAAACCTCATTAGGAGTGAAAATAACATTGCAATTCAAGTCATTGGTGGCTCTTTTAACAGATAGCAAATTAGAGGTGAATGTAGGCATATAAAAGGCTTTAGAATCCTTGTTAAATAGTTTAAGATCTCCTACTCCCTTAATAGGAACCTTTGCACCATTAGCTACCATTACATGACCCACTGCTGGAACAATGTTACTAATCAGTTCTAAGTCACTAATCATATGATGACTAGCACCAGAATCAATCACAAGTGGTTTAGACAGTTTTGAGCATTCTGAAGCATTCAAAGATATACCATCAATGCATGCATTTAGAGAGATACCAAGGGTGTTACCAGAGTTCTCCTTGAGGGCTTTGATCAGTGCATCAATCTCAGACCTCTTGATGAAATCTCCATGCAGAACTCATAGCTTTGTAGCTGCTTGCTGCTGCTGCCTTCTTCAGTGTGTGTGGAACTGGATGGCTCCATTTCACCAGAGAAGTGAGCTCTTGCATCATTGTGAGGAGTCCTGAACTTCTGAGGCTTGAGATGGGGATGCAGGATCCAGCATTTGTCTCTTCCATGACCCTTCTTTTGCAATGATCACAAACCCACACTTTCTTGTCTTCTGCCTTGTAAGACCCCTTGTTTGCAACACCTTCAGCTTGGTTTCCAAGGACAAGCTCGCTTTTTCCTCCAAATAGATCCACTGACCCTTGCTCTCTTTGAATCTGGGCGCACACTTCTTCAAGAGTGGGTAACTTCTCAGCTCTGAGTATGTGCTTAATCAGATCATTGTAGCTTGATGCAGTGTGAGGAGTAAGGCAAAGACCTTGTCTTGCTCTCTTCTTGCTTAGAACACTTGCATCAACAGTAGCTGGCCTTAACATCTCTAGCTCTGCCCATAAGGCTCTAAACTTCCCAAAATGTTTGGTAAAGTCCGAGTCCTCTTGCTGGAGAGAGTTAATGGCTTTCTTCACTTCAAATACTCTACTAAGGTTAGAAATGTTACCATAAACCTTTTGTAGAGTATCCCATAGTTCCTTGGAAGTTTCACAGTAGGAGTAAGCTTCCAAGATTGGTGTATCAAGGCTTCCTTGAATGATAGTCAACACCATGAGATCCTCCTGATCCCATTTGCCATCATCAGCCGCCACCACTTCTTTACCATCCTCTCCTAGGCTGGTTTGTTTAGAGGACTTGCCTTCAGCTACATGAGACCAAAGACCTCTTCCTCCTAAGGCTGTCTTAACTAGCCTTGACCACAGTAGATAGTTGACTCCATTAAGAGCAACTGGAACCTTCACCTTCACCTTCCCATTGTCCATATCCATCTCGGATTCAAATCAGTGAGAAAGAGAAAAATTGTTGGTGAGAATAAAAGAGAAACAGAGTGGAAATGAGTAGATTTGCGGAAGAATGAGTTTAGAATAGTGAGATTTAGGTCTCAAGAGCTGGAGTGCTCTGATACCATGTGAGATTAAGAGATTTAAGAGAGTTATTTGCTGGAAACCGAGCAAGAACAAGAGAGAGAGAAGCAACTAAAGAGCTCGTTGATTGCTTGCCAAAAGAGTAGCTCATACAACAATATTTAAAGACCAAATCAGGACACAAGGAGACAAGGAAAAGAATAAACAAAGAGAAGGAAGAGCTGCGAGTGGAGCTTGAAAGGGACAGCACGCCAACGCTCTCTTCAGCCTGCACCAGCATGTGACCAAGTGGTCCACACCACTCCAACGTTCATCTTCAGCCTTGCCGACATCCAGCTATTATTTAATCACCTTGGACTTCTTCAACTTTGATTTCATAAGGCACATTAGTTGCACATTAGTTCCTTGGTTCCCAAGTCTGTACGGATTGCCTTGATTCCCAAGGTAGATTCAAATCATCTTTGCTGGCGCCAATGCTCTTCCTTTGATCTCCCTTGGTCTTTCATTGCTTCATCTCAACAAAGATCAACTAGCTGACATCTTCACCAAGGCAGCCAGCAACAAAGTTTGTGAGTTCATTCATCCTAAGCTTGGACTCATAAACCTCACTTGTCACTGATCCTCTTGCCATGAAGTGTTCTACTTTTTCCTTTGCTTGGTTTTATCCCAAGTGGTTTTTCCAAGTAAAGGTTTTAATGAGGGAATGCTTCATGGTTTCCAAGCTTGACTAGTTCCTATAGTCAAGCTTGAGGGGGAGTGTTGACAAGAATCAATAAAAGGATGAGTGATCATGGACAAGTAAAGGCGTGAAGGAGAAAGAGTCATCCGGATGGTTCAGAATCACTTAAGTTTGAACAGACTTGTGGAGCAAGTCTGTCCATTACAACAGAAGAAGAAACCAATCCGACCTAGACTACTCTACAAGGCAGGAAGAAGATATGTTAGCTTGCAATGTGGCCTAGTGACCGTTGTAGTGTGGAGACAAAGAAGGGAGGCAAGTTGCACATTAAATAAATTATAAGTCACATGGCAACCCAACCGTTGGAGACTGTCTCCCACCAGCAAGGAACTGTCCCTTTCTCGGACCAGCACACAAGGAGGACCACCTGAGTTTAATATTATTCTTCTTGTCCTGTTTGCCTTTGTCTTGTTTCTCCTCATTTGGCTATTTAACAATGCTGTATGTGAACTAAATTAATCAAGCAAATATGTTTCCAATTTATCTCTCTCTCTCAGTCTCGCAACTCTCTCTCTCTCTCTTGCCATGTTCTTCATCCAGAACCAACTAAATCTCATATTCTTTCATTCTTCAGTGTTCTTGAGGTTTTTAAAGAGCTAGATCTTTGAAAAACTCAAGTTTGTTTCTGTTGGTGTTTATTTTGGAGATTCAGCTTCAAGAGAGTTCCTTTAGCTGTTTGACAAGCTCAGATGTGTACTCTAGCTTGGTGAGAAGGTTTGCGTGAGTTTTTGGAGGCTTTTGGAGGTGGATCTAAGCTAAAGGTGATTACTTTCTTGGTGGTTTTGAGCACAGATCTGGCGCCTGTTGTGGTTGATGGTTACTGATGAAAACAAACAACCTCAACACAAATATGGAGCTAAGATCTGGTGCAACAACAAGGCATGAAGAGGAGATTGATGAGAGTTGGTCCAAATGGGCAAGAACAGCTCTTGAGAGCTGTGGGTTATGATGTGGCTATGTAAAGGAGGATCCTTTAAGGAAAATGGCTATAGAAGAAGGTCAGACAAGAAGTCTGAAAGATGGAGATCAGACAGTAAAGGAGGAGCCTTTAAAGGAGAAACCTTTGAAGGAGATAGCTGCTGAAGAAGGTCAGATAGCAAAGTTGATGGTTCATGAAGCCAAGGGCGTGAACCACAGTCTAAGACAAGGAGATGACGAGGTGTATCAGCTTGTGGGGAGGCTGAAAGAAGTAGGATCAGAGTTGGGTTTGGTGAAAACACATACAGCAAATCTGAGTTGTTGTCAAGGAAGGAGGAAGCAAGATGTGATCTTTAGCTTTCTTATGAAAGAGATATGTGATCTGGTTAAACACATTTGTGATGTGTGGGAGATACACAAGAAGCCGGATAGATGGAAGAGAGGTACAAGCTGCAAGAAGGGAAAGTTGAGAAAGCTTTCTAAGGTGTGGTTTATGATGAGAAGATTATTGAGGAAGGATATCAAGGATAGTATGCAAGTAGGAGAATGTTCTTACTCAGCTTACATGGGAGAGTCTGTAGAGGGCAGTGGTATTATGAGGAAGCTAGAAACTAAAGGAGCAGATGAGGTTGTCACAAAGGAGGAATGGGATGAGTTTGTCAAGTATGTGTATGCTTTGGCTACGACCCGGAGACAAGGTGCTCCTGCCAAAGCATCCACATCCAACAAACCCATCATCATTGATTCTGGAGCAAGTCATCACATGATCAGTGATAGAAGCTTGATAAGTGATGTGAAGAAAGCCACTGGAGGTGTGATGATAGCTAATGGTGCTATGATCCCAATAGAGGGAGTGGGAAAACTCAAACTGTTTGAGAAAGATACAAATGCTTTCTACATGCCCTAGTTTACTTCAAATCTATTGTCTGTGAAGAAGGCGACTGTTGATCTTGGTTGCCAAGTGGTATTCAGGCCAGATGAAGTTGAGTTTCAAGATTTGAAGACTGGAAGGGTCATTGGAAGAAGAGACAGCAAGAATCAGCTATACCATCTCCAATTGGCTAAGACTTCTGAACCCTTTGAATCTATATGCTTGAGTAGTACTACTAATATGATTGATAGTAGAACTTGGCATGCTAGACTCGGTCATCCACATGCTCGTGCAATTGAACTGATTTTGCCTAAGTTGTCATTCAATCACTTGGAGTGTGAAGCATGCATATTAGGAAAGCATTGTAGAATTGTTTTCCCAACATCTGAGACTATATATGAGAATTGCTTTGATCTTGTGCATTCAGATGTGTGGACTGCCCCATGCATGTCTAGAGATAGTCAAAAGTACTTTGTGATATTCATTGATGAGAATAAAATCTTTTGAGAATAGAGATGGTATTAAGAGATTGATGATGGATTAATAGAGAGGATAGAGATTATAAGAGAGTTTGAAGAGAGATTAAGAGATTATGTAGTAACCATGTTTAAGAGACTTTGAATATCATGATGAACAAGAGAGAAAGAGTATGCAATGAGACTACAACTCGTTAACATTCATTAAGAGGGAGATTACATATTTATATGGTGAGATACAAGGATTTTCCTAAGACTAATCACTGTAGAAGCATGTGGAGTCAACAAGAAAAGGCTGGCTGGTTTGAAATGAAAGGCTGAGAATGCTCACATGCTTTGGCACCTTTCCAGCCTGTTCCAGCCTGTCAAAGGCGCCCCTCACCTTATCCATAAACGGTCTGATGCTATGGCTAAAGCCTTCCCTTCCACTCAAAGACCTTGCCACACTTCTTCACCATGGTAACTCCTTTTTACCTTCCTGTGCAGTAACTTTCTTTTACTGTGGTAACTAAAAGTTACTGCTACAGTGATATGATCTCACTTAACCACATGCATCTCCTCGCCTCATTATTCTTATACTTGTCTATGCTAAGTTTAACACTCTTCCTCAAGCTTGACCATGTGAAACAAGTCAAGCTTGGAAGGACCATGAGAAAACCCATTGGGACAAAACTTTGATGAGGGAAAAAGAGTAAAGATCTCATGATCAGGAGAGTGTATAACTAGCCCTTAGGCGAGAGATCAATGAGCCCGAGTCTGATGTGTATGGACTCCATTGTCTTCTGCCTAGATGCCTTGGTGAATACATCTGCCAACTGATCTTCACTCTTTGTGTAACATGGCAAGATTACTCCCATCACTATCATCTGCCTAACCTTGTGGCAGTCAACCTCAATGTGCTTGGTTCTCTCATAAAACACTGAGTCTGTAGCAATGTGTGTTGAAATTCATGAGTGTTTGTCTCATGTCAAGAGAGTATTCAGTTAACTTGTAACTGAATCCTCTTCAACCATACAACAATAACTCACCATTAAGAGGAAGAGACAACCAACTGGTGGTTGAATCCTCTCACACAGCCTATACTACAACCAAGATCCTAGAGAGTAAAATGGTTATAGAAAGCTGAGAATCTCTAGTTTGAATCTATCCTTCTGTAGTAACACAACACTTTGAGTTTGTGTACTTAAGATGAAGAGGATTTAGAATCAGTAAGCTAGAGCTTAAGAGAAGAAAAAGAAGAGTTTAGAGTGAGTTTTACAAGTATTAGGCTGCCTTAAGGGAAAGAGAGTTAAGGCAGCCTCTAAACCATAACTCTAAACTCCTTACATTGTGAATATTGTTTAGACACAAGCAAGGAAGAGAGAGCCACGAAATTAGACTGAAAGAACTTCTATTGATACTGGATAAATTGTTACAAGAGGTGGTGAAGCCTTTAAATAGGCAATCACTTACAATAAACAAAGATTAAATCAGGGAAGACTAAACAACTAATATAATGGGGAAATGGAAGAGTCCAGGAGGATATGGACAAGGGGAGGCACGACAGAAGCAGAGAAAGAGACAGGAGAGAGGTTGGCACAGCCTGCTTGAGTGAAAGGGACAGGTCCAGCTGCTTCCCCAAAGCAACCCATGTGACTTCTTCTTTTCAAATTCAAACCAGACTCTCTTATTTAAATTCAAACATTTTTCCTTTAATTCTCAGAGGTTCCCACGTCCATAAGGTCCTCCACAAGTCAATCCTTGCCTTGCAAGTCAGGATAGGTCAAGTGGTAGCTTGTGGAGCAAGTCTGTACAAAACAGAACCAAATTGGCTTATCTTGATGAACTTATTCTTGGATCATCAACCAGCTTCTCCTTCTGGTCATTCCTTTATTTATTTCAACACTCCCTCTCAAGCTTGACCATAGGAGATCCTTGGGCAAGCTTGGAACTGAGAGCACTTGCCTCATTAAAAACCTAAGTGTGGAAAACCTCATGAGATAAAACCATCACTTAGGGAAAAAGAGTGCAACTACCCTCAGCCTAGGGATTGGCCAGCGAGTCTAAGGAGTTTAAGATGATTTTGAAGGACTCCTTAGACTCTGGATCATGGCCTTACTTCAATGGCAAGAAGGCACCACTGCCTTCCTTGCTTCACACTCATCACACCTTCGAGCTTCTTCTTGTGGTCAGAGCTTGTCTCCCCCTTTCTTTTGGCTTCTTGCCTTCATCATGGGTTGAGTCCAAGCCTGCCTTGTTCATGAGCTCAATAGGTACCTGATTCAAACAATGCACAAACACATGCATCAATTCTCAAGGGGCAGACCTAAAAATCATAAGCATAAGTAGAGATTTAGGTACTTCCCTTGCATAAGTTTCTGAAGAATGGACATTGGCTTCTCATATTTAACAATGTGTATAGCAGCTTGATTATCACAGTGCATTGTCATAGGTGCTGACTGATCTATCTCCAAGTGTTTAAGGATACCCTTGATCCAAACCAACTCATTGGTGAGCTTCAGCATGGCTCTATACTCAGCCTCAGCACTAGAGCATGACACCACCTTTTGCTTCTTACTCTTCCAGGTTACCATGTTTCCTCCAATGAAAGTACAGTAACCAGTTGTAGACCTTCTATCAGTTCTATCACCAGCCCAATCTGCATCACAATAACCTACAACTTCAGTGCTTCTATTGCAGCCCATCCATATACCAAGACCTTGAGTTCCATTCAGATACATGAGAACTCTCTCAACCATGCGCCAGTGGTGCTCCTTTGGAGCTTGCATATGCTGACTTGCTTGGTTCACAGCAAAGCATATATCTGGCCTTGTAATGGTTAAGTATATCAGTTTCCCCACAAGCTTCCTATACAGCTTTGGATCATGGAAAGGCTTGCCATTCTCTTTATCCCCCTCACGTGGGACCTTATACCCATCTTCCATGGGCATCCTAGCAGTTCTTCCTCCATAAGCACCAGCATCTTTCAGAATATCCAATGTATACTTTCTTTGAGAGATGAACAACCCTTCCTTTGATCTACACAGCTCAATCCCAAGGAAATACTTCATCTCTCCCAAGTCTTTTATCTCAAACACTGACTTCAGAAACTCCTTTGTTGCTTGAATCCCCTCTTTGTCACTGCCAGTTAAGATGATATCATCCACATACACAACAAGGCAGACAACTCCTGAGGAGGTGGTGAGAGTAAAGAGGGTGTGATCTAACTCAGACTTCCTAAAGCCTCGCCCATTCAATGTAGTACTCAGCTTGTTGTACCAAGCTCTAGGTGATTGCTTTAACCCATAGATAGCCTTCTTTAGTCTCAAGACAGTCCCTGGCATCACAAGACTCTCAAGACCAGGTGGAGGATGCATATAAACTTCATCTTCAAGCTCTCCTTTAAGAAAGGTATTCTTCACATCCATCTGCCAAAGTCCCCACTCAAGGTTCACAGCAAGAGATAGGACTATTCTGATTGTATGTAGTTTGGCAACATGAGCAAATGTATCAATGTAGTCTTCTCCATAGGTCTGAGTGTATCCTCTTGCAACCAGTCTAGTCTTCTTTCTGTTCACAGTTCCATCAGCCTTATACTTGATAGTGAATATCCATCTACTGGTCACAGCCTTCTTCCCTTTTGGTAAAGCACTCTCATACCAAGTGTCATTCTTTATCATAGCATTGGCCTCATCCCCAACAGATTCTTTCCAATCTTCATGCATCATTGCTTCTTCATATGACCTTGGAACAAAGCTCTTGTCTAAGCTTGTCATGAAAGCAAAATGCTCTTCAAGATATTGAGAAAAAGAACACACTGCTTGGGAAGGATGCTCCACAGCCTGGGCATTGTAGTACACTCTCGTGTTTACCCTATTGGAAGGATCCTTGCTTTGCCGTGTGCTCCTCCTAAAAGGTACAATCACTTCTTCTCCAGGAACTGCTTCTTGTTGTATCTGATCTTCTTGCTCAGCTTCTTGACCTTCAATCTGATCCTCTAATGTAGTATCTTCCTCACTATCTTCTCCACTTTGGACAAGAACATCAACATCAGAGCTATGACCTTCTAAACCTCCAGCTTCACCCGAGCCTTGTCCTTGGTCTTCTTCACTTCTAGCTTCTGATTCATGTCCCCCCTCATGTTCAAAGTGGGGTGATTCTTGAACAGCAACTGGTGGGGACTCTTCACGCCTGTGCTGATCCTGGTGTACCCCAATTCCAAGACCTTCTAGGATGTTTCTCAAGCTAGTAGCCACATCTGATGGTTGAGATAGACCTTCCAGCTCTTCCCAATTCTTCCCATCATAGTGAGAGTAAATGAAGAACAGAGTGAAGAACAGAGTGAAGAACAAGAGAGAGAGAGATGAGTTCGTGAGAGAGAGAGAGAGTTTGCAAAGTAATGAGTAAAGAAGGATATGATTTCCTTAAGCTTAATGTGTAACCCTTTACAACTATATAAAGGCAAGCTGCCTTGATCAGAAACTAATAAAAAAATAATCTGAGCTAAGTACAAGAAATAATAAACAATGAGGCTGCAAAGAGAGTGAAAGTGACCCATCATAAACGGCTCACTACTCCCTTATTAAGAACATGTGACTTTGGTTATTTTAATCCCCTTCTTGTCTCATTCCTCCAACGGTCTCCTCCCTTCCTGGTTGTCGACCAGAGATGTATTTAAACTTGCCTTGCCTTCTAAGCCACTCTAGGTTGCACTTAGATGACTTGTGGGGCAAGTGTTGTACGGACAAGACTTGTGTGACAAGGTAAGGTCGGATCTGTTCTTATCCAATTGTATCCAGCTCCTCTCTTCTCATTAGCTATTTATTTCCTTTGTCAATACTCCCCCTCAAGCTTAACCATACAGCATGGTTGAGCTTGGAAACCATGAGCACATCCCTCATTAAAACCTTTGTGTGAAAAACCCAATGGGACAAAAACACACAAAGGAAAAAGAGTAGATGTCTCATGGTTGAGAGGATCATGATCTAGGCAAGTCTATGAGTCCCAATCTTGGATGGATGAACTCACAGACTTTAGTGCTTGCTCCTTTGGTGAAGATATCAGCTAGCTGGTCTTCACTTCTAGTGTAGCAAGGTAAGATGATCTTCTGCTCCACAGCTTGTCTCACCTTGTGACAATCCACTTCAATGTGCTTTGTTCTCTCATGGAAGACTGAATTTGAAGCTATATGAATGGCTGCCTGGTTATCACAGTGCATTGTGATTGGTGTTGTCGTCTCTATGCCCAAGTCTCTTAGCAAATTTCTGATCCAAATGAGCTCACTAGTCAGCTTCCTCATGGCTCTATATTCTGCTTCAGCACTTGAACATGATACCACCTTCTGCTTCTTGCTCTTCCAGGTAACCAGATTGCCTCCTATGAAGGTGCAATAGCCTGTAGTAGACCTCCTGTCCACCCTATCACCAGCCCAATCTGCATCACAATAACCCACAATCTCTGTGCTCTTGTTGCAGCCCATCCATACACCTTGACCAGGAGCTTCCCTTAGATATCTCATGATCCTTTCCACCATATTCCAATGGTGAACCTTTGGTGCTTGCATATGCTGACTAACTTGATTCACAGCAAAGCAGATGTCTGGTCTTGTAATGGTGAGATAGATCAGTTTCCCAACCATCCTCCTATAAAGCTTGAAGTCACCAAATGGAGTATCCTCAAACTCCCCCTCACGCAAGACTTTGTAACCCTCTTCAAGTGGTGTCTTAGCTATTCTTTCTCCAAGCTTTCCTGCCTCATTTAAAAGATCAAGTGTGTACTTTCTTTGAGATAAGAACAGCCCCTCTTAGAGCGGCATATCTCAATCCCTAGAAAGTACTTTAGCTCTCCCAAATCTTTAATATCAAAGCTAGACTTAAGAAAAGCTTTAGTAGAGGTGATACCTTCCTTGTTGCTTCCTGTGATGATAATATCATCTACATAGATCAGAATCACCACAATTCCTTGCTTGCTTGTGAGGGTGAAGAGTGTGTGGTCAGCTTCTGATTTTACAAACCCTCTTCCATTGAGGGTTGTACTCAGCTTGTGATACCAGGCTCTTGGTGATTGTTTTGGACCATAGATAGCCTTCTTCAACCTTAGAACATTTCCTGGCTTGACCATGTCTTCCATACCAGGTGGTGGCCTCATATAAACTTCATCCTCCAGCTCTCCTTGTAGGAAAGCATTCTTGACATCCATTTGCCATAGATCCCATTCCAAGTTTACTGCCACTGAGAGAAGAATCCTTATGGTGTGGAGTTTGGCTACTGGTGCAAAGGTGTCTAGGTAGTCTTCTCCATAGACTTGAGTGTATCCTCTTGCCACTAGTCTTGTCTTCTTCCTCTCTGGTTGTCCATTTGCCTTGTACTTGATGGTGAAGAGTAGGCGGCTGGTGACTGCTTTCTTTCCTTTAGGAAGCTCAGCCTCATACCAAGTATCATTCTTGATCATGGCTCCTACTTCATCTCCAACAGACTCTCTCCACTCATCATGCTCCATAGCTTCTTCATAAGTCTTTGGAACATAATCTTGATCCAGATTGGTGATGAAGGCTACATGCTCTTGAGGATAACTAGCAAAGGAGCAGGCTGCTTGAATAGGATGAGCTACAGCATTGCTGTTGAAGTAGACTCTGGTATTAACCCAATTAGATGGGTCTTTTCTCACTCTGGTACTTCTTCTTAATGGCTGAATCTGTTCCTCTATTTCTGCTCCTTCCTGTCCTTGCTCACAATCATCCTGATCACCACCAGATTGATCATATTCTGCTTCATCTTGATCATGAACTGATGCTGAATCATCTTCTGGTGTTTCTGATGTTGATTCATGCTCATTGCCTCCCTCAGGATCAGGATGGACTATCTCAGTGGTTGGTTCTGCCTCTTCATTGTTTCCAGAAGCTGGTGGTGAGGTAGATGCTGGTGGCGCCATACTGCTCTCATGCTGGCTAATGCCCAAGTTCTCCAAAATGGTTCTCAGGTTGTTTGCCCTATCAGATGGTCCATGTGAGAGATCTCTCAGGTTTTCCCAACTCTTCTCATCATAGTACCCTTTTGATTCCACAAACTTCACATCCTTTGAGACCATCACCCTTCTTGAGTCTGGTACATAACACTTGTACCCTTTCTGTGTGTGTGAATACCCTATGAACATAGCTTTGATACTCTTGGGATCAAGCTTGTTTCTCTGCTCACCTGGTAGCAAGACATAACACACACACCCAAACACACGCAAATGATCAATGGGTGGTTTAGTTTTGTTCAATACCTGAAATGGAGAAACATCTTTGAGGACTTTGGTTGGGATTCTGTTGATAAGGTAGCATGCAGAGACCACAGCATCTCCCCAAAACCTCTTTGGGACATTTGTGTGGAACATCATGCTCCTTGCAACCTCCATAAGGTGGCGATTTTTCCTCTCAGCCACTCCATTCTGTTGTGGTGTGTATGGACAGCTTGTCTGATGAATAATTCCATGTTTTGCTAGGTGTTGTTTGAAGGCATTGCTAGTGTATTCTCCCCCATTATCAGACCTAAAAATTTTGATCTTGGAATTGAACTGATTAGTCACATAGTTTTGGAAGTTTATAAATGCTTCTAGAACTCTATCTTTACTTTGAATCAGTGTGAGCCAAGTATATTTTGATTTCTCATCTATGAATGTCACAAAATATTTATGGTTTTCTAGAAACACAAGGTGCAGTCCAAACATCAGAGTGAACTAGATCAAAACAATTCTCATAAATAGTCATAGATGAAGGGAAAACAGACTTATGATGTTTACCAAGAATACAAGCCTCACAAGATTCATTTTGCAAAGATAGATTAGGTAACATCAATTTTAAAGCAAGAGAATGAGGATGGCCTAATCTAGCATGCCATAACACATCATTAGCTAAAACAGAAGCAGAATTAAAAGCATAAGAGGAATCTGATCTAAGCTTGGTATCTTCAAGGAAATACAACTCTCCCTTGCTCACACCTTTGCCCAGCATCTTACTGGTCTTAATATCCTGAAAGCACACATCATTAGGACTAAAAATAACATTGCAATTTAAATCATTAGTTGCTCTTTTCACAGATAATAGGTTAGAAGCAAAGGCAGGCATGTAAAAAGCTTGAGATTCTTTATTAAACAGATTCAGATTTCTACTCATTCTATAGGAATTCTATCACCATTTGCAATCACAACACTTCCTAGAGCAGGTTTAATATCATTAATCAGTTTAGCATCCCTAATCATATGATGAGAAGCTCCTGAATCAATTATTAATGGCCTAACAATGTGAGATGCATTATGAATAGAATTTAAAGCATTAATACTTTGGTTACCAGAGTTTGCATTGAGAGCCTTGATCAGGGCCTCAATGTCTGACTTCCTGATGAATGCATCCTCATGAGATGGCTGAGGCAAGGCGTGGGAAGTGGAGCCACCAGTGTGAGTTGTAGAGATCAAAGCTCTTCCATCATTTCCCAGGCGCATAGAGCTGGGTGCTGGGTGCTCCTGAGCTCTTGCTTCCTGTGCTCTGGCCTGGCTGTGCCTGTTGGTTGAGGCTGGCCTGAGATGGGGGTGGAGGATCCAGCAATTGGTTTTGGAGTGGCCTTTGTACTTGCAATGCTCACAAGTTACTGCCTTGTCTCCTCCTCCTCTTGGTTTGAAGTAAGCTTTGTTTGCTGAAGCATTCTCCATCTTCTCAGCCTTGTGTGCCATAGGTAAGTCTCCTTTTCCACCACCAAAGAGTCCATCTGAGCCTATCTCCTTTTGTAGCTGAGCACATACTTCATCATAGCTTGGAAGCTCCTTTTCTCTCAAGATATGCCTGACTACATCATTGAAGCTTGGGCTGAGTGTGAAAAACAGTCCAAAGATCTTGTCTTGCTCACGCCTGGCTTCAAGTGTCTCAGGGTCATTGGAGCTTGGCCTTATCATCTCCAGCTCAGACCAAAGCTGGCTATACTTCCCAAGGTGTTTGGTGAAGTCTCCTTCTTCTTGCTGCAAGGTGTTAATGGCTCTCTTCACTTCATAAATCCTGGTAAGGTTTGAGGTGTTACCATACACTCTTTGCAGAGTATCCCACAACTGTTTTGGAGTTGTACAGTGTGAGTAAGTGTCCATAAGTGGACCATCAAGAGAGCTATGCAAGATAGACAGCACCATGAGATCTTCCTGACCCCATTTGCCTTCATCTACCACTACAATCTCCTTGCCATCTTCTCCTTGGGTGATCTGCTTTGGAGCTGAACTTGAGATAACATGCTCCCAAAGACCTCTTCCTCCAAGGGCTGCTCTGGTCATCCTGGACCAGGTGATGTAGTTTCCTGGTCCCTTGAGTGTACATGGGATAAGAACAGATCTGTGGTGCTCCATTTCTTACAACAGGCGCCAAGAACAATTTTAAATTTTCAAGGCTGGATTTGAGAGAATTAAGTTCTGGAAATGAGAGAACTTAAGTCTAGAATCAATATAAACTCTCAAGAAAATGAAATAGAGACAGAACAGAGTGAGCACAGCCAAGAACACTCAAGAACAGAGTTTTATTACCCACTGGATAAAAGAAACTTGGAGAGATTTTTAAGAAAATAACAAGATGAATCTGAAGAGAAAGGTAAGTAAAGAGTATTTGCGGAAGTAATTGAGGTTCTCAAGAGCTTAAAGCTCTGATACCATGAGAGTAAATGAAGAACAGAGTGAAGAACAGAGTGAAGAACAAGAGAGAGAGAGATGAGTTCGTGAGAGAGAGAGAGAGTTTGCAAAGTAATGAGTAAAGAAGGATATGATTTCCTTAAGCTTAATGTGTAACCCTTTACAACTATATAAAGGCAAGCTGCCTTGATCAGAAACTAATAAAAAATAATCTGAGCTAAGTACAAGAAATAATAAACAATGAGGCTGCAAAGAGAGTGAAAGTGACCCATCATAAACGGCTCACTACTCCCTTATTAAGAACATGTAACTTTGGTTATTTTAATCCCCTTCTTGTCTCATTCCTCCAACGGTCTCCTCCCTTCCTGGTTGTCGACCAGAGATGTATTTAAACTTGCCTTGCCTTCTAAGCCACTCTAGGTTGCACTTAGATGACTTGTGGGGCAAGTGTTGTACGGACAAGACTTGTGTGACAAGGTAAGGTCGGATCTGTTCTTATCCAATTGTATCCAGCTCCTCTCTTCTCATTAGCTATTTATTTCCTTTGTCAATACATAGTAACCTTTCTCTTCCATGAATTTTACTTCTCTGGACACTAAGACCCTTCTAGCTTCTGGATCAAAGCATTTGTATCCCTTTTGGGATGAAGAGTATCCAACAAACATAGTCTTGGTGCTCCTTTCTTCTACCTTGTTTCTCAGCTCACTCGGAACCATCACATAGCACACACATCAAAAAGTCCTTAAGTGATCTAGGACAGGTTTGCTGTTGTTGAGAACCTCAAAAGGAGACTGATTCCTTAGAACTCTGGTTGGTATCCTGTTGATCAAGTAGCAGGCAGTCATCACAGCATCACTCCAATATCTCTTGGGCACACTCTTGTGAAACATCATAGACCGAGCAACCTCCATTAGGTGTCTGTTCTTCCTTTCAGCCACTCCATTCTGCTGAGGAGTGTAAGGGCAGCTATTCTGGTGAAGGATCCCATGTTGAGCTAGATGATCCTTGAATGCATGGCCAGTATACTCCCCACCATTATCAGACCTGAAAATCTTAATCTTGGCATGATATTGGTTAGTAACATAGCTTTGAAAATTTTTAAATGCATCAAGACTCTATCTTTAGTTTTAATGAGTGTTAACCAGGTGTATTTAGATTTTTCATCAATGAATGTGACATAATACTTATACTCATCCCTAGATAAACAAGGAGCTGTCCAGACATCAGAGTGAATTAAATCAAATCAGTTTTCATAGATAGTAGTAGATCTTTGAAAGACAGTCCTACATTGTTTTCCAAAAATACAAGCTTCACAATCATTATTTTTAAACATGACACCTGGTAACATAATGCTGAAAGCCCTAACATGAGGATGGCCTAGTATAGCATGCCACAAAGCATTTTTATTCATAGGCAGAACAGAACTGAAAGAGAAATAAGAACTAGAGATAGGAGCTAAGTCTTCAAGCATATAAAGATCTCCCCTGGTTGCTCGTTGTCCAATCACTTTACTGCTTTTAATATCCTGAAACTTCACATCATTAGGACTAAAGACAACATTGCATTGAAGATCAGAGGTGCATCTCTTAACAGATAAAAGATTAGAAGTAAACTCTGGCATGTAAAAGGCTTGAGAATTCTTATCAAACAATTTTAATGTGCCAATGCCTCTAATAGGGATCCTACCTCCATTAGCAATCATAACATGACCATGAGCTGGTTCTATATCTTTAATCAGGTTGTTATCACTAATCATATGATGAGATGCATCAGAGTCGATAAACAATGGCTTATGCAATGGTTTATTAATGTTTTCAGCAATGTGAGTCTTAGGAGTGGTTTTCAAGTTCACTAACACTTCTAACAACTTATCAGAGATGCTAGCATGAGTTTTGGCAGTATAAGATCTTTCAAACAAGTCTAGCAACCTATCAGTGTTACTAGGCATAGTATGAGCATCTAGCAACCTATCAGTGTTACTAGGCATAGTATGAGAAGAGTAAGAGTATCCAAGAGTGTTTCCAAGTTTGTTACCAGACTCCTTGAGAGCTCGGATGAATGCCTCAAAGTCAGCCTTGGTCATCACCTCCTGATCCAAACTCTTCCCACTTAACTGATGAGAGGTCATAGCACGGCCTTCACGCTCACTTCCCTTGCCAGTTGAGCTATAGCTCCTAATGAGCCAGCACCATTAGCCTCAGTAGAAATGTTGGCCCTTGCCTCTCTGTCCCTGTTGAACTTGCTTGGCTTGAGATGCAAGTGTATGATCCAGCATTGACTCTTCTTATGCCCTGGTTTCTTGCAATGCTCACAGCTCCCTTCATACCTCTCATACTTCTTTCCATCACCTCGGTAAGCAGCCTTGTTTGTTTGTATCTCCTCGGCTTGGTGAGCTATAGTAAGCTCCCCCTTTCCTTTTCCTCCAAAGAGACCAAGGGACCCTTCCTCCTTCTGAAGTTGGGCGCATACTTCTTCCATGGATGGGAGAGTTGGAGACCTCAAGATGTGTTTGATTACATCCTGGTAACACGGGTCTAGTGTCATCAGCAGCCCAAAGACTTGATCTTGTTCCCTTCTCTCCATGAGGGCTTCTTGATCAGTAGTGTTGGGTCTTAAACTCTCAAGCTCAGACCACAAAGATCCAAACTTTCCCATGTGCTTGGTAAGCTCCCCTCCATCTTGTTTAAGAAGACTTATGGATCTCTTTAACTCAAACACACGGCTTATGTTGGAGACATTGCCAAACCTCTTCAAGAGTGTCTCCCACAAGTGTTTAGGAGTCTCACAGTAGCTGTATGCCTCAAGGAGAGGTATAATCTTTAGAGATTATGAGACAATATGAGAAGAATAAAGAGATTTAGAGAAAGATTAAGAAGAGATTAAAAGAGATTAGCAAGAACAGATTACAGACTAATGGAGAATCATTGTAAAGAGAGACTTAAGAGACTCAAAACTTGCTTAGCTTTATTAATGATGAGATTACAATATATATAGTCTCGGATACAAGGGTTTCATTAGGCTAAGAAGATAAGGTAAGCATGTGTAGTCAAAGAAGGGTGGAGCGTCTAATTCAAATCATCCAATAGAAAGCTCAACACGTATGAGACCAAGACCAAAGAGCTCTTCCTTTCCAGCTGCTGACAGGCTGTCAGGACGCGCCTATCTGATCCTCTCTAACGTTCGGATCAGACCAAGACCAAACCTTCTTTCTCATCTAGGCAGTATTAACCATCTTCTTCCTTGTGCTTCACGTCACTTAGTTACCACGGTAACTTACTTGTACGGACACAGTAAGTCCGTACACTTCACCCTAAGTTTGCACAACCTCAGTGATAGAAATATGAAGAACAGAGTAAGAACAGAGTGAAAACAGAGTAACAATGAGAGAGATAATGGCGAGAGAGAGAGAGAGAGAGATAAGTGAAAGGAGAACTCAATTCCCTTAGATTAATTGTGTGCAAGGTTACAATATTTAAAGACAATGAGATTGGCAACAAGACAAGAGGAATAGATTAAACAATGTTGCTGCAGATCAGGGTGAGAGTGACAGGTCCTCAACGTTCACCTCCTCTCTCTCCTCAAAGTAGAACATGTGACTTTAACCATTTAAATACTCCACTTGCCTTCTCTCTTGCCAACGGTCAGATTGATATCTGAGCAAGCTTAAGGCGTGTTTGAACTCGTCCTTGGCTCCATTCCTTTCCTTGAGGTCAAGACTTGTACGGAGTGGAGTGTACACCAAGTTATCTTCTCTACATGCCTGAATGCATCTCTTTCTCTTCTATCTTCATGACTCCATGTTAATACATGTCTTCATGTCAATACTCAGAATGTGTAGAGTGATCTAGCTTGATGATGTCTTGATTGAGTGATCCGTACGGCCGTCCGTACAGGCCGTACTGCTCACCCTATTTGTGCACATACTCCCATTCTCCTCTTCTCTTCATGGAAACCCTTTCTTTATCTTCAACTCAGCTCCTCATCTCAACACTCCCCCTCAAGCTTGACCATGTGGAACAAGTCAAGCTTGGACAGCCATGAGATCTTCCTCATTAAAAACCTCACCAAGGAAAACCCATTGGGACAAAACCTTGATGAGGGAAAAAGAGTAAAGATCTCATGACTAAGGGGACTAGCTTCTCTTCTTCCCAAGATCAATGAGGTCCAGCATGATATGGATGGACCCCATTGTCTTCTGCCTTGCTGCCTTTGTAAACACATCAGCCAGCTGGTCTTCACTCCTTGTATAGCACGGCAAGATGACTCCAAGCACTATCATCTCCCTTACTTTGTGGCAATCAACTTCAGTGTGCTTGGTTCTCTCATGGAAGACCGAGTTGGATGCAATGTGGATGGCAGCCTGGTTGTCACAATGCATAGTCATAGGAGTAGCCTGATCAATCTCCAAGTGCTTCAATATCCCTTTGATCCATACCAGCTCGTTTGTCAGCTTCAGCATGGCTCTATACTCAGCTTCTGCAATAGAACATGACACCACCTTCTGCTTCTTACTCTTCCAAGTGCCAAAGTTGCCACCAATGAAAGTACAATAGCCAGTAGTTGATCTTCTATCAGACCTATCTCCTGCCCAATCTGCATCACAATAGCCAACCACCACTGTGCTTCCATTACAGCCCATCCACACACCTAGATCAGGTGTTCCATTCAGGTACATCAGTAGCCTTTCCACCATACGCCAATGACGCTCCTTTGGCACTTGCATATGCTGGCTTACCTGATTCACAGCAAAGCAAATGTCAGGACGGGTGATAGTTAAATAGATGAGCTTACCCACAAGCTTCCTATAGAGCTTTGGGTCATGGGATGGCTTGCTGTCTTCAGGCTCCCCCTCACGTGGAACCTTATACCCATCCTCCATGGGCATCTTAGGTGTTTTCCCTCCATAGAAACCTGCATCCTTCAAAAGATCAAGTGTATATTTCCTTTGAGAAATGAACAAGCCTTCCTTGGATCTACACAACTCAATTCCAAGAAAGTATTTCATTTCTCCCAAATCTTTAATCTCAAACACAGATTTAAGAAACTCCTTGGTAGCTGTGATACCATCTTTATCACTTCCAGTGATGATGATATCATCAACATACACAAGGATCACAATGATACATGAGCGTGTGATGAGAGTGAAGAGAGTGTGGTCAAGCTCGGACTTCCTGAACCCTCTTCCATTCAAGGTTGTGCTCAGTTTGTGATACCATGCTCTTGGTGATTGCTTGAGACCATAGATAGCCTTCTTCAGTCTCAACACATTTCCTTTCTTCATCAAGTGTTCCAAGCCAGGAGGAGGATGCATATAGACCTAATCTTCAAGTTCTCCTTGCAAGAAGGCATTCTTTACATCCATCTGCCAAAGCCCCCATCCAAGATTCACAACAAGAGACAACACAACTCTGATTGTGTGAAGCTTAGCAACAGGAGCAAATGTGTCTATATAATCCTCTCCCCAAGTTTGAGTAAATCCTCTTGCAACAAGCCTTGTCTTGTTTCTGTCCACAGTTCCATCAGGTTTGTACTTAACTGTGAAAATCCACCTGCTTGAGACTGCCTTCTTCCCTTTTGGAAGCTCACTCTCATACCATGTGTCATTTTTAATCATTTCACCTGCTTCATCATGAACTGAATCTCTCCATTCCTTAATCATCATGGCTTCTTCATAGCTTCTTGGCACATAGCTCTTGTCTAAGCGCACCATAAAGCTGTAGTGTTCTTCAGGGTATTGAGCAAAGAAACACACGGCTTGAGAAGGATGCTCCACAGCCTGGGCATTGTAGTACACGCGAGTGTTTACCCAGTTGGAAGGATCCTTCCTCACCCGTGTGCTTCTCCTCAATACTGGTGCTGGTTAAGGTTGCACCATTGATTCTATTGGCTGCTGCTCCACAACAGATTCACCAGCTTCATCTTCTTCTAGCTGACTTTCTTCAGCTCCATCTTGATGTGTACTTGACTCCACACCTTGATCATGTGTTTCAGAACTTTCCTGATCATTTCCTTGGCCATTTGTACTCTCTCCCCTCTCTTGATTAGGATGTTCTGATCCACTGTCCCCCTCATGGTCAAGATGGGGAGTATCACTAGCAACTGGCATATCCCTTGAGACATTGGTTGCGCCTGGTTGAACCTTGATCCCAAGACCTTCTAAGATAATCCACAAAGTAGCAGCTCTGTCTGATGTAAGATCCTTCAAGTCTTCTTGATTCTGCTCTTCATAATACCCCCTGTCTTCAACAAACTTCACCTCCCTAGACACTAGAACTCTTCTAGTATCCGGATCAAAGCATTTGTAGCCCTTTTGAGAAGATGAGTACCCAATAAACATTGCTTTTGTACTCCTAGCTTGTAGTTTGTTTCTCAACTCTCCAGGAACCATCACATAACAAAGACACCCAAAGACTCTCATGTGCTCCAAGGAAGGCTTGTACTCGTTTAGCACTTCAAATGGAGCCCTTCCTTCCAAGACCTGAGTTGGAGTCCTGCTTATCAAATAGCAAGCAGTAACAACAGCATCACTCCAAAACCTCTTGGGAACATTGGCTTGAAACATCATAGACCTGGCAACTTCCATCAAATGTCTATTCTTTCTCTCAGCTACACCATTTTGCTGAAGAGTATAAGGACAACTTGTCTGATGAAGAATGCCATGCTGAGATAGATAGTGCTTGAAGGCTTGACCAGTGTACTCACCACCATTATCAGACCTGAAAATCTTAATCTTGGCATGATACTGGTTAGATACATATGATTGAAAAATTTTAAATGCATCAAGCACCTTATCTTTGGTCGGAATTAGTGTTAGCCAGGTGTATTTGGATTTTTCATCAATGAATGAGACATAATACTTATGAGATTCCCTAGATAAACAAGGAGCAGTCCAAACATCAGAATGAATAAGATCAAAACATTTCTCATAAACAGTGTTGGACTTGGGAAAAACAGTTTTACAATGCTTGCCTAAAATACAAGCTTCACACTCATTATTCTCAAAAGAAACACCTGGCAACATCAGTTTCAAAGCCTTATTATGAGGATGTCCTAGTCTAGCATGCCACAATGCATTTTTATTCAAACTTGAAGCAGAAACAGAGGTAAATGAACAGCTAAAATCAGAAATAGGAGCAAGATCTTCAAGCATATATAAGTTTCCTTTAGTCACTCCTTTTCCAATCATCTTGCTACTCTCAATATCCTGAAACCTCACATCATTAGGGCTGAATATGACATTGCAATTTAGATCAGTTGCACATTTCTTAACAGACAGCAAATTTGAAGTGAATTCAGGCATAAAGAAAGCTCTAGACTCCTTATCAAATAGCTTAAGACTTCCTATTCCTCTAATAGGAATCTTAGCACCATTAGCAATCATCACATTACCATTAGCAGGTTCAATGTTTTTAATCAACCTAGTGTTAAACTTAGCATAAGAATAATGAGGTGAGGAGATGCATGTGGTTAAGAGAGATCATGTCACTGTAGCAGTAACTTTTAGTTACCACAGTAAAAGTAAAAGAAAGTTACTGCACATGAAGGTAAAAAGGAGTTACCATGGTGAAGAAGTGTGGCAAGGTCTTTGAGTGGAAGGGAAGGCTTTAGCCATAGCATGACCGTTTATGGATAAGGTGAGAGGCGCCTATGACAGGCTGGAACAGGCTGGAATGGTGCCAAAGCATGTGAGCATTCTCAGCCCTTCATTTCGAACCAGCAAGCCGACTCCACATGCTTCTACAGTGATTAGTCTCTCAGTATAAATATGTAATCTCATTCTTAATGAAAGACTAACGAGTTGTAGCCTCCTTGCATACTCTTTCTCTCTTGTTCATCATGATATTCAAAGTCTCTTAAACATGGTTACAACATAATATCTTAATCTCTCTTTAAACTCTCTTATAATCTTTATCCTCTCTCTTAATCTATCATTAATCTCTTAATACCATCTCTATTCTCAAAAGATTTTACCTAGTGTCACTGATCATATGATGAGATGCACCAGAATGAGGCTTAGATGATTGAGATTTAGCAAGATGAGCGAGAATGCTGGATGGTTTATATGCATGATCACTCTTAGCAAGCTCAAGATTTCTAGAATGATTATGCATTTTTATCAAGTTACTAGGCAACCTATCAGTTTGATTCCAATCACACCAGAGTTTTCTACAGTCCTAGCGATCATAGAAGCACCATAGGAGTACCCAAAGATGTTACCATTATCCTTGAACAATTTGATGAGGGCATCAAGATCAGACTTCTTGAGGTATTCATGATCATTGATGCTGCGTGTACTTGGGCTACCAGAATAGTCCACCAAAGATTTCCCATTGTCAGTCTCATGCTTCTCACCTTCATGGTATTTACTAGTACCAGCTCCACTTGAACTCTCTGAGATGTTAGCCCTTGCTTCCCGGTCCTTCATAAACTTTGCTGGCTTCAGGTGAGGATGGAGTATCCAACATTGGCTTTTCTTATGACCATGCTTCTTGCAATGATCACAGTTTCCATTGAACCTCCTGTTCTCATACCTCCCATGATCTGCCTTATTGGCCTGTGGAGCTTCAGCTTGATCAGTATGAGCCGCTTGATTTGCAAGTGAAAGCTCTCCCTTTCTCCCAAACAAACCAATGGACCCTTGCTCCTTTTGAATCCGGGCACACACATCTTCTAAGCTTGGTAGGCTATCCTCTCTCAACAGATGCTGGATGAGGCCATTATAGGCCGGATTCAATGTGAGCAACAAACCAAACACCTTGTCTTGCTCTCTTCTCTTGGTTAACTCATCAGCATCAGTGGTACTTGGCCTCAACTTTTCCAACTCTGACCATAAGGACCTGAACCTCCCAAGATGTTTAGTAAACTCCATGTCTTCTTGAGACAATCCATTTATGGCTTGCTTGATCTCAAACACTCTGCTCAGGTTTGAAATGTTTCCATACACTTTCTTTAAAGTGTCCCACAGCTCCTTAGCTGTTTCACAGTAGCTATAAGCATCCAACAAGGCTGGCTCCAATGAATCATGGAGAGTTGAAAGTGTTAAGATGAGAGGATAAAGAGTTGATATATTGAGAGAGGAAGAGATTTGGAGCAGACAGTAACTTTGGAGATTTGCCACAGTAACTTTATTGTTACTGTGGTAACTAAAGAAGTTACCAAAGTAACCAGGGTAACTCGGATGGCAAGGAGGAGTTACCTTAGGTTGTCTACACTTAATCTGAGTATGGGAAAGGATAAGAGAGGAGCCTTAGACAGGCTGTCACTGGCTGGAAGGGAGAAAAGTGCTTTAGCACTATTAGAAGCATGTGAGCAATCTTAGCCATGTATATTCCAGCCTGGTCTTTGACTACACATGCTTATCTTATCCCCTTGTGTTGAATTTCGAAAATGCCTCTTTCTCTTGTATATATCTGATGTAAACTCTCTGATAATTAATTAATGGAGTTTTGAGTCTCTCTCTCTAGTCTCTCTCTTGTTCTTAATCTCCAATCTCATAAATATCTCTTAAATCAGATTAAATAACTTATAAAAATCACATGGTATCAGAGCCTGGTTCCTTTAAAAAGGGAGAGAGTGATTTTGTTTTCTGATTATTCTTGAGTGTTCTTGAGTGTTCTTGAGAGTTCTTGAGATTTTTCTTGTGCTAGATCTTTAAAAAATTCAAGTTTGTGTCTGTTGGTGTTTCTTTTGGAGGATCAACTTAAAGGAGGTTCCTTTAGGCGTTTGACAAGGTCAGAAGAGATACTGGGTTGGTTGAGAGGTTTGGCGAGTGGGTTAAAAGCTCTTTGGAGAAGATCTAAGCTAAAGGTGGTTGCTTTGTGACAAAGGTGGTTACTTTCTTTGTGGTGCTGAGTTCTTATCTGGTTTGAGCTAGAGTGTATGGTCACTGATGGGAATCAACACAAAGATGGAGCTACTGGATACAACAAGGCGTGAAGAGAAGAGAGAGAGAGGAAGTGATTGTGGATGGTTCTCACAAATGAAAACAACCTTGAAGGGGTATGGATTTTGGAGAAACCATGAAAAGGACGACTCTTTGAAGGGTAAAGCTGCTGAGGAAGATCAGACAGTAAGGGAAATGAGTGTAGATCATTCTAGTCTTGAAGAGAGTACATTGCTTGAGAGGATTGAAGATGTTTATGAGAACAAGATCAATCTTAGGAGAGTGTATGAAGTCAAGAAGGGGATCTGTGGAGTTAAACCAGGAAGAGAAGGTTTTAGTAACCATGAAAGGAAGCTGCAACACTTGTGGGATGAACTACAAGGGTGGAGCACTTATGTGGATGGGAATGCTACACCAAAGCAAGAGATGGTCTCAAGACTTTTGGCGAGCATGGAGTCATCATATGGGTGGCTGGTAGAGATGGTTCTAAAGGGGGAAGTGATTTCCATAGGTCCCCTTGGTTGTGGTCTTCCTCTTAAGTTGCTGCTCAATGAGAATGGCCTTGTGGAGAAGCTCATAGATATCCTCATAATCCTGCATCTCCAATCTGTCATGTATGTCCCGGTTGAGTCCAGCTTGAAAACGAGCCATGGTTGCATCAGCATCCTCTGTGATGGCGGCTTTGATCTCTTGATAGTAGTCTTCTACACTCCTAGTTCCCTGAGTCAGTCCCCTTAGTTTTTGATGCACATCTCTGTTAGAAAATGAAGAACAGAGTAAGAACAGAGGAAGAACAGAGTAAGTGAGAGAGAGAGAGAGAGAGAGAGAGAGAGAGAGAGAGAGAGAGAGAGAGTTCGACGAGTAGAAAGAGAGAAGAAGGAAGAACTGTTTTCTTAATTCATTCAGAACACATTACATGATTATTTAAAGAGGCTGCAATGTGAAACAAGACAAGAAGGAAATGAATAAACAAAGCAGCCTGGAGAGTGAAAGGGACATCACACCAAACGGTCCCTTTCCTCTTTTGGAACATGTGCTTTATACTATTTAAATTCAACTTGCTTCTGATCTTCTTCTGAGCACTCCAACGGCTCCTGAACAATCCAGAACACTTCTTGGCTTATTTAAAATAGATCCTTGCCTCCCAAACTCATCTCTGGTCGACATGCTTGCTTGGTAGTCAAGGAAGTGTACGGAATGCCTTGTACACCAAGTATGAGCAGATCACTTGTTCACACTCATCCGGATGCCTTCTCTTCCTCTATCTTCTCTTTCCATGTCTTCATGTCAATACTCCCCCTCAAGCTTTACCATAAGGCATGGTTAAGCTTGGAACCCATGAAGACATCCCTCATTAAAACCTTTTGTGTGAAAACCCAATGGGACAAAAACACACAAGAGGAAAAAGAGTAGATGCTTCATGGCTTAAGAGGATCATGATCTGGACAAGTCTATGAGTCCCAATCTTGGATGGATGGACTCACAGACCTTAGTGCTTGCTCCTTTGGTGAAGATATCTGCTAGTTGATCTTCACTCCTAGTGTAGCAAGGTAGAATGATCTTCTGCTCCACTGCTTGTCTCACCTTGTGACAATCCACCTCAATATGCTTTGTTCTCTCATGGAAGACTGAGTTGGATGCTATGTGAATGGCAGCCTGGTTATCACAATGCATTGTGATTGGTGTTGCTGTCTCAATGCCCAAGTCTCTTAGCAGGTTCCTGATCCAGATAAGCTCACTAGTAAGCTTCCTCATTGCTCAGATTCTGCCTCAGCACTTGAACATGATACCACCTTCTGCTTCTTGCTCTTCCAAGTGACCAGATTGCCTCCTATGAAGGTACAATAGCCTGTAGTTGATCTCCTGTCCACTCTATCACCAGCCCAATCTGCATCACAATATCCCACAATCTCTGTGCTTTTGTTGCAACCCATCCAAACACCTTGACCAGGAGCCTCCCTTAGATATCTCATGATCCTCTCCACCATATTCCAATGGTGAACCTTTGGTGCTTGCATATACTGGCTGACTTGATTCACAGCAAAGCAGATGTCTGGTCTTGTAATGGTGAGATAGATCAGCTTCCCAACCATTCTTCTATAGAGTTTGAAATCGCCAAAAGGAGTATCATCAATCTCCCCCTCACGCAAGACTTTGTAACCCTCTTCAAGTGGTGTCTTAGCTACTCTTGCTCCAAGCTTTCCTGCCTCATTTAAAAGATCAAGTGTGTACTTTCTTTGAGATAAGAACAGCCCCTCTTTAGAGCGGCACATCTCAATCCCTAGAAAGTACTTTAGCTCACCCAAATCTTTAATATCAAAGCTAGATTTAAGGAAAGCTTTAGTAGAAATGATACCTTCCTTATTGCTTCCTGTGATGATAATATCATCCACATAGATCAATATCACCACAATTCCTTGCTTGCTTGTGAGGGTGAAGAGGGTGTGATCAGCTTCTGATTTTACAAATCCTCTTCCATTGAGAGTTGTACTCAGCTTGTGGTACCAGGCTCTTGGTGATTGTTTTAGACCATAGATAGCCTTCTTCAACCTTAGAACATTTCCTGGCTTGACCATGTCTTCCATACCAGGAGGTGGCCTCATATACACCTCATCCTCCAGCTCTCCTTGTAGAAAGGCATTTTTGACATCCATCTGCCATAGATCCCATTCCAAGTTTACTGCCAAGGAGAGCACAATCCTTATGGTGTGGAGCTTAGCTACTGGTGCAAAAGTATCCAGATAGTCTTCTCCATATACTTGGGTATATCCTCTTGCAACTAGCCTTGTCTTCTTCCTTTCTGGCTTTCCATTTGCTAAGTACTTGATGGTGAAGAGTAGACGGCTGGTGACTGCTTTCTTTCCTTTTGGAAGCTCAGTTTCATACCAAGTGTCATTCTTGATCATAGCTCCAACTTCATCTCCAACAGACTCTCTCCACTCATCATGCTCCATAGCTTCTTCATAAGTCTTTGGAACATATTCTTGATCCAGATTAGAGATGAAGGCTACATGCTCTTGAGGATAGCTTGCAAATGAACAGGTTGCTTGGATAGGATGAGCCACTGCATTGCTGTTGAAGTATACTCTGGTGTTGATCCAATTTGATGGGTTTTTCTCACTCTGGTACTTCTTCTCAATGGTTGACTCTGCTCCTCTATCACTGCCTCTTCCTGTTCTTGGACATCATTCTGATCTCCACTAGACTGATCAGATTCTGTTCCATCTTGATCATGAACTACTGCTGGATCATCTTCTGGAATTTCTGGTGTTGATCCATGCTCATTGCCCCTCAGATCAGGATGGACTGGGTCCACAATTGGTGCTGCTTCTTCATGGTTAATATCCACTGGTGGTGATGGAGATGGTGCTGGTGCTGGTGCTACACTGCTCTTAGGCTGACTGATCCCCAAATTCTCCAAAATAATTCTCAGGTTGTCTGCCCTATCAGATGATCCTTGTGAGAGATCTCTGAGGTCTTCCCAGCTCTTCTCATCATAGTACCCTTTGATTCCACAAACTTGACATCCCTTGAAACCATAACTCTTCTGGAATCTGGAATGTAGCATTTGTACCCTTTCTGCGTGTGAGTGTAGCCTATGAATATGCCTTTGACACTCTTGGCCTCCAGCTTGTTTCTCTGCTCTCCTGGTGTCAAGACATAGCACACACAACCAAACACACGCAAATGATCTAATGGAGGTTTGATCTTGTTTAATACCTGAAAAGGAGAGACATCTTTGAGGACTTTTGTGGGGATCCTGTTGATCAGATAGCAAGCTGTGATCACAGCATCTCCCCAAAACCTCTTTGGGACATTTGTGTGAAACATCATGCTCCTTGCAACCTCCATAAGATGTCTGTTCTTTCTTTCAGCAACTCCATTTTGCTGTGGTGTGTATGGGCAGCTTGTTTGATGTATAATGCCATGGTGTGCTAGGTGTTGTTTGAATGCATTGCTAGTATACTCCCCACCATTATCAGACCTAAAAATTTTGATCTTGGAATTGAAATGGTTAGTTACATAGTTCTGGAAGTTAATAAAAGCTTCTAAAACTCTATCTTTACTTTTAATCAGTGTGAGCCAAGTATACTTTGATTTCTCATCTATGAATGTCACAAAATATTTATGGTTTTCTAGATGCACAAGGCAGTCCATACATCAGAATGCACTAGATCAAAGCACTTTTCATAAATAGTCATAGATTGAGGAAAAACAGATTTGCAATGTTTGCCAAGAATACAAGCCTCACAAGATTCATTTTGAAAAGATAAATTAGGAAACATTAAACTCAAAGCACGAGCATGGGGGTGGCCTAATCTAGCATGCCATAACACATTACTAGCTAAAACAGAATTGAAAGCAGAGGATAAATCTGATAGAGTGGTGTCTTCAAGCAAATAAAGTTCTCCCTTGCTCACACCCTTTCCAAGCACCTTACTGGTCTTAATATCCTGAAAGCAAACATCATTAGGACTGAAAATAACATTGCAGTTCAGATCATTAGTTGCTCTCTTAACAGATAATAAATTTGATGTGAAGGCAGGCATATAGAATGTTTGAGACTCTTTATTAAACAAGTTCAGATTTCCTACTCCCTCAATTGGAATTATATCACCATTTGCAATCACAACACTGCCTAGAGCTGGTTTAATATCATTAATCAGTTTAGCATCCCTAATCATATGGTGAGAAGCTCATGAATCAATTATTAAAGGTCTAGCAGTGTGCATAGAATTTAAAGCATTAATACTTTGGTTACCAGAGTTTGCATTGAGGGCTTTGATCAAGGCCTCAATGTCTGACTTCCTGATGAATGCATCCTCATGGAGTGGCTGGGGAATGGCGTGGGAAGTGGAGCCACCAGTGTGGGTTGTAGAGACCAATGCCTTCCCATCATCTCCCATGCGCATGTAGCTTGGTGCTGGCTGCTCCTGAGCTCTTGCTTCATGGGCTCTGGCTTGGTAGGGCTTGTTAGCTGAGGCTGGCCTGAGATGAGGATGAAGAATCCAGCAGTTGTTCTTGGAGTGTCCTTTATACTGCAATGCTCACAAGTTACTGACTTGTCTCCTCCTCCTCTTGGTTTGAAGTGAGCTTTGTTAGCAGAAGCACTCTCTACCTTCTCAGCCTTGTGAACCATAGATAACTCCCCTTTTCCACCACCAAAGAGACCATCTGAGCCTATCTCCTTTGAAGTTGAGCACACACTTCATCATAACTTGAAGCTCCTTTTCTCAAAATGTGCCTGACCACATCATTGAAGCTTGGGCTGAGTGTGAAAATAGTCCAAAGACCTTGTCTTGCTCACGCCTAGCTTCAAGAGTTTCAGGATCATTGGAGCTTGGCCTTAGCATCTCTAGCTCAGACCATAGCTGACTGTACTTCCCAAGGTGTTTGGTGAAGTCTCCTTCTTCTTGCTGCAAGTTGTTGGTGGCTCTCTTCACTTCATAGATCCTGCTAAGATTTGAAGTGTTGCCATACACTCTCTGCAGGGTATCCCACAACTGCTTTGGAGTTTCACAGTGTGAGTAAGTATCCATAAGAGGACCATCAAGAGAGCTATGCAGGATAGACAGCACCAGGAGGTCTTCCTGACCCCATTTGCCTTCATCTACCACTACAATCTCCTTGCCATCTTCTCCTTGGGTGATCTGCTTTGGTGCTGAACTTGAAGTAACATGCTCCCAAAGACCTCTTCCTCCAAGGGCTGCTCTGGTCATTCTAGACCAGGTGATGTAGTTTCCTGGTCCCTTGAGTGTGCATGGAATGTGAACTGCTCTGTGGTGCTCCATTTCTTCAGGTAGGTGCCAAGAATAATTTGAATTTTCAAGGCTGGATTTGAGATAAAAGAACTCTGGAACTGAGAGAACTCAAGACTAGAATTAAGATATACTCTCAAAGGAAATAAATGGAGACAGAACAGAGTGAGCACAGTTGAAGAAAACTCAAGAACACTCAAGAACACAGATTTATTATCCACTGGATAAAAAGAATCTGGGGAGAAACTTAAGAAAGTAAATGGATGAATCCAAAGATAAAAGACACCAGAGATAATTTGCGGAAGAAAAATGAGGGTCTCAAGAGCTTTCAAGATCTGATACCATGTTAGAAAATGAAGAACAGAGTAAGAACAGAGGAAGAACAGAGTAAATGAGAGAGAGAGAGAGAGAGAGAGTTCGACGAGTAGAAAGAGAGAAGAAGGAAGAACTGTTTCCTTAATTCATTCAGAACACATTACATGATTATTTAAAGAGGCTGCAATGTGAAACAAGACAAGAAGGAAATGAATAAACAAAGCAGCCTGGAGAGTGAAAGGGACATCACACCAAACGGTCCCTTCCCTCTTTTGGAACATGTGCTTTATACTATTTAAATTCAACTTGCTTCTGATCTTCTTCTGACTCCAACGGCTCCTGAACAATCCAGAACACTTCTTTGCTTATTTAAAATAGATCCTTGCCTCCCAAACTCATCTCTGGTCGACATGCTTGCTTGGTAGTCAAGGAAGTGTACGGAATGCCTTGTACACCAAGTATGAGCAGATCACTTGTTCACACTCATCCGGATGCCTTCTCTTCCTCTATCTTCTCTTTCCATGTCTTCATGTCAATAATCTCTGTTATAGTGGTTGGGCACAAAACGCTTCTTCATGATGGTCTTAAGCTCGAACCAAGAAGCAACTTGTGGCTCTCCAGCCCTTCTCCTAGTTGTACACATCTGATCCCACCAGTGTAGAGCATAGCCACTGAATTCTGTTGCAGCAAGTCTGACCTTCTTGATTTCTGAGTAGTTTTCCCATTCTAGGTAAGCATCCAGATCATTCTTTCCACTGAATGCTGGGATCCTGAGCTTGAGGTTGCCAAGACTATCATCAGGCCTGTTTCTTGGAGCACGCCTTGTCTCAGTTCTGGTTTGAGAAGCCGCCCTATCAGACCTAGCTGATCTTACTGACCGTTCTCCATCAGTGCTTCGTCCAGAAGAAGTATCTCGGTCATCTGTCTCTCCTGTGGCTATTCTTTTGCCTCTCCTCTTGCTCCTAGCATGCTTTCTAGCCTGTGAAGTCTGATCAAGAAAGTTATCAGTATTTTCATTAATTAAATTACTAGTTCTTAACCTTTTTATGATCTCAGACATCATGGCTTCCATCTGCAGTTTGTTAAAGTTAGTAGGAGCAGGATCATCAGGTTCAGTGCTTCCATCCGACATGTTCTTGTTAAGAGACTTAAACAAGAAAAAAAAAACTTAGCACAAATAAGAGATAGCCGAAGCCTCACTTGGTGTTTTCTCTCAACTGTTTTCTCTCAAACTTGTTTCTGTGAAGTAGTTTCAGTGATTCCATGAGTTCAATTATCAGACAAACAAACTCAAAGCCAGAAGAAGAAATCCCAAAAAACCCCCCAAAGAAACAGATAGAGAGAATTAAGAGTTTTTGAAATTGCAAGGGGCTTTACCACCAGAGACTGGATTTCTCTTCAGTCTGGCTGGATTTCTCTTCAGCCTTTTCAATTTCTTTTCTTTCTTTTGATCGATTTCCTTTTTTTATATATATATATAACTGGTTGGCCCCCTTGCAGGTTACAACAGATAGAAAGTGAAGAATAGAAATAAAAATTGCAGAGAATTGCAGAGAAACAGAAATCAAAAAGGTTCCCAAAAGAGAAGAGATATGAATCGACAAACCCCTTTGATCAGATGCCCTCAAGCTGCTCTGATACCACTTGATGAGTTCCTGGTCAAGGAACAACCCTAGGATACTCTTGAGAGGCGATCTAGTATTTTTTTTGTGGAGATAGATTGATGAAAGATAGCAAAGGGGAATGGTGGCCGATGGTAGAGATGGATCAATGGATGATCTGCGGAAAGGATCAAACACTGAGTTGAGGTCTTAGTCCGTGAGAGGCAGCCCCACTAGTGAACAAGACCAAGGCTTATGGAAGATCACTCTTCAAGCCAAATTTGATGTCCAACAATTGAACAAAGGAATCACAAGTTGCTAAGAGATTTTGATAAACAAAAGTGATTGATTTTATTCAGAAACTTACAAAGGGTTTTTGTAGAAGAAAATGAATACAAAGCACTCTTAGAACTTGTAGAAATCGAAAATAACTTAGATAAAAACTAGGTGATCTTGAAGACTGAACAATTGAACAGCTTGCTGTCTTTGACTTGGTTTGCTTCTGATGTCGAGATTGGTTTGGTACAAACCAAGCTGAGAATTGCTTCTTTCAATTGTCTGGTGTTTGATCTGGTTATTGGCCCATTAGAGAAGAAGAATGGATCTTGGCCTTGTGTTGTTTGGGTTGTGAAAGAAAGGTCTGATTCAAGATGCTTGTCTTTGGGTCCATCTCGTCCATCTTGCACCAAATCAGCTATAATATCACTTCCATCCAGCTCTCCGCGTCCAAGTGAAGTGTTCAGCTCGTCCAGCTCCTCTTCAGTGTCACTCTTAAGATTTCTAAGGATCTTGAATCATAAAAGAAGATTAGACAGAGATTTAATGAAGATTAAGAGAGATTAAAAGAGATTAGAGAATTAGAGACTAAGAAACATTTCTGGATAATAAGAGACTCTCATTACTTGCTTAGCTTACATTAATGATGAGGTTACAATATATATAGTGACGAGATGCAAGGGCTTTCATAATCAAAGTTACTATACTAAGCATGTGAAGTCAGCCTAAGGGGAGCGATATTTGAAACCAGCCAATGGCGAAACCACACGCTTGATCCCTTTAGCATCTTGTCTTGATGCCTTGTGCCTTTCCAGCCTTAGACAGCCTGTAAAGGCGAGTCTCACCTCATCCATAAACGGTCACTACCCTTAGCTTAGCTCCTTCACTTTCCGAAGACTAACTTCACCATTTCCCACTTAGGTAACTCCTTTCACCATGGTAACTTCTTCTTTACTATTTTTACCACAGTAACTATTTTTACTGTGGTAACTTTCAACTCAAGCTACCTCAACACTCCATATCTTCTTCTCATCTCAACAACTCTCCTCCAGCTGGTTCAGCTCCTTAGGCGCAAGATCAGCTACTGGTTTGGCCATGATCATATCAGTTACTAGATCCAAGTTGAAGTCTCTTTCTCAAGTATTCAAGACAAGCTACTGAAATGGAAGGTGGTGGAGGCTACATGAAGGTGGCTACTACTTTCAAGGGAAACAACTACCTTGTGTGGTCCAGGATGGCTAGAAATGCAGTGGGAAGCAAGGGACTGCTCAAACACCTCACAGCTGATGAATCTAAGAAGCTCATCACTCAAGGAAAGGATGGAGAAGACAGCTCGGTGAGGCAGCAAGAGGAGTGTGTGGTGCTCTCAGCTCTTCTTGCATCCTTGGAACCTACTTTGATGGATGCATACAGCTATTCAGAAACTTACAAAGGGTTTTGTAGAAGAAAATGAATACAAAGCACTCTTAGAACTTGTAGAAATCGAAAATAACTTAGATAAAAACTAGGTGATCTTGAAGACTGAACAATTGAACAGCTTGCTGTCTTCTTTGACTTGGTTTGCTTCTGATGTCGAGATTGGTTTGGTACAAACCAAGCTGAGAATTGCTTCTTTCAATTGTCTGGTGTTTGATCTGGTTATTGGCCCATTAGAGAAGAAGAATGGATCTTGGCCTTGTGTTGTTTGGGTTGTGAAAGAAAGGTCTGATTCAAGATGCTTGTCTTTGGGTCCATCTCGTCCATCTTGCACCAAATCAGCTATAATATCACTTCCATCCAGCTCTCCGCGTCCAAGTGAAGTGTTCAGCTCGTCCAGCTCCTCTTCAGTGTCACTCTTAAGATTTCTAAGGATCTTGAATCATAAAAGAAGATTAGACAGAGATTTAATGAAGATTAAGAGAGATTAAAAGAGATTAGAGAATTAGAGACTAAGAAACATTTCTGGATAATAAGAGACTCTCATTACTTGCTTAGCTTACATTAATGATGAGGTTACAATATATATAGTGACGAGATGCAAGGGCTTTCATAATCAAAGTTACTATACTAAGCATGTGAAGTCAGCCTAAGGGGGGAGCGCATATTTGAAACCAGCCAATGGCAGAAACCACACGTTTGATCCCTTTAGCATCTTGTCTTGATGCCTTGTGCCTTTCCAGCCTTAGACAGCCTGTAAAGGCGAGTCTCACCTCATCCATAAACGGTCACTACCCTTAGCTTAGCTCCTTCACTTTCCGGAAGACTAACTTCACCATTTCCCACTTAGGTAACTCCTTTCACCATGGTAACTTCTTCTTTACTATTTTTACCACAGTAACTATTTTTTACTGTGGTAACTTTCTCAACTCAAGCTACCTCAACACTCCATATCTTCTTCTCATCTCAACAACTCTCCTCCAGCTGGTTCAGCTCCTTAGGCGCAAGATCAGCTACTGGTTTGGCCATGATCATATCAGTTACTAGATCCAAGTTGAAGTCTCTTTCTCAAGTATTCAAGACAAGCTACTGAAATGGAAGGTGGTGGAGGCTACATGAAGGTGGCTACTACTTTCAAGGGAAACAACTACCTTGTGTGGTCCAGGATGGCTAGAAATGCAGTGGGAAGCAAGGGACTGCTCAAACACCTCACAGCTGATGAATCTAAGAAGCTCATCACTCAAGGAAAGGATGGAGAAGACAGCTCAGGTGAGGCAGCAAGAGGAGTGTGTGGTGCTCTCAGCTCTTCTTGCATCCTTGGAACCTACTTTGATGGATGCATACAGCTATTGTGAGACTTCAAAGGAGTTGTGGGATACGTTAAAGAAGGTGTATGGAAACATTTCAAACCTAAACAGGGTGTTTGAAGTAAAACAAGCTCTCAATGGTCTAGTACAAGAAGATATGGACTTTGAGAAGCACTTGGGGAAGTTTAGGTCTCTATGGTCAGAACTTGAAATGCTAAGACAAAGTACTACTGATGCGGATGAGCTCAACAAGAGGAGAGAGCAAGACAATGTGTTTGGATTGCTGCTCACCTTGAACCCGGCGTATGGTGGGCTGATCCAGCACATGTTGAGGGATGATGCCTTACCAGACCTGGAGGAAGTATGTGCACGCATTCAGAAGGAGCATGGCTCCATTGGATTGTTTGGCAAGTAAGGGAAGGAGCTGGCTTTAGCTAATCAAGCATCACAGGCTGAGCAAGGAGAGGTTCCACAAGCTAACAAGGCAGCACATGGGAAGTATGAGAGGTTCAATGGGAACTGTGAGCATTGTAAGAAGCAAGGCCACAAGAAGAATCAATGCTGGATCCTACATCCTCACTTGAAGCCAGCTAAGTTCAACAAGGATCGTGAGGCAAAAGCTGACTTGGGAGATGGCTCAGGTGGTGCAAGCTCAAGCAATGGTCATGAAGGTGAAGTGGAAATGGGAAGTCCTTGGTGGCCTACACTGGTGGTGCTAGTATAAGGTGTTGACATGAATAGAATAAGTTAGAGACCACCATGCTATCAAGGAAACAACCGTAGAGATCAAGGGCAAGAGTAAGGTGATCAGGTTAACATAAAACCTAGCTTGACTTGCAAGACAAGGGATGAGATATTATGGGCGGGTTTGATATTTAAATCCTGCCAAGAGAAGTGGAGAATTTCGACATAAGGAAGAGAGCTGTTGGTGGAGAAGTCACGGGTCTATGAGAGAAAAGAGGAGCAGGAGACCGTTGGGTGCTGTCGCTTACCAGGCTGAACGAGCCCGCCGACCAGCTCCTCTTCCTTTGTTTATTATTTCTCTTGTACTATCACTCATTTCTTTATTGTTTCTCCTCTGGCTGCTTGTGATCGTGTTGGTCCTTAAATAGGGTGTATGAGGTTGCAATGTAATCAATCAATTAAGAAGTGTTCTTATTCTCTCTTCTTCTTCATCCGCAACACTATCTCTCTCTCTCTCTCTTGAATTCTCACAATGTTTCTAATCTAAATCCCTTAAAGTCTTCAGTCTTTCATGGTATCAGAGCTCTAAAGCTCCTGAGACCTAATTCTTCTAGTCTAAATCTCTTGTTTCCGCAAATTCTCTGATCTTTTCTTTTCTATTTTTGGCAAAGTTCTTGGTGTTCTTCAGCTGTTCTTATTTTCCAGCTTCAAAAATTTGCCAAAAATGGAAACTCAGACCAAGATGGTTATCATTCCCGTGACACTGAATGGACCAAACTATTTGTTATGGTCAAGGCTTGTCAAGACAGCACTCGGAGGCAGAGGTCTTTGGGAATGTGTTGTGGAGGGCAAGGGAGCAAAACAAACCAACCTAGGAGAGGATGGTAAAGAAGATGTGGACGCGGCTAAAGGAAATGGAAAGAAAGAAGGTCAAGCGGATCTTATGGTTCTCTCCATCATTCAGAACAGCCTTGCACCACATATCCTGGAGGCATACTCCTATTGTGAAACCTCAAAGGAGCTATGGGACACTCTTCAGAAAGTTTATGGAAATCTCTCCAACATCAGCCGTGTGTTTGAAGTCAAGAGGGC
Source organism: Brassica carinata (assembly GCA_016771965.1). Lineage (NCBI taxonomy): Eukaryota > Viridiplantae > Streptophyta > Magnoliopsida > Brassicales > Brassicaceae > Brassica > Brassica carinata. The sequence goes on along the minus strand of CM028691.1, from coordinate 24,076,472 downwards.
TATCAACACCCTCACACAAGAGGATACTGATTTTTCAAAACATTTTGGGAAATTTAGATCCTTGTGGGCTGAGCTGGAGATGCTGAGACCATCAAGTGTTGACCCTGAGGTGCTGAATGAGAGAAAAGAACAAGATAAAGTGTTTGCACTTCTGTTTACTCTCAATCCGGTGTATGGTGGGTTAATCAAACACATTCTGAGGAGTGACAAGCTCCCAGACCTTGAGGAGCTATGCGCTCAGATACAAAAGGAGCAAGGCTCAGTGGAGCTCTTTGGAGGTAAAGGAGACCTCATACTTGCAAACAAAGCTGATGGAGCAGAAGATCATGTTGAGGGCGCTGCTAACAAAGGGTACTACAAACCAAGTGACAAGAAGGTGTGGGAGTGTGACCACTGCAAGAAGAAAGGGTATGGAAGAGACAAGTGCTGGATTCTTCACCCACACCTCAAGCCACAGAAGTTCAGAACTGATGCAAGAGCAAATTACTCTGGTGATGGAGGAGAGTCATCTAACTCAATGCGCACTAGGAATGCTGGTGATGGGAATGCGCTTACCAATGGTGGTGGTACAGCCATGAGAGGGACACAAGATGAGACTATCAAGAAGTCTGACCTCCATGCACTCATCAAAGCCCTAAAGGAGTCTGGTAACACACTTGGTTTATCTTAAATGCATCATATAAAGTGTCTAGTGCACCGTGTGGTCTTACCACAAATCTGAATGTTTTTGATAAGATTAAACCATTGGTAATAGACTCAGGAGCATCTCATCACATGATTAGTGACGCCAAGATGATTAAAAACATTAAGCCTATCTCAGGGAATGTTAAAATTGCTAATGGTGATAGAATTCCCATTATGGGTGAAGGAACCATTAACCTGTTTGATAGAGAAACCAAAGCTTTTTATATGCCTTCATTTGCTTCAAATTTGTTATCAGTTAAAAGAGTGACCACTGATTTAAATTGTAATGTGATATTCAGTCCTAATGAGGTTATGTTTCAGGATATTGAGACTCTTAAGTTGATTGGCAAAGGTGTTTCAAGGGAGGACTTGTACCGCTTGAAGATATCAAGACCATTTCATATTCTGCTTTTAGTTCAATTCTGTTTTAGATAATGATGTATTATGGCATGCTAGGCTAGGCCATCCTCATTCTCGCACTGAACATCTTATTTCCTCATGTTTCTTTTAAAAATGAGGGCTATCAACACCCTCACACAAGAGGATACTGATTTTTCAAAACATTTTGGGAAATTTAGATCCTTGTGGGCTGAGCTGGAGATGCTGAGACCATCAAGTGTTGACCCTGAGGTGCTGAATGAGAGAAAAGAACAAGATAAAGTGTTTGCACTTCTGTTTACTCTCAATCCGTGTATGGTGGGTTAATCAAACACATTCTGAGGAGTGACAAGCTCCCAGACCTTGAGGAGCTATGCTCAGATACAAAAGGAGCAAGGCTCAGTGGAGCTCTTTGAGGTAAAGGAGACCTCATACTTGCAAACAAAGCTGATGGAGCAGAAGATCATGTTGAGGGCGCTGCTAACAAAGGGTACTACAAACCAAGTGACAAGAAGGTGTGGGAGTGTGACCACTGCAAGAAGAAAGGGTATGGAAGAGACAAGTGCTGGATTCTTCACCCACACCTCAAGCCACGAAGTTCAGAACTGATGCAAGAGCAAATTACTCTGGTGATGGAGGAGAGTCATCTAACTCACGCGCACTAGGAATGCTGGTGATGGGAATGCGCTTACCAATGGTGGTGGTACAGCCATGAGAGGGACACAAGATGAGACTATCAAGAAGTCTGACCTCCATGCACTCATCAAAGCCCTAAAGGAGTCTGGTAACACACTTGGTTTATCTTAAATGCATCATATAAAGTGTCTAGTGCACCGTGGTCTTACCACAAATCTGAATGTTTTGATAAGATTAAACCATTGGTAATAGACTCAGGAGCATCTCATCACATGATTAGTGACGCCAAGATGATTAAAACATTAAGCCTATCTCAGGGAATGTTAAAATTGCTAATGGTGATAGAATTCCCATTATGGGTGAAGGAACCATTAACCTGTTTGATAGAGAAACCAAAGCTTTTTATGCCTTCATTTGCTTCAAATTTGTTATCAGTTAAAAGAGTGACCACTGATTTAAATTGTAATGTGATATTCAGTCCTAATGAGGTTATGTTTCAGGATATTGAGACTCTTAAGTTGATTGGCAAAGGTGTTTCAAGGGAGGACTTGTACCGCTTGAAGATATCAAGACCATTTCATATTCTGCTTTTAGTTCAATTCTGTTTTAGATAATGATGTATTATGGCATGCTAGGCTAGGCCATCCTCATTCTCGCACTGAACATCTTATTTCCTCATGTTTCTTTTAAAAATGATGACTGTGAAGCATGCATCCTTGGCAAGCATTGCAAAACTGTCTTCCCTAAGTCTTCTACTATCTATGAAAATTGCTTTGATCTTATACACTCTGATGTCTGGACTGCACCATGCATATCTAGGGAGAATCACAAGTATTTTGTCACTATCATTGATCAAAAATCGAAATACACTTGGCTGACTATGATTCAAACTAAAGATAGAGTGCTTGATGCTTTTATAAATTTCCAGAACTACATAACTAATCATTTCAATGTTAAGATCAAAGTATTCAGGTCAGACAATGGGGGAGAATATACAAGTAATGCATTCAATAACCATCTTGCTAAGCATGGGATCATTCATCAAACTAGCTGTCCATATACTCCACAACAAAATGGAGTGGCTGAGAGGAAGAAGACCAGACTAGTAGCAAGAGGCTACACTCAAGTATATGGTGAGGATTATCTTGAAACCTTTGCACCAGTGGCAAAGCTTCACACCATAAGGATTGTGCTATCTCTTGCTGTGAATTTGGAATGGGATCTTTGGCAAATGGATGTCAAGAATGCATTTCTACAAGGAGAGCTTGAAGATGAAGTGTACATGCGCCCACCAAAGGGTATGGAAGACATGGTTAAACCAGGCAATGTGTTAAGACTCAAGAAAGCAATCTATGGTCTAAAGCAATCCCCAAGAGCTTGGTACCACAAGCTGAGCACCACACTGAATGGGAGAGGCTTTGTGAAATCTGAGGCTGATCATACTCTCTTCACTCTCACAAGCAAGCAAGGAATCATTGTCATCTTGATATATGTTGATGACATTATAATCACTGGTAATGACAAGGAGGGATTGTATCAACCAAAACTTTCCTCAAGGCAACTTTTGATATCAAAGACTTGGGAGAGCTAAAATACTTCTTGGGCATTGAGATGTGTAGATCCAAAGAGGATTGTTTCTCTCACAAAGGAAGTATACGCTTGACCTACTAAGGAAGTTGGTGACTTAGGAGGAAGAACAGCCAAGACTCCCCTTGAAGAAGGTTACAAAGTGATGCGTGAGGGGAGATAGAGACAAGCCGTATGAAGAAGTCCAGCCGCTTAGGAGAAGCACAAGAATCAGACATCATCCATCAAACCGATCAATACAAGAGTGTATTTCAACAGCCAAGCAGTTGCTCATCCAACTCAAGCAACATGCACCCTAGCCCAATATCCTGTGGATCATCAAGCATTCATCACTAATCTTGATGAGGCCCACATACCAAGGTCGTATGAAGAAGCTATGGCAATCAAGGAATGGAGAGATTCAGAGGAGATGAGATGGGTGCTATGGAGAGAAATGGAACCTGGTTTGAAACTGAGCTTCCCAAAGGCAAGAAGGCGGTTACAAGTATGCTGTTGTTCACAATTAAATACTTAGCCAATGGGAAACCTGAGAGGAAGAAGACCAGACTAGTAGCAAGAGGCTACACTCAAGTATATGGTGAGGATTATCTTGAAACCTTTGCACCAGTGGCAAAGCTTCACACCATAAGGATTGTGCTATCTCTTGCTGTGAATTTGGAATGGGATCTTTGGCAAATGGATGTCAAGAATGCATTTCTACAAGGAGAGCTTGAAGATGAAGTGTACATGCGTCCACCAAAGGGTATGGAAGACATGGTTAAACCAGGCAATGTGTTAAGACTCAAGAAAGCAATCTATGGTCTAAAGCAATCCCCAAGAGCTTGGTACCACAAGCTGAGCACCACACTGAATGGGAGAGGCTTTGTGAAATCTGAGGCTGATCATACTCTCTTCACTCTCACAAGCAAGCAAGGAATCATTGTCATCTTGATATATGTTGATGACATTATAATCACTGGAAATGATAAGGAGTGGATTGCATCAACCAAAGCTTTCCTCAAGGCAACTTTTGATATCAAAGACTTGGGAGAGCTAAAATACTTCTTGGGCATTGAGATGTGTAGATCCAAAGAGGGATTGTTTCTCTCACAAAGGAAGTATACGCTGACCTACTAAGGAAGTTGGTGACTTAGGAGGAAGAACAGCCAAGACTCCCCTTGAAGAAGGTTACAAAGTGATGCGTGAGGGGAGATAGAAGACAAGCCGTATGAAGATGTAAAGCACTACAGGAGGATGGTGGGAAAACTCATATATCTCACTATCACACGACCTAATGTGTGCTTTGCGGTCAACCAAGTGAGCCAACATATGCAAGCTCCTAAGATGCACCATTGGAACATGGTGGAAAGAATCCTAAGGTACTTAAGAGAAGCACCAGGGCAAGGAGTTTGGATGGGCTGCAACAAGAGCACTGAGATAGTAGGCTATTGTGATGCAGATTGGGCAGGAGATAGGGTTGATAGGAGATCAACTACTGGTTATTGCACATTTATTGGAGGCAATTTGGTAACTTGGAAGAGCAAGAAGCAGAAGGTGGTTTCATGTTCAAGTGCTGAGGCAGAGTATACAGCCATGAGGAAACTCACAAGTGAGCTGATTTGGATCAAAGGGCTGCTTAAAGACTTGGGAGTTGAGACTACATCACCAATCACTATGCATTGTGATAACCAGGCGGCTATACTCATTGCTAGCAACTCAGTCTTCCATGAAAGAACCAAACATATAGAAGTGGACTGCCACAAGGTTAGACAAGCCGTGGAACAGAAGGTAATACTACCTTGCTACACAAGAAGTGAGGATCAGCTAGCTGATATATTCACAAAGGCAGCAAGCACTAAGATTTGTGAGTTCATCCATCCAAGGTTGGGACTCATAGATCTTTCATGTCACTGATCTCTCCTCCATGGAGTGATGTACTCTTTTTCCTTGGCTTGGTTTTTATCCCATTGGGTTTTTCCTAGCTAAGGTTTTAATGAGGGATTGCTTCATGGCTTCCAAGCTTGACTTGTTCCACATGGTCAAGCTTGAGGGGGAGTGTTGACATGAAGAGAATAAGTTAGAGACCACCATGCTATCAAGGAAACAACCGTAGAGATCAAGGGCAAGAGTAAGGTGATCAGGTTAACATAAAACCTAGCTTGACTTGCAAGACAAGGGATGAGATATTATGGGCGGGTTTGATATTTAAATCCTGCCAAGAGAAGTGGAGAATGTCGACATAAGGAAGAGAGCTGTTGGTGGAGAAGTCACGGGTCTATGAGAGAAAAGAGGAGCAGGAGACCGTTGGGTGCTGTCGCTTACCAGGCTGAACGAGCCTGCCGACCAGCTCCTCTTCCTTTGTTTATTATTTCTCTTGTACTATCACTCATTTCTTTATTGTTTCTCCTCTGGCTGCTTGTGATCGTGTTGGTCCTTAAATAGGGTGTATGAGGTTGCAATGTAATCAATCAATTAAGAAGTGTTCTTATTCTCTCTTCTTCTTCATCCGGAACACTATCTCTCTCTCTCTCTCTTGAATTCTCACAATGTTTCTAATCTAAATCCCTTAAAGTCTTCAGTCTTTCACAAGGAGTGTCAATGATGAGTACTTGAAGAGGTCTGACCTTGATGCATTGATCAAACTCTTCAAGGCAAATGGTAACATTCTTGGACACTCTCATCATGCTTATCTAAGTTCTAAAACTGTTGAGAGGTCTATTGAATTGCCTAGAACTGTTAGGGTGCTGGATACTCCATCTAAGGTGTTAGAAATGTATACTCATCCTAGTACTGCTCATATTGATCATGTGCATTCACCATCTAAGATCCTTGCTCATATGGCTAGTTCTCATGCTGTTAAGCCCTTGATAGTTGACTCTGGTGCATCTCATCATATGATAAGTGACACTAGGCTCATTAAAAACATTGTTCCTGCTAATGGTAATGTTATGATTGCTAATGGATCTAAGATACCTATTAAAGGAATAGGCAGTCTTAAATTATTTCATAAAGAATCTGAAGCTTTCTATATGCCTGAGTTCACTTCAAAACTATTATCTGTTAAAAATGTGCTACTGATCTTAATTGCAATGTTATCTTCAGTCCTAATGATATGAAGTTTCAGGATATTGAAAGTAACAAGATGATTGGAAAAGGAGTAACCAAGGGAGAATTATATATGCTTGAAGACCTTGCTCCTGTTTCTAATTCTATCTGTTCTTTTTCTTCTGTTTCTGCTACTAGTTTAAGCAAAGATGCATTGTGGCATGCTAGACTAGGACATCCTCATAATAAGGCTTTAAAACTGATGTTGCCAGGTGTTTCTTTTGAGAATAATGATTGTGAGGCTTGTATATCGGGTAAACATTGCAAAGTTGTCTTTCCAAACTCTAATACAGTTTATGAAAACTGTTTTGATCTTATTCATTCTGATGTTTGGACTGCTCCTTGTTTATCTAGAGATAGCCAGAAGTATTATGTCTCCTTTATTGATGAAAAATATAAATACACCTGGTTAACCTTAATTTCAATCTTATGTCTCTAACCATTATCATGCCAAGATTAAGATTTTCAGGTCAGATAATGGATGAGAATACACAAGCCATGAATTCAAAGATCACCTATCCAAGCACGGTATCCTTCACCAAACAAGCTGTCCCTACACTCCACAACAGAATGGAGTGGCTGAGAGGAAGAACAGGCATTTAATGGAGGTTGCCAGGTCCATGATGTTTCAAGCTAATGTGCCCAAGAGGTTCTGGAGTGATGCTGTGGTCACTGCTTGCTACTTAATCAACAGGACTCCTACTCTGGTGTTACAAGGACAGTCACCATTTGCGGTCCTCAACAAGTACAAGCCAGCATTGAAACATCTAAGGGTCTTTGGGTGTCTCTGTTTTGTGATGGTACCTGGAGAGATGCGCAACAAACTAGAAGCCAAGAGTACCAAGGCTATGTTCATTGGGTACTCTGCATCCCAAAAAGGCAATAAGTGTTATGATGAACACTCAAGAAGAGTACTGGTGTCTAGGGAAGTAAAGTTTGTGGAGGAAAGAGGATATTATGAGGAGAAGAACCAAGAAGACTTGAGAGACCTTACCTCAGATAGATCATCTATTCTGAGAACCATCTTGGAAAACCTTGGGATCAATATGCAACAAGGTCAGCAAGATGGAGGAAGTGTATCAGGAAGGGTGCCTACTAGTGATGACGAGCATGGGAGTGCACCAAGTAGTGTACCAGCTACTGTTGAAGTTCATGATCCCACCCTTAATCATGAGGGGGGGAGTGAATCAGAAACTCTTAACCAAGGAATGGGAGAGAGTTTAAGTGGTCAAGAGAGTTCTAGGAGTTCTAGTTCTCATGATCAAGGTGGTGATCAAGGTGTGGAGCCTAGATATCATCAAGAAGAGTCTGGTCCGAGTGAGGTACAAGAGGAAGTGCAAGAGGAGGTGCAAAGTGAGCAGCAAGCACCAGCCTTGGGGAGAAGCACACGGATAAGGAGGGATCCTTCCAACTGGGTAAACACGAGAGTGTACTACAATGCCCACTGTGGAGCATCCCTCTCAAGCTGTGTGCTCCTTTGCTCAATATCCAGAAGAGCATTGTGCTTTTCAAGTGAGCTTGGATGAGAGTTATCTTCCAAGGAGCTATGAAGAAGCAATGCTAATGCAAGACTGGAGAGATTCAGTCAATGCTGAGGCTGATGCTATGATGAAGACTGATACATGGTATGAGAGTGCTTTGCCAAAAGGAAAGAAAGCTTTGTCTAGTAGATGGATCTTCACTATCAAGTATCTTCCAAATGGGAAGATAGATAGGAAAAAGACAAGGCTGGTAGCAAGGGGCTTTACTCAAACCTATGGAGAGGACTACATTGATACATTTGTTGAGATGAAGAAGAAATAAGTCAGTGTTGATATGAAGAAGAGATGAGCACACGGTTTGAAGAGAAGAAGTGAAGTCTGTCCGTACAACTCTCCTATTGTAACCTAGCTTGGATTGCAAGTCAAGGAAGGTAACCTGCGTCCCAAAGACATGCCTCATGAGCCAAAGAGACGTTGGGGGTTTGGTTGACCAGCTGCAAGAGTTTGAATGGATTTAAATAAGGAGATCACATGTTCTCGCATAAGATCTCAGATTTGTTCAGACCTGTCACTATCTCTCCACCAGTGTGTTGTCCTCTTGCTTATTATTTTACTCTTTGCTTGTCTTTTATGTTAGGCAAGTTGCCTATATATTGTAAACATCCAGAATGAATTAATCTAAGGAATTATTCTCCTTCTCTCTCAATTTCGAAATCCACTCTCTCTCTCTCTCTCTCTCTCTTGTTCTTCATGTTCTTGAGTTTCCAGCAGTACTTTCTTGAGTTTCCAGCAATAAACTACCTATAAATCTCTTATTCTCACATGGTATCAGAGCTCTAAGCTCTTGAGACCTCTCTGTTCTTCATATCTTCCGCAAATTCACTCTTATTTTCTCACTGTTTTCTGACTTTGTTTTCACTTTGCTGGATTTAAATCCTCTCTGTACCTTCTTATATTTCCATAAATTCCTTATTTAATCTGAGTTCTTATACTCTTCTCTCTGTTGGAAATTATATTCTCCAATTTCTAGATTCATATCCTTTCTGGTTCCTTTATCTTTGTCCAATGGATATAAGAAAACCAGCCATGGAAATGGAGTCAAGAATTTTTATTCCAGTAACCCTTGAGGGTTCTAATTATCTGGTGTGGTCAAGAGTTGCCAGAGTTACCTTGGGGAGTCATGGACTTTGGGACAGCCATATTATAAAGGCTGAAGCTTCAAAAAGGATGGCTCAAGTGGAGGAACCAGCACATGACCTGAAGAATGAAGACAAGTGGGTTCAAGAAGACCAGTTAACACTTGAGATCATTCATAATTCTCTGTCAGAAACAATCTTTGAGGCTTACTCACACTTTAAAACTGCCAAGCATCTATGGGAGAGTCTTCAAACTGGTTATGGTAATCTAAGGAGAGTCTCCAAACTGTGTATGAGCAAGACAGGTTCTTCAGCTTTCATAAGCCTGGATTCATCCTACAACAATCTGATAAATTATTTCCTTAGAGAAAGGAAGCTTCCTGATCTTGAAGATGTATGTTCCTTGAGAAGCAAGCCTAATACATTTAAGCTCAAGGAGTTTGAGCACCAAGTGATTCAAGGAAGAACAATGTATTCAGCTCTCAGTGGAGATTCAACTGAAGGAGGAACATGGAGGAGTAACCCTGATGGTCCAGCGACCAGAAGAGACCTTGATTCCTTTATCAAAGCTGCCAAGGCCCTTATCTCACCAAAGGAGGCTGGTATACACTCTCTTGACTCTAAACCCATTATTATAGATTCAGAGCTAGCCATCACATGATTAGTGATAGGAACTTGATCAGTGATATCCAGCCTGCCTCGGGAATGTTATTATAGCAAATGGTGATAAGGTGAAGATAGAAGGGATAGGGAACCTTAGGTTGTTTGATAGGAATCTACTGCCTTATATATGCCTCAGTTTACATCTAATTTGCTATCTGTGAGGAAGGCTACTGTTGATCTGAGTTGTCAGGTTGTCTTCAGACCAGATGAGGTTGAGTTTCAAGACTTAAAGACAGGGCATGTTATTGGAAAAGGTCACAGCCATCAGGAACTATATCATCTTCGAAGACTAAGCTATCTGAATCTGCTTCTTCATTTTGCATGGTCAGTACATCTACTGGAGTTGAGAGCACCATATGGCATGCTAGATTGGGACATCCTCATACTAGAGCTTTAAATCTGATGCTTCCTGGAGTGGTCTTTAAGAATGATGAGTGTGAAGCTTGCATCTTGGGGAAGCATTGCAGGACAGTCTTTCCAAGGTCTAGCACTATCTATGAGAAGTGTTTCGACCTGGTTCACTCTGATGTGTGGACTGCTCCTTGTATGTCCAGAGAAAATCATAAATACTCTGTCACCTTCATTGATGAGAAGTCCAAGTACACATGGGTGACACTGATACAGTCTAAGGACAGAGTCTTGGAAGCCTTCAAGAATTTTCAGTCTCATGTTGCCAACCATTTCAGTGCTAAGTTGAAGATTCTCAGGTCAGATAATGGTGAAGAGTACACAAGTCAAGCATTCAAGCAATACCTAGCACAACATGGGATTATTCATCAAACTAGCTGTCCTATACTCCTCAGCAAAATGGAGTTGCTGAGAGGAAGAACAGGCACCTGATGGAAGTGGCTAGATCAATGATGTTTCACATGAATGTCCCAAAGAGGTTCTGGAGTGATGCTGTGATGTCTGCTTGCTACCTGATCAATAGGACTCCAACTAAAGTCCTCAACGACCTCTCCTTTGAAGTCCTCAGCAAGAGCAAGCCATCTCTGGATCACTTGCGTGTGTTTGGATGCATTTTCTTTGTACTGGTACCAGGAGAACAGAGGAATAAGCTTGATGCTAGAAGCTCAAAGGCTATGCTCATTGGTTATTCTCCAACACAAAAGGGTATAAATGCTATGATCCAGTGGCAAGAAGAGTTCTAATATCAAGAGATGTGAAGTTTTGGAAACAAAGGGGTATTATGAGGAAAAGAGTTGGGATGAATTGAAGGATCTGTCTCAACCATCAGACAATGCCACCAATCTCTGGAGGATATTGGAGAGTCTTGGTATTAACATGCCTCAAGGGAATCAGGACACAAGAGCACGCCATACTGAAGCTGCATCTGGTCCAGAAAATGTGATTGATGAAAATGGAGTTGATGTAGCTGAAGGGGAATCAGGAAACCATTCATCCTGATCCTGAAGGGGAATCAACATGAATCTGACACTGATACAGTCTAAGGACGAGTCTTGGAAGCCTTCAAGAATTTTCAGTCTCATGTTGCCAACCATTTCAGTGCTAAGTTGAAGATTCTCAGGTCAGATAATGGTGAAGAGTACACAAGTCAAGCATTCAAGCAATACCTAGCACAACATGGGATTATTCATCAAACTAGCTGTCCTATACTCCTCAGCAAAATGGAGTTGCTGAGAGGAAGAACAGGCACCTGATGGAAGTGGCTAGATCAATGATGTTTCACATGAATGTCCCAAAGAGGTTCTGGAGTGATGCTGTGATGTCTGCTTGCTACCTGATCAATAGGACTCCAACTAAAGTCCTCAACGACCTCTCCTTTGAAGTCCTCAGCAAGAGCAAGCCATCTCTGGATCACTTGCGTGTGTTTGGATGCATTTTCTTTGTACTGGTACCGGAGAACAGAGGAATAAGCTTGATGCTAGAAGCTCAAAGGCTATGCTCATTGGTTATTCTCCAACACAAAAGGGGTATAAATGCTATGATCCAGTGGCAAGAAGAGTTCTAATATCAAGAGATGTGAAGTTTTGGAAACAAAGGGGTATTATGAGGAAAAGAGTTGGGATGAATTGAAGGATCTGTCTCAACCATCGACAATGCCACCAATCTCGGAGGATATTGGAGAGTCTTGGTATTAACATGCCTCAAGGGAATCAGGACACAAGAGCACGCCATACTGAAGCTGCATCTGGTCCAGAAAATGTGATTGATGAAAATGGAGTTGATGTAGCTGAAGGGGAATCAGGAAACCATTCATCCTGATCCTGAAGGGGAATCAACATGAATCTGATACTGATAAATCTGATACTGGCAAGAGGCTCATGATAGAGAAGTTCATGATCAGGATGAAAGGCAACAAGATTCAGTCTCTGGTGAGGATATACATCAGGTCCAGACACTTAGGAGAAGTACAAGGATCAAGAAACCTGCATCAAACTGGATCAACACAAGAGTATATTTCAATGCTGAAGCAGTGGCTCATCCAATAAGTGCAGTATGCTCCCTTGCCCAATATCCAAGAGCATCAAGTATTCATTGGGGAATTGGATCAGGAATACATTCCAAGATCATATGAAGAGGCTATGCAACATGAGGAGTGGAGAGCATCTGTTGGAGATGAGATGGGTGCTATGATCAAGAATGATACATGGTTTGAGACTGAGTTTCCCAAAGGCAAGAGAGCAGTGACAAGCCGCCTTCTATACACCATCAAGTATGGAGCTAATGGAAAGCCAGAGAGGAAGAAGACAAGGCTGGTTGCAAGAGGATACACTCAGGTCTATGGTGAAGATTATCTGGATACTTTTGCACCAGTGGCAAAGCTGCATACTATAAAGATTCTTCTATCAATTGCTGTCAACTTAGAATGGGATCTATGGCAGATGGATGTGAAGAATGCCTTTCTACAAGGAGAGTTGGAAGATGAAGTGTATATGCGACCTCCTCCTGGTCTAGAAGACATGGTGAAACCAGGGAATGTTCTGAGATTGAAGAAGGCAATATATGGCTTGAAGCAATCACCAAGAGCCTGGTATCACAAGCTGAGCACAACTCTCAATGGAAGAGGTTTTGTGAAGTCTGAAGCTGATCACACCCTCTTCACCCTAACCAGTCAACAAGGCATTGTGGTCATTCTGGTATATGTGGATGATATTATCATCACTGGCAGTGACAAGGAAGGTATCAACTTGACTAAAGCTTTCCTTAAGACATCTTTTGATATCAAAGACTTGGGGGAGTTAAAGTACTTCCTAGGTATTGAGATATGTAGATCCAAAGAAGGACTGTTCTTATCCCAAAGAAAGTACACTCTTGATTTGCTGAATGAGGCAGGTGATCTTGGAGCAAGAGTAGCAAAGACTCCACTTGAAGATGGCTATAAAGTATTGCGTGAGGGGGAGTTTGAAGACAAACCCTATGGAGATGTCAAACACTATAGAAGAATGGTTGGGAAGCTGATCTACCTCACCATCACCAGACCAGATGTGTGTTTTGCAGTTAATCAAGTCAGTCAACACATGCAAAACCCAAGATACATCACTGGAATATGGTGGAGAGGATCTTGAGATATCTAAGAGAAGCACCAGGTCAAGGAGTTTGGATGGGATGCAATGGAAGCACTGAGATCACTGGATATTGTGATGCAGATTGGGCAGGAGATAGGGTTGATAGGAGATCAACTACTGGGTACTGCACCTTTATTGGAGGCAACTTAGTCACTTGGAAGAGCAAGAAGCAGAAGATAGTATCATGTTCAATTGCTGTCAACTTAGAATGGGATCTATGGCGATGGATGTGAAGAATGCCTTTCTACAAGGAGAGTTGGAAGATGAAGTGTATATGCGACCTCCTCCTGGTCTAGAAGACATGGTGAAACCAGGGAATGTTCTGAGATTGAAGAAGGCAATATATGGCTTGAAGCAATCACCAAGAGCCTGGTATCACAAGCTGAGCACAACTCTCAATGGAAGAGGTTTTGTGAAGTCTGAAGCTGATCACACCCTCTTCACCCTAACCAGTCAACAAGGCATTGTGGTCATTCTGGTATATGTGGATGATATTATCATCACTGGCAGTGACAAGGAAGGTATCAACTTGACTAAAGCTTTCCTTAAGACATCTTTTGATATCAAAGACTTGGGGAGTTAAAGTACTTCCTAGGTATTGAGATATGTAGATCCAAAGAAGGACTGTTCTTATCCCAAAGAAAGTACACTCTTGATTTGCTGAATGAGGCAGGTGATCTTGGAGCAAGAGTAGCAAAGACTCCACTTGAAGATGGCTATAAAGTATTGCGTGAGGGGGAGTTTGAAGACAAACCCTATGGAGATGTCAAACACTATAGAAGAATGGTTGGGAAGCTGATCTACCTCACCATCACCAGACCAGATGTGTGTTTTGCAGTTAATCAAGTCAGTCAACACATGCAAAAACCCAAGATACATCACTGGAATATGGTGGAGAGGATCTTGAGATATCTAAGAGAAGCACCAGGTCAAGGAGTTTGGATGGGATGCAATGGAAGCACTGAGATCACTGGATATTGTGATGCAGATTGGGCAGGAGATAGGGTTGATAGGAGATCAACTACTGGGTACTGCACCTTTATTGGAGGCAACTTAGTCACTTGGAAGAGCAAGAAGCAGAAGATAGTATCATGTTCAAGTGCTGAGGCAGAGTATAGAGCAATGAGGAAGCTTACTAGTGAGCTCATCTGGATCAGAAACCTGTTAAGAGACTTGGGCATAGAGACTACAACTCCTATCACCATGCACTGCGACAACCAGGCTGCCATTCATATAGCATCCAACAGTATGTTCCATGAGAGGACTAAACACATAGAAGTGGATTGCCACAAAGTGAGACAAGCAAGGAGCAACAAATCATCCTACCTTGCTACACTAGAAGTGAAGACCAGCTGGCTGACATTTTCACAAAGGCAGCAAGCAGCAAAGTCTGTGAGTTCATCCATTCAAAGCTTGGACTCATAGAACTCACATCTAAATGACTTTCCTATCATGGAGACTTCTACTCTTTTCCTTGGTGTGTTTTGTCCCACTGGTTTTGCACATCAAGGTTTTAATGAGGGAAGTTCTTCATGATTCCAAGCTTGACTGGTTCCCAAAGTCAAGCTTGAGGGGGAGTGTTGAGATGAAGAAGAAATAAGGCAGTGTTGATATGAAGAAGAGATGAGCACACGGTTTGAAGAGAAGAAGTGAAGTCTGTCCGCATAACTCTCCTATTGTAACCTAGCTTGGATTGCAAGTCAAGGAAGGTAACCTGGTCCCAAAGACATGCCTCATGAGCCAAAGAGACGTTGGGGTTTGGTTGACCAGCTGCAAGAGTTTGAATGGATTTAAATAAGGAGATCACATGTTCGCATAAGATCTCAGATTTGTTCAGACTGCCACTATCTCTCCACCAGCAGTGTTGTCCTCTTGCTTATTATTTTACTCTTTTGCTTGTCTTTTATGTTAGGCAAGTTGCCTATATATTGTAAACATCCAGAATGAATTAATCTAAGGAATTATTCTCCTTCTCTCTCTCAATTTCAAATCCACTCTCTCTCTTCCTCTCTCTCTCTTGTTCTTCATGTTCTTGAGTTTCCAGCAGTACTTTCTTGAGTTTCCAGCAATAAACTACCTATAAATATCTTATTCTCACAACATTTGCTCCTGTGGCCAAGCTCCATACCATCCGGATAGTGCTTTCTTTGGCTGTGAACCTTGAGTGGGATCTATGGCAGATGGATGTGAAGAATGCCTTCTTGCAAGGAGAGCTTGAAGATGAAGTCTATATGTATCCACCTCCTGGTCTTGAACATCTTGTGAAGAAGGGCAATGTTTTAAGATTGAAGAAAGCCATCTATGGTCTTAAGCAATCTCCTAGACCCTGGTATCACAAGCTGAGCACAACCTTGAATGGGAGAGGCTTTAGGAAGTCTGAACTTGATCACACCCTCTTCACACTTGTTACTCCCTAAGGTATCATTGTTCTCCTTGTGTATGTTGATGATATCATCATCACTGAGTGATAAAGATGGTATCAAGACTACCAAGGAGTTTCTCAAATCTGTTTTTGAGATTAAAGACTTGGGAGAGATGAAGTACTTTCTTGGTATTGAGCTGTGTAGAGCCAAGGAAGGATTATTCATCTCTCAAAGGAAATATACATTTGATCTTTTGAAAGATGCAGGTGCTTATGGAGGGAAGACAGCAAAATTGTCCATGGAAGATGGGTATAAGGTTCCACGTGAGGGGGAGCCTGAAAACAGCCAGCAATTCCATGATCCAAAGCTTTATAGAAAGCTAGTGGGTAACCTAATCTACTTAACCATCACTAGACCTGATATTTGTTTTGCTGTGAATCAGGTGAGCCAGCATATGCAAGCTCCAAGAGAGCATCATTGGCGCATGGTGGATGTGAGAATTGAGATGAACTGATGATAATATGGTAAGACTAAGTTTCTGATTCAGTATGAATCAGAGAGAATGAGTGATGTCTTGCATATTTTCATGTTTTAAGCCATCTTTTTATTGCATTCCTTTAGTTGTAGGCTTAAGTTTAGGCTTGTCTAGGATCATTTTGCATTCATTTGTCCCTATCAGGTGTTGGAGCATGTTTTGGTGAGATTTGAGGTGTTTGGAGACTTTGTGACCCAAAAAGAAGTGAAGAATCAAGAATGGCTATAAGAAGAGAAGTAAAACCAAGAGAAGAGGGTCAGACCGGGTAGCCTTGACCGGCTACATACCGGAAAATGAGGACTGCTGGATGGCCGGATATGTCCGCACGCGGGATGGTGAAAAGGCCCCAGCCAAGCACGCCCGGGGAAGCACGTCCGGCTACACACACCGGACGGATGAACAAGCGTCCGAGCCAAGCACGCCCGGAAGCACGCCCGCTACACACACCGATGATGAAGACTGGTGGACGGCGGGAGATGCATCCGGTACATGCATCCGGACGATGAGAACGATGGATGCCGGAGGCCGTCAGAATGCGAGCACGGATGGGAGAGCGTGATGCGTCCAGACCAGGGCGACCGGGGTGGCCTGTCGGCTAGGAGTACCGGTCGTGAAGAAGGTGCTGAAGACGGGGTGAGGCGGCCTGGGTGAGACGGACGCCTGGAGCCTGGGCGAACAAAGAACACAACCAGCTGGGCGGCGGGTAACCCTGACCGGGTTGAATGGTTTTGATGCTACCCTGACCGAAGTTTTGTACCTCATTCCTATTGGTCTAGACCTATTTGGCTTAAGGATTTTTAGTAATCTTAATCTATGTTTCTAGGCTTTTAAGCCTAACTATAAGTACCATTGTAATCCCAATGTGGGACTTATCTCATTTTCTATCTAAGAACACACAAATCTCTTGAGTAAAGTTTCATCTTGATTCATAATCTCATCTTGTCTTTGTGCTCTGGATTGTTTGATTTCATATCCTTTCTTTCTCTATATGTTTAAGCTTGAATCTCTAATGGGTTTAAGAGTAAGCATGTGGATTAGTGAGTAGATCCTTAAGATCCATGGGTTAGGGTGATAGAGAGTGATTAAGTTAGATCCAAGGTGTCTATTGTTAGATCTATCATTTCTTGCATAGATTTGGTGTTTTAAAGCTATATTTGAGTTGGCCTCTCAAACATAGAGGTATAGGCATTTCATGCCGAAGGTGTTCTATGAAATGCCCGAACCAACTCATCTATGCTTTTAGCTTGCTTTGCCTAAGGGATTAGTTGTCAAAGAGGCTAGGATTGCTAGACTCATTCTCACATCATTACAGCCAAAGGGATTTGGTGTACTTGTGATCATTGCAAAGAGCATTCATCTAGGGATAGAGCTTGCTTAGTTTTGTAGTCTAGGCATAAGGATTAGATTGATTGAAAAGTTAGCATCTTGGATTGAAGCTTAATATCAAATGCTAACTTTTCAATCAATCTAATCCTTATGCCTAGACAACAAAACTAAGCAAGCTCTATCCCTAGATGAATGCTCTTTTGCAATGATCACCCAAGTACACCAAATCCCTTTGGCTGTAATGATCAAAGCAAACAATGAGAATGAGTCTAATAGCAATCCTAGCCTCTTTGACAACTAATCCCTTAGGCAAAGCAAGCTAAAAGCATAGATGAGTTGGTTCAGGCATTTCATAGAACACCTTCCATGCATGAAATGCCTATACCTCTATGTTTGAGAGGCCAACTCAGATATAGCTTTAAAAACACCAAATCTATGCAAGGAAATGATAGATCTAACAATAGACACCTTGGATCTAACTTAATCACTCTCTATCACCCTAACCCATGGATCTTAGAAGGATCTACTCACTAATCCACATGCTTACTCTTAAACCCATTAGAGATTCAAGCTTAAACATATAGAGAAAGAAAGGATATGAAATCAAACAATCCAGAGCACAAAGACAAGATGAGATTATGAATCAATATGAAACTTTACTCAAGAGATTTATGTGTTCTTAGATAGAAAATGAGATAAGTCCCACATTAGGGATTACAATGGTACTTATAGTTAGGCTTAAAAGCCCTAGAAACATAGATTAAGATTACTAAAAGTCCTTAAGCCAAATAGGTCTAGACCAATAGGAATGAGGTACAAAACTCGGTCGTGGTAGCATCAAAACCATTCAACCTGGTCGGGTTACCCGCCGCCCAGCTGGCTGTGTTCTTTGTTCGCCTCGCTCCAGGCCATCCGCCTCACCCCGCCGCCTCACCCGGTCTTCAGCACCTTCTTCACGACGGTACTCCTAGCCGACAGGCCACCCCGTCGCCCTCGGTCTGACGATCACGCTCTCGTCCGGTGCTCGCACTCGCTGCGCCTCCCGGCATCCATCAGTTCTCATCGTCCGGATGCATGTACCCGACGCATCTCCCCGCCGCCCACCAGTCTTCATCGTCCGTGTGTGTAGCCGATGTGCTTCCCCGACGTGCTTGGCTCGACGCGCTTTGTTCATCCGTCCGGTGTGTGTAGCCGATGTGCTTCCCCGACGTGCTTGGCTCGACGCGCTTTGTTCATCCGTCCGGTGTAATGCATTCGACATGTCTCCTCGCCATCCAGCAGTCCTCATTGTCCGGTATGTAGCCGGTCAAGGCTACCCGGTCTGACCCTCTTCTCTTGGTTTTACTTCTCTTCTTATAGCCATTCTTGATTCTTCACTTCTTTTTGGGTCACAAAGTCTCCAAACACCTCAAATCTCACCAAAACATGCTCCAACACCTGATAGGGACAAATGAATGCAAAATGATCCTAGACAAGCCTAAACTTAAGCCTACAACTAAAGGAATGCAATAAAAAGATGGCTTAAAACATGAAAATATGCAAGACATCAACTCCCCCACACTAGACCTTTACTTGTCCTCAAGTAATCTTTTCAAAACACAAGGAGGAGAGACATAAAGATGGAAACAAAGCCAAAAGAAACACTCATAGCACTCAACTTGACATCCTAAAGAAACATAGCAAATAGCATGAGCAAAACCTTCTTATTATGCTCTAGCTTCACAAGGCCTATCAATTACTCTTATGCCTCTACACAAGATGCAATGCTTATCAACCAACAAGTTCTCTTAACCAGCCCTCACATTGATTCACACACACACACAAGGTGAAGTCTCACATATGGGCACATGATCTCAATCATTTGGCTAGGTGATCAAATGGTCTAATATGGATGATAATGGGGGTTCAAATGCATCATTTCAAGGTGGCAATCACTCAAAATCAAGGAGCTTGATCATTATGCAAAATTTATCTAAGACTAGGAGCAATTCATGCATACATGGATCCATCCTCATCATTCTACCCAATTCCTAAGTGATTACAAGATCGACTCCCCTTTATTCATCCCATAATCCAAAATGAAAACATTCTCACATCACTCACCCAATGAACAACTTTCTTTTCTTTGAAACCCAATCACTAAGGACCTCTATTCATTTTTCTAAGCTCTAACTCTTTTGGTTTTCCCTTCCCCACTATCTTATTGAATCTTTATTTTTCTTTTTCTTTTCTTTTTCTTTTTTTTTTATTATGAAGGGGGAAGGTCAAAAACATTTAGCTAAGAGCTTCTTATCTTTTTATTTTAGGTCCCTAGGGTTCTCCTTTCTTATGATACCCATTTGTTCATAGATCTCAACATTGTTACATTCCAAACCCAAGATATAAACCTTTAAGGAACCAAAAACCCCACTCACCATCCTAGAAGCTAGCTCAAATGAGGACCCTATGCTAGCAAGAGATGAGAACAAATCCATGTCGCTCCCAATACTCTCAAGATTTTGCACATGACAAGCTATCAGAAAAGGCCTCACTCAAGCAAATCAATGTAGGCTTCAAAGAATGGCTAGGGTTCAAGGGTATGGGAGTGCCATTTGGGTTAACAAAGAGTGGTATAATGGGGAAAGATAACCCAAATGTGTATGAGACCCATGATCAAGTATGCAAATGCCCATATGCAAGAGAAATTAAGTTCATTCAAGTCTAAGTTCAGGATGGAGCTGGTCTTAAGAACAATGCCAATATCAAGCAAGCAAGCAAGTTTCAAGAAGAGTTTTCAAGGCTCAAAGCATGCAAGCCTTTCAAAAGATGCTTAAGCTACTTGATATGTTTAACTAGGGTGCCAAATTCATTGCAAACAAGTGTTCTTTACAAGGCAATGCTCCATATGCAAATGAATGCAACCTATATGCTCTAGACTCAATCTTAAGGATGCAAGTGATGCAATCTACATGATTCAAAAATTTAATTTTTTTTTTTTTTTTTTTGATTTTCTATGCAAATATGAATGTACAATGCAATGCATGAGACTCAAAATCACAAAGCAAACATGATCAAATACTTGGTACCTCCCCCACACTTAAATCACACAGTCTCTGTGTGAGTAAGAGAGAAAGAGATACCCAACAAGACAAAAACAAATGTATATACAAGAAGGGTTGGAGTGATACCTAAGAAGGGTGTTTGGGTGTGGTGTTTGGTGTCGGGCTAGGAGCTGGCTTGGTTCATAGCAACTAGAGGAGGCTGCTACATGGATCATGGGGCTCAAGTGGTTCACCACCATTCTTCTCTCCTCTAGTGCTTGGCTCAACCTGAAAACCTTGACCACTTTTATTAAAAACTTAAAAGGAAATTTGAAATTGCAAAGCTATATACAAGGATAACCATGGGACTTCCTCCCAAGTGAGCTTGTTTTGAGTCACTTAGCTTGACTACCTTGTCTCTTGAACTAGTGAGAAGGAGGATCCTTCCCACCTTCAAGTGCGATGGTGAGGACCTGAGAGAAGCTCTTGAAGCTTGATTGGGTCATCTTGGAGCTGAGGAGTGATGATGGCTCTAGCACTTGAGAATGGTGTGGACCTGCCCTTATGCTTGATCTTGTACTCAATGGCTCCATCCTTGAGCATCTTTGGATGGAGAGTGAGAGTGTGTGAGAGCAAATCAAGAGGTGGAGGATGAGGCTATTTCACTATCTTATTCTTGCCATGAGTGGCCTTTGAGGCTCCACCCATCCCTCTCTTTTAGCACTTTCCAAATGCTCAACACACAACTCCTTAGAACACTCTCCATCAAGACTTTCTTTCTTACCAACAACCTCTTCATCTTGGGGCTTCTCAATAGCTTGTGCAGCACAAGTGATTGTCCCACAGTAGTCTGATTCCATTGGAGGCTGGAGAGGATAGGAGACAGCTTTGTTGACATGCATGAGAATGACCTTCTTGTTGGGAAAGTCAACGCAAGCTCCAACTGTTGTGAGGAAAGGAGTGCCAAGGATCAAAGGGACTCTCTTCAGATTCCATCTTCAAAAGAGTGAGGTCAATAGGTATGGTGCAGGATCCAATCTTCAAGGGAAAGTCCTTGATTATGCCAAGTGGGGTTGTAGAAGAGGAATCCCCAAAGGTGAGAGGAGGAGTATCTGTTTCCATGCTTTCAATCCCAATACTCTGCACCATATCCAAGGAGATGACATTCACACTTGCTCCACTATCAACAAGGGCATCATCCATATGTAGTTGACCAAGAGAGCAAGACAAGGTGAACTTCCCTTGAGATTCAAGCTAGGGAGGAACTTGGGAGGGCTTGGTGGGTCAATCTTCAGAAGTGAGATGTCCAAAAGTTCAGCCACTTCAGCTTGGTGGGTGAGAATATCCTTTATGAGCATCATTTGGACATGAGCAGCATGCATATTGCTGATCTCTGGAAGCTTGACTCCAATATCACTGAGGTCTTTTCTGAATTTGGAGACCACTTTTTCTGAGCTTTGGTGAGGAACCTTTGAGGAATGGGAGCTTATCATAGGGTGATATCTCAACCTCATTGTCTTCTGCCACTTCATTCAGCTTGGGGTTAGCACTCTTCTCAACTTGTGTCTCAACCTTAGGCTCATCAATCTTCAGAATCTTTCCTTGAACCTTCTTATCAGCTCTCTTCACAACCCTAGCTTCAGCTGTGGCCACAACCAGTCTCTTATCATTTTCAATCAGATCTCCAAACACTAGCCTCTCAATCTCATCAACATCAATCTTAAGGATGCAAGTGATGCAATCTACATGATTCAAAAATTTAATTTTTTTTTTTTTTGATTTTCTATGCAAATATGAATGTACAATGCAATGCATGAGACTCAAAATCACAAAGCAAACATGATCAAATACTTGGTACCTCCCCCACACTTAAATCACACAGTCTCTGTGTGAGTAAGAGAGAAAGAGATACCCAACAAGACAAAAACAAATGTATATACAAGAAGGGTTGGAGTGATACCTAAGAAGGGTGTTTGGGTGTGGTGTTTGGTGTCGGGGCTAGGAGCTGGCTTGGTTCATAGCAACTAGAGGAGGCTGCTACATGGATCATGGGGCTCAAGTGGTTCACCACCATTCTTCTCTCCTCTAGTGCTTGGCTCAACCTGAAAACCTTGACCACTTTTATTAAAAACTTAAAAGGAAATTTGAAATTGCAAAGCTATATACAAGGATAACCATGGGACTTCCTCCCAAGTGAGCTTGTTTTGAGTCACTTAGCTTGACTACCTTGTCTCTTGAACTAGTGAGAAGGAGGATCCTTCCCACCTTCAAGTGCGATGGTGAGGACCTGAGAGAGAAGCTCTTGAAGCTTGATTGGGTCATCTTGGAGCTGAGGAGTGATGATGGCTCTAGCACTTGAGAATGGTGTGGACCTGCCCTTATGCTTGATCTTGTACTCAATGGCTCCATCCTGAGCATCTTTGGATGGAGAGTGAGAGGTGTGAGAGCAAATCAAGAGGTGGAGGATGAGGCTATTTCACTATCTTATTCTTGCCATGAGTGGCCTTTGAGGCTCCACCCATCCCCTCTCTTTTAGCACTTTCCAAATGCTCAACACACAACTCCTTAGAACACTCTCCATCAAGACTTTCTTTCTTACCAACAACCTCTTCATCTTGGGGCTTCTCAATAGCTTGTGCAGCACAAGTGATTGTCCCACAGTAGTCTGATTCCATTGGAGGCTGGAGAGGATAGGAGACAGCTTTGTTGACATGCATGAGAATGACCTTCTTGTTGGGAAAGTCAACGCAAGCTCCAACTGTTGTGAGGAAAGGAGTGCCAAGGATCAAAGGGACTCTCTCTTCAGATTCCATCTTCAAAAGAGTGAGGTCAATAGGTATGGTGCAGGATCCAATCTTCAAGGGAAAGTCCTTGATTATGCCAAGTGGGGTTGTAGAAGAGGAATCCCCAAAGGTGAGAGGAGGAGTATCTGTTTCCATGCTTTCAATCCCAATACTCTGCACCATATCCAAGGAGATGACATTCACACTTGCTCCACTATCAACAAGGGCATCATCCATATGTAGTTGACCAAGAGAGCAAGACAAGGTGAACTTCCCTTGAGATTCAAGCTTAGGGAGGAACTTGGGAGGGCTTGGTGGGTCAATCTTCAGAAGTGAGATGTCCAAAAGTTCAGCCACTTCAGCTTGGTGGGTGAGAATATCCTTTATGAGCATCATTTGGACATGAGCAGCATGCATATTGCTGATCTCTGGAAGCTTGACTCCAATATCACTGAGGTCTTTTCTGAATTTGGAGACCACTTTTTTCTGAGCTTTGGTGAGGAACCTTTGAGGGAATGGGAGCTTATCATAGGGTGATATCTCAACCTCATTGTCTTCTGCCGTCACTTCATTCAGCTTGGGGTTAGCACTCTTCTCAACTTGTGTCTCAACCTTAGGCTCATCAATCTTCAGAATCTTTCCTTGAACCTTCTTATCAGCTCTCTTCACAACCCTAGCTTCAGCTGTGGCCACAACCAGTCTCTTATCATTTTCAATCAGATCTCCAAACACTAGCCTCTCAATCTCATCAACATCATTCTTATGATCACTCAATGCAATCCTTGAAGAAGTTGAGAGGATGACATTGCAAGTCTCCTTAGGGTTCTTCTCTGGTTTCCCTGGTAGAGATCCCATTGGATTCCTGGAGGATGAAGACATGGATGCAACTTGGCTCTCCAAAGCTTTGAGGTGAGAGGCAAGTTGCATGTACTTGTTGTTGAGGTCAGAATAGGTGCCATCAATCTTAGCATGGATGTTCTTGAACTCATCACCAATTGTCTTAGAATTTCTTTCATGAGCTTCTAAGAGTTGCTTGAACATGGACTCCAAATTTGAACTTGGAGCCTGAGCTGGAGAAGAGCTTCCTTGGGGCTGAGTAGGCTGGTTTGCTTGGTACCCTCCTTGTTGATTGTTGTAGTAAGGTCTTTGCTGGTAGTTGTTTTGGTATTGGAAGTTGGGCTCTTTCCTATACCATGTGCCATTAGAATTGATGAAACACAGCTCCTCTTGACCTTCTACACCATGAACTTCAGTAGTTCTAGCAGGCTGTTGCTGTTGCTGGTTCCCAATGGAGTTAAGCTGCTCTTGCTTAGCCTTTTCTACAAGAAGCTTGTCCAACTTTTCTTGGAGAGATTTCAGGGTCTTTCTTGTGTGCTGATCATCTTCATCAGTGCCTCTGTTGGCCCTATCATGCTCCTCACTGTAGACTGAGTCACTCCTGGCCATGTTCTCCACCAGCTCCTCAGCATCCTGCTCAGTTCTGCCCAAGAAGAAACCATTGCTGGCTGTGTCCAATCTGCTCCTGAACTCTGGTAGAGCACCTCTGTAGAAGGTACTAAGCAAACTCTCCTTGGTGAAGCCATGATGTGGGCATTGAGACCAATAGCCCTTGAACCTCTCCCATGCTTCACTAAAGCTCTCAAGGTTCTTCTGCTGAAAGCTAGAGATCTCATTTCTGATCTTGGCTGTTCTTGAGGTAGAGAAGAATTTCTCTAGGAATGCCCTCTTGCACTCATTCCAAGTAGTGATAGAGTCACTTGGAAGAGCCTTCTCCCATAGATGTGCCTTGTCTCCCAAAGAGAAGGGAAACAACCTCAGCTTGAAAGCATCTTCAGAGACTCCATTAATCTTGGACAAGCTACAGTAGCTATCAAATGTGTCCAAGTGATCAAGGGGATCCTCCAAAGCAAGGCCATGAAACTTGTTGTTCTCAATCAAATGCAGCAGGCCTGCTTTGATCTCAAAGTTGTTGTTCTCCACAGCTGGTGCCCTTATCCCCAACCTATGACCATGAATGTGAGGTTGATCATAGGCTCCAATGGCTCTAGCTTGGCGTGGTTGGTGATGTGGCTGGTGTGGTGGTCTTGGATTGTCAGCTCTTGGACCATTGACCCCTAGAACATCACCATCTTGAGGCAGATTCTCCATCTCAAACCCCAACCTATGAAGATGAGCCTGTTGCTCTACTTCTCTTCTTTGTCTAGCTATCTCCCTTTCAAGTGCAGCAATCTCTTCAACAGTAGGAACCAAGTTGGATACCCCTCTGCTTCTTGTGATCATACACCTGAAAGTCAAAGATAGAAGAGGCAAGAACCAATATCACAAGATAAAATAAAAATAAAAATGACTTAGTCTCAAGCAAATGACTAAATCCCAATGTCAAAATCAACTTAGAACTTGGCAACGGCGCCAATTTGATGATAGAACTTTTCAGGTTCTAATCAAATGATGTAGTATATAAGATTGTCGAACCAGTCCTAAGTGACAATGAAACAGAGGGAATGCAAGCCTATGCTCAATCTAAATGCAACCATTAGAGAGGATGATGATTAAACTAGAACAATAAGCAAAATGCAACAAAAAGCAAAACTTTCTTTCTTAAGAGGAGAGTGAGACCCATGGGTATAGGGACTTGATATCAAATGATTAAGCTTCAATCCAAGATGCTAACTTTTCAATCAATCTAATCCTTATGCCTAGACAACAAAACTAAGCAAGCTCTATCCCTAGATGAATGCTCTTTTGCAATGATCACCCAAGTACACCAAATCCCTTTGGCTGTAATGATCAAAGCAAACAATGAGAATGAGTCTAATAGCAATCCTAGCCTCTTTGACAACTAATCCCTTAGGCAAAGCAAGCTAAAAGCATAGATGAGTTGGTTCAGGCATTTCATAGAACACCTTCCGGGCATGAAATGCCTATACCTCTATGTTTGAGAGGCCAACTCAAATATAGCTTTAAAAACACCAAATCTATGCAAGGAAATGATAGATCTAACAATAGACACCTTGGATCTAACTTAATCACTCTCTATCACCCTAACCCATGGATCTTAGAAGGATCTACTCACTAATCCACATGCTTACTCTTAAATCCATTAGAGATTCAAGCTTAAACATATAGAGAAAGAAAGGATATGAAATCAAACAATCCAGAGCACAAAGACAAGATGAAACTTTACTCAAGAGATTTATGTGTTCTTAGATAGAAAATGAGATAAGTCCCACATTAGGGATTACAATGGTACTTATAGTTAGGCTTAAAAGCCCTAGAAACATAGATTAAGATTACTAAAAAGTCCTTAAGCCAAATAGGTCTAGACCAATAGGAATGAGGTACAAAACTCGGTCAGGGTAGCATCAAAACCATTCAACCCGGTCAGGGTTACCCGGCCGTCCAGCTGGCTATGTTCTTTGCTCCGTCCGGGCTCCAGGCAGTCCGTCTCACCCCGGCCGTCTCACCCCGGTCTTCAGCACCTTCTTCACGACCGGGTACTCCTAGCCGGAATGGCCACCCCGGTCGTCCTCGGTCTGGACGCATCACGTTCTCCTGTCCGGGTGCTCGTACCCGGACGCGTCTCCCCGTGCATCCATCAGTTCTCATCGTCCGGATGCATGTACCCGGACGCATCTCCCCAGCCGTCCACCAGTCTTCATCGTCCGGGTGTGTGTAGCCGGACGTGCTTCCCCGGACGTGCTTGGCTCGGACGCGCCTTGTTCATCCGTCCGGGTGTGTGTAGCCGGACGTGCTTCCCCGGACGTGCTTGGCTCGGACGCGCCTTGTTCTTCCGTCCGGGTGTACGTACCCGGACATGTCTCCCCGGCCATCCAGCAGTCCTCATTGTCCGGGTATGTGTAGCTGGTCAAGGCTACCCGGTCTGACCCTCTTCTCTTGGTTTTACTTCTCTTCTTATAGCCATTCTTGATTCTTCACTTCTTTTTGGGTCACAAAGTCTCCAAACACCTCAAATCTCACCAAAACATGCTCCAACACCTGATAGGGACAAATGAATGCAAAATGATCCTAGACAAGCCTAAACTTAAGCCTACAACTAAAGGAATGCAATAAAAAGATGGCTTAAAACATGAAAATATGCAAGACATCAATGAGTGATGAGGGATTTAGTGTAGTAAGAGAGTGAAAAGAGTATGAAGTATCTGAGAGAGTTTCTGAATATTTTGGAGTATGGGAGAGTAGTTAAGATCGTGGGAGACAAGGAGAATGGAGAGAATAATAGATTGAGAGAGTTCAGTAACAAAAATTGTAAAGAGAGAGTCTTTCTCTCCTTAGATTTCAATGGGTTACAACAAAGGCTTTAAATAGCCAAATGACAACAATAAACAAATCATAAAATGGGGAAACACTACACAAATATTTTGTATGGAAATGAAGAGGACAAGAGGATAACGACAAGGGCAGGCACGACCAGAAGGAGCAGAAATGGACAGGAGGAGAGATGGTGGTGCAGTCTCCCATTGATGAAAGTGACAGCTCAGGTACAAGCTTTTATGCACATGTGATCTTCTTTCTTTAATATAAACTAACTCCTCCTGTTTGAATTCGAATCATATGTTTTCTGGAGCCTACAAACGGTCATAAGCCTCTTCTCAAGTCCTTTCTTTCCTTGTAAACCACTCATGTCGAGTGTGTACAAATGGTTGTACGGACAGACCTTAAACCGGCTAGTGTGTTGCATCCAGATTGAATCATGGTCTGCCTTGCTTCTTCTGGCCATTTCCTCTTCATTCTAACACTCCCCCTCAAGCTTGACCATAGGAGATCCTTGGGCAAGCTTGGAACTAAGAGTGCTTGCCTCATTAAAAACCTAAGTGTGGAAAACCTCATGGATAAAATTCAACACTGGTCTCTTTTAAATTGCCAACCTCTTGCTGGTCTTCTCTTAAAACGCCAACCTCTTGCTGGTCTTCTTTTGAGGAAATGAGACACTGAGAGCTCCATGGGTCTTCTCACTGATTCCCCTGCGCTTGACTGAGTATAGGGACAAGCTTGAAGGTGAGCTCCAATGAGTTTTGAAACTGGGAGCGCAACAATACCAACATCTGCGCTTAAGCCAACCAGTTCACCATCTGCCTTCAACTCCAGTGTCTCTAAACCGGGAGCACAACAATACCAACATCTGCGCTTAAGCCAACCGATTCACCATTCTCCTCATCACTTAGATAGTGTCCTTTCTTTTGAGTCTATTGATCCAGGAGCACAACAGCTCCAACGCCTGCGCTTAAGCCAACTGGTTCTACTCATAAGATGTATTTCCATGGTCAGAAACATACACCTTGACCAATGCAACTGACCACCGGCCACTCTTGGCTTAAGTGATGGCCTTTTCTCTTGAGTGCATCTCCAATCCATCTTCTTGGCATGAGGTAAGTCACTTCTGAGCAATTTCTCCACTGCTCCAACATCTTCTCTCCCTTTTTAGGTAGGTCATGAGCAGATGTATCCAAGGGATTGTTGGGAATGGGCAATAATCTCCACGGTTCAGGAATATCCATCTTGGGAGGCTCTGAAAAACGTGAGCAATGTGATCTCTTCTTAACTCCTTTGCCGCTTATGGACACCTTTGACACATAATGTGTTTCCTGGACATCACTGCAACTCAAAGGGAAGCATTAGATCACCAACATTGGGATCAAACTTTGACTAATCATCAAGTTTGATCACCACAGCACATCCACAATGCATACAGTAGATGCAAGATAAAATCAGGTTCAGTTTTATGCAATACACTTATCTAGCTGCAGATGTATAATCAGATACACAGCAATTAGGCAACAATGTTTTTAGTCAGTCCATCTAATTAACCTGAGAAATCCGGAAATGCAACACAACAGAGAATGAGAAGCTAAGCAACACACTTAGACATTCAACCAGATTAACAGCAATTAAGACTGCACATCTACATGCTTAATCATCATAAAGCAGAAACACCACTGCCAACAAACCTAATAAGGCTTAGAATTTCATGAGAGCAATTTACAACCTAGGCAGACACCTCTAGATTAAAGAGAAACAAACACAAACACTCATGACACACAAGATTACTTTAAAGACAAGATAGAATTTGAAACATGAACTAGACACAACCATTCTAGCAACTTAAAAACAAGGACCCCTGAGCGCTCAACCACCATTCAACATAACCAGGAGCATCACACAAGCTATTATTAAGAGTTAGGAGATTCAACTTACAGCCAAGGAACCTGAGCTAGTTCCTTGAACCTCCATAGTCATTCAGTCTGTCTGAGCTTGGCGGATTTAAAGCTTGGGTCCACTACCCTTCTTCTCCTTGATTACCTAACACTGTTGCAAGGCTCACCCTTGTATCCCCTCCTGTCCTCCTGGTCTGCTTAGTTCCGTTGGGCATCATCAGTCTGTTTGAGCAGCCTTTGAGCCCTCCTTCAAACAGGTGGTTTTTGAGAAGAATGTCCAGAACACTTTTTCTTCATGGTCTAGCTTCACCATACACAACCAGAGGAGCAGGTAGAACCCCTGATAATGACTGAGAGGACCGTGGCTCTTGTTGACTTCATCTTGAAGTATATTTGAGCAAATTGGTTTGAGCAGTCTTCAAAGGGGTGAGTCAGGAGCTTGTGCTTGGTGTGTGGAAGAGAAATCAACAGGAACTGAGTGACCTGTTGACTGAACTAAGGACAACATCAGTAGACACACAGGAGACCCGAACATGGGTTTCACCAAGTCTGATCTCCAAAACAGTTTAACTACAAACCACAGCACATAATGGACAACAACTTCATGTCCAAGCAACCATACTGATTCCTATCATCAACTAGGCAGTCAGACAACACAGAAACACCACACATCCTAATAACAAGTCTAAGCCACATTTCAAGACAATGATCTAAACAGAATCAGACAAATATGCAGACAAATTTTCTAGACAATTTTTGACTTATTTTCTAGAACCATACAACAAAGATAAGACAGGAACAACACCCTGACGAA
This sequence comes from Brassica carinata, assembly GCA_016771965.1. Classification (NCBI taxonomy): domain Eukaryota; kingdom Viridiplantae; phylum Streptophyta; class Magnoliopsida; order Brassicales; family Brassicaceae; genus Brassica; species Brassica carinata. The sequence continues at coordinate 24,046,279 of CM028691.1, read as the reverse complement.
ATCTGGCAGACTTTAAAACACCATAGTTTATTTTGTAACACCCTAGGATCCCACAACTAGACAACAGAGAAATGGCAGAGTCTAGACAACACAAATAAGACCCTTGAACAAGCTTTTCAGGAGCAGAAACAAGACAAGAACCGCAAGCAAGATTCTTGAGCAAGATTCTAGACATCCTAGCACAATTTAACACACAGGAACAAACATACACAATGCTCTTATTTGAGGAGTAACAGCTTACTCTCAAGAAACCTGAGCTGGTTTCTTGAATCTCCAGCCCATGGGGGCTTATTGAAAGATCATTGGTTTCAGGTGTGAACTGAATATCCAGCACCTATCCTCGGTGAGTCCTTCCTTTCCTTTTGGACTCTTCTGACCTATCTTTTCTTCCATCTTGAAATAAGATTTGTGGGATATGAAAAGAGCTTCTGGTCGCCATTCATTTCCATGAGCTAAGACCTTGTAGATTTGCCATGGAGCTCCATTTGGGTTCTGGTTCCAAACACCTTTGCTTCCAGGGGTTTTCTCCATAATTATGAGCCAGAGGAAGTAGTTTGGACCTTTGAGCCTCACTAAACTCGCCCATAGGTTTTGTTCTTCATTTTGAAGATTTTTGGACCAGTGTACAATAGAATGCTCCTACTGGTTTGAGAGAAACAGAGTTTGGAACTGGAATTTGATGAAGCTTGCTGAGCTAAGCTGAAGCTTCCTTGAGTTCCAGATACTGAAATGCTCCTTTATCTTGAGTTCTGGTGAGGGTTTTCCCTCCTGGAAAACCTTTGGACCAGAGGATAAAAGGATGCACTCAAAAGTGTTTGCAGAGAAATTTGAGAAAGAAAATGATTTGCAGAAGTGAAATGATTCTCATGAGCTTAATGCTCTGATACCATGTGAGAATTGAGATGAACTGATGATAATATGGTGAGACTAAGTTTCTGATTCAGTATGAATCAGAGAGAATGAGTGATGAGGGATTTAGTGTAGTAAGAGAGTGAAAAGAGTATGAAGTATCTGAGAGAGTTTCTGAGTATTTTGGAGTATGGGAGAGTAGTTAAGATCGTGGGAGACAAGGAGAATGGAGAGAATAAGAGATTGAGAGAGTTCAGTAACAAAAATTGGTGAAGAGAGAGTCTTTCTCTCCTTAGATTTCAATGGGTTACAATAAAGGCTTTAAATAGCCAAATGACAACAATAAACAAATCATAAAATGGGGAAACACTAAACAAATATTATTGTAGGGAAATGAAGAGGACAAGAGGATTACGACAATGGCAGGCACGACCAGAAGGAGCAGAAATGGACAGGAGGAGAGATGGTGGTGCAGTCTCCCATTGATGAAAGTGACAGCTCAGGTACAAGCTCTTATGCACATGTGATCTTCTTTCTTTAATATAAACTAACTCCTCCTGTTTGAATTCGAATCATATGTTTTCTGGAGCCTACAAACGGTCATAAGCCTCTTCTCAAGTCCTTTCTTTCCTTGTAAATCACTCATGTCGAGTGTGTACAAATGGTTGTACGGACAGACCTTAAACCGGCTAGTGTGTTGCATCCAGATTGAATCATGGTCTGCCTTGCTTCTTCTGGCCATTTCCTCTTCATTCTAACAGTGGAGAGATTGCATATGTACCTGAATGGAACACAAGATCTTGGTGTGTGGATGGGTTGCAACAAGAGTACAGAAGTGGTGGGCTATTGTGATGCAGATTGGGCAGGAGATAGAGCTGATAGAAGATCAACAACAGTCTATTGCACATTCATTGGTGGGAACTTGGTAACTTGGAAGAGTAAGAAGCAGAAGGTGGTCTCTTGCTCAAGTGCAGAAGCCGAGTATAGAGCTATGCTGAAGCTGACCAATGAGCTGGTATGGATCAAGGGCATACTGAAGCACTTGGAGGTTGATCAAGCAGCTCCCATGAAAATGCATTGTGACAACCAGGCTGCCATCCATATAGCCTCCAACTCAGTCTTCCATGAGAGAACCAAGCATATTGAAGTTGATTGCCACAAGGTGAGGCAAATGATTGTGCTTGCAGAGATCCTACCATGCTACACCAAGAGTGAAGATCAGTTGGCTGATGTGTTCACCAAGGCTGCAAGACAAAAGAAAACGGAGTCCATCCACATCAGGTTGGGACTCATTGATCTAAGCAAGAGGACCTAGAGCCCCTTGCCATGAGGTCTTTACTCTTTTTCCCTCATCAAAGTTTTGTCCCAATGGGTTTTCTTTGGTGAGGTTTTTTAATGAGGGAGATCTCATGGCATCCAAGCTTGACTTGTTCCACATGGTCAAGCTTGAGGAGGAGTGTTGAGAAGAGGTGATCAAAGTATGGAGATGAGGAAACAAGAGTTCAGGAAGTCATAAGAGGTGTAAGGCTTGGGCATTGGTGATAACCGGGAAGGACAGTCCGGGTATGGCAACCCGGGCAGGATTGGATGATGTGCAAGGATCAGACAAGGAATGGACCGGGGTGGACGGTCGTGGTGGAGTAACCGGTCGGGACTGGACGCCAAGGAATGGACCGGGCAGAACGACTGGGGTGGACTACCCGGTCGGGAACAGACGCTTCTGATCATGGAGCAGACCGGGGTGGACAGACCGGGTGAGGACCCCGGTCATGATGGATCAGACCGTTGGGAAGAAGGGACAGGCTGGCGTGTGTGAGCTGGAAAGTAGCTCTTCCCTTTTCTCACCTAACCTTATCCCCTTATGCTCTTGTAAACCCTTGTATCTTCTCTTTTAAATACTTGTATCCTCTCACATTATTAATCTAAGAAAATAGGAGAGTCTTTTAATTTTTCCAGAAATGTTTTTAGTCTCTTAAGCATGTCTCTTCTCTTTTAATCTCTTAATCTCTTAATCTCTTCTCTAATCTCTCTTAAACATCTCTCTAATCTCTTTTTAGTATTCAAGATCTATAAAATCTTATAAGAACCAAGAAGACTTGAGAGACCTTACCTCAAATAGATCATCTATTCGGAGAACCATCTTGGAAAACCTTGGGATCAATATGCAACAAGGACAGCAAGATGGAGGAAGTGTATCAGGAAGGGTGCCTACTAGTGATGAAGAGCATGGGAGTGCACCAAGTAGTGTACCAGCTACTGATGTTTTTTCTAAGATTTTATAGATCTTGAATACTAAAAAGAGATTAGAGAGATGTTTAAGAGAGATTAGAGAAGAGATTAAGAGATTAAGAGATTAAAAGAGAAGAGACATGCTTAAGAGACTAAAAACATTTCTGGAAAAATTAAAAGACACTCCTATTTTCTTAGATTAATAATGTGAGAGGATACAAGTATTTATAAGAGAAGATACAAGGGTTTACAAGAGCATAAGGGGATAAGGTTAGGTGAGAAAAGGGAAGAGCTACTTTCCAGCTCACACACGCCAGCCTGTCCCTTCTTCCCAACGGTCTGATCCATCATGACCGGGGTCCTCACCCGGTCTGTCCACCCCGGTCTGCTCCAAGATCAGAAGCGTCCAGTCCCGACCAGGTACTCCACCCCGGTCGTCCTGCTCGGTCCATTCCTTGGCGTCCAGTCCCGACCGGGTACTCCACCCCGGTCGTCCACCCCGGTCCATTCCTTGTCTGATCCTTGCACATCATCCAATCCTGCCCGGGTTGCCATACCCGGACTGTCCTTCCCGGTCATCACCAATGCCCAAGCTTTACACCTCTTATGACTTCCTGAACTCTTGTTTCCTCATCTCCATACTTTGATCACCTCTTCTCAACACTTTCTAATCTCTTTTAGTATTCAAGATCTATAAAATCTTATAGCTGAGAATTCGGTTCAGTCTAGTGGTGGAGATGAGCAAGAAGAGTCTTGATGTGATCATGGAAAGGAGGCACGAACCTGATCATGGACAGCTTGTAGCTGAGGATGCAACAAGAAGAATTCATTGTTCGAGATGGAAGCACTATCATCTTTATACCTCAACCACCATCCAAGACATTCCAAGTTCAAGCTGATCAACAACTAAGCAAGTAGCTTGTGTGTGCTCTTTTCCTAACCTTTGGTTTTGTCCCACTGGGTTTTCCAAATGAAGGTTTTTAACGAGGCCACAAGTTACTTCACATCACTTGGTTGTTGATCCGTGGTCCAAGAGAGAAGAAATATTTATCTAAGTATTTTAGTTATCTAAGTTTGTTTTATTTTAAATTTTAAACTCAGTCTTGGTCTAGTTTTCGAGGGAGCCTTTAGACTTAAGTGTTTATGTTATTTTCGAGACCTTGTGCATGTACAAGGCTTCTCCTTTATATTGTGGTCGTGACCCCCTTGTATCAGTAACCATCTTTTTATCAAAAACCTAGTTTTCTCTCTTCTCTTGTCTCTGGCGAGTTGAAGCTTGGCTGGTGTGTAATATCCGGCTTGCTGGTGTGTAATATCCGGCTTGGGATCTCTGTTCTAGTGTGTCATATCTAGTTCAGTGTCCTTGGAGTATCAGGAGTCGAGCCATAGCTCTTGTGTCCCACCTCATTCCACACGCTTTGAAGCAGATCGAGCCTTGTCTCTCTGTTTGCAAGGATTATCCCTTGTTCTCTCTTCCCAGTCCCAGAGCAGCATCCTAGGATCTCATCAAGTCTACTGGTGAGCAGGAAGGTTCTACTGGTTCAGGAGAAGAGTCTACTGGTTCAGGAGAAGAGTATATTGGCTCTGGTTCAGAGGAACAGGTTCACGCTGAGGTTCCAGTTCAGAAGTTGAGGAGGAGCACAAGGACTAGGAAGGATCCTTCAAACTGGGTAAACACGAGAGTGTACTACAATGCCTAGGCTGTGGAGCATCCTTCTCAAGCCGTGTGTTCCTTTGCTGAGTTTCCTGAAGAGCATCATGCCTTCATGATAAGCTTAGATGCAAGCTTTGTTCCAAGGTCTTATGAAGAAGCAATGATGCATGAGGATTGGAAAAAATCTGTGGGAGATGAAGCTAAATGCTATGATAAGGAATGACACTTGGTATGAGAGTGAATTACCAAAAGGGAAGAAGGCAGTGACTAGTATATGAATCTTCACTATCAAATACAAGCCTGATGGGACTGTGGATAGGAAGAAGACAAGGCTAGTGGCAAGAGGGTTCACTCAAACCTATGGAGAAGATTATATTGACACCTTTGCACCAGTAGCCAAGCTTCACACCATTTGGATGGTCCTATCTCTTGCTGTGAATCTTGAATGGGACTTGTGGCAGATGGATGTGAAGAATGCTTTCCTGCAAGGAGAGCTAGAAGATGAGGTATATATGCATCCTCCTCCTGGTCTTGAGCATCTAGTGAAGCCAGGAAATGTTTTGAGATTGAAGAAAGCTATATATGGATTGAAGCAATCTCCTAGAGCTTGGTACAGGAAGCTGAGTACAACTCTTAATGGGAGAGGGTTGAGGAAGTTTGAACTAGATCACACACTCTTCACACTGGTCGGACCATCAGGGATCATTGTGATTCTAGTGTATGTGGATGATTTGATTATCACAGGAAGTGATAAGGCTTGGATTAAAGCCACTAAAGAGTTTCTCAAGTCTGTGTTTGATATTAAAGACTTGGGAGAGATGAAGTACTTCTTGGGGATTGAGATATGCAGATCTAAGGAGGGATTGTTTATGTCTCTGGTGCAGCCTGGGTATGGCTTAAACTCTGGATCACTTGAAGGTGGATGGATATAGGGTTGTTCTAAGAGGCTACTAGCTCTCCTTTGAACTGTGGTCGTCTCCCTGAGCTTATGGATGGCGTCAAGGATGGTTTGCTACTCAAAGACACAAGATTACCTTGTATTGTCTAAGATGGTTTCACTAGGAATTCCTTCCTTTAAGTGAGATCAATGTTCCTTTAGCTGAACAGAGAAAGCAAGAGACAAGAGCAAGCTAAGCTGCTGTAAATTATTAGATTCAAAGTTGAGAAGAAACAAAGGCCCCTTAGCTATAAAAGTCACTAAAACCCTAAGAAGTAAACCAGGCTGGTTTAATTCTAATTCTAGTCCTAACCAATTGAAATTGGTTTAATAAAAATCCTAATTGTCTTGGTTTAAATTAAATGAAAACCAGATAAGCCCAGCCCAATTACATTGCAATTAAATTGAACCAACAAGCTGGTTTATCTTGATCTTCCCTCATTGGACCAACCCCCACGATTTGGAGCAAGGCATGGAGACTCTTCTCTTGTGCTCTCAGTCTTGATCTAGTTACTGGTCCACTCCATACATTGGCTAGTCCACTTGATACATCTCTCTGGTGCTGGTTCTCTTCAATATCATCAACCTCACTCCCTTCTTCTAAGGTCATCTCTTCACTTGGTTCATCACTTGGCTCTTCCTCATCACTCTCACTCAGTTCCTCCTCCTTTTGTCTGGTCATGGCTACACCATCCCCTCCTCCTTTAAAAGGATTTGACCTCAAATCCAAGTCATCTGCAATAAAAGGATCCAAGTCAGAAACATTAAAAGTAGAACTGATTGAGTACTTCCCTTCAAGATCAATCTGGTAGGCATTGTTGTTGATTCTTTTCAGCACTTTGAAAGGTCCATCTTTCCTTGGCAACAACTTTGATTTCCTCTCAGCAGGGAACCTCTCTTTCCTCATGTGTACCCACACTTGATCTCCTGGCGCCAGTACAAGTTCTTTGCGCCCCTTGTTCTTCTGCCTTTCATACATTTTGGTCCTCTCCTCAATGTTCTTCCTGACCTGTTCATGCAAGGACTTAACAAACTCGGCCTTTTGCTTGCCATCAAGGTTAGTTTGTTCTTTCAAAGGTAAAGCAAACAAATCAAGAGGTGATAATGGGTTAAAACCATAAACAACATGAAAAGGTGATAGTTTAGTAGCTGCTGAATGCACTGCTCTGTTGTATGCAAACTCTACATGTGGTAAACAATCTTCCCAAGTCTTAATCTTACTCTTAATGATGGCACGCAGAAGAGTAGACAATGTCCTTTTGACTGATTCAGTTTGGCCATCAGTTTGGGGATGACAAGTAGTTGAAAACAACAGCTTAGTTCCCAACTTTCCCCATAGAGTTTTCCAAAAATAACTAAGGAACTTAGTATCTCTATCAGAAACTATAGTCCTAGGCATTCCATGCAACCTAACAACTTCTCTAAAGAATAGATCAGCTACCAAAGATGCATCATCAGTTTTATGACAAGGTATGAAGTGAGCCATCTTAGAGAACCTATCAACAACCACAAAGATACTATCTCTTCCTTTCTTAGTTCTAGGCAATCCTAAAACAAAGTCCATAGAGATATCAATCCATGGCTAGTAGGAATAGGGAGAGGTGTATACAAACCTGTTGGTTGAACCTTGACTTGGCTTGTTTGCACACAACACATCTTGAGCACACACGCTCTACATCTTTCTTCATGCTCGGCCAGTAGAAGTGCTCCTGCAAAGTGGAGAGTGTTTTGGCGACTCCAAAGTGCCCCATCAGCCCTCCTGCGTGTGCTTCCCTGACATATAACTCTCTCAAAGAACCACAAGGAACACACAGGCGGTTATCATAGAAAAGAAACCCTTTCACCTGATAAAATTTACCACTGGCATGCTTTTCAGATTCTCCAAACACATTTTTAAACTCAGGATCATCAGCATAGCAAGATTTGATATGTTCAAAACCCAAAAGTTTAGTTTCCATTGAAGATAACAGAGTGTACCTTCTGGATAGTGCATCAGCCACTACATTCTCCTTACCTTTCTTGTAGTGGATGACATAAGGAAAGGTCTCAATAAACTCTACCCACCTGGCATGTCTCTTGTTCAGCTTCTGTTGCCCTTTAAGATGCTTAAGAGATTCATGATCTGTATGGATCACAAACTCCTTAGGCCACAAGTAGTGCTGCCACACTTGCAGAGCTCTCACCAAGGCATACAGCTCCTTGTCATAGGTAGGGTAGTTCAATGTGGCGCCCCCTAGTTTCTCACTGAAGTAAGCTATGGGTTTCCTATCCTGCATCAACACAGCTCCAATTCCAATTCCAGAAGCATCACATTCAATTTCAAAAGTTTTAGAAAAGTCGAGTGCTAGCAAGGGAGCACTTGTTAACTTCTCTTTAGCATTTGAAATGCTTCTTCGGGCTGCCCCCAAGCAAAACCTACACTCTTTTAATCACTTCAGTCAATGGTGCTGCAACTGTACTGAAATCCCTCACAAACCTCCTGTAGAAGCCAGCAAGTCCATGAAAACTCCTGACCTCTCCAATTGATTTGGGTACCGCCACTCTCTCGATGGCTCTCACCTTCTCCTCATCAACCTGTATGCCCTGTGAAGTCACAACAAAACCTAAAAAGACAAGGTTATCTGTTCCAAAAGAACACTTCTTGTAGTTAGCATACAGATTCTCTTTCCTAAGCACATCTAGAACCTGTCTCAAATGGTGAACATGTTCTTTCATAGTCTTGCTGTAGATCAGGATGTCATCAAAATAAACAACTACAAATCACCTATCAAGGCTCTCAAGACATGATTCATTAACCTCATGAAAGTACTAGGTGCATTAGTGAGACCAAAAGGCATCACAAGCCATTCATACAATCCTAGCTTAGTTTTAAATGCAGTTTTCCACTCATCTCCTTCTTTCATTCTAATCTGGTGGTAACCACTCTTTAAATCAATTTTAGAAAAGACACATGAACCATGTAACTCATCTAGCATGTCATCTAAGCGAGGGATAGGATGTCTGTACTTAACTGTGATGTTGTTGATAGCTCGGCAGTCTACACACATCCTCCAGCTCCCATCTTTCTTGGGCACCAAAAGAACAGGTCAGCACAAGGACTCATGCTTTCCCTGATATGTCCCTTCTCCATCAGCTCATTGACTTGTTTCTGGAGCTCCTTGGTCTCCACAGGATTGGTCCTGTATGCTGGTCGGTTTGGTAAGGTAGCTCCTGGCACAAAATCAATCTGGTGCTCTATCCATCTAATTGGCGGCAGACCAATGGGATTGTCTTCTGGAAATACATCCCTATACTCCTGCAAAAGACACTCAATCTCCTCTGGGATCTCAGGAGTCAGGTTAGTAGTAGAACTCAACAATTCCTTATAAACCATTAATATAGAATTTGATTGATCAATCACAGCAGTTTTGATATCTTTAGCAGTAGCAAAGAGATTGAGCTTACTTACCTGGCTGGTCTCTCCAATGAGCAAGGTCTGGCCGGCTGCCTTGGACTCTCCTCTCTTCATCTTAAGATGCATCTGGTCCTGGTGTACCTCCTTAGGTGTCATAGGCCAGGGTGACTTGTTTACCCTTGTGAACAAATGTGTGCTGATTGGTGAAGCCATCATGTACTGATCGCTTATCATACTGCCATGGTCTCCCAAGAAGTATGTGACTAGCTTCCAATGGCGCCACATCACAAGTGATCTCATCCTGGTACTTTCCCACTGAAAGTAAAATTTTCACTTGCTTGCTGATCTTTAAACCACCCTCATCATTGATCCATTGCAAGAGATATGGCTTGGGGTGTTTGTAAACTTCAAGACCCAACTTCTCCACTAGCTCATCACTTGCAACATTGGTACAACTGCCTCCATCAATGATCAAGCTACAAACCTTATCTTGTATCAAACATCTGGTGTGAAACAAGTTTTCCCTTTGCTCATCTTCTTTGGCTGTAGGCTGTGCATTGAGAAGTCTCCTGGTGACAAGCAACTCTCCTCTGACTGGATACTCCACGCCATCCTCATCAGTTTCCTGGCCGGCATCTTCTTCTTCAGAAACTACCTCCCCATTGGCTAGAATAGTCATCACCTTCTTGTTGGTACACTCATTGGTAGTGTCCAGAACCATGACACTTGAAGCACTTAATGTTCCTGGTTCTGGTAGGTGTGGCTACTCCTTTTCCTTTGTCATCTCTTTTGGTATCCGCTGATGAAGCTCCCTCCCTTGGCTTATCTGATGACTTTTCATCCTTGGAGTACATTGGTTTAGAAGTAGAGCCGTGATGGTGACCTGGTAGAACCCTCCTCTTATTCTGCTGCTCAATCAGAATTGCCTTATGTAGTAGCTCATCCATGTCCTCATACTCTTGTAGCTCCAATCTGTCTTGTATGTCTCTGTTAAGACCTCCTTGGAATCTAGCCATGGTAGCTTCTACACCCTCTTCTAAGTCAGCTTTCAGCATGAGTGTCTCCATTTCCTGGTGATAGTCCTCTACACTCTTAGAACCTTGGGAAAGCCTTCTCAGTTTCTGGTGGAGATCTCTCCCATAGTGAGTAGGGACAAACCTCTTCTTCATCACAGTTTTCATCTCAAACCAGGAGGCTACTTGAGGCTCTCCATGCATGCCTCCTGGTAGTAGCAATCTGATCCCACCAGCTTATAGCATAGCCACTAAATTCAGTAGCTGCTAATCTCACCTTCCTCTCCTCAAGTAGGCAATTGAAGACCAGTTCAATCTTCTTCTCCCACTCCAAGTAAGCATCAGGGTCATTCTTGCCATGGAATGGAGGAATTCTAAGCTTGAGATTGCCTAGGTTATCAGCTGGCCGCTCATGTTATGGTGCTTGCTGTGCTGATTGGTGAAGCCATCATGTACTGATCGCTATCATACTGCCATGGTCTCCCAAGAAGTATGTGACTAGCTTCCAATGGCCACATCACAAGTGATCTCATCCTGGTACTTTCCCACTGAAAGTAAAATTTTCACTTGCTTGCTGATCTTTAAACCACCCTCATCATTGATCCATTGCAAGAGATATGGCTTGGGGTGTTTGTAAACTTCAAGACCCAACTTTCCACTAGCTCATCACTTGCAACATTGGTACAACTGCCTCCATCAATGATCAAGCTACAAACCTTATCTTGTATCAAACATCTGGTGTGAAACAAGTTTTCCCTTTGCTCATCTTCTTTGGCTGTAGGCTGTGCATTGAGAAGTCTCCTGGTGACAAGCAACTCTCCTCCGACTGGATACTCCACGCCATCCTCATCAGTTTCCTGGCCGCATCTTCTTCTTCAGAAACTACCTCCCCATTGGCTAGAATAGTCATCACCTTCTTGTTGGTACACTCATTGGCGTAGTGTCCAGAACCATGACACTTGAAGCACTTAATGTTCCTGGTTCTGGTAGGTGTGGCTACTCCTTTTCCTTTGTCATCTCTTTTGGTATCCGCTGATGAAGCTCCCTCCCTTGGCTTATCTGATGACTTTTCATCCTTGGAGTACATTGGTTTAGAAGTAGAGCCGTGATGGTGACCTGGTAGAACCCTCCTCTTATTCTGCTGCTCAATCAGAATTGCCTTATGTAGTAGCTCATCCATGTCCTCATACTCTTGTAGCTCCAATCTGTCTTGTATGTCTCTGTTAAGACCTCCTTGGAATCTAGCCATGGTAGCTTCTACACCCTCTTCTAAGTCAGCTTTCAGCATGAGTGTCTCCATTTCCTGGTGATAGTCCTCTACACTCTTAGAACCTTGGGAAAGCCTTCTCAGTTTCTGGTGGAGATCTCTCCCATAGTGAGTAGGGACAAACCTCTTCTTCATCACAGTTTTCATCTCAAACCAGGAGGCTACTTGAGGCTCTCCATGGCGTCTCCTGGTAGTAGCAATCTGATCCCACCAGCTTATAGCATAGCCACTAAATTCAGTAGCTGCTAATCTCACCTTCCTCTCCTCAGTAGGCAATTGAAGACCAGTTCAATCTTCTTCTCCCACTCCAAGTAAGCATCAGGGTCATTCTTGCCATGGAATGGAGGAATTCTAAGCTTGAGATTGCCTAGGTTATCAGCTGGCCGCTCATGTTATGGTGCTTGCTGTGCTGACTAGCTTGAGACTCATCATCACTTTCATCAGCCTCATCATCTTGAGCTTGCTCACCATAGATCCTATGACCTCCAACCTCAAAAAGTGGTCCCCTTATAGGCCTCATGCGTGCTCTCCTAGCTCCTGCAACAGCTGCTACTCTCTCCTGTCCTGCATCAATATCAACCAAATTATCATTAGCTTGCTGAGCTCGGTTGAAGTTAGCTTGCATCCTTCTGGTTATCTCAGCCATCATAGCCTCAAATTGGACTTGATTGAGATTGATTTGCTGGACAGCCGGTTGTTCTGGCTCCTCTGGTTGCTTCCCAGCTCGCCTCTCATCAGCCATTGTCACCTGAAACAGTTAGAGAACACAAAAACAAAGAAAACAAACAACTCTCTCTCACTCAGTTTTTAAGCTGCCAAGTCTCTGCTCTTCTCACAAGTTCAGTTAAGATTCAAAGCTCTACACCTAAGATCTAGAACTATAAACCCCAATGAATCAGAGAGAAAGAATTAAGAGATTTAGGCACCAGCTGACTTTACCACCCTGAGCTGAATTACTCTTCAGCTAGCTGGATTTCTCCTCAGCTTTCTTATTTATTATTTTTTTTTTTTGGACCAAAGATCTTTTTTTTTTTTTTTTTGATTACCAGGGTTGGCTCAGCTGGCTTACAATAGATAGATAGATAAGAGAAGTGTTTAGATGGATAGAATGATCTGAGTAGTCAAGATCGCAAACCCTAACCTTCAAGTGGCTCTGATACCACTTGGTGCAGCCTGGGTATGGCTTAAACTCTGGATCACTTGAAGGTGGATGGATAGAGGGTTGTTCTAAGAGGCTACTAGCTCTCCTTTGGTCTGTGGTCGTCTCCCTGAGCTTATGGATGGCGTCAAGGATGGTTTGCTACTCAAAGACACAAGATTACCTTGTATTGTCTAAGATGGTTTCACTAGGAATTCCTTCCTTTAAGTGAGATCAATGTTCCTTTAGCTGAACAGAGAAAGCAAGAGACAAGAGCAAGCTAAGCTGCTGTAAATTATTAGATTCAAAGTTGAGAAGAAACAAAGGCGTCCCCCTTAGCTATAAAAGTCGCCCAAAACCCTAAGAAGTAAACCAGGCTGGTTTAATTCTAATTCTAGTACTAACCAATTGAAATTGGTTTAATAAAAATCCTAATTGTCTTGGTTTAAATTAAATGAAAACCAGATAAGCCCAGCCCAATTACATTGCAATTAAATTGAACCAACAAGCTGGTTTATCTTGATCTTCCCTCCTTGGACAAACCCCCACGATTTGGAGCAAGGCATGGAGACTCTCCTCTTGTGCTCTCAGTCTTGATCTAGTTACTGGTCCACTCCATACATTGGCTAGTCCACTTGATACATCTCTCTGGTGCTGGTTCTCTTCAATATCATCAGCCTCACTCCCTTCTTCTAAGGTCATCTCTTCACTTGGTTCATCACTTGGCTCTTCCTCATCACTCTCACTCAGCTCCTCCTCCTTGTCTCTGGTCATGGCTACACCAGTCTCAAAGGAAGTACACTATGGATATGCTAAAGGAGACTGATGTGCTTGGAGGGAAGATAGCTAAGACACCTCTTAAAGAGGTGTATAAGGTCTTGCGTGAGGGGGAGGTTGAAGAGAACCAGTTGTTTGAGGATCCTAAACTATACAGGAAGATGGTTGGCAAGCTGATATACTTGACCATCACCAGACCAGACATATGTTTTGCTGTGAATCAAGTGAGCCAGCATATGCAGGCGCCAAAGGTACATCACTGGAAGATGGTTGATAGGATACTGCACACCTGGACAAGGAGTTTGGATGGGCTGCAATGGCAGTACAGAATAAACACTTTTGTGTTTTATAGTGTGATTAAGGTTAATCTGAGTGTTTTAGGAAAGATTAAAGAGATTAGGAGATTAGGGAGAATAAGAACAAGAGAGAGACTAGAGAGAGAGACACAAAAACTCCATTAATTGATTAAATGAGAAGGTTTACAAGTATATATAGACGGAGACACTAGGATTTCAAATACAACTCGAAGCATGTGTAGTCAACACAAAGAGAGCCTTTAATTCAAAATACTTGGCTGAGAAGCTCTACATGCTTGGACATTGGTGCAGCCTGGGTATGGCTTAAACTCTGGATCACTTGAAGGTGGATGGATAGAGGGTTGTTCTAAGAGGCTACTAGCTCTCCTTTGAACTGTGGTCGTCTCCCTGAGCTTATGGATGGCTTCAAGGATGGTTTGCTACTCAAAGACACAAGATTACCTTGTATTGTCTAAGATGGTTTCACTAGGAATTCCTTCCTTTAAGTGAGATCAATGTTCCTTTAGCTGAACAGAGAAAGCAAGAGACAAGAGCAAGCTAAGCTGCTGTAAATTATTAGATTCAAAGTTGAAGAAAAACAAAAGCTGCTCCCATGTCTTTAAAAGAAATCGACAAAACCCTAGAAGTAAACCAAGGTGGTTTAATTCTAATTCTAATTCTAATCCTAATTGTCTTGGTTTAAATTAAATGAAAACCAAATAAGCCCAGCTCAATTACATTGCAATTAAATTGAACCAACAAGCTGGTTTATCTTGATCTTCCCTCCTTGGACAAACCCCCACGATTTGGAGCAAGGCATGGAGACTCTCCTCTTGTGCTCTCAGTCTTGATCTAGTTACTGGTCCACTCCATACATTGGCTAGTCCACTTGATACATCTCTCTGGTGCTGGTTCTCTTCAATATCATCAGCCTCACTCCCTTCTTCTAAGGTCATCTCTTCACTTGGTTCATCACTTGGCTCTTCCTCATCACTCTCACTCAGCTCCTCCTCCTTGTCTCTGGTCATGGCTACACCAGTCTCAAAGGAAGTACACTATGGATATGCTAAAGGAGACTGATGTGCTTGGAGGAAGATAGCTAAGACACCTCTTAAAGAGGTGTATAAGGTCTTCGTGAGGGAGGTTGAAGAGAACCAGTTGTTTGAGGATCCTAAACTATACAGAAGATGGTTGGCAAGCTGATATACTTGACCATCACCAGACCAGACATATGTTTTGCTGTGAATCAAGTGAGCCAGCATATGCAGGCCAAAGGTACATCACTGGAAGATGGTTGATAGGATACTGCACACCTGGACAAGGAGTTTGGATGGGCTGCAATGGCAGTACAGAATAAACACTTTTGTGTTTTATAGTGTGATTAAGGTTAATCTGAGTGTTTTAGGAAAGATTAAAGAGATTAGGAGATTAGGAGAATAAGAACAAGAGAGAGACTAGAGAGAGACACAAAACTCCATTAATTGATTAAATGAGAAGGTTTACAAGTATATATGAAGCGGAGACACTAGGGATTTCGAAATACAACTCAGAAGCATGTGTAGTCAACACAAAGAGAGCCTTTAATTCAAAATACTTGGCTGAGAAGCTCTACATGCTTGGACATTGGTGCAGCCTGGGTATGGCTTAAACTCTGGATCACTTGAAGGTGGATGGATAGAGGGTTGTTCTAAGAGGCTACTAGCTCTCCTTTGAACTGTGGTCGTCTCCCTGAGCTTATGGATGGCTTCAAGGATGGTTTGCTACTCAAAGACACAAGATTACCTTGTATTGTCTAAGATGGTTTCACTAGGAATTCCTTCCTTTAAGTGAGATCAATGTTCCTTTAGCTGAACAGAGAAAGCAAGAGACAAGAGCAAGCTAAGCTGCTGTAAATTATTAGATTCAAAGTTGAAGAAAAACAAAAGCTGCTCCCATGTCTTTAAAAGAAATCGACAAAACCCTAGAAGTAAACCAAGGTGGTTTAATTCTAATTCTAATTCTAATCCTAATTGTCTTGGTTTAAATTAAATGAAAACCAAATAAGCCCAGCTCAATTACATTGCAATTAAATTGAACCAACAAGCTGGTTTTCTTCTTAGGATTTCTCCTTTTTCCTGCTGGTCCACGACTTGAACTGAGTTGTGGGAGCCCTCCTGATGCCCTTTGGGTCGTGCACTAGTAGTTGGCCCAGCCAGAAAGCAAGTGGATCAAGATTATAGGTCCAATTCTCCTTTTGGGCCGAAAAAGCCTTATTTCGCCTAACTCCAAATCAAGCCCACTCCAGAAACTTCCTGATCTATTTTTTTCTTCTTCTCATACACACTTGGACGTGGGGAATGGTCTCCATTTCTCCTGTTAAGCTCAGCTGTTTGAATCCACCTTGTTCAAGTTGTTGCAAGGCAGTACCAAGAGCTCTTCTCTTCTCTCTATCCAGAACCTCATAGATCATACCAATAAGACCTTGAAACTGTCCATTAAGCCAAGCATTGATCAGTAGCTTAGCCATTCCATACATTGAATCCCATATCTTGAGTTTGAGACTGATCTGGCTGATCAAGGCTGCACCATTCCTTCCTCCTTTAAAAGGATTTGTCCTCAAATCCGAGCCATGTAAGATGATAGAACCATTCACCTTATGCTCCAAAAGCAATGCCTCTTTCTCTATGAGAAACCTCAGCACATAAAACTCCCCTCCAGGCTCAAACACAGAGAATTTTAAGTCTCTCACGTGTCTTAGATACCCAGGTGAGATGTTCCCATTGCAAAGAACACCTAAGGTACACTGCTCCTTCTCACTATTTAGCTTAAACTTGGCTTGTCTGATGACTTTTCATCCTTGGAGTACATTGGTTTAGAAGTAGAGCCGTATGGTGACCTGGTAGAACCCCTCCTCTTATTCTGCTGCTCAATCAGAATTGCCTTATGTAGTAGCTCATCCATGTCCTCATACTCTTGTAGCTCCAATCTGTCTTGTATGTCTCTGTTAAGACCTCCTTGGAATCTAGCCATGGTAGCTTCTACACCCTCTTCTAAGTCAGCTTTCAGCATGTGTGTCTCCATTTCCTGGTGATAGTCCTCTACACTCTTAGAACCTTGGGAAAGCCTTCTCAGTTTCTGGTGGAGATCTCTCCCATAGTGAGTAGGGACAAACCTCTTCTTCATCACAGTTTTCATCTCAAACCAGGAGGCTACTTGAGGCTCTCCATGGCGTCTCCTGGTAGTAGCAATCTGATCCCACCAGCTTATAGCATAGCCACTAAATTCAGTAGCTGCTAATCTCACCTTCCTCTCTTCAGTAAACTGCTGGCAATTGAAGACCAGTTCAATCTTCTTCTCCCACTCCAAGTAAGCATCAGGGTCATTCTTGCCATGGAATGGAGGAATTCTAAGCTTGAGATTGCCTAGGTTATCAGCTGGCCGTCTGCGGTTATGGTGCCTGCTGTGCTGACTAGCTTGAGACTCATCATCACTTTCATCAGCCTCATCGTCTTGAGCTTGCTCACTATAGATCCTATGACCCCCAACCTCAAAACGTGGTCCCCTTATAGGCCTCATGCGTGCTCTCCTAGCTCCTGCAACAGCTGCTACTCTCCTGTTCTGCATCAATATCAACTAAATTATCATTAGCTTGCTGAGCTCGGTTGAAGTTAGCTTGCATCCTTCTGGTTATCTCAGCCATCATAGCCTCAAATTGGACTTGATTGAGATTGATTTGCTGGACAGCCGGTTCTTCTGGCTCCTCTGGTTGCTTCCCAACTCGCCTCTCATCAGCCATTCACCAAAACAGTTAGAGAACACAAAACAAAGAAAACAAACAACTCTCTCACTCAGTTTTAAGCTGCCAAGTCTCTGATCTTCTCACAAGTTCAGTTAAGATTCAAAGCTCTACACCTAAGATCTAGAACTAAACCCCAATGAATCGAGAGAAAGAATTAAGAGATTTAGGCACCAGTGACTTTACCACCACGGTGGATTACTCTTCAGCTAGCTGGATTTCTCCTCAGCTTCTTATTATTATTATTTTTTTGTTTTGATCAAAGATCTCTTTTTTTGATTACCAGGGTTGGCTCAGCTGGCTTACAACAGATAGATAGATAAGAGAAGTGTTTAGATGGATAGAATGATCTGAGTAGTCAAGATCGCAAACCCTAACCATCAAGTGGCTCTGATACCACTTGGTGCAGCCTGGGTATGGCTTAAACTCTGGATCACTTGAAGGTGGATGGATAGAGGGTTGTTCTAAGAGGCTACTAGCTCTCCTTTGAACTGTGGTCGTCTCCCTGAGCTTATGGATTGCTTCAAGGATGGTTTGCTACTCAAAGACACAAGATTACCTTGTATTGTCTAAGATGGTTTCACTAGGAATTCCTTCCTTTAAGTGAGATCAATGATCCTTTAGCTGAACAGAGAAAGCAAGAGACAAGAGCAAGCTAAGCTGCTGTAAATTATTAGATTCAAAGTTGAAGAAAAACAAAAGCTGCTCCCATGTCTTTAAAAGAAATCGACAAAACCCTAGAAGTAAACCAAGGTGGTTTAATTCTAATTCTAATTCTAATCCTAATTGTCTTGGTTTAAATTAAATGAAAACCAAATAAGCCCAGCCCAATTACATTGCAATTAAATTGAACCAACAAGCTGGTTTTCTTCTTAGGATTTCTCCTTTTTCCTGCTGGTCCACGACTTGAACTTGTTAGAATTGAGAAAAAATGGTGAGAATAAAATGGAGAATAAGTTTAGAGAAGAGAATCAGCTTCTGGTTTAGTTTGGACCAGAAATACTGAGAATCAAAGAGAGAGTCTTTGTGACTGTATAAGTGAGAATGATGGAATTATGGAGAGTGTTTGTGATCTACTTGTTTAATATGGACCAGAGACTATGAAGGATGGATGAAATTATAGTGAGAGTATTGGAGAGTTTGTGAGAATAAGAGATTGAGAGAATAGAGTAACCAGAGAATGATTGAAGGAAAGATTTAACTAACACTTCAGAGAGTATGAGAGATTGAGAGACTGTGAACCAGAGAATAAGTGAAGGAGTTGGCTCAATTCTCCTTAGAATTTCGTGGGTTACATGTGGGGGCTTTATAGCCAAGTTACAAGACATTGCAAGCACAATAAACTACTAATAAAATAGGGAAACTTAAATAATTAATTTTGTAGGGAAAGAGAGATCAGAGCAGGTTCAGAACTGGTTGGGGCAGACTGGTATGGCAGGTCCAGCATGAGAGAAAGTGACTGGAGGAAGATGGCACATTCAGCTTGGTGTGATAGTGACAGGTCAGTTGCTTCTCCAAAGCACACATGTGACTACTTCTTTTCCAATTCAAACCAGCACCTTCCATTTGATTTCAAACCAAGTATCCTTAGGTTTCTGGAGGTTTAGCCACGTCCAAGAGTTTCCCAAACACCTTCCTTGCCTTGCAAGTCAGGTTAGGTCAAGTGGTGTATGGACAGCTTTCATCTTTCCTTGCAAGTCAAGTATGCTTGATCCAGATTGTATTCTTCAACCAGCTTTGCTTCTTCTTCTTCTCTTTATTTCATTATTCTAACACTCCCCCTCAAGCTTGAACATAGGAATCCTTGGGAAAGCTTGGAACTGAGATAACTTGCCTCATTAAAAACCTAATTATAGGAAAAAAGAGTACAAGCTATCCAGCATGGGGTTAGACAACTTTATTGGCAAGTATGGCACGCCCTTTCCTTGCTTCACACTTCAAATGGTTTCTCTTGAACATTCTTTTTATTTCACAGCTTGTCTCCCCCTTGCTTCTGGCTTCTTGCCTTCTTCTTGGGTTGAGATCAAGCCAAAATGTATTAGGGATGATAATGAGGAGTCTCTGCCCTCATGGCTTTAACTTGAATCCCCCACTTCAATCCCTTTTTGAATGGCCTTGCAAAGTCACTTGTAGAAGGGGAACTTTGGAAAGAGTTAGCTGCCATCTTTTCAGTGAACTGCCTTCTCCTTGCACAGCTAAGAAGAGCATCCCTTGTCATTTCCACTTGTTTCCTTTGCTTCAGCTTCAACAATGGATCATTGGCTTCTCATTTAACACCCCTCCTCAAGCTTGACCTGAGATTGAGAATATATGGTCAAGCTTGAAGCTGAGAGCCAATGATTGCCAACACATTGAGACCATTGCCCTCTTGGCTTAGTGATGGTCTCTCTCTCTTGAGGAGACGTCCTGTTGCGCCCTCTTGGCTTCAGGTTAGACCTCTTGAGCAATCTCTCCACAGCACCAATCATCCTCTCTACCATCTTGGGAGTTAATGAACACAATCAGTGTCCAAAGTGTTGTTGGGAAGTGGGCCTATTTCTCCATGGACAGGAATTTACATCTTCTGTAGGCTCTGAACACATGGGCTTCTTGCTCTCTATTTTAAGGAGGCACAACTTATCAAGAACCTGAGCTGGTTTCTTGAACCTCCAGCCCATGGGGGCTTAGTGAGACTGAAACTGTTTGAGGTGCAGATTGAATATCCAACACCTGTTCTTGATGACTCCTTCCTTCAGGTCACATACACATTTCAAACCCCTCTTGTCCTCTTGCTGGTCGTGGGTCCTGGTGGTCAGAGAATGAGCTTCAGCTTTGTTGGCCAGAGAATAGTTTGAACAGCCAAGCTTTGAAGCTTCTTTAGTGACCTTGCTCCAAGAATGGTTTCTATCATGAATTTTCTTCAGCAATTTGGACCAGAGGAGGTGATTTTGTTTCTTCTTTGGACCCCTACAAGTCTCTGGAGTCGCCATTGCAGTGGTGGTTTCCATCTTGGAGAGCTTAGACCAGTAGACAAGAGAATGTACCCACTGTTTTTTTTTCTTTTTCAAGAAACTGAACTGGAACAGGATCTTCTGAACTTGTTGAAGCTTGTTGAGACTTTCTTGAACTTCACAGACTGGTATACTCTCCTATCTTAGTTTCTGGTGAGGTTCTTCCCTCCTGGAAGACCTTTGGACCAGTGGATCAAGAGATTTATCCAAGACTGTTTTTGAAGATAAACTTTGACAGAGATTTTGCGGAAGTGAAAATAGGTTTTCAGGAGCTCTGAGGCTCTGATACCATGTTAGAATTGAGAGAAAATGGTGAGAATAAAATGGAGAATAAGTTTCGAGAAGAGAATCAGCTTCTGGTTTAGTTTGGACCAGAAATACTGAGAATCAAAGAGAGTCTTTGTGACTGTATAAGTGAGAATGATGGGATTATGGAGAGTGTTTGTGATCTACTGGTTTAATATGGACCAGAGACTATGAAGGATGGATGAAATTATAAGTGAGAGTATTGGAGAGTTTGTGAGAATAAGAGATTGAGAGAATAGAGTAACCAGAGAATGATTGAAGGAAAGATTTAACTAACACTTCAGAGTATGAGAGATTGAGAGATTGTGAACCAGAGAATAAGTGAAGGAGTTGGCTCAATTCTCCTTAGAATTTCGTGGGTTACATGTGGGGCTTTATAGCCAAGTTACAAGACATTGCAAGCACAATAAACTACTAATAAAACAGGAAACTTAAATAACTAATTTTGTAGGGAAAGAGAGATCAGAGCAGGTTCAGTTGCTTCTCCAAAGCACACATGTGACTACCTCTTTTCCAATTCAAACCAGCACCTTCCATTTGATTTCAAACCAAGTATCCTTGGGTTTCTGGAGGTTTAGCCACGTCCAAGAGTTTTCCAAACACCTTCCTTGCCTTGCAAGTCAGGTTAGGTCAAGTGGTGTATGGACAGCTTTCATCTTTCTGTTAGAATTGAGAGAAAATGGTGAGAATAAAATGGAGAATAAGTTTCGAAGAGAATCAGCTTCGGTTTAGTTTGGACCAGAAATACTGAGAATCAAAGAGAGTCTTTGTGACTGTATAAGTGAGAATGATGGGATTATGGAGAGTGTTTGTGATCTACTGGTTTAATATGGACCAGAGACTATGAAGGATGGATGAAATTATAAGTGAGAGTATTGGAGAGTTTGTGAGAATAAGAGATTGAGAGAATAGAGTAACCAGAGAATGATTGAAGGAAAGATTTAACTAACACTTCAGAGAGTATGAGAGATTGAGAGACTGTGAACCAGAGAATAAGTGAAGGAGTTGGCTCAATTCTCCTTAGAATTTCGTGGGTTACATGTGGGGGCTTTATAGCCAAGTTACAAGACATTGCAAGCACAATAAACTACTAATAAAACAGGGAAACTTAAATAACTAATTTTGTAGGGAAAGAGAGATCAGAGCAGGTTCAGTTGCTTCTCCAAAGCACACATGTGACTACCTCTTTTCCAATTCAAACCAGCACCTTCCATTTGATTTCAAACCAAGTATCCTTGGGTTTCTGGAGGTTTAGCCACGTCCAAGAGTTTTCCAAACACCTTCCTTGCCTTGCAAGTCAGGTTAGGTCAAGTGGTGTATGGACAGCTTTCATCTTTCTGTTAGAATTGAGAGAAAATGGTGAGAATAAAATGGAGAATAAGTTTAGAGAAGAGAATCAGCTTCTGGTTTAGTTTGGACCAGAAATACTGAGAATCAAAGAGAGAGTCTTTGTGACTGTATAAGTGAGAATGATGGGATTATGGAGAGTGTTTGTGATCTACTGGTTTAATATGGACCAGAGACTATGAAGGATGGATGAAATTATAAGTGAGAGTATTGGAGAGTTTGTGAGAATAAGAGATTGAGAGAATAGAGTAACCAGAGAATGATTGAAGGAAAGATTTAACTAACACTTCAGAGTATGAGAGATTGAGAGACTGTGAACCAGAGAATAAGTGAAGGAGTTGGCTCAATTCTCCTTAGAATTTCGTGGGTTACATGTGGGGGCTTTATAGCCAAGTTACAAGACATTGCAAGCACAATAAACTACTAATAAAACAGGGAAACTTAAATAACTAATTTTGTAGGGAAAGAGAGATCAGAGCAGGTTCAGAATTGGTTGGGGCAGACTGGTATGGCAGGTCCAGCATGAGAGAAAGTGACTGGAGGGAAGATGGCACATTCAGCTTGGTGTGATAGTGACAGGTCAGTTGCTTCTCCAAAGCACACATGTGACTACCTCTTTCCAATTCAAACCAGCACCTTCCATTTGATTTCAAACCAAGTATCCTTAGGTTTCTGGAGGTTTAGCCACGCCCAAGAGTTTTTCAAACACCTTCCTTGCCTTGCAAGTCGTTAGGTTAAGTGGTGTATGGACAGCTTTCATCTTTCCTTGCAAGTCAAGTATGCTTGATCCAGATTGTATTCTTCAACCAGCTTTGCTTCTTCTTCTCTTTCTTTCATTATTCTAACACTTTCCTTGCAAGTCAAGTATGCTTGATCCAGATTGTATTCTTCAACCAGCTTTGCTTCTTCTCTTTCTTTCATTATTCTAACACTCCCTCAAGCTTGATCATAGGAATCCTTGGGAAAGCTTGGAACTGAGATAACTTGCCTCATTAAAAACCTAATTATAGGAAAAAAGAGTACAAGCTATCCAGCATGGGGTTAGACAACTTTATTGGCAAGTATGGCACGCCCTTTCCTTGCTTCACACTTCAAATGGTTTCTCTTGAACATTCTTTTTATTTCACAGCTTGTCTCCCCCTTGCTTCTGGCTTCTTGCCTTCTTCTTGGGTTGAGATCAAGCCAAAATGTATTAGGGATGATAATGAGGAGTTTCTGCCCTCATGGCTTTAACTTGAATCCCCCACTTCAATCCCTTTTTGAATGGCCTTGCAAAGTCACTTGTAGAAGGGGAACTTTGGAAAGAGTTAGCTGCCATCTTTTCAGTGAAATGCCTTCTCCTTGCACAGCTAAGAAGAGCATCCCTTGTCATTTCCACTTGTTTTCTTTGCTTCAGCTTCAACAATGGATCATTGGCATCTCATTTAACAGAACTGAGTTGTGGGAGCCCTCCTGATGCCCTTTGGGTCGTGCACTAGTAGTTGGCCCAGCCAGAAAGCAAGTGGATCAAGATTATAGGTCCAATTCTCCTTTTGGGCGAAAAAGCCTTATTTAGCCTAATTCCAAATCAAGCCCACTCCAGAAACTTCCTGATCTATTTTTTCTTCTTCTCATACACACTTGGACGGGGAATGGTCTCCATTTCTCCTGTTAAGCTCAGCTGTTTGAATCCACCTTGTTCGCTATTGCAAGGCAGTACCAAGAGCTCTTCTCTTCTCTCAATCCGAACCTCATAGATCATACCAATAAGACCTTGAAACTGTCCATTAAGCCAAGCATTGATCAGTAGCTTAGCCATTCCATACATTGAATCCCATATCTTGAGTTTGAGACTGATCAGGCTGATCAAGGCTGCACCAGACATGCTGTATAAGTGAGAATGATGGGATTATGGAGAGTGTTTGTGATCTACTGGTTTAATATGGACCAGAGACTATGAAGGATGGATGAAATTATAAGTGAGAGTATTGGAGAGTTTGTGAGAATAAGAGATTGAGAGAATAGAGTAACCAGAGAATGATTGAAGGAAAGATTTAACTAACACTTCAGAGAGTATGAGAGATTGAGAGACTGTGAACCAGAGAATAAGTGAAGGAGTTGGCTCAATTCTCCTTAGAATTTCGTGGGTTACATGTGGGGCTTTATAGCCAAGTTACAAGACATTGCAAGCACAATAAACTACTAATAAAACAGGGAAACTTAAATAACTAATTTTGTAGGGAAAGAGAGATCAGAGCAGGTTCAGAATTGGTTGGGGCAGACTGGTATGGCAGGTCCAGCATGAGAGAAAGTGACTGAGGGAAGATGGCACATTCAGCTTGGTGTGATAGTGACAGGTCAGTTGCTTCTCCAAAGCACACATGTGACTACTTCTTTTCCAATTCAAACCAGCACCTTCCATTTGATTTCAAACCAAGTATCCTTAGGTTTCTGGAGGTTTAGCCACGCCCAAGAGTTTTTCAAACACCTTCCTTGCCTTGCAAGTCAGGTTAGGTTAAGTGGTGTATGGACAGCTTTCATCTTTCCTTGCAAGTCAAGTATGCTTGATCCAGATTGTATTCTTCAACCAGCTTTGCTTCTTCTTCTCTTTCTTTCATTATTCTAACACTTTCCTTGCAAGTCAAGTATGCTTGATCCAGATTGTATTCTTCAACCAGCTTTGCTTCTTCTTCTCTTTCTTTCATTATTCTAACACTCCCCCTCAAGCTTGATCATAGGAATCCTTGGGAAAGCTTGGAACTGAGATAACTTGCCTCATTAAAACCTAATTATAGGAAAAGAGTACAAGCTATCCAGCATGGGGTTAGACAACTTTATTGGCAAGTATGGCACGCCTTTCCTTGCTTCACACTTCAAATGGTTTCTCTTGAACATTCTTTTTATTTCACAGCTTGTCTCCCCCTTGCTTCTGGCTTCTTGCCTTCTTCTTGGGTTGAGATCAAGCCAAAATGTATTAGGGATGATAATGAGGAGTTTCTGCCCTCATGGCTTTAACTTGAATCCCCCACTTCAATCCCTTTTTGAATGGCCTTGCAAAGTCACTTGTAGAAGGGGAACTTTGGAAAGAGTTAGCTGCCATCTTTTCAGTGAAATGCCTTCTCCTTGCACAGCTAAGAAGAGCATCCCTTGTCATTTCCACTTGTTTTCTTTGCTTCAGCTTCAACAATGGATCATTGGCATCTCATTTAACAGAACTGAGTTGTGGGAGCCCTCCTGATGCCCTTTGGGTCGTGCACTAGTAGTTGGCCCAGCCAGAAAGCAAGTGGATCAAGATTATAGGTCCAATTCTCCTTTTGGGCCGAAAAAGCCTTATTTCGCCTAATTCCAAATCAAGCCCACTCCAGAAACTTCCTGATCTATTTTTTTCTTCTTCTCATACACACTTGGACGTGGGGAATGGTCTCCATTTCTCCTGTTAAGCTCAGCTGTTTGAATCCACCTTGTTCAAGTTATTGCAAGGCAGTACCAAGAGCTCTTCTCTTCTCTCTATCCAGAACCTCATAGATCATACCAATAAGACCTTGAAACTGTCCATTAAGCCAAGCATTGATCAGTAGCTTAGCCATTCCATACATTGAATCCCATATCTTGAGTTTGAGACTGATCAGGCTGATCAAGGCTGCACCAGACATGCTGTAAAGTAGCTTTTCCTTTAGCTTTACCTTTACAGCTGTGCTCTCCCCTTATCCAGACTGATGATGGACGAGCTTCTCCTCTTCAAGTGGATAGATGCAAGGTAACTTCTCAATCCAGCCTTAGTTATTTTCATCCAATGTTACTGTTAGAATCTCCAAAGTTACTGTGGTAACTTTGGAGTTACTGTCTCAACCTCAACACTTCTATTCTCTAAATGATCCATGAACCTCCAAGGCTCCATCTCTTTATTACCTTCTTCTCAACACTCCCCCTCAAGCTTGACCATGTCAAACAAGTCAAGCTTGGAAAGCCATGAGTGTGAGAAAAGAGACAATATGATGTGAGAGAGTAATAGAAACAGAGTATGGGCGAGTGTAAAAGATGGAGAGAGTAAAAGACTAAGAGAGAATCAAAGAGTAAGCAATTGAGAGTAAGAGAGTATGAGAGTTTCAGTGAGTATCCAAGAGAGTAATTTCGTGAGTAACAAGAGAGAATAGAGAGATTAAGAGTCTGAAAGAGTTTGGAACCAGAGAAAATGAAGAAAGAGAACTCCTCTTTTCTTGAGGTTACAAATTGTGTACAATGGTGGCTTTATAGCCAAGTTACAAGACATTGCAAGCACAATAAACTACTAATAAAACAGGGAAACTTAAATAACTAATTTTGTAGGGAAAGAGAGATCAGAGCAGGTTCAGAATTGGTTGGGGCAGACTGGTATGGCAGGTCCAGCATGAGAGAAAGTGACTGAGGGAAGATGGCACATTCAGCTTGGTGTGATAGTGACAGGTCAGTTGCTTCTCCAAAGCACACATGTGACTACTTCTTTTCCAATTCAAACCAGCACCTTCCATTTGATTTCAAACCAAGTATCCTTAGGTTTCTGGAGGTTTAGCCACGCCCAAGAGTTTTCAAACACCTTCCTTGCCTTGCAAGTCAGGTTAGGTTAAGTGGTGTATGGACAGCTTTCATCTTTCCTTGCAAGTCAAGTATGCTTGATCCAGATTGTATTCTTCAACCAGCTTTGCTTCTTCTTCTTCTTTCATTATTCTAACACTTTCCTTGCAAGTCAAGTATGCTTGATCCAGATTGTATTCTTCAACCAGCTTTGCTTCTTCTTCTTCTTTCATTATTCTAACACTCCCTCAAGCTTGATCATAGGAATCCTTGGGAAAGCTTGAACTGAGATAACTTGCCTCATTAAAACCTAATTATAGGAAAAGAGTACAAGCTATCCAGCATGGGGTTAGACAACTTTATTGGCAAGTATGGCACGCCCTTTCCTTGCTTCACACTTCAAATGGTTTCTCTTGAACATTCTTTTATTTCACAGCTTGTCTCCCCTTGCTTCTGGCTTCTTGCCTTCTTCTTGGGTTGAGATCAAGCCAAAATGTATTAGGGATGATAATGAGGAGTTTCTGCCCTCATGGCTTTAACTTGAATCCCCACTTCAATCCCTTTTGAATGGCCTTGCAAAGTCACTTGTAGAAGGGGAACTTTGGAAAGAGTTAGCTGCCATCTTTTCAGTGAAATGCCTTCTCCTTGCACAGCTAAGAAGAGCATCCCTTGTCATTTCCACTTGTTTTCTTTGCTTCAGCTTCAACAATGGATCATTGGCATCTCATTTAACAGAACTGAGTTGTGGGAGCCCTCCTGATGCCCTTTGGGTCGCACTAGTAGTTGGCCCAGCCAGAAAGCAAGTGGATCAAGATTATAGGTCCAATTCTCCTTTTGGGCGAAAAAGCCTTATTTCGCCTAATTCCAAATCAAGCCCACTCCAGAAACTTCCTGATCTATTTTTTTCTTCTTCTCATACACACTTGGACGTGGGGAATGGTCTCCATTTCTCCTGTTAAGCTCAGCTGTTTGAATCCACCTTGTTCAAGTTATTGCAAGGCAGTACCAAGAGCTCTTCTCTTCTCTCTATCCAGAACCTCATAGATCATACCAATAAGACCTTGAAACTGTCCATTAAGCCAAGCATTGATCAGTAGCTTAGCCATTCCATACATTGAATCCCATATCTTGAGTTTGAGACTGATCAGGCTGATCAAGGCTGCACCAGACATGCTGTAAAGTAGCTTTTCCTTTAGCTTTACCTTTACAGCTGTGCTCTCCCCTTATCCAGACTGATGATGGACGAGCTTCTCCTCTTCAAGTGGATAGATGCAAGGTAACTTCTCAATCCAGCCTTAGTTATTTTCATCCAATGTTACTGTTGTAACTCTCCAAAGTTACTGTGGTAACTTTGGAGTTACTGTCTCAACCTCAACACTTCTATTCTCTAAATGATCCATGAACCTCCAAGGCTCCATCTCTTTATTACCTTCTTCTCAACACTCCCCCTCAAGCTTGACCATGTCAAACAAGTCAAGCTTGGAAAGCCATGAGTGTGAGAAAAGAGACAATATGATGTGAGAGAGTAATAGAAACAGAGTATGGGCGAGTGTAAAAGATGGAGAGAGTAAAAGACTAAGAGAGAATCAAAGAGTAAGCAATTGAGAGTAAGAGAGTATGAGAGTTTCAGTGAGTATCCAAGAGAGTAATTTCGTGAGTAACAAGAGAGAATAGAGAGATTAAGAGTCTGAAAGAGTTTGGAACCAGAGAAAATGAAGAAAGAGAACTCCTCTTTTCTTGAGGTTACAAATTGTGTACAATGGTGGCTTTATAGCCAGATTACAACTTGCAAGGTATTAAACAAATCATAAAGTACAAATCTACTAAACTAATATTATTGTGGGGTTTCTAATGGAGCCAGGAGGATGCAGCCAAGGTGAATCTCGACCAGAGGGAGTGAGAGTGACAGGAGGGAGAGATGGGCACAGTCTGGTTGAGTGAAAGTGACAGCAGGCTCATCCTCTTATGCACATGTGACTTTTACTCTATTTAATTCCAAACTTGCCTAAACTCTCTCCAACGGTCTGATACCCTTTTTAAACTTCAAATCTGCTTCAGAAGACTCAGCTGGACGAGTTTCCCACTTGCCTTGACTTCCAAGACACTCTAGGTTACTTGCACTCCAAGACTGTACAAACAGATTCAAATCTGCTTGTTCTGGATGCTTCACTTGCTTGCTCTGGATTTGCTTGATATCTCATCAACTCCAGCTTTATTTATCTTTATTCCAACAATGAGATCTTTCTCATTAAAAACCTCACCAAGGAAAACTCATTGGGACAAAACCTTAATGAGGGAAAAAGAGTGAAGACCTCATGACTAAGGGGATCAGCTCCTGGGTGTAAGATCAATGAGCCCAAGCCTTGAGAGAGTGGACTCCATTGTCTTTAATCTTGCTGCCTTAGTAAACACATCTGCAAGCTGATCTTCACTTCTTGTATAACATGGCAGTATCACTCCTAGGATAATCATCTGCCTCACCTTGTGACAATCAACTTCTATATGCTTCGTCCTCTCATGAAAGACAGAGTTAGAAGCAATGTGGATAGCTGCTTGATTGTCATAGTGCATTGTCATAGGAGTACTCTGCTCAATCTCCAAATGCTTCAAGATACCCTTGATCCATACCAACTCGTTTGTCAGCTTCAACATAGCCCTATACTCAGCCTCAGCACTTGAACAGGAGATGACCTGCTTCTTACTCTTCCAAGTAACAAGGTTTCCTCCAATGAAAGTACAATACCCTGTAGTTGATCTCCTGTCCACTCTATCTCCTGCCCAATCAGCATCACAATACCCAACCACTTCTGTACTGGCATTACAACCCATCCAAACTCCTTGTCCAGGCGTGCCACTCAAATACCTCAGCATCCTATCAACCATCTTCTAGTGATGTACCTTTGGCGCCTGCATATGCTGACTCACTTGATTCACAGCAAAACATATATCTGGTCTCGTGATAGTCAAGTAGATCAGCTTGCCAACAATCCTCCTATACAGCTTAGCATCCTCAAACAACCGGTTCTCTTCAACCTCCCCCTCACGCAAGACCGTATACCCTTCTTCAAGAGGTGTCTTAGTTATCTTCCCTCCAAGCACATCAGTTTCGTTCAGCATATCCATAGTATACTTCCTTTGAGATATAAACGAACCCTCTTTTGATCTGCATATCTCAATCCCCAAGAAGTACTTCATCTCTCCCAAGTCTTTGATATCAAACACTGACCTGAGGAACTCTTTAGTTGCTTTAATCCCAGCCTTATCACTTCCTATGATAATCAAATCATCCACATACACCAAAATCACTATGATCCCTGATGGTCCGACTAGTGTGAAGAGAGTATGATCTAGTTCAGACTTCCTGAACCCTCTCCCATTAAGTGTTATTCTCAGCTTCCTGTACCAAGCTCTAGGAGATTGCTTCAACCCATATATAGCTTTCTCAATCTCAAAACATTTCCTGGCTTCACTAGATGCTCAAGACCAGGAGGAGGATGCATATATACCTCATCTTCTAGCTCTCCTTGCAGGAAAGCATTCTTCACATCCATCTGCCACAAGTCCCATTCAAGATTCACAGCAAGAGATAGGACTATCCTAATGGTGTGAAGCTTGGCTCCTGGTGCAAAGGTGTCAATATAATCTTCTCCATAGGTCTGAGTGAACCCTCTTGCCACTAGCCTTGTCTTCTTCCTATCCACAGTTTCATTAGGCTTGTATTTGATAGTGAAGATCCATCTACTAGTCATTGCCTTCTTCCCTTTTGGTAATTCACTCTCATACCAAGTGTCATTCCTTATCATAGCATTAGCTTCATCTCCCACTGATTCTTTCCAATCCTCATGCATCATTGCTTCTTCATAAGACCTTGGAACAAAGCTTGCATCTAAGCTTTTCATGAAGGCATGATGCTCTTCAGGAAACTCAGCAAAGGAACACACGACTTGAGAAGGATGCTCCACAGCCTGGGCATTGTAGTACACTCTCGTGTTTACCCAGTTTGAAGGATCCTTCCTATTCCTTGTGCTCCTCCTCAACTCCTTAACTGGAACCTCAGCGTGAACCTGTTCCTCTGAACCAGAGCCAATATACTCTTCCCCTGAACTAGTAGACTCTTCTCCTGAACCAGTAGAATCTTCCTGCTCACCAGTAGACTCTTCTTGCTCATCTCCACCACTAGACTGAACTGAATTCTCAGCTCCTTGTGTTACATCTTGATCATGATGATCTGAATCCCCTTGGTGCTGCTCTTGCACCCCAGGTTCAGTTCTATTCCCCCTCTCATGATCAAGAGGGATTTCTCTTCCAGCTTCCTCAGCCTGATCAGTATGTACTGTCCTCCTTGGTACCTGATCTTGAGACATGTTTATCCCAAGCTTCTCCATCAAAATCTTCAGAGTATTTTCCCTTCCTGGTGAAGTTTGAGACTGATCCCCCAAGTCTTCCCACTTCTCCTTCTCATAATATCCTGTAGACTCCACAAATTTCACTTCTCTTGATACCATAACTCTCCTTGTGTCTGGATCATAACACTTGTAACCCTTCTGGGGTATAGAGTACCCAATAAACATGGCTTTAGTACTCTTCTTCTCCAGCTTATTTCTCTGCTCTCCTGGAACCCAAACATAGCACACGCATCCAAAGACTCTCAGGTGATCAATGCTTGGCTTGTTCTTGTTCAACACCTCGAATGGAGACAAATCCTTCAAAATCTTGGTTGGAACCCGGTAAAATCTTTTGAGAATAGAGATGGTATCAAGAGATTAATGATAGATTAAGAGAGAGGATAAACATTATGAGAGTTTAAAAAGAGATTAAGAGATTATGTTGTAACCATGTTTAAGAGACTTTGAATATCATGATGAACAAGAGAGAAAGAGTATGCAAGGGGGCTACAACTCGTTAGTCTTTCATTAAGAATGAGATTACATATTTATACTGAGAGACATAAGAGTTTTTAAGAGACTAATCACTGTAGAAGCATGTGGAGTCAACAAGAGAAGGCTGGCTGGTTTGAAATGAAGGGCTGAGAATGCTCACATGCTTTGGCACCTTTCCAGCCTCTTCCAGCCTGTCATAGGCGTCTCTCACCTTATCCATAAACGGTCATGTTATGGCTAAAGCCTTCCCTTCCACTCAAAGACCTTGCCACACTTCTTCACCATGGTAACTCCTTTTTACCTTCATGTGCAGTAACTTTCTTTACGCCATCGTGGTAAATAAAAGTTACTGCTACAGTGACATGATCTCTCTTAACCACATGCATCTCCTCACCTCATTATTCTTATGCTAAGTTTAACACTCCCCTCAAGCTTGACCATGTGAAACAAGTCAAGCTTAGAAGGACCATGAGATCTTCCTCATTAAAAACCTCATCAAAGAAAACCCATTGGGACAAAACTTTGATGAGGGAAAAAGAGTAAAGATCTCATGATCAGGAGAGTATATAACTAGCCCTTAGGCGAGAGATCAATGAGCCCAAGTCTGATGTGTATGGACTCCATTGTCTTCTGCCTAGATGCCTTGGTGAATACATCTGCCAACTGATCTTCACTCTTTGTGTAACATGGCAAGATTACTCCCATCACTATCATCTGCCTAACCTTGTGGCAGTCAACCTCAATGTGCTTGGTTCTCTCATGAAACACTGAGTTTGTAGCAATGTGTATAGCAGATTATCACAGTGCATTGTCATAGGTGCTGACTGATCTATCTCCAAGTGTTTAAGGATACCCTTGATCCAAACCAACTCATTGGTGAGCTTCAGCATGGCTCTATACTCAGCCTCAGCACTAGAGCATGACATCACCTTTTGCTTCTTACTCTTCCAGGTTACCATGTTTCCTCCAATGAAAGTACAGTAACCAGTAGTAGACCTTCTATCAGTTCTATCACCAGCCCAATCTGCATCACAATAACCTACAACTTCAGTGCTTTTATTGCAGCCCATCCATATACCAAGACCTTGAGTTCCATTCAGATACATGAGAACTCTCTCAACCATGCGCCAGTGGTGCTCCTTTGGAGCTTGCATATGCTGACTTGCTTGGTTCACAGCAAAGCATATATCTGGCCTTGTAAGGGTTAAGTATATCAGCTTCCCCACAAGCTTCCTATACAGCTTTGGATTGTGAGAATAAGAGATTTATAGGTAGTTTATTGCTGGAAACTCAAGAAAGTACTGCTGGAAACTCAAGAACATGAAGAACAAGAGAGAGAGAGGAAGAGAGAGAGTGGATTTCGAAATTGAGAGAGAGAAGGAGAATAATTCCTTAGATTAATTCATTCTGGATGTTTACAATATATAGGCAACTTGCCTAACATAAAAAGACAAGCAAAAGAGTAAAATAATAAGCAAGAGGACAACACACTGGTGGAAAGATAGTGACAGGTCCTGAACAAATACAAATCTTATGCAGAACATGTGATCTCCTTATTTAAATCCATTCAAACTCTTGCAGCTGGTCAACCAAACCCCCAACGTCTCTTTGGCTCATGAGGCATGTCTTTGGGACACAGGTTATCTTCCTTGACTTGCAATCCAAGCTAGGTTACCATAGGAGAGTTGTATGGACAGACTTCACTTCTTCTCTTCAAACTGTGTGCTCATCTCTTCTTCATATCAACACTGCCTTATTTCTTCTTCATCTCAACACTTCTCAAGCTTGACTTTGGGAACCAGTCAAGCTTGGAATCATGAAGAACTTCCCTCATTAAAACCTTGATGTGCAAAACCCAGTGGGACAAAAAAACACACCAAGGAAAAAGAGTAGAAGTCTCCATGATAGGAAAGTCATTTAGATGTGAGTTCTATGAGTCCAAGCTTTGAATGGATGAACTCACAGACTTTGCTGCTTGCTGCCTTTGTGAAAATGTCAGCCAGCTGGTCTTCACTTCTAGTGTAGCAAGGTAGGATGATTTGTTGCTCCACTGCTTGTCTCACTTTGTGGCAATCCACTTCTATGTGTTTAGTCCTCTCATGGAACATACTGTTGGATGCTATATGAATGGCAGCCTGGTTGTCGCAGTGCATGGTGATAGGAGTTGTAGTCTCTATGCTCAAGTCTCTTAACAGGTTCCTGATCCAGATGAGCTCACTAGTAAGCTTCCTCATTGCTCTATACTCTGCCTCAGCACTTGAACATGATACTATCTTCTGCTTCTTGCTCTTCCAAGTGACTAAGTTGCCTCCAATAAAGGTGCAGTACCCAGTAGTTGATCTCCTATCAACCTTATCTCCTGCCCAATCTGCATCACAATATCCAGTGATCTCAGTGCTTCCATTGCATCCCATCCAAACTCCTTGACCTGGTGCTTCTCTTAGATATCTCAAGATCCTCTCCACCATATTCCAGTGATGTATCTTGGGTTTTTGCATGTGTTGACTGACTTGATTAACTGCAAAACACACATCTGGTCTGGTGATGGTGAGGTAGATCAGCTTCCCAACCATTCTTCTATAGTGTTTGACATCTCCATAGGATTTGTCTTCAAACTCCCCCTCACGCAATACTTTATAGCCATCTTCAAGTGGAGTCTTTGCTACTCTTGCTCCAAGATCACCTGCCTCATTCAGCAAATCAAGAGTGTACTTTCTTTGGGATAAGAACAGTCCTTCTTTGGATCTACATATCTCAATCCCTAGGAAGTACTTTAACTCCCCAAGTCTTTGATATCAAAAGATGTCTTAAGGAAAGCTTTAGTCAAGTTGATACCTTCCTTGTCACTGCCAGTGATGATAATATCATCCACATATACCAGAATGACCACAATGCCTTGTTTGGATCTACATATCTCAATGCCTTGTTGACTGGTTAGGGTGAAGAGGGTGTGATCAGCTTCAGACTTCACAAAACCTCTTCCATTGAGAGTTGTGCTCAGCTTGTGATACCAGGCTCTTGGTGATTGCTTCAAGCCATATATTGCCTTCTTCAATCTCAGAACATTCCCTGGTTTCACCATGTCTTCTAGACCAGGAGGAGGTCGATATACACTTCATCTTCCAACTCTCCTTGTAGAAAGGCATTCTTCACATCCATCTGCCATAGATCCCATTCTAAGTTGACAGCAATTGATAGAAGAATCCTTATAGTATGCAGCTTTGCCACTGGTGCAAAAGTATCCAGATAATCTTCACCATAGACCTGAGTGTATCCTCTTGCAACCAGCCTTGTCTTCTTCCTCTCTGGCTTTCCATTAGCTCCATACTTGATGGTGTATAGAAGGCTTGTCACTGCTCTCTTGCCTTTGGGAAGCTCAGTCTCAAACCATGTATCATTCTTGATCATAGCACCCATCTCATCTCCAACAGGCTCTCCACTCCTCATGTTGCATAGCCTCTTCATATGATCTAGGAATGTATTCCTGATCCAATTCCCCAATGAATACTTGATGCTCTTCTGATATTGGGCAAGGGAGCATACTGCACTTATTGGATGAGCCACTGCTTCAGCATTGAAATATACTCTTGTGTTGATCCAGTTTGATGCAGGTTTCTTGATCCTTGTACTTCTCCTAAGTGTCTGACCTGATGTATATCCTCACCAGAGACTGAATCTTGTTGCCTTTCATCCTGATCATGAACTTCTATCATGAGCCTCTGTGCCAGTATCAGATTTATCAGTATCAGATTCATGTTGATTCCCCTTCGTGATCATGATGAATGGTTTCTGATTCCCTTCAGCTACATCAACTCCATTTTCATCAATCACAGTTTCGACCAGATGCAGCTTCAGTATGGCGTGCTCTTGTGTCCTGATTCCCTTGACGATGTTAATACCAAGACTCTCCAATATTCTCCAGAGATTGGTGGCATTGTCCGATGGTTGAGACAGATCCTTCAATTCATCCCAACCCTTTTCCTCATAATACCCCTTTGTTTCCAAAACTTCACATCTCTTGATATTAGAACTCTTCTTGCCACTGGATCATAGCATTTATACCCCTTTTGTGTTGGAGAATAACCAATGAGCATAGCCTTTGAGCTTCTAGCATCAAGCTTATTCCTCTGTTCTCCTGGTACCAGTACAAAGCAAATGCATCCAAACACACGCAAGTGATCCAGAGATGGCTTGCTCTTGTTGAGGACTTCAAAAGGAGAGAGGTCGCTGAGGACTTTAGTTGGAGTCCTATTGATCAGGTAGCAAGCAGACATCACAGCATCACTCCAGAACCTCTTTGGGACATTCATGTGAAACATCATTGATCTAGCCACTTCCATCAGGTGCCTGTTCTTCCTCTCAGCAACTCCATTTTGCTGAGGAGTATAAGGACAGCTAGTTTGATGAATAATCCCATGTTGTGCTAGGTATTGCTTGAATGCTTGACTTGTGTACTCTCCACCATTATCTGACCTGAGAATCTTCAACTTAGCACTGAAATGGTTGGCAACATGAGACTGAAAATTCTTGAAGGCTTCCAAGACTCTGTCCTTAGACTGTATCAGTGTCACCCATGTGTACTTGGACTTCTCATCAATGAAGGTGACAAAGTATTTATGATTTTCTCTGGACATACAAGGAGCAGTCCACACATCAGAGTGAACCAGGTCGAAACACTTCTCATAGATAGTGCTAGACCTTGAAAGACTGTCCTGCAATGCTTCCCCAAGATGCAAGCTTCACACTCATCATTCTTAAAGACCACTCCAGGAAGCATCAGATTTAAAGCTCTAGTATGAGGATGTCCCAATCTATCATGCCATATGGTGCTCTCAACTCTAGTAGATGTACTGACCATGCAAAATGAAGAAGCAGATTCAGATAGCTTAGTCTTCAAGATGATATAGTTCCTGATGGCTGTGACCTTTTCCAATAACATGCCCTGTCTTTAAGTCTTGAAACTCAACCTCATCTGGTCTGAAGACAACCTGACAACTCAGATCAACAGTAGCCTTCCTCACAGATAGCAAATTTGATGTAAACTGAGGCATATATAAGGCAGTAGATTCCCTATCAAACAACCTAAGGTTCCCTATCCCTTCTATCTTCACCTTATCACCATTTGCTATAATAACATTCCCTGAGGCAGGCTGGATATCACTGATCAAGTTCCTATCACTAATCATGTGATGGCTAGCTCCTGAATCTATAATAATGGGTTTAGAGTCAAGAGAGTGTATACCAGCCTCCTTTGGTGAGATAAGGGCCTTGGCAGCTTTGATAAAGGAATCAAGGTCTCTTCTGGTCGCTGGACCATCAGGGTTACTCCTCCATGTTCCTCCTTCAGTTGAATCTCCACTGAGAGCTGAATACATTGTTCTTCCTTGAATCACTTGGTGCTCAAACTCCTTGGGCTTAAATGTATTAGGCTTGCTTCTCAAGGAACATACATCTTCAAGATCAGGAAGCTTCCTTTCTAAGGAAATAATTTATCAGATTGTTGTAGGATGAATCCAGGCTTATGAGAAAGCTGAAGAACCTGTCTTGCTCATACACAGTTTGGAGACTCTCCCATAGATTACCATAACCAGTTTGAAGACTCTCCCATAGATGCTTGGCAGTTTTAAAGTGTGAGTAAGCCTCAAAGATTGATTCTGACAGAGAATTATGAATGATCTCAAGTGTTAACTGGTCTTTTGAACCCACTTGTCTTCATTCTTCAGGTCATGTGCTGGTTCCTCCACTTGAGCCATCCTTTTGAAGCTTCAGCCTTTATAATATGGCTGTCCCAAAGTCCATGACTCCCCAAGGTAACTCTGGCAACTCTTGACCACACCAGATAATTAGAACCCTCAAGGGTTACTGGAATAAAATTCTTGACTCCATTTCCATGGCTGGTTTTCTTTATCCATTGGACAAAGATAAAGGAACCAGAAAGGATATGAATCTAGAAATTGGAGAATATAATTTCCAACAGAGAGAAGAGTATAAGAACTCAGATTAAATTAGGAATTTATGGAAATAGAAGAAGGTACAGAGAGGATTTAAATCCAGCAAAGTGAAAACAAAGTCGAAAACACAGATTGAGAAAATAAGAGTGAATTTATGGAAGATATGAAGAACAGAGAGGTCTCAAGAGCTTAGAGCTCTGATACCATGTGAGAATAAGAGATTTATAGGTAGTTTATTGCTGGAAACTCAAGAAAGTACTGCTGGAAACTCAAGAACATGAAGAACAAGAGAGAGAGGAAGAGAGAGAGTGGATTTGAAATTGAGAGAGAGAAGGAGAATAATTCCTTAGATTAATTCATTCTGGATGTTTACAATATATAGGCAACTTGCCTAATATAAAAGACAAGCAAAAGAGTAAAATAATAAGCAAGAGGACAACACACTGGTGGAGAGATAGTGACAGTCCCAACAAATACAAATCTTATGCAGAACATGTGATCTCCTTATTTAAATCCATTCAAACTCTTGCAGCTGGTCAACCAAACCCCCAACGTCTCTTTGGCTCATGAGGCATGTCTTTGGGACACAGGTTATCTTCCTTGACTTGCAATCCAAGCTAGGTTACCATAGGAGAGTTGTATGGACAGACTTCACTTCTTCTCTTCAAACTGTGTGCTCATCTCTTCTTCATATCAACACTGCCTTATTTCTTCTTCATCTCAACATGGATCATGGAAAGGCTTGCCATTCTCTTTCTCCCCCTCACGTGGGACCTATACTCATCTTCCATGGGCATCCTAGCAGTTCTTCCTCCATAAGCACCAGCATCTATCAGAATATCCAATGTATACTTTCTTTGAGAGATGAACAACCCTTCCTTTGATCTACACAGCTCAATCCCAAGGAAATACTTCATCTCTCCCAAGTCTTTTATCTCAAACACTGACTTCAGAAACTCCTTTGTTGCTTGAATCCCCTCTTTGTCACTGCCGGTTAAGATGATATCATCCACATACACAAGAAGGCAGACAACTCCTGAGGAAGTGGTGAGAGTAAAGAGGGTGTGATCTAACTCAGACTTCCTAAAGCCTCGCCCATTCAATGTAGTACTCAGCTTGTTGTACCAAGCTCTAGGTGATTGCTTTAACCCATAGTTAGCCTTCTTTAGTCTCAAAACATTCCCTGGCTTCACAAGACTCTCAAGACCAGGTGGAGGATGCATATATACTTCATCTTCAAGCTCTCCTTGAAGAAAGGCATTCTTCACATCCATCTGCCAAAGTACCCACTCAAGGTTCACAGCAAGAGATAGGACTATTCTGATTGTATGTAGCTTGGCAACAGGAGCAAATGTATCAATGTAGTCTTCTGCATAGGTCTGAGTGTATCCTCTTGCAACCAGTCTAGTCTTCTTTCTGTCCACAGTTCCATCAGCCTTATACTTGATAGTGAATATCCATCTACTGGTCACAGCCTTCTTCCCTTTTGCCAATGCATTCTCATACCAAGTGTCATTCTTTATCGTAGCATTGGCCTCATCCCCAACAGATTCTTTCCAATCTTCATGCATCATTGCTTCTTCACGCCTGTGCTGATCCTGGTATACCCCAATTCCAAGACCTTCTAGGATGTTTCTCAAGCTAGTAGCCGCATCTGATGGTTGAGATAGACCTTCCAGCTCTTCCCAATTCTTCCCATCATAGTAACCTTTCTCTTCCATGAATTTTACTTCTCTGGACACTAAGACCCTTATAGCTTTGGATAAAAGCATTTGTATCCCTCTTGGGATGAAGAGTATCCAACAAACATAGTCTTGGTGCTCCTTTCTTCTAACTTGTTTCTCAGCTCACTTGGAACCATCACATAGCACACACATCCAAAAGTCCTTAAGTGATCTAGGACAGGTTTGCTCTTGTTGAGAACCTCAAAAGGAGACTGATCCTTTAGAACTCTGGTTGGTATCCTGTTGATCAAGTAGCAGGCAGACATCACAGCATCACTCCAATATCTCTTGGGGACACTCTTGTGAAACATCATAGACCTGTTGAGATGAAGCAATAAAAGACCAAGAGAGATCAAAGGAAGTGTATTGGCGCCAGTAAAGACTATTTGAATCTATCTTGGGAATCAAGGCAATCCGTACAACCTAGTGAGTCTTCAAGTACAAGGAACTGATCTGCCTTATAGTTTGGAGTTAAAGAAGTCCAAGATGATTAAAATAGTGTCTGGATGTCGGCAAGGTAGCAAGAGAGACGTTGGAGTGGTGTGGACCACTTGGTCACATGTTTTCCTAATGCTTAGGAGCTGTCTCTTTCAGTCTGAACCCGCAGCTCTCTCTCCTCTTTGTTTATTCATTTCTTTCTCAACTTGTGTCCAGATTTAGTCTTTAAATATGTTGTATTGTGTAACCATTTCTAGTAAGCAATAGACGAGATTCTCATTGCCTCTCTCTCTCTCATGGATTCGTCTATCAGTCTTCCTTGTTCTTGTTCAGTTTCCAGCAACTAAATCTCTCTTTAATCTCTTAATCTCACATGGTATCAGAGCACTTCAGCTCTTGAGACCTAAATCTTTCTATTCTACACTCATACTTCCGCAAATCTAACCTTTTTCACTCTGTTTTCTTTTATTCTCACCAAGAAACTCTCTCTTACTCACTGATATCAATCCGAGATGGATATGGACAATGGGAAGGTGAAAGTGAAGGTTCCAGTTGCTCTTAATGGAGTTAACTATCTCTTGTGGTCAAGGCTAGTCAAGACAGCCTTAGGAGGAAGAGGTCTTTGGTCTCATGTAGCTGAAGGCAAGTCCTCTAAACAAACCAGCCTAGGAGAGGATGGTAAAGAAGTGGTGGTGGCTGATGATGGCAAATGGGATCAGGAGGACCTCATGGTGTTGACTATCATTCAAGGCAGCCTTGATACACCAATTTTGGAAGCTTACTCCTATTGTGAAACTTCCAAGTGTTGGAATTCATGAGTGTTTGTCTCATGTCAAGAGAGTATTCAGTTAACTTGTAACTGAATCCCCTTCAACCATACAACAGGAACTCGCCATTCAAAGGAAGAGACAACCAACTAGTGGTTGAATCCTCTTAAACATAGCTTAAACACACAACCAAATGTCCTAGAGAGTACACTGGTTATATGAAGCAAAGAAGCTCTAGTTTGAATCTATCCTTCTGCAGTAACACAACACTTTGAGTTTGTGTACTTAAGATGAAGAGGATTTAGAATCAATAATCTAGAGCTTAAGAGAAGATAAAGAAGAGTTTAGAGTGGCTTTACAAGTATTAGGCTGCCTTAAGAGAAAGAGAGTTAAGGCAGCCTCTAAACCATAACTCTAAACTCCTTACATTGTGAATATTGTTTAGACACAAGCAAGGGAGAGAGAGACACGAAATTAGATTGAGAGAACTTGTATTGATGCTGGATGAATGTTACAAGTGGTGGAGAAGCCTTTAAATATGCAATACACATGATTAAACAATTACTAAACAAGAGAAACATAAACAAATAATTCTGTAGGGAATGAGATGAAGCCAAAGGGGATACAGCCAAGGTATGGACGTGCAGGAAGAGTAGAAAGGGACAGGAGGTGAGGCACATCCTTCCTTGGTGATAGTGACAGCTCTACATAACTCCTTATGCACCCATGTGACTTCTTCTTGCTTAATTCAAACCAGATCCTTTATTTTGAATTCAAACAGGTTTCCTTGACTTCTTAGAGGTTCCCAACGTCCATAAGGTCCTCCATAACTCATTCCTTGCCTTGCAAGTCAGGTTAGGTCAAGTGGTAGCTTGTGGAGCAAGTCTGTACAAAACAGAACCAAATTGGCTTCTCTTGATGAACTTATCCTTGGATCATGAACCAGCTTCTTCTTATGGTCATTCCTTTATTTATTTCAATACCAAGGAGCTGTGGAATACTCTACAAAAGGTTTATGGCAACATTTCTAACCTTAGTAGAGTATTTGAAGTGAAGAAAGCCATTAACTCTCTCCAGCAAGAGGACTCGGACTTTACCAGACATTTTTGGGAAGTCTAGAGATGTTAAGGCCAGCTAATGTTGATGAAAGTGTTCTAAACACAAGAAGAGAGCAAGACAAGGTCTTTGCTTTACTCCTCACGCTGCATTCAAGCTACAATGATCTGATTAAGCACATACTTAGAGCTGAGAAGTTACCTACTCTTGGAGAAGTGTGTGCCCAGATTCAAAGAGAGCAAGGATCAGTGGATCTCTTTGGAGGAAAGAGTGAGCTTGTCCTTGGAAACCAAGCTGAAGGTGTTGCAAACAAGGGGTCTTACAAGGCAGAAGACAAGAAGGTGTGGGTTTGTGATCATTGCAAGAAGAAGGGTCATGGAAGAGACAAGTGCTGGATCCTACACCCTCACCTCAAGCCTCAGAAGTTGAAGACCCCTCACAATTAAAAGAAAATGAAGAACAGAGTAAAACAGAGTGAAATGGACAACCAGAGAGGAAGAAGACAAGACTAGTGGCAAGGGGATACACTCAAGTCTATGGAGAAGACTACCTAGACACATTTGCACCAGTAGCTAAACTCCACACCATAAGGATCCTACTTTCAGTTGCTGTGAACTTGGAATGGGATTTATGGCAGATGGATGTCAAAAATGCCTTCCTTCAAGGAGAGCTAGAAGATGAGGTCTACATGAGACCACCACCTGGTATGGAGGACATGGTCAAGCCTGGAAATGTCCTAAGATTGAAGAAAGCTATCTATGTATTAAAGCAATCACCAAGAGCCTGGTATCACAAGTTAAGTACAACCCTTAATGGAAAAGGGTTTGTTAAATCAGAACCTGATCACACACTCTTCACTCTCACCAGCATGCAAGGGATTGTGGCAGTTCTAATTTATGTAGATGATATCGTCATCATAGGAAATGACAAGGAAGGTATCATCTCAACTAAAGCTTTTGTTAAATCAGCTTTTGATATTAAAGATTTGGGTGAGCTAAAGTACTTTCAAGGGATAGAAATATGCCGCTCTAAAGAGGGGCTCTTCCTATCTCAAAGAAAGTACACACTTGATATCTTAAGTGAGGCAGGAAAGCTTAAAGAAAGAACAGCCAAGACACCACTAGAAGAAGGGTAGAAGGTCTTGCGTGAGGGGGAGTTTGAAGATGAACCATTTGGAGACTTCAAACTCTATAGGAAAATGGTTGGGAAGCTGATCTATCTTACCATCACAAGACCAGACATTTGCTTTGCAGTGAACCAAGTCAGTCAGCATATGCAAGCCCCTAAAGTTCATCATTGGAATATGGTGGAAAGGATTCTAAGATATCTAAGGGAAGCTCCTGGTCAAGGTGTATGGATGGGTTGCAACAAGAGCACAGAGATTGTAGGATACTGTGATGCAGATTGGGCAGGTGATAGAGTGGACAGGAGGTCTACAACAGGCTATTGCACCTTCATAGGAGGCAATCTAGTCACCTGGAAAAGCAAGAAGCAGAAGGTTGTATCATGTTCAAGTGCTGAGGCAGAATATAGAGCCATGAGAAAGCTGACCAGTGAGCTTATATGGATCAGAAACTTGCTAAAGGACTTGGGCATTGAGACAACAACACCAATCACAATGCACTGTGATAACCAGGCAGCCATTCACATAGCCTCCAACTCAGTCTTCCATGAGAGAACAAAACACATTGAAGTGGATTGTCACAAGGTGAGACAAGCAGTGGAGCAGAAGATCATTCTACCTTGCTACACTAGGAGTGAAGATCAGCTAGCAGATATCTTCACCAAGGGAGCAAGTACTAAGGTCTGTGAGTCCATCCATCCAAGGTTGGGACTCATAGACTTGTCCAGATCATGATCCTCTTAAGCCATGAAGCATCTACTCTTTTTCCTCTTGTGTGTCTTTGTCCCATTGGGTTTTTCACACAAAAGGTTTTAATGAGGGATGTCTTCATGGGTTC
Source organism: Brassica carinata (assembly GCA_016771965.1). Taxonomy (NCBI): domain Eukaryota; kingdom Viridiplantae; phylum Streptophyta; class Magnoliopsida; order Brassicales; family Brassicaceae; genus Brassica; species Brassica carinata. Next base: position 24,003,000 of record CM028691.1, on the reverse strand, counting down.
CAAGCTTAACCATACCTTATGTCTAAGCTTGAGGGGGAGTATTGACAAAGGAAATAAAGAGCTAAGAAGAAGAGAGGAGCTGGAGTCACTTGCAATAGAAGCAGATCCGAGCTTACTTGAAATGCAAGTCTGTCCGTACAACACTTGATACACCAGACATCCATACCTGACCTAACGTGCCTTTGGAGACAAGCTATGTTCGATCACACCTTTGGCGAGTTAAGGAGAAGAAGTAAAGCTAAGGAGAAGACCGTTGGTAAGAAGGAGACATAAGGAATGATTTGTTTATAGTATAAGTCACATGAACCATTTAAGGACTGAGCAGCTTGGAGACCATTGATGAGAGGTCACTTTCCCTCGTCCAGCTTCCCATTTGTTTATTCAATTTGTGTAGTTTATTATTTCTTAAGTCAAGGCAACTTGCCCTTAAATATTGTAACCTCTTCACACATTCAGATCAAGGAAATAACATCCTTCTTTTCTCTGTGCAACATCTCTCTCTCTCTCTCACTCTCTCTCTCGCGGATTCTTCACTTCCTCCTCTGTTCTTCTTAGCTCTTTATTTCCTTTGTCAATAACAATGATGCAAGAGCTCACTTCTCTGGTGAAATGGAGCCATCCAGTTCCACACACACTGAAGAGAAGGCCGCAGCATCCAGCAGCTACAAAGCCATAAGTTCTGCGCATGGTGATTTCATCAAGAGGTCTGATATTGATGCACTTATCAAAGCCCTCAAGGAGAACTCTGGTAACACTCTTGGAACCTCTCTAAATGCGTGCATTGATGGTATATCTTTGAATGCTTCAGATTGCTCAAAAATGTCTAAACCTCTTGTGACTGATTCTGGTGCTAGTCATCATATGATTAGTGATTTAGAACTGATTAGTAACATTTCTCCAGCTGTGGGTAATTTAATTGTAGCTAATGGTGCAAAGGTTCCCATTAAGGGAGTAGGAGATCTTAAATTATTTAACAAGGATTCTAAAGCCTTTTATATGCCTACCTTCACCTCTAATTTGCTATCTGTTAAAAGAGCCACTAATGACTTGAATTTCAATGTTATTTTCACTCCTAATGAGGTTTATTTTCAGGATATTGAGACTAGTAGGTTGCTGGGAAAGGGTGTGACAAAGGGCGACTTATACTTGCTCAAGGACACTAAGCTAGCTACTGATTTATCTGTTGCTTTGAATTATATTTCTGATTTCCCTAAGGATGTATTATGGCATGCTAGATTGGGACACCCTCGTTCTAGAGCTTTGAACATCATGTTGCCTAGTATCTTGTTTAAATCTGATTGTGAAGCTTGTATCCTAGGAAAACATTGCAAATCTGTTTTTACAAGATCAAGTACTATTTATGAAAACTGCTTTGATTTGATCCATTCTGATGTGTGGACAGCCCCTTGTGCTTCTAGAGAACATCATAAGTATTTTGTGACTTTTATTGATGAAAAATCAAAGTATACTTGGATCACATTGCTGCAATCTAAAGATAGGGTGATAGAAGCTTTTATAAACTTTCGGAATCATGTAACTAACCATTACAATGCCAAGATAAAAAATTTTAGATCAGATAATGGAGGAGAATATACAAGCCATGCTTTCAAACAAAACTTGGCCAAACATGGAGTGATTCACCAAACCAGCTGCCCATACACACTTCAGCAAAATGGTGTAGCTGAGAGGAAGAATCGCCACCTTATGGAGGTTGCAAGAAGCATGATGTTCCATACCAATGTGCCAAAGAGGTTTTGGGGAGATGCTGTCATGACAGCTTGCTATCTAATCAACAAAATCCCCACCAAAATCCTACAAGACCAGTCTCCACATGAGGTATTGAACAAACAAAAACCCTCCATTGATCACCTTAGGGTATTTGGTTGCTTGTGTTTTGTCTTGATTCCAGGACAACAAAGAAACAAGCTAGAACCAAGGAGTACTAGAGCAATGTTCATTGGTTATTCACCAAACCAGAAGGGGTATAAGTGCTATTCACCAGAAACCAAGAGGGTTCTTATCTCTAGAGATCTGAAGTTTGCTGAGTATAAAGGCTATCATGATTAGAAGAGTTGGGAGGAGGTCCAGAACTTGTCTCAATCAGCTTCAGATAGGGCGGCAAACTTGAGGAGAGTCATGGAAAGTCTTGGTATAAGCATACCAGTAGAGAGGAGTGCACCTACGCCACCCACAGGCCAAGGCCATCACTCACCAGATCATGAGAGCTTGAGTAATGATGCTGATGATGAGGCGGCTCCAGCTTCTCCTCTTGTTCCTGAGGGGGGGGGGAATCAAACTGAACAGCAGCAACACCAAGAGGGTCCAAGTTCAGTGTCTCATGATCAAGAGGAGCAGCAATAAGGTTCAGCAATGGTTCAGGATGATGATGAACAGTCCACGAATGATGATGAGCCAACAGAATCAGAATCTACCCAAGTTCAGCCACTAAGGAGAAGTACTAGAATCCGGTACCCTCCTTCTAACTGGATGAACACAAGGGTGTACTTCAATGCAGAGGCAGTAGCTCACCCTATACAAGCAGTGTGCTCCTTGGCTCATTATCCTCAAGACCATCAAGCTTTCATTGGAGAATTGGATCAGGAGTACATACCAAAGTCATATGATGAGGCTATGGCAATAAAAGAATGGAGAGAATCAGTAGGAGAGGAGATGGGTGCTATGGAGAAGAATGGAACCTGGTTTGAAGCTGAGCTTCCCAAAGGCAAGAAAGCAGTGACCAGCATACTGATATTCACAATAAAGTACTTAGCCAATGGGAAACCTGAAAGGAAGAATACCAGGCTGGTAGCAAGAGGCTACACTCAAGTGTATGGTGAAGATTATCTTGAAACTTTTGCACCAGTACCAAAGTTGCATACTATAAGGATCTTGCTCTCTCTTGCTGTGAATTTGGAATGGGATCTTTGGCAAATGGATGTCAAGAATGCATTCTTACAAGGAGAGCTAGAAGATGAAGTATACATGCGCCCACCACCTGGTATGGAAAGCATGGTAAAACCTGGTAATGTGTTGAGGCTGAGGAAAGCAATATATGGTCTGAAACAATCCCCAAGAGCCTGGTACCACAAGCTAATCTCAACACTGAATGGAAGAGGATTTGTGAAATCAGAGGCTGATCACACCCTTTTCACCTTGACCAGCCAGCAAGGGATCATTGCCATTCTCATCTATGTGGATGATATCATCATCACAGGCAGTGATAAAGAGGGAATCAACTCAACCAAAGCATTCCTTAAGGCGACATTTGACATCAAGGACTTGGGAGAGCTCAAGTATTTCCTAGGGATTGAGATGTGTAGATCCAAGGAAGGACTGTTACTGTCCGAAAGAAAATATACCCTTGATGTGTTAAAAGAAGCTGGTGACCTTGGTGGTAGAGCTGCTAAACGCCACTAGAAGATGGATACAAAGAGATGCGTGAGGGGGAGATTGAAGACAAGGCATATGGAGATGTAAAGCACTATAGGAGGATGGTGGGAAAGCTGATATATCTCACTATCACCAGACCTAATGTATGCTTTGCAGTCAACCAAGTTAGCCAACACATGCAAGCTCCCAAGATGCACCATTGGAACATGGTTGAAAGGATTCTAAGGTACCTAAGAGAGGCGTCAGGACAGGGAATATGGATGGGATGCAACAGAAGCACAGAGATAGTTGGGTATTGTGATGCTGATTGGGCAGGAGATAGAGTGGATAGGAGATCAACCACAGGCTATTGCACCTTCATTGGAGGCAATCTGGTTACTTGGAAGGGCAAGAAGCAAAAGATAGTATCATGTTCAAGTGCAGAAGCAGAATATAGAGCCATGAGGAAGCTTACTAGTGAGCTAATCTGGATCAGGAATCTACTTCATGACTTGGGCATAGAGACATCATCTCCTATCACCATGCACTGTGATAATCAAGCAGCAATACACATAGCATCCAACAGTGTGTTCCATGAGAGGACTAAACACATTGAGGTGGACTGTCACAAAGTCAGGCAGGCAGTGGAGCAAAGGATCATACTTCCATGTTATACAAGGAGTGAAGATCAATTGGCTTACATCTTCACCAAAGCTGCTAGCATCAAGGTTTATGAAGTTCATACACCCTAAGTTCGACTCGTGGATCTCTCATCTCACTGATTCTCCCTTCATGAAGTGTTCTACTTTTTCCTTAGCTTGGATTTTGTCCCATGAGGTTTTACCTAGCTAAGGTTTTAATGAGGGAATGCTTCATGACTTCCAAGCTTGACTTGTTCCACATGGTCAAGCTTGAGGGGGAGTGTTGAAATGAAGCAATAAAAGACCAAGAGAGATCAAAGGAAGTGTATTGGCGCCAGTAAAGACTATTTGAATCTATCTTGGGAATCAAGGCAACTGCATAACCTAGTGAGTCTTCAAGTGCAAGGAACTGATCTGCCTTATAGTTTGGAGTTAAAGAAGTCCAAGATGATTAAAACAGTGTCTGGATGTCGGCAAGGTAGCAAGAGAGACGTTGGAGTGGTGTGGACCACTTGGTCACATGTTTTCCTAAAGCTTAGAGCTGTCACTTTCAGTCTGAACCCACAGCTCTCCTCTTTGTTTATTCATTTCTTTGTCAACTTGTGTCCAGATTTAGTCTTTAAATATGTTGTATTGTGTAACCATTTCTAGTAAGCAATAGACGAGATTCTCATTGCCTCTCTCTCTCTCATGGATTCGTCCATCACTCTTCCTTGTTCTTGTTCAGTTTCGAGCAACTAAATCTCTCTTTAATCTCTTAATCTCACAAGACCGAGCAACCTCCATTAGGTGTCTGTTCTTCCTTTCAGCCACTCCATTCTGCGAGGAGTGTAAGGGCACCTAGTCTGGTGAAGGATCCCATGTTGAGCTAGATGATCCTTGAATGCATGGCCAGTATACTCCCCACCATTATCAGACCTGAAAATCTTAATCTTGGCATGATATTGGTTAGTAACATAGCTTTGAAATTTTTTAAATGCATCAAGGACTCCATCTTTAGTTTTAATGAGTATTAACCAGGTGTATTTAGATTTTTCATCAATGAATGTGACATAATACTTATACTCATCCCTAGATAAACAAGGAGCTTTCCAGACATCAGAGTGAATTAAATCAAAGCAGTTTTCATAGATAGTAGTAGATCTTTGAAAGACAGTCCTACAATGTTTTCCCAAAATACAAGCTTCACAATCATTATTTTTAAACATGACACCTGGTAACATAATGCTTAAAGCCCTAACATGAGGATGGCCTAGTCTAGCATGCCACAAAGCATTTTTATTCATAGGCAGAACAGAACTGAAAGAGAAACAAGAACTAGAGATATGAGCTAATCTGGATCAGGAATCTACTTCATGACTTGGGCATAGAGACATCATCTCCTATCACCATGCACTGTGATAATCAAGCAGCAATACACATAGCATCCAACAGTGTGTTCCATGAGAGGACTAAACACATTGAGGTGGACTGTCACAAAGTCAGGCAGGCAGTGGAGCAAAGGATCATACTTCCATGTTATACAAGGAGTGAAGATCAATTGGCTTACATCTTCACCAAAGCTGCTAGCATCAAGGTTTGCGAGTTCATACACCCTAAGTTCGGACTCGTGGATCTCTCATCTCACTGATTCTCCCCTTCATGAAGTGTTCTACTCTTTTTCCTTAGCTTGGATTTTGTCCCATGAGGTTTTACCTAGCTAAGGTTTTAATGAGGGAATGCTTCATGACTTCCAAGCTTGACTTGTTCCACATGGTCAAGCTTGAGGGGGAGTGTTGAAATGAAGCAATAAAAGACCAAGAGAGATCAAAGGAAGTGTATTGGCGCCAGTAAAGACTATTTGAATCTATCTTGGGAATCAAGGCAATCCGTACAACCTAGTGAGTCTTCAAGTGCAAGGAACTGATCTGCCTTATAGTTTGGAGTTAAAGAAGTCCAAGATGATTAAAACAGTGTCTGGATGTCGGCAAGGTAGCAAGAGAGACGTTGGAGTGGTGTGGACCACTTGGTCACATGTTTTCCTAATGCTTAGGAGCTGTCTCTTTCAGTCTGAACCCACAGCTCTCTCTCCTCTTTGTTTATTCATTTCTTTGTCAACTTGTGTCCAGATTTAGTCTTTAAATATGTTGTATTGTGTAACCATTTCTAGTAAGCAATAGACGAGATTCTCATTGCCTCTCTCTCTCATGGATTCGCCCATCACTCTTCCTTGTTCTTGTTCAGTTTCGAGCAACTAAATCTCTTAATCTCTTAATCTCACAAGACCGAGCAACCTCCATTAGGTGTCTGTTCTTCCTTTCAGCCACTCCATTCTGCGAGGAGTGTAAGGGCACCTAGTCTGGTGAAGGATCCCATGTTGAGCTAGATGATCCTTGAATGCATGGCCAGTATACTCCCCACCATTATCAGACCTGAAAATCTTAATCTTGGCATGATATTGGTTAGTAACATAGCTTTGAAATTTTTTAAATGCATCAAGGACTCCATCTTTAGTTTTAATGAGTATTAACCAGGTGTATTTAGATTTTTCATCAATGAATGTGACATAATACTTATACTCATCCCTAGATAAACAAGGAGCTTTCCAGACATCAGAGTGAATTAAATCAAAGCAGTTTTCATAGATAGTAGTAGATCTTTGAAAGACAGTCCTACAATGTTTTCCCAAAATACAAGCTTCACAATCATTATTTTTAAACATGACACCTGGTAACATAATGCTTAAAGCCCTAACATGAGGATGGCCTAGTCTAGCATGCCACAAAGCATTTTTATTCATAGGCAGAACAGAACTGAAAGAGAAACAAGAACTAGAGATATGAGCTAAGTTTTCAAGCATATAAAGATCTCCCCTGGTTTCTCCTTGTCCAATCACTTTACTGCTTTTAATATTCTGAAACTTCACATCATTAGGACTAAAGACAACATTGCATTGAAGATCAGAGGTGCATCTCTTAAATGATAAAAGATTAGAAGTAAACTCTGGCATGTAAAAGGCTTGAGAATTCTTATCAAACAATTTTAATGTGCCAATGCCTCTAATAGGGATCCTATCTCCATTAGCAATCATAACATGACCATGAGCAGGTTCTATATCTTTAATCAGGTTGTTATCACTAATCATATGATGAGATGCACCAAAGTCAATAATCAATGGCTTATAGAGTCAATAATCAATGGCTTATGCAATGGTTTATTAATGTTTTCAGCAATGTGAGTCTTAGGAGTGGTTTTCAAGTTCACTAACACTTCTAACAACTTATCAGAGATGCTAGCATGAGTTTTAGCAGTATAAGATCTTTCAAACAAGTCTAGCAACCTATCAGTGTTACTAGGCATAGTATGAGCAGAGTAAGAGTATCCAAGAGTGTTTCCAAGTTTGTTACCAGACTCCTTGAGAGCTCGGATGAATGCCTCAGAGTCAGCCCTGGTAATCACCTCCTGATCCAAACTCTTCCCACTTAACTGATGAGAGGTCATAGCACGGCCTTCACGCTCACTTCCCTTGCCAGTTGAGCTAGCTCCTGATGAGCCAGCACCATTAGCCTCAGTAGAAATGTTGGCCCTTGCCTCTCTGTCCCTGTTGAACTTGCTTGGCCTGAGATGCGGGTGGATGATCCAGCATTGACTCTTCTTATGCCCTGGTTTCTTGCAATGCTCACAGCTCCCTTCATACCTCTCATACTTCTTTCCATCACCTCGGTAAGCAGCCTTGTTTGCTTGTATCTCCTCGGCTTAGTGAGCTTTAGTAAGCTCCCCCTTTCCTTTTCCTCCAAAGAGACCAAGGGACCCTTCCTCCTTCTGAAGTTGGGCGCATACTTCTTCCATGGATGGGAGAGTTGGAGACCTCAAGATGTGTTTGATTACATCCTGGTAACACGGGTCTAGTGTCATCAGCAGCCCAAAGACTTGATCTTGTTCCCTTCTCTCCATGAGGGCTTCTTGATCAGTAGTGTTGGGTCTTAAACTCTCAAGTTCAGACCACAAAGATCCAAACTTTCCCATGTGCTTTGTATACTTCATGATCTTCCTTGTGCATCACTTCTGTGTATTATTTATTTTGCACTGACTTTGCACAAGGGCGACTTGATCACTCTCATCTACTGCTTCTTCCTTCTTCATTCCAACACTCCCCCTCAAGCTTGACCATAGGAGACCCTTGGAAAAGCTTGGAACACTGAAGAAGCTCCCTCATTAAAAACCTAAGTGTGGAAAACCTCATGGGATAAAACCAACACTTAGGGAAAAAGAGTGGAGTTCAACAATGCCTAGGGATTGGCCAGTGAGTCTAAGGAGTTTCAGATAACTCATGGTGGAATCCTTAGACTCTGGATCATGGCCTGACTTGTGCTGCAAGGATGAACTCCATAACTTGCACACACCAACATCTTGGATCACTTCTCTAGGCTGGTTTGGTGTCTCCCCTTTCTTCTGACCACTCGCCATCTTCAAAGAGGTTAGAGACATCCAGATTCTGCTCAAGGGAGCTCCAAGTACCTATCACAAAATGCATAAACACTTGCATCAATTCTCAAGGCATAAACCAATCAAACTTTAACTCAAAGATTGAACAGGTTACTCCCCTTGCATATGGTAGAATCAGTGAGGTGAGGAGTGTCTCTAGGACACTTGAATCCTCCTTTTGAATAAAGGCAAGGCAGTGGACGACTTGAGCCTCAAGGATAGCTCACCATTACCCCTCCTCAAGCTTGATCCGAAGAGAATAAGTGAAGGACCAAGCTTGGAAGTGAGCAACACTGAGTTTTGAAACCAGGAGCGCATCACCCCTACAGCTGCGCTTAAGCCAACTGATCCACCCTTGGTCTCTTCTCCAATGCATTACACCACCATTCTTCCTTGTGTGTCTCTTGAACCAGGATCTCAACACCCAAACAGGCTGCGCTTAATTCAACCGGTTCTACACACAAGGTATGAGAAGATCCAGTCTGGTGGATGGTTGGTCAACTTCTGGTCTGCCTCTCCATGAATCCTCCTTGAGTTATCTTCAAAGGTAAGCCGTATTCTGACTCAACCAAGACTTATTACCATCTGACCTCTTCTCCAACAATCTCTCCATGGTCAGGAATATACATCATGTGTAGGCTCTGAACAGCATGGGAAAAATCTTCTTCTTTGTCTTGATTTGATGATGGACAGAGAACAACACTTGTGTACAACCAAAGAACCTGAACTGGTTGCTTGAACCTCCAAGGCACACAGTTCACTTGAACTTGACAGATTTGAAGTTTGGGTTCTCTACCCACCTCCAATTCCTTGTGTATGCTTTCCCTTTAAATCACTCATGCTTAAGACCCCTCCTTTCTTCCTGATTACCAAGCTCCAGCTTCTGGAACACAGTGAGAGACTCCATCTTGGAAAGAACATGAAAAACACTTGTACAGACTTGGTTAGGAGTATTGCTTGCCAAACAGCTCCAGAACCTTCTTTCTCCAAGAGATCTCTTCATGCTGAACAGGAGGAAGGATGATAGACATTTGGAAGTCTCTAGACACGCCATGTATAATGTTTATAAGTTAAGAGTGATTTAATCTGATTTAAGAGATATTTATGAGATTGGAGATTAAGAACAAGAGAGAGACTAGAGAGAGAGACTCAAAACTCCATTTATTTATTATTTCACTCTGGTTACAATATATATAGAGAGAGTAAGCTTTGATTTCGAAATACAAGAGAGAAAGCAAGGGGAGTCTTTAATTCAAAATACTTGGCTGAGATGCTTCACATGCTTGGTCAAGGGTCAAGGCTACTTTTCCAGTTCATGACAGCCTGGATATCTGCCTGCTCTTCCTCTCAACGTCCAGAACCTCAGGCAAGTAATAAACCAAGGTAACATGTAATATCTTGCAAGTTACATTTACCCAGGTACCTTCCCAAGCCTTTACCTCAGTTACCACAGTAAAAACAAAGTTACTGTGGTAAATATCCACAAGTTACTGTCTGCTCCCAATCTCTTCTTCTCTCAATATATCAACTCTTCATCCTCTCATCTTAACACTCTCCCTCAAGCTTGACCATGTGAAACAAGCCGAGCTTGGAATGACCATGAGATCTCCCTCATTAAAACCTCATTAAAGAAAACCCATTGGGACAAAACCTTAATGAGGAAAGAGTAGAGATCACATGATCGAGAGTGTATAGACTAGTCCTTAGGCGAAGATCAATGAGTCCTAACCTCACATGAATGGACTCCATTGTCTTTTGCCTTGCTGCCTTTGTGAATACATCAGCCAACTGATCCTCACTTCGAGTATAACAAGGTAGGATCACTCCAAGAACCATCATCTGCCTCACCTTGTGACAATCAACTTCAATGTGCTTTGTTCTCTCATGGAACACTGAGTTAGATGCAATGTGGATAGCAGCTTGATTATCACAATGCATTGTCATTGGAGTTGCTTGAATAATCTCCAAATGCTTCAAAATCCCTTTTATCCACACTAGCTCATTTGTGAGCTTCAGCATTGCTCTATACTCAGCCTCAGCACTTAAACAAGATACTACCTCAGCAATTACCACCAATGAATGTACAATAGCCTGTGGTTGATTTTCTGTCTGCTCGGTCTCCAGCCCAGTCTGCATCACAGTAGCCTACAACCTCAGTACTCTTGTTACATCCCATCCAAACTCCAAGACCAGTAGTTCCATTCAGATACATCAAGATCCTTTCCACCATCCTCCAATGGTGCTCCTTAGGAACTTGCATGTGCTGACTAACTTGATTCACCACAAAGCACACATCAGGTCTTGTAATGGTAAGATAGATTAGCTTTCCCACAAGCTTTCTGTATAGCTTAGGATCATGGAATGGCTTGCTATCCTCAATCTCCCCCTCACGTGGAACCTTGTAACCATCCTCCATTGGCATCTTTGCTGTCTTTCCTCCATATGCATCAGCTCCCTTTAAGAGATCAATCACATACTTCCTTTGAGACATAAACAACCCTTCCTTTGATCTGCATATCTCAATCCCAAGGAAGTATTTCATTTCTCCCAAGTCTTTAATCTCTAAGCTTGCCTTAAGATACTCCTTTGTCGCCTTGATGCCTTCCTTATCACTTCCTGTGATGATGATATCATCCACATAAACCAGCAACACAACAATGCCAGATGGAGTGGTTATGGTAAAGAGAGTGTGATCCAATTCTGACTTCCTGAATCCTCTCCCATTCAGTGTAGTGCTCAACTTGTTGTACCACGCTCTTGGAGATTGCTTGAGACCATAGATAGCTTTTCTTAATCTCAACACATTACCCTTCTTGACTAGATGTTCAAGACCTGGTGGTGGATGGATATATACTTCATCTTCCAATTCTCCTTGAAGAAATGCATTCTTCACATCCATTTGCCACAAATCCCACTCAAGATTCACAGCCAGAGACAATACTATCCTGATAGTGTGGAGTTTAGCCACAGGTGCAAAGGTCTCAACATAGTCCTCACCATATGTCTGAGTAAATCCTCTTGCCACCAACCTAGACTTGCGCCTCTCTATTCTTCCATCAGGGTAAAATTTGATTGTAAACACCCATTTACTAGTCACTGCCTTCTTCCCTTTAGGCAGTTCACTCTCATACCAAGTCTCATTTTTAATCATTGCTCCAGACTCATCAGCAACTGATTCTCTCCATTCTTTTATGGCTACAGCTTCCTCATATGTCCTCGGAATATAGCTTTCATCCAAGCTAACTGTGAAGGCTGTATGATCATCCGGGAACTCTGCAAAGGAACACATAGCTTGAGGGGGATGCTCCACAGCCTGGGCATTGTAGTACACTCTTGTGTTTACCCAGTTGGAAGGATCTCTCTTCACCCTTGTACTTCTCCTCAACTCCTGAACTTGTTCTTCTTCCTGTGGCTCTTGTTCATTCGATTGAACACCACTCTCATTTGATCCACCAGAATCTCCTTCCCAATCTCCACTAGACTGAGTACCACTTTCATCTGAGCCAGTAGACTCTCTCTGCCCATCTTCACTAGACTGAGCACCACTTTCATCTGAGCCAGTAGACTCTCTCTGCCCATCTTCACTAGACTGAGCACCACTCTCTACTTCCTGTGTCGCCTCTTGATCATGTTGACCTGAATCTTCTTGATTTTGCACTTGCTCATGAGATTCAGTTCCATTCCCCCTCTCATGATCAATAGGAGTTGTTCTCACAGCTTCACCAGTCTGATTGGAAGACACTCTTCTTCCAGATTCCTGATCCTGGGATAATCCTACCCCTAACCTCTCCAACATCACTCTCAGTGTTGTTGCTCTATCAGACGGAGCTTGAGACAAATCCTTCAGATTTTCTCACTCCTTTTCTTCATAATATCCTTTTGATTCAACAAACTTCACTTCTCTAGATACCATCACTCTCCTTGCTTCAGGATCATAACACTTGTATCCCTTCTGAGGGATAGAGTATCCAATAAACATAGCCTTTGTACTCTTGGCCTCCAGGTTGTTCCTCTGTTCTCCTGGAGTCATTACATAGCACACACATCCAAACACTCGTAGATGATCAATGAAGGGCTTGCTCTTATTCAGCACCTCAAATGGAGACAAATAATTCAATATCTTTGTTGGAACCCGGTTGATAAGGTAGCAAGCAGTTTGCCCAGCATCTCCCCAAAACCTCTTTGGGACATTTGCATGGAACATCATCGACCTAGCAACCTCCATCAAGTGCCTGTTCTTCCTCTCAGCTACACCATTCTGCTGTGGTGTATAAGGACAGCTGGTCTGATGCACAATCCGATGCTTGGCTAGATGACTCTTGAAGGCATTGCTAATGTATTCACCTCCATTATCTGATCTCAATATCTTCACAGATGCATTGTATTGGTTAGATACATATGCTTGGAAGTTCATAAAGGCTTCCAGCACCCTGCCCTTAGATGGAAGCAATGTTAGCCAAGTATACTTTGACTTCTCATCAATGAAAGTTACAAAGTACTTCTGGCTATCTCGAGACAAGCATGGAGCAGTCCACACATCTGAATGAACCAGATCAAAGCAATGCTCATAAGTTGTCTCTGAAGTCGGGAATACAGTCCTACAATGCTTCCCTAATATGCATGCCTCACATTCTAAGTGATTGAATGACATATTAGGCATTATCAACTCAATAGCCCGAGCATGAGGATGTCCTAGCCTTGCACGCCAAGTAATATTATCAACTCTCTCAGCAGTACTGCTGAAACACATAGGATCAGAAGAAGCTTTAGTCAATTGGATATGGTATAGCTGATTCTTGCTATCCCCTCTACCAATGACTCTTCCAGTCTTCAAATCTTGAAACTCCACTTCTTCTGGCCTGAATACTACTTGACAACCAAGATCAACTGTTGCTCTCTTCACTGATAGCAGGTTTGACTCAAACTGAGGCATGTAGAAGGCATTGGTCTCCTTATCAAACAGCTTGAGCTTTCCCACTCCTTCTATGGGAACCATGTCTCCATTGGCGATCTTTACACCTCCTGAAGATGTCTTTATATCCCTTAGTAGATGTCTATCACTGATTATGTGATGACTAGCTCCATAATCAATGATGATGGATTTGTTTGATGTGAATACTTTGGCAGGAGAGCCTTCTCTCCGGGTCGTAGCCAAAGCATACACATGCTTAACAAACTCATCCCATTCCTTCCTTGTCACCAGCTCATCTGTTCCTGGCTTCTTTGTGATCACACTTCCTTCTCCCATATAAGCAGAGTAGTTGCACACTCCCACAACTCTCTTCCTGCGCCTTATCATGCTGCTATACCCCTTAGCTAGCATTCTACATCTCCTCCTCTTCCGGAAGCTCTCACTCCTACTCCCGGTTAGCCCCCATGAGCCCTCACTCCTACTCATGGTTAGCTTCTGGAAGCCCTCACTCTCACTCACTCCATATTTGTGTTGAGGTTGTTTGTTTTCATCAGTAACCATCAACCACAACAGGCGCCAGATCTGAGCTCAAAACCACCAAGAAAGTAATCACCTTTAGCTTAGATCCACCTCCAAAAGCCTCCAAAAGCTCACGCAAACCTTCTCACCAAGCTAGAGTACACATCTGAGCTTGTCAAACAGCTAAAGGAACTCCAAAATAAACACCAACAGAAACGAACTTGAGTTTTTCAAAGATCTATCTCTTGAAAAACCTCAAGAACACTCAAGAACACTCAGATTTTTAGGAAAAAGAAATCACTCTCCCCTTTTAAAGTAACCTGGCTCTGATACCATAAACACTTTTGTGTTTTATAGTGTGATTAAGGTTAATCTGAGTGTTTTAGGAAAGATTAAAGAGATTAGGAGATTAGGGAGAATAAGAACAAGAGAGAGACTAGAGAGAGAGACACACAAAAACTCCATTAATTGATTAAATGAGAAGGTTTACAAGTATATATAGATGGAGACACTAGGGATTTCGAAATACAACTCAGAAGCATGTGTAGTCAACACAAAGAGAGCCTTTAATTCAAAATACTTGGCTGAGAAGCTCCACATGCTTGGACAGGCTGTAAAGTAGCTTTTCCTTTAGCTTTACCTTTCCAGCTGTGCTCTCCCCTTTATCCAGACTGATGATGGACGAGTTTCTCCTCTTCAAGTGGATAGATGCAAGGTAACTTCTCAATCCAGCCTTAGTTACCTTCATCCAATGTTACTGTGGTAACTCTCCAAAGTTATTGTGGTAACTTTGGAGTTACTGTCTCAACCTCAACACTTCTCTTCTCTAAATGATCCCTGAACCTCCAAGACTTCATCTCTTTATTACCTTCTTCTCAACACAGAAGTGGTTGGGTATTGTGATGCTGATTAGGCAGGAGATAGAGTGGATAGAAGATCAACTACTGGCTATTGCACATTCATTGGAGGAAACCTGGTTACTTGGAAGAGTAAGAAGCAGAAAGTGATCTCCTGTTCAAGTGCTGAGGCTCAGTACAGGGCTATGTTGAAGCTGACAAACGAGTTGGTATGGATCAAAGGTATCTTGAAGCATCTGGAGATTGAACAGAGTACTCCTATGACAATGCACTGTGACAATCAAGCAGCTATCCATATTGCTTCTAACTCTGTCTTTCATGAGAGGACAAAGCATATATAAGTTGATTGTCACAAGGTGAGGCAGATGATTACCCTTGGAATGATTCTACCATGTTATACAAGAAGTGAAGATCAGCTTGCAGATGTGTTCACAAAGGCAGCAAGGGTAAAGACAATGGAGTCCATACTATCCAGGCTTGGACTCATTGATCTTACACCCAGGAGCTGATCCCCTCGTCATGAGATCTCCACTCTTTTTCCCTCATCAAAGTTTTATCCCATTAGGTTTTCTTTGGTGAGGGGGAGTGTTGAGATGAGGTGATAAGTGTTTGAGAAGATGAGAAGAGAAGAGATGAAGTGTGCAATGTGTGAGCTCAAGAAAACATTGCAGTTAAGATCAGTAGCACATTTTTAACAGATAATAAATTTGAAGTGAACTCAGGCATATAGAAAGCTTCAGATTCTTTATGAAACAATTTAAGACTGCCTATTCCTCTAATAGGTATCTTAGATCCATTAGCAATCATAACATTACCAATAGCAGGAACAATGTTCTTAATGAGTCTAGTGTCACTTATCATATGATGAGATGCACCAGAATCAACTATCAAAGGCTTAACAGCATGAGAACTAGCAATATGAGCAAGAATCTTAGATGGTGAATGCACATGATCAGTTTGAGCAGTATGAGCAGTACTAGGATGAGTATAGATTTCTAACACTTTTGATGGAGTACTCAGCATCCTATCAGTTCTAGGCAAGTCAATAGAACTCTCAACAGCTTTAGGAATCATATAAGCATGATGAGAGTACCCAAGAATATTACCATTGGCTTTGGAGGGTTTGATCAATGCATCAAGGTCAGATCTCTTCAAGTACTCATCATTGATACTCCTTGTACTCGCACCACCAGTGTAGGCCAGCAAGGACTTCCCATTGTCCACTTCACCTTCATGACCCTTTCTTGAGCTTGCGCCACCAGAACCATCTCCCAAATGAACCTTTGCCTCACGATCCTTGTTGAACTTAGCCGGCTTCAAGTGAGGATGTAAAATCCAGCATTGATTCTTCTTGTGGCCTTGTTTCTTGCAATGCTCACAGTTCCCATTGAACCTCTCATACTTCCCATGTGCTGCCTTGTTAGCTTGTGGAACTTCTCCTTGCTCAGCGTGTGATGCTTGATTAGCTAATGACAGTTCCTTCCCTTTCTTGCCAAACAATCCTATGGAGCCATGCTCCTTTTGGATTCGCGCACACACTTCTTCCAAGTCAGGTAAGGTATCATCCCTCAACATGTGCTGAATCAGCCCACCATAAGCTGGATTCAAGGAAAGGAGCAAGCCAAACACCTTGTCTTGCTCTCTCCTCTTGTTGAGCTCATCAGCATCAGTAGTACTTGGCCTTAGCATCTCAAGCTCTGACCATAGAGACCTAAACCTTCCCAAGTGCTTCCCAAAGTCCATATCTTCTTGTACTAAACCATTGAGAGCTTGTTTCACTTCAAACACCCTGTTTAGGTTTGAAGTGTATCCATATACCTTCTTTAAGGTATCCTATAACTCCTTTGCAGTCTCACAGTAGCTGTATGCATCCATCAAAGTTGGTTCCAAGGATGCAAGGAGAGCCGAGAGCACAACACACTCCTCTTGTTGCCACTTCTCAAGCGCATCACTTGAGCTGTCTTCTGCCTCCTTTCCTTGAGTGATGAGCTTTGTAGATTCATCAGTCGTGAGATTCTTGAGCAATCCCTTGCTTCCAACAGCATTTCTAGCCATCCCGGACCACACCAGGTAGTTGTTTCCCTTGAAAGTAGTCGCCACCTTCATGTAGCCTCCACCACCTTCCATTTTCAGTAGCTTGTCTTGAATACTTGAGAGCAGACTTCAACTTGAATCTAGTAACCCACCAGAGTGCTCACACAACAATCAAACACCCCAAAGACTTGAACTTTCACCTTTAGATCTTCTTGAGCTCACGCAAACCACCACAACCTCCTTGAGAACACTTGTAAGCTTCTTAATCACCAAAAGGAACCACCTTTGAGTCACAGCTCAATGAAGAACACAAACAGATTCAAAAACGAGTTTCTCAAAGATCTAAACTTCAAAATCCTCAAGAACACTCAAGAACACAGGTTGTTTTTGGCCAACCTGGCTCTGATACCATAAGATTTTATAGATCTTGAATAATAAAAGAGATTAGAGAGATGTTTAAGAGAAATTAAAGAAGAGATTAAAAGAGAAGAGACTTGTTTATGAGATTAAAAGACTAAGAGACATTTCTGGAAAATATTAAGAGACTCTCATTGCTTGATTGAAGTTTTACAAGAGATGATTACATATTTATACTAGAGACTACAAGGGCTTAATAAGAAGATAAGGTTAGGTAGAGTAGACCAGGCGTGTGGAGTCAAGGGAAGAAGGAAGAGCCTGGTTTGAACTGTCCAATAGGGAGGCTCACACGCCTAAGGCATCTTGGTATCTTTTGGAGATGCTGCCAGCCTGTTCCAACCTGGTGGGAAGAGTCTCTCAGCCTCCAACAGTCACATATCACCAGACCAGACCTTCTCTTCCACTTGGAGTATCCACCTTATCCATCGTTGTGCTTTTACCTCACAAGGTTACTTTCACAAGAGTTACTGTGGTAATTATATTTTTACCACAGTAACTTTGTGTCATGCTTCTCTTCACTTCATCTTCTCATCATAACTCTCCCAAGCATCTCATATCCTCATCTCATCTCAACAGTGACCGTTTGTGAACTGTCCTTTTCACTCTCCAGCTGCTTCATTTCTTTATTCTTATTCTTCTTGTCGTGATTCACATTGTAGTCTTTAAATACACTTGTAATGCGGCATGAATAAATCAAGGAAATCAATCCTTCTCTTTACTCTTTGCAAACTCTCTCATCTCTCTCTCTCTCTTGTTCCACGGATTCAACATCACTCTTACTCTGTTCTTACTATGTTTTACTCTGTTCTTCATTTTCTTTCACTCTCTTCCCTTTTGGTAGCTCACTCTCATACCATGTATCATTCCTGATCATCGCATTAGATTCATAAGCTACAGAATCTCTCCATTCTTGTAACTCCATAGCCTCTTCATAAGACCTTGGTACATAGCTCTCATCCAGACTAATCATGAAGGCTTGATGCTCTTCAGGAAACTCAGCAAAGGAACACACGGCTTGAGAAGGATGCTCCACTGCCTGGGCATTGTAGTACACTCTCGTGTTTACCCAGTTGGAAGGATCCTTCCATATCCTTGTGCTCCTCCTCAATGGTTGAACTTGATCCTCAGCATGTACCTCAGTTTGAACATGTTCTTCTTGAACCTGATCATCTCCACTAGACTCCTCTTACTCATCTCCACTAGACTGAGCCGAATCCTCTTCTCCTTATTTCTCATCTTGATCATCTCCACTAGACTCCTCTTGCTCATCTCCACTAGACTGAGCCGAATCCTCTTCTCCTTGTGTATCATCTTGATCATGATGACCTGAATCCTCTTGGTGCTGCTCTTGCACATTTGGTTCAGATCCATTCCCCCTCTCATGATCAAGAGGGGATGCTCTTTCAGCTTCTCTAGCCTGATCAGAAGGTGCTGTCCTTCTTGGTTCCTGATTATGGGACATGTTTATTCCTAGCTTTTCCAAAACAATCCTCAGAGTACTTGCCCTTTCAGATGGTGCTTGAGATAGATCATCCAAGTCTTCCCACTTCTCCTTCTCATATGGTGTAGCCATGACCAGAGACATAGAAGAGGAGCTGAGTGAGACTGATGAGGATGAGCCAAGTGATGAGCCAAGTGATGAGACTGCCTTAGAAGAGAGGTGTGAAGCTGAGGATACTGGAGAGAACCAGAACCAGAGAGAGATACCAAGTGAGCCAACCAGTGTGTGAAGTGGACCAGTTACTAGATCAAGGCTGAGAGGACAAGAGGAGAGGCTCCAGGAGTTAGCCAAAATCGTGGGGGCTGGTACAAGTCAAGAAGATCAAGATAAACCAGCTTGTTGGTTTAATTTAATTGCAATGTAATTTGGGCTTGGTTTTAGTGGGTTTTCATTTAATTTAAACCAAGTCAATTAGGGATTTTAAAATAAAGGGAAATTAGGGAGTGTACCAAAGATATATACGATAATTAGCAACAAACCAAAATGCTCCTTTCCCCCCACTGTTTACATTTCCGTTTGACTCTGCTACCCCTATAACGTTTAACTCGGCGAAAGTATAAGAAACAGAGATATAAGATACGAAGTACTTATTCCCGGATTATGTCAGTTCCCAAATCTAAAGCTATCCTTGTAGATCTCCATATCTTCCCATTCTCGAGAAACATCACCACTCTCAAGAGAAAACCCATTTTCTTTCTTCTTTCTACCAACATCTATCTCTCTCTATCTCTCCTCTCACTCTCTTCAAAATACAGATCCAAACCTTTGGTACTGCAAATCAACTCTCAAAATGGAAAGAGACGAGCAACCATCTCCGCCTCTCCGCATTCCGAATCAGATTTTCGCGGTAGGCCATGAACCAATCGGAGTTAGGGTAAAGCCGTAACACAAGCCACATGCAATTAGGCAAATTCTCAACGCTCTATATCCTGAAGAAGTAAACATCATCAGGGGCTCACCGTTCGGGAAGCTGATCGAGATCGGTGAGAAGCCATCTTTCTCCGGACGCTTTGGTCGGTTCATCATCTCCCGACAGCTTAAAGTCGAAAAGAAGCACGAAGCATGGTTCATCTTTGCAGGAAAACCTGTAAGATTTTCACTTCAGGAAGTTCGCTATGTAACTGGTCTAAACTGCAGTAAGCTTCCAAAGCACACCAAAAAAAGAGCGAAGAAAATTATCTCGGAGAAACCATATTGGGGAGAGCTTTTTGGGACATTGAAGGAGGTTCCGGTCACGTCTGTGGTTAAGATGCTCAAGAAAAGAACAGTCACAGATAGAGAGATGCGGTGAAATACGCCTGTTGGCGTTACTAGCTGCTGTTATTCTACCAACCACGCACACCTCGCGATATCTCGTGAGCACGCAGAGCTTAATCAAAACATAGATGATTTCTTTGCATACCCATGGGGCAGAATATCTTCGACATGCTCATGAGTAGTATCAAAGAGAGGAAGGAGGTTTCACTGTCTCAAAATACCATTGCTTTGAAAGGATTCGTTCTTTCATTGCAGCTTGTAATGGTTGAAGCCATCCCCGCTCTAACAGAGGTGGTTAACGATGGATCCTCTTCTGGCTCGGAAGGTGACGGTGGCGAGGAAGACGACCTAGCAGATGAAGACAAAAATGGGAAGAGAACCATCATCCCGGGACATGCTCGTGACACCGACGCTGCGGGAAAGGTACATGTCCTTCAATGTTAAGAAATTAAAAGCGTGCTATATTACATCTTGAGCTCTTTGCAAACACGCGACCAACACTGAATTTTTGCGTCTCTTTATTCCTTTGATTGCAAGGTCGCAGTTCGTTCTGTAATTGTAGAAGACAAAGAACACTTCAAAGTGTCACCCGACCTTTGCTGGTCAGACGATGAGGAGGATCCCATCGTCGATAACTTGATGTGTCTTGTTCAACAGAGATTTCCATTCAACAATTCAAGCTTCATCGGCGGTGTTACGATGGCGAGGTCAACAGGATGCGTGAAGAAGCAAAATCAGAGGCCATTAACCGTAAAGCGGTGAAACCAAAGCGCACAAAACAGACAACCCCATCGAGGCGATAGATTGCGGCAGTTGCATCAATTGTCGGTGACAAAGTTAGAGAAGATCTTTCTCTGATGGAGAGGCAAATAAGTTCACTTTCAAGCTTTTCTCACGCTCCAAACCAAAGTCCTTGACAACTTCCAACTACTGCTTCGTCAAGTTGAGGGTCCAACCGACCGACACGAGATAGCTCCACACCTCAGCACGCAATGTTTCCAATGCTGCTAGAGATGTCCAACATCCTCTCATCAGGCCAAACGCCTAACCACGAGGTATCCAAACTGATTACGCTGAAAATGTTATCATTTCCGGCTATACGATTCGCAAAACCAGACAACATCAGCTAATGTCGACGTAAGTTTTATCTAGCCTCGCAAATATTATATTAACCGGATAACAAATTGACTTGTACATATATTATTAATCAATTTTTGCAGGGCCTTCAAGACGGACAGAGGATGCAGTCATGTCCACCCACTGAAGGCCAGACACTGCACGGACGTCAAGATGGAATGGACTCGCCGAACCAGCTTCACTGCCACGACGATACTATTCTCCATAAGCCAACCACATTGGTAACAGATGATGTAAGTTCCACACTACCCAGCCAAATATTTTATTAGCGGTTAACCCACCCATCATTCTTTATAATTTTATACCGCAGAGTTAATGGAGATCAAGTGATTCAGCCCGAGGTCCCCACCGAAGATCAGTCAATGCCTGACAGCGACGAGGAGATGGACACTGATGAACCCGCCCACCCTCTCCAATTATCAAACCAAGCAAATGCAATTGTTGTCGATGTAAGTCTCCCAATAACCACGCCACTTATTATTTTAGCGGATAACATGTCAACAAGTTTGGTACTTTTTCATGTCTTTTTGATTCATTTCCGCCTATAGGTTGCATGCAACCCACCCGTCTCGTTTGTTGTTGACACTCCCCTGGACCAAGAGGGCAATGTTTCTGATACTAGTCAAAGCTCACTACTCACGGTATGTACGACGGCGTTTCATGCAGCAAAAGTCCAATATTGTTACTCTGGCTTAACGAGTTCAATTTATATTGCAGAATCTGGACCCTGCGTTACTATTTCCTAAACCAACCTTCGCTTATGTAACTGGTCTAAACTGCAGTAAGCTTCCAAAGCACACCAAAAAGAGCTAAGAAAATTATCTCGGAGAAACCATATTGGGGAGAGCTTTTGGGACATTGAAGGAGGTTCCGTCACGCCTGTGGTTAAGATGCTCAAGAAAAGAACAGTCACAGATAGAGAGATGCGTGTGAAATACGCTCTGTTGGCGTTACTAGCTGCTGTTATTCTACCAACCACGCACACACCTCGCATATCTCAGGAGCACGCAGAGCGAATCAAAAACATAGATGATTTCTTTGCATACCCATGGGGCAGAATATCTTTCGACATGCTCATGAGTAGTATCAAAGAGAGGAAGGAGGTTTCACTGTCTCAAAATACCATTGCTTTGAAAGGATTCGTTCTTTCATTGCAGCTTGTAATGGTTGAAGCCATCCCCGCCTAACAGAGGTGGTTAACGATGGATCCTCTTCTGGCTCTAAGGTGACGGTATGCAGGAAGACGACCTAGCAGATGAAGACAAAAATGGGAAGAGAACCATCATCCCGACATGCTCGTGACACCGGCGCTGCGGAAAGGTACATGTCCTTCAATGTTAAGAAATTAAAACTGTGCTATATTACATCTTGAGCTCTTTGCAAACACGCGACCAACACTGAATTTTTGCGTCTCTTTATTCCTTTGATTGCAAGGTCGCAGTTCGTTCTGTAATTGTAGAAGACAGAGGATGCAGTCATGTCCACCCACTGAAGGCCAGACACTGCACGGACGCCAAGATGGAATGGACTCGCCGAACCAGCTTCACTGCCACGACGATACTATTCTCCATAAGCCAACCACATTGGTAACAGATGATGTAAGTTCCACACTACCCAGCCAAATATTTTATTAGCCGGTTAACCCACCCATCATTCTTTATAATTTTTGCGCCTGCAGAGAGTTAATGGAGATCAAGTGATTCAGCCCGAGGTCCCCACCGAAGATCAGTCAATGCCTGACAGCGACGAGGAGATGGACACTGATGAACCCGCCCACCCTCTCCAATTATCAAACCAAGCAAATGCAATTGTTGTCGATGTAAGTCTCCCAATAACCACGCCACTTATTATTTTAGCCGGATAACATGTCAACAAGTTTGGTACTTTTTCATGTCTTTTTTGATTCATTTCCCGTCTATAGGTTGCATGCAACCCACCCGTCTCGTTTGTTGTTGACACTCCCCTGGACCAAGAGGGCAATGTTTCTGATACTAGTCAAAGCTCACTACTCACGGTATGTACGACGGCGTTTCATGCAGCAAAAGTCCAATATTGTTACTCGGCTTAACGAAGTTCAATTTATATTGCAGAATCTGGACCCTGCGTTACTATTTCCTAAACCAACCTTCGCTATGTAACTGGTCTAAACTGCAGTAAGCTTCCAAAGCACACCAAAAAGAGCTAAGAAAATTATCTCGGGAGAGCTTTTGGGACATCAAGGAGGTTCCGTCACGCCTGTGGTTAAGATGCTCAAGAAAAGAACAGTCACAGATAGAGAGATGCGGTGAAATACGCTCTGTTGGCGCATTAGCTGCTGTTATTCTACCAACCACGCACACACCTCGCGATATCTCGTGAGCACGCAGAGCTTAATCAAAACATAGATGATTTCTTTGCATACCCATGGGGCAGAATATCTTCGACATGCTCATGAGTAGTATCAAAGAGAGGAAGGAGGTTTCACTGTCTCAAAATACCATTGCTTTGAAAGGATTCGTTCTTTCATTGCAGCTTGTAATGGTTGAAGCCATCCCCGCTCTAACAGAGGTGGTTAACGATGGATCCTCTTCTGGCTCGGAAGGTGACGGTGGCGAGGAAGACGACCTAGCAGATGAAGACAAAAATGGGAAGAGAACCATCATCCCGACATGCTCGTGACACCGACGCCATGGAAAGGTACATGTCCTTCAATGTTAAGAAATTAAAACTGTGCTATATTACATCTTGAGCTCTTTGCAAACACGCCACCAACACTGAATTTTTGCGTCTCTTTATTCCTTTGATTGCAAGGTCGCAGTTCGCTCTGTAATTGTAGAAGACAAAGAACACTTCAAAGTGTCACCCGACCTTTGCTGGTCGACGATGAGGAGGATCCCATCGTCGATAACTTGATGTGTCTTGTTCAACAGAGATTTCCATTCAACAATTCAAGCTTCATCGGCGGTGTTACGATGGCAGAGGTCAACAGGATGCGTGAAGAAGCAAAATCAGAGGCCATTAACCGTAAAGCGGTGAAACCAAAGCGCACAAAACAGACAACCCCATCGAGGCGATAGATTGCGAAGCAGTTGCATCAATTGTCGTGACAAAGTTAGAGAAGATCTTTCTCTGATGGAGAGGCAAATAAGTTCACTTTCAAGCTTTTCTCACGTTCCAAACCAAAGTCCTTGACAACTTCCAACTACGCTTCGTCAAGTTGAGGGTCCAACCGACCGACACGAGATAGCTCCACACCTCAGCACGGCAATGTTTCCAATGTTGTTGACACTTCTGGACCAAGAGGGCAATGTTTCTGATACTAGTCAAAGCTCACTACTCACGGTATGTACGACGGCGCTCCATGCAGCAAAAGTCCAATATTGTTACTCCGCTTAACGAAGTTCAATTTATATTGCAGAATCTGACCCTGCTACTATTTCCTAAACCAACCTTCGCTATGTAACTGGTCTAAACTGCAGTAAGCTTCCAAAGCACACCAAAAGAGCTAAGAAAATTATCTCTTGGGAGAGCTTTTGGGACATTGAAGGAGGTTCCGGTCACGTCTGTGGTTAAGATGCTCAAGAAAAGAACAGTCACAGATAGAGAGATGCGTGTGAAATACGCTCTGTTGGCGCATTAGCTGCTGTTATTCTACCAACCACGCACACACCTCGCGATATCTCGTGAGCACGCAGAGCTTAATCAAAACATAGATGATTTCTTTGCATACCCATGGGGCAGAATATCTTTCGACATGCTCATGAGTAGTATCAAAGAGAGGAAGGAGGTTTCACTGTCTCAAAATACCATTGCTTTGAAAGGATTCGTTCTTTCATTGCAGCTTGTAATGGTTGAAGCCATCCCCGCCTAACAGAGGTGGTTAACGATGGATCCTCTTCTGGCTCTAAGGTGACGGTGGCGAGGAAGACGACCTAGCAGATGAAGACAAAAATGGGAAGAGAACCATCATCCCGGGACATGCTCGTGACACCGACGCTGCGGGAAAGGTACATGTCCTTCAATGTTAAGAAATTAAAACTGTGCTATATTACATCTTGAGCTCTTTGCAAACACGCGACCAACACTGAATTTTTGCGTCTCTTTATTCCTTTGATTGCAAGGTCGCAGTTCGCTCTGTAATTGTAGAAGACAAAGAACACTTCAAAGTGTCACCCGACCTTTGCTGGTCGACGATGAGGAGGATCCCATCGTCGATAACTTGATGTGTCTTGTTCAACAGAGATTTCCATTCAACAATTCAAGCTTCATCGGCGTGTTACGATGGCAGAGGTCAACAGGATGCGTGAAGAAGCAAAATCAGAGGCCATTAACCGTAAAGCGCTGAAACCAAAGCGCATAAAACAGACAACCCCATCGAGGCGATAGATTGCGAAGCTTGCATCAATTGTCGCGACAAAGTTAGAGAAGATCTTTCTCGATGGAGAGGCAAATAAGTTCACTTTCTCAAGCTTTTCTCACGTTCCAAACCAAAGTCCTTGACAACTTCCAACTACTGCCGTCAAGTTGAGGGTCCAACCGACCGGACACGAGATAGCTCCACACCTCAGCACGGCAATGTTTCCAATGTTGTTGACACTCCCCTGGACCAAGAGGGCAATGTTTCTGATACTAGTCAAAGCTCACTACTCACGGTATGTACGACGGCGTTCCATGCAGCAAAAGTCCAATATTGTTACTCTGGCTTAACGAGTTCAATTTATATTGCAGAATCTGACCCTGCTACTATTTCCTAAACCAACCTTCTCCCTAGGGTTAACCCGGGAGGAGCGTCATCATCAGGAGAAAGTCACGAGGGGAAACTATCGTGGCGATGCGTGGAAGTGAAATTTGCGAGCAGGATGATCAGGTGGTCGGCTGCCGTAAAAGCAAGAGACTCAAAGCCATACCCAAGTCTCTGGTAGGACAGTATGAATGTGATAGGCGTCTTCTCAATCGCGCTCGTGTAGCACTTGTAGATCCCAACAATACAGGCGGGAATATTGACTACTCTGCTAAGTTGTCTGCTCTCCTCGATAAACTGAAGTCTCCATTGTAAGTTTCACCTGAATGATCATTAATCTATTTGTTATACGTCTAATAAGATATATCTCCGTCAACAAACAAACTTAGCAGCTAAGTTATTCGTTAACTGTGTAACAAAATCTCCTCTACATGATCTTCTAGTACAATATGCATTGGCCAGTCAACACTAGAGAGCAATGACCTATACGAGCTTGTTCAAAGATCAAAGCCCCCACAGCCGAAGGTTTGTCTATATGCTCATTAGCATTCGTGATGCTGGCAGTTGACCAATCTTTTTTCCAAAACAGGTGGTTGACATTCTTATGGGCCACATTAGATCACAGTTCACACTCAACTCACCCATGAAACCAGTCAAACCACCCGTCTTCTTGGACACTCAGTTTGTTTCACAGCTATCAAAACTGTTCCCCAAGTTTTCTAAGTGTCCCAAGAAAGATACCTTCCGTTTCCCCAGCAACATTCTTGAGCGTTTCCTAAGTAATCCTGAGGCGGAGCGTTTCTATTTTCCCTTCAATCTCGACAAGAAACATTGGGTGGGGGTTTGCGTTGACAGCTCAAGCTGGTCAATTGTTGTGATGGACTGCAACATTGCACTCAGGACTGACAGCATGATGGTGAAAGAGGTTAGTCCCATTGCTCAGATGTTGCCATACCTTCTGAAACAAGGGGGTAAGCAGATAGTGCACAAAGACGCAAGAGCCTTGCCCATCGAGAGACCTCGTAGTATTCCCCAAAATACAAGTCCTGCTGACTCTGCGTGTCGGCTGTTCTTCTTCTGCAAGCTCAGCTGTCGCGGGTGTCGGCGTCTGCAAATGCATTACACCGAGGCTATTGGTAGTGAAGTTGAGAGGCTAGCGGTTATGTTTTACGAAGCAACTGTGGGAATGCTCTAGCTTATTCGTCTGTTACTCTTTTATTCCATGCACCTGTCTATTGACCTTGCTTCTAAGTATTAACCTATGTAAACGGAATATCGTACTGCTTTGTTAACTTTGTGCGTTATATTTATGTTGTCGTTCTTGGACATATGCGTTTTAAAACTTTCCAAACTTCTGAATGGTCTAATATGTTAACAAATATCTCATATAAAACGTTCACAATTTTCGTCCATAACATTAGTACTTTGTGTACTACATTTCTAATCCGTCTATATTTATTAGTAGCCGTAATTCAATAATATTGTACACGCAACAAAACTGCAAAATGTTTTTTTGTAAATATCAATCAAAGCGCACCCGAGTATACATGCTCACGCAAAGCATGCATTTTACCTGGCCATTTATACATATTAATGATCCAATTATTCGACGACCCATCCATTGAACCTACTAACCGTCCAATTCTTAAATTAGTTAAGCATTCAACAAATATTCTCAACATTATTTTCTGAGAATAGTCAACATTATTCCCAACATCATCTACCACATAATGTACATGGTTAGTCACTAGTATTGTATACCCGACTGTTAATATAGACGCCATAGAAATAACCATTCAATATACACTACAAATGTGTCAATAACCATATAAATTTTTCAATATACATTACAAACAATAATACATTACAAATTTGTCAATATACATAACCATTCAAACAAATTTGTCAATATAGATTACAAACCGGGCTGTGAAATATTAATGATCCAATTTCATTACTACCCGTCCAAAGATTGCAACTACACTCATGTAAATGTGTTAACCATGTACCTAATTTTTTCAAAAAAAAATCTCCAAAATTAATATACGTTGACACAATCATACATTCACACGTAAATTATGGATTATCTATTACTTTACATGTTTGCCACCAAGCAGGTTATCAGTATTAGCCGTCTAACTTATACAGTAGACGTAATCCAACAAGGTTAACAAGGAAGTTAATTCAAATACTTATTCGAGAAGAGAATCTTTATTTATCATAACATTGCGATATTACCACTACCCCAACAATCCGTGAAAGCGGCTACAATATAATACATAACAATTTATTCTAGCTCGCTGAACCATCCTCTTTCCATACAACTCTCCCACGCAATCGATTCCCAACCTATGCTTGCTTTTTTTTTCTTATATTGGACGCTTGCATGTGGCCTTGTTATGGTTCAGACCCTTGCACCTGCTGCATACAATCCTCCTGCGCATGCATTTCATCTGACGAGGAAACAAGAAAATAGGTTTATCTCAGCTAACTTAGTATATATTTTGCATAATGAAAACACTAGACGGATAGAAATAGGGTTAGATTTCTATGCATTACCAGTTTCTTCCCACGCGAGAAGAACCTATGTTTCTTTGGCCTACCCGGGACGCCTCGCTATGGGGCTAAGGCGACGGCCACTGAAGATAGCATCATTTTCTGGAAATCCTTTGTAGTCCCCAACGGTATTATCCTCTCCTGATAAGCACCCTCAGCATGTTCACCTTGTAAGCGCCCAACACTAAAGTCTCAACCAACACACCAGAATGCAAAGCCGCAGATATTAGCGTGTGGACAAGGGATACAGAGCATCTGAAACGCAAAACAGCTACATGTTTTGTTAGCAAGTTTCACATGGTAGCTTCCACCTTTCTTGTCCTGCACCTCGAACTCGCCGTCAGCAATATTAGCTACCCCATAACCCCCTGTCATCTCAAAGTTTCTTGTTACAATCCTGAGCACCCGGGGCGAGAGCCACTGAAGATAGCATCATTTTCTGGAAATCCTTTGTAGTCCCCAACGGGTATTATCCTCTCCTGATAAGCACCCCTCAGCATGTTCACCTTGTAAGCGTCCAACACTAAAGTCTCAACCAACACACCAGAATGCAAAGCCGCAGATATTGCGTGTGGACAAGGGATACAGAGCATCTGAAACGCAAAACAGCTACATGTTTTGTTAGCAAGTTTCACATGGTAGCTTCCACCTTTCTTGTCCTGCACCTCGAACTCGCCGTCAGCAATATTAGCTACCCCATAACCCCCTGTCATCTCAAAGTTTCTTGTTACAATCCTGAGCACCCGCAGAGGATGTTGGTATTCTATTTGCGAAGCTCTCCTGCTCGCAAACCACTCTGTCAGCTTTCCTCTTATGTAATCCACCAAACGGATAACCGAAACTCTCGTGCCTCGGTTAAGACGGCATTCCACGACTCCGCTAGATTGCTTGTCATTATGTCATACCGATTTCGAGGAAAGTGGGATCTTGCCCAATGCTCAAACCCTATATCCATCAGATACTTCGCACATCCTGCATCCATTTCCTTAATCTCGTTGAATGTTTTGTAGAAGTCCTCTTGCCGGTACGACCTAGCTGCTTTGGCCACCAGGTATGGCAGGTGCTTGGCTTTAAAATTTGTCCTGATGTTCCTTTTGAGGTGGACGATACATATACAGTGCCCGGCTCCCGGATAAACCTATATAAGGACGATAATAAATCAGTACAAAAGTCATTGTAGTTGCCTATATAAATAACATAATACACAGCTAAACGAACACTATCATGTTTAAATTGCCCATATAAATAATAAGATACACAGCTAACGAATACCCTTCGTGGTTAAATGGTTAATTAGCAAACCAATACAATTTGAAACCGACCAATCTAGTTGATAATCAGACAAGGCTATGCAGCTGGTACCTTGGTTAGGCCCTTGTAAATCGAAGAATTCCGGTCAGACACAAACACTAAATCCTCCTCGTGATGGACAAACGTTTTAGTTGTTGGAAAACCATTCCCATGATGCATCGTTTTCGCTGTCAACCACCGCGATAGCCAACGGGAAAATTTGATAATTACCGTCTTGGGCCGACGCTGTTAACAAGCAACCGGCGTACTTCCCTTTCAAGTGTGTCCCATCAACAACTACTACTCTCCTCATATACTGATACCCTATCACAGAAGCGGCCAACGCCACAAACATGTACTTAAAGCGGTGTCCTCCATCATCAGTGTCCTCTGCGTATAGGTTGGCTATGGTTCCTGGATTAACTGTCACCAGCTTGCTTAGATATGATGGCAGGTGATTGTACGCTGCGTTGCATGATCCTTGTACATTATCTATTGCCATATCTCTTGATCGCCAAGCCTTCCAGTAAGAGATGCTGACGCCATGGTCTCCTCGCATCATCTGTCTTATTTCTCCAGGGCGCGGGCCAGCCCCGGTACCGGCAAACTTTGTCCTCATCATCATCTCTATCACAGAAGCCGTTGCTTGACGCTGGTAACCTCCACGCTCGTTTATTGTGCATTGGTGTGCACTTTCATAGGTTCTTATTTCAAACAATTCGGACTCTTTCAACCGAACCGCATATACACGCCATGGGCACCCTGTTCCACAGCACTTAAGGATCATCATTGTGGGATCTGACTTCGCATTCCTGAAACGAAACTTCTGGTTGATTGCATATAAGGCCACATGCTGTTTGAATGCTGCTCTTGTCCTGAAAATCATACCAACAGCCAACTCCCCTTCATGATCACCCACTTCACCTGACACCGAAAGAGACAGTTTTGTGTTAAACGTGATGAACTACATAGTCAATTGAATTAGTATATCAGTCATATTCTTCAAGTGGACATCTAACAACATAGAAATCTTACTCCCACCGACACTTGCCGTCTTTAAAATTTCCAATACCCAAAGTGGACATTCTAATCAAAATCTCCCATCATTTGTGGCACAAGGCGTTATGTGAACATCTAAGCCTAATGTGGAAACGGTTAAAATAAATATTGCACATAGTTAAATAACACAATAAAGCATTACTTTGCATTTTCAGCCATGCATTATTTAAAAAGTTATACAAACTTCATTACTCAGGTCCATATTAAACATAGACGGTTACCCAAAGTTTATCCCAACAAAACATACACCCTGGCCAAACTTTGTGTTAACCGTCTCCCAAAAGACATAGCCCCGATAAATAAACATAAAAACGATCAGATAATATAACAGTAGAACCAAGCAGTTGGTGATGGAATCAAGCTTTTCCAGACCCACCCTCATTCTCACTTGCATGCGTTGTTCCCTCGGTGGTCTTAGTAGGATTTGCCTCGACATTTGGTTCCCCTGTCCTGCAAGCCAAGGTGAGCATCAAATCCGGTGGAGGAAGTGCCTGACATCCAGCAGAAACGCTACCATCCATCGTTTGGATTTTGCCAGCGTCGAGTCCCTCTGCATCGTAAGAACCAAGTATATGTATCAAAAAATCTTGCTAAATAAAATAGTCAAACTAATACAGAATGAAACTGGTGTCATACCTTTATCCCCACACCCACTGCAGTCCGATTGCACCCCACATCCACGCGGCCTGTTGCTGCGTTTGAACCAATTTGAGCGCCAATCAACCCAGTGTTGTTTGTTGAAGATGAACCATCATCATCCATTATCTCAACAGCCCTCTCCTGCACTACAGGTCCATCTCCAGGATGAACATCTTCATCTATGTCAGTTAAATCATCAGGGGACTTTGGGGACTTTGTCTCCTCATGCAAAACACCCTCCCAAAACGCATTCTCACTTGCCTCCAATGCAGCAGCACGATCACGGCTGCAAATCCCAGGGTAAGCTAGAAAATCTATCCCAACGTCCCACAACACGGCTGGTGCTTCGTTCTGACCTACCGAGTCCTGACAGATGCTCTTTCCTTTATCAACCGAGCCTTGTCCCACTGAGCATAAAGAGGAAAAAAACTTAGTGCTTATTATCATGAGATTATTCAGACCAAAACAAGTTGTAACCTTATTTATTTTTTGTTGTCCTTGTTAACAAGTTTTATGTCTAACTAATCTTCATACACTTAAACCCATGGATTATAAATGTAAAATGTTAATTAACAGCTGATCAATCAATTTATCTGGACACATGACAACGTAACCGGGATCATGCATACATTGCGCAGCTTTCTTATATGTTTACCATGCTTACATTTTTACTAATGCGACTAATATATTTATTAACCGACCAACACAAACGTCTATTTAGCCGGCTATAACAATGTCTCGGATAGAGACACTTACTCTGAAGACCCCCGGTAGTTGAATCCATACGCCCAACTCTGCTGGCTTCCTCCATCTTAGAGTCATCGTCAAGTCGAATGACTTCAATTCCCGGTCCTCCCTGCTCGGCCAAATGACTCATCTTCTCCCTTTCAGCCAACTCCATCTCCATTGCAACTCGGTAAAACACCACCATTTCTTCCTCACCAAAGATTTCCTTCATCACTTCCTCATTTGCCACCATCCTCTTCCCAAACACCAACTCTGAGACAATGATTTAACAACACCCAGCATGTTAGCCCACTGATATAATATTATAACAAAATTTGTAATATACTCCATAGTAATTACTCACTCTCGTAAGATGCTCTTGCAAATGCATCTTGGGTGTGGTCAACAACAAAAGATGAGGAACCGATGTAAAAAGGCGAGCGGCGGTTGAAATAATACTCAGCAACACCTTTCGCCCCCAACGTCACAAACAAGGTGAACTCCACCATCCAAGGCCTCGACGCCATCAACTCAACCAGCTCGGTTGTATTCCCTATGGTAAGAGGCGGAGTATGACCACTCGGGAAAACCATCCAGTCTGGCAAGCCGTACGTAATAACCATGGGAGTGCTCGCACCAATCCCGTAATGTTTTCTCACAATCATCTCAACACTCGTGTAGCCCTCACCCTCCTCCAAGTACAAAGTCAAACCGGAATCGGTTTGCTCCGGAACGAAATGCCAGTACTGAGAATCACTCTTCCTCCACTCTCCACGCCACATACGCAACATTCTCCCCATGTCCTCTGTGAAAGACAAAATCAGAAAAATGAATTCAGCAACATGGACCTCTGCGTATCTTACTCACAAAAATTATGCTTAATTTACAAACAATCATGAGACATAAATGCTGCAAAATAATTGGATATCAATGCTTCAACTGAACATTAATGGGAATTCACTCAGCACAGACAAAAATGCTAGACAAACTGAGAAACATAACCGAACTATTAAATTGGCCTGCCTTCAAATAACTGTTAGACATAACTGTCGGAAAAACTAAAAAAGAAGAAGCTAACCTTTCTTCAGATTGAATCTCTACAATTGTCTCTGTGTTTTTCCTCAGATAAATAGACCAGACAGCAGTTCTTATAAACGCCCAAAGCTTTCTCAACAGTACAAGTTTCTCTTTACCCAAGCTGTGGGCGTTTTCGATGTAAATCTCTTAGCTGGATTCACTCCTTTTTCTCTTGGACGCCGAATGTGTCAGACAGTGTGAGTGGAGAAGGTTAACCTGCAGCAGAGCTCATTAATGTTCTCTGTATCTCAGAAATCTAATGAAATATCTTTTCTATATCTTCTCTTGTACTTACGCATATTTTGGCAGATCATAATCGTACTTTGTCAACACCCTATATCATAGGAAGATCTATTGACAATAAGGGTAATCTCGACAAATCATACTCTCCACGTAGTCAACCCATATCCATGTTTTTCTATTTTTGGTACTTCTCTAGTTTCCTTCTTTTCCTTGGTTTTTTGACAAATTATCCCTAAAATAAACCAATTTCAAATTGGATTAGGACTAGAATTAGAATTAAACCACCTTGGTTTACTTCTAGGGCTTGTCGATTTCTATTAAAAACATGGGACACAGCTTTTGTTTTTCCTCAACTTTGAATCTAAGAATTTTCCAGCAACCTTTCTTGCCTTGTCTCCAGCTTTCTCTGTTCAGCTCAAGAACATTGACCTCACTTAAAGGAAGGAATTCCTAGTGAACCCATCTTAGACAATACAAGGTAATCTTGTGTCTTTGAGTAGCAAACCATCCTTGGCACCAACCCATTGTTGAGATGAGGAGTTGATACATTGAGAGAGGAAGAGATTTGGAGAAGTCAGTAACTTTGGGGATTTACCACAGTAACTTTGTTTTTACTGTGGTAATTAAGTTAAAGCTTGGGAAGTTACCATGCACCACTCTGGTGGGTGAATCACGTCCAACAAGGAGTAGGGATAAGGAAGAGCAGTCTGGAGAGGAAGAAGAGAGCCTTGGACAGCCTGTCATGTGCTGGAAAGAAGAAGTTGCTTTAGCACTGTTGCAAGCATGTGAGAAAGCATAGCCAAGTATTTCAAAAGAAGTTCCAGCCTGTCCATTGACTACACATGCTTGTGTATTTCGAAAACCCTTGTTGCTTTCTCTATATATGCTTGTAAACCTCATCAGAAATTAATTAATGAAGTTTTGAGTCTCTCTCTCTTTATTCTCTCACTAAAATCTCTTAATCTCTCTAATCTTTCATTTAATTATCTCTGATTGTTTGAATCATGCTCTAAAACACAAAAGTGTTTATGGTATCAGAGCCTGGTTCACTTAAAAGGAGAGAGTGATTTCGTTTTCTAAAATGTTCTTGAGTGTTCTTGAGTGTTCTTGAGAGTTTTGGTGAGGTAGATCTTTAAAAATCTGAGTTGGTGTCTGTTGGTGTTTCTATTGGAGAGTAAGCTTCAAGGGAGTTCCTTTAGATGATTGTCAAGTTCTGGAAAGTGATCTAGCTTATTTTAAAGTCTGGCGAGTGTATAAGCTAAAGATTGATGCTCTGTGTATTGGCTGTTGATTGCTGAGGAGATGAAGCAGCTTAGATCAGAGACAACAAAGTATGATGAGACGAAAGGGAGAGAGAACAAGTGGAGTGTGTCATCCTGGGTGAAGACAGCTTTGAAAAGCTATGGGAGGTTGAATAATCAAGTAAAGGTGGGATCTTTGAAGGAGATAGCCACTGATGGAATGCTTGTGTAAAGGTGGAGCCTTTACAGAGATAGCTGCTGAGGGAGATCAGACAGCAAGGGAAACAAGTGAAGATCACTCTAGTCTTGGAGAAAGTACAGTGCTTAAGAAGATTGAAGATGTTTATGAGAGCAAGATCAATCTTAGGAGAGTATATGAAGCCAAGGAGAGGATCTATGGAGTTAATAACCATGGAAGGAAGCTGCAACACTTGTGGAATGAATTACAAGGGTTGAGAACTTATGTGGAAGGGAATACTACACCAAAGCAAGAGATGGTCTCAAGGCTGTTGGCAGTATGGAGTCATCATATGGGTGGCTAGTGGAGATGGTTTTAAAGGAGGTAGATCTTTAAAATCTGAGTTGGTGTCTGTTGGTGTTTCTATTGGAGAGTAAGCTTCAAGGGAGTTCCTTTAGATGATTGTCAAGTTCTGGAAAGTGATCTAGCTTATTTTAAAGTCTGGCGAGTGTATAAGCTAAAGATTGATGCTCTGTGTATTGGCTGTTGATTGCTGAGGAGATGAAGCAGCTTAGATCAGAGACAACAAAGTATGATGAGACGAAAGGGAGAGAGAACAAGTGGAGTGTGTCATCCTGGGTGAAGACAGCTTTGAAAAGCTATGGGAGGTTGAATAATCAAGTAAAGGTGGGATCTTTGAAGGAGATAGCCACTGATGGGAGTAACTGTAAAGGTGGAGCCTTTAACAGAGATAGCTGCTGAGGGAGATCAGACAGCAAGGGAAACAAGTGAAGATCACTCTAGTCTTGGAGAAAGTACAGTGCTTAAGAAGATTGAAGATGTTTATGAGAGCAAGATCAATCTTAGGAGAGTATATGAAGCCAAGGAGAGGATCTATGGAGTTAATAACCATGGAAGGAAGCTGCAACACTTGTGGAATGAATTACAAGGGTTGAGAACTTATGTGGAAGGGAATACTACACCAAAGCAAGAGATGGTCTCAAGGCTGTTGGCGAGTATGGAGTCATCATATGGGTGGCTAGTGGAGATGGTTTTAAAGGAGGAACAGCTTCCTAAAGTTGAGAGGATGTGTGCTCTGGTGGAGAGAGTACATAAGAGGATGATAATTAGGCTATCCATGAGTAGGAGTGAGAGCTCATGGACGCCAACCCAGAGTAGGAGTGAGAGCTCCTAAGAAGAGGAGAGGTAGAAAGCTGGCTAAGGGGTTTAGCAGCTTGATAAGGTGTAGAAAGAGAGTTGTGGGAAAATGCAACTACTCTGCCTATATGGGAGAAGGAAGTGTGATCACAAAGAAGCCAGAGCAGATGAGAGAGTAACAAAGGAAGAATGGGATGAATTTGTTAAGTATGTGTATGCTTTGGCTACGACCGGAGGGATGGCTCTCCGCCAAAGCATTCACATCAAACAAACGCATCATCATTGATTCTGAGCTAGTCATCACATGATTAGTGATAGACATCTGCTGAGGACATAAAACATCTACTGGAGGTGTAGAGATAGCAAATGGAGACTTGATTCCGTAGAAGGAGTAGGGAAGCTCAAGCTGTTTGATAAGGAGACTGATGCCTTCTACATGCCTCGGTTTGAATCAAACTTACTATCAGTAAAGAGAGCAACAGTTGATCTTGGTTGTCAAGTAGTATTCAGGCCAGAAGAAGTGGAGTTTCAGGATTTGAAGACTGGAAGAGTGATTGGTAGAGGAGACAGCAAGAATCAGCTCTACCATCTCCAAATGGCTCAGAATCCTAAACCCTTTGAGTCTGTTTGCTTAAGTAGTACTACTAAGGGAGTGGATAGTAGTACTTGGCATGCAGGTTGGGACATCCTCATGCTCGAGCTATAGAACTGATTCTCCTGCTATGTCATTTAATCACTTGGAGTGTGAAGCATGCATATTAGGAAAGCATTGCAGAACTGTTTTCCCAGCTTCGAGACTATATATGGCGTTGCTTTGACCTGGTGCATTCAGATGTGTGGACTGCCCCATGTATGTCTAGAGATGGTCACAAGTACTTTGTGACATTCATTGATGAGAAGTCTAAGTATACATGGGTTACTATGCTTCCATCAAAGGATAGAGTGCTAGAGGCCTTTATAAACTTCCAAGCATATGTGTCTAACCAATACAATGCTACTGTGAAAGTACTAAGGTCTGATAATGGAGGGGAGTATACAAGCAATGCTTTCAAGAGTCATCTAGCAAAGCATGGGATTGTGCAGCAGACAAGCTGTCCTTACACACCACAACAGAATGGGGTAGCTGAGAGGAAGAACAGGCACTTGATGGAGGTAGCAGGATCTATGATGTTCCATGCTAAAGTACCTAAGAGGTTTTGGAGTGATGCTGTTCAGACTGCTTGCTATCTTATCAACCGGGTTCCAACCAGGATCTTGAAGAATCTGTCTCCATTTGAAGTGTTGAACAAGAACAAGCCAAGTATTGATCACCTGAGAGTCTTTTGATGTGTGTGCTATGTTTGGGTTCCAGGAGAGCAGAGAGACAAGCTGGAGGAGAAGAGTACCAAAGCCATGTTTATTGGGTACTCTATAACCCGAAGGGTTACAAGTGTTATGATCCAGACACAAGGAGAGTTCTGGTATCAAGAGAAGTGAAATTTGTGGAGTCTACAGGGTATTATGAGAAGGAGAAGTGGGAAGACTTGGGTGTTCAGTCTCAAACTTCACCAGAAAGAGCAAATACTCTTAAGATTCTGATGGAGAAACTTGGGATAAACATGTCTCATGATCAGGTACCAAGAAGGACAGAGCATACTGATCACCATGAGGAAGCTGGTGCTGAGATCCCTCTTGATCATGAGAGGGGGAATGAAACTGAATCTGGAGTGCAAGAGCAGCACCAAGAAGATTCAGGTCATCATGATCAAGATGTGACACAAGGAGCTGAGAATTTGGTTCAGTCTAGTGGTGGAGATGAGCAAGATGAGTCTACTGGTTCAGGAGAAGACTCTACTGGTTCAGGAGAAGAGTCTCCTAGTTCAGGAGAAGAGTACACTGGTTCTGGCTCAGAGGAACAGGTTCAAGCTGAGGTTCAGGTTCAGGAGTTAAGGAGGAGCACAAGGTTAAGGAGGATCCTTCCAACTGGGTAAACACGAGAGTGTACTACAATGCCCAGGCTGTGGAGCATCCTTCTCAAGCTGTGTGTTCCTTTGCTGAGTTTCCAGATGAGCATTATGCATTTATGGTGAGCCTAGATGAGAGCTATGTTCCAAGAAGCTATGAAGAAGCCATGTTGATTCAAGAGTGGAGGGATTCAGTGAATGCTGAGGCTGATGCTATGGTCAGGAATGATACATGGTATGAGAGTGAGCTACCAAAGGGAAGAGAGCTGTGTCCAGCAGATGGATCTTCACCATCAAATGTCTTCCAAATGGGCAGATAGATAGAGCAAAGACAAGGCTGGTTGCAAGGGGATTCACTCAAACATATGGAGAAGATTACATTGATACCTTTGCACCAGTAGCCAAGCTCCACACCATGAGGAAGCTGGTGCTGAGATCCCTCTTGATCATGAGAGGGGGAATGAAACTGAATCTGGAGTGCAAGAGCAGCACCAAGAAGATTCAGGTCATCATGATCAAGATGTGACACAAGGAGCTGAGAATTTGGTTCAGTCTAGTGGTGGAGATGAGCAAGATGAGTCTACTGGTTCAGGAGAAGACTCTACTGGTTCAGGAGAAGAGTCTCCTAGTTCAGGAGAAGAGTACACTGGTTCTGGCTCAGAGGAACAGGTTCAAGCTGAGGTTCAGGTTCAGGAGTTAAGGAGGAGCACAAGGTTAAGGAGGATCCTTCCAACTGGGTAAACACGAGAGTGTACTACAATGCCCAGGCTGTGGAGCATCCTTCTCAAGCTGTGTGTTCCTTTGCTGAGTTTCCAGATGAGCATTATGCATTTATGGTGAGCCTAGATGAGAGCTATGTTCCAAGAAGCTATGAAGAAGCCATGTTGATTCAAGAGTGGAGGGATTCAGTGAATGCTGAGGCTGATGCTATGGTCAGGAATGATACATGGTATGAGAGTGAGCTACCAAAGGGAAGAGAGCTGTGTCCAGCAGATGGATCTTCACCATCAAATGTCTTCCAAATGGGCAGATAGATAGGCATGAAGACAAGGCTGGTTGCAAGGGGATTCACTCAAACATATGGAGAAGATTACATTGATACCTTTGCACCAGTAGCCAAGCTCCACACCATCAGGATAGTTCTATCTC
The DNA here is from genome assembly GCA_016771965.1 of Brassica carinata. Classification (NCBI taxonomy): domain Eukaryota; kingdom Viridiplantae; phylum Streptophyta; class Magnoliopsida; order Brassicales; family Brassicaceae; genus Brassica; species Brassica carinata. The sequence goes on along the minus strand of CM028691.1, from coordinate 23,963,913 downwards.
TTGCTGTGAATCTTGAATGGGACTTGTGGCAAATGGATGTGAAGAATGCATTCTTGCAAGGTGAGCTGGAAGATGAGGTATACATGCTCCCACCTCCTGGTCTTGAGCATCTAGTGAAGCCAGGGAATGTGTTGAGATTGAAGAAGGCAATATATGGGCTGAAGCAGTCACCGAGAGCTTGTTACAGGAAACTGAGTACAACACTCAATGGGAGAGGGTTCAGGAAGTCTGAACTTGATCATACACTCTTCACACTGGTTGGACCATCAGGGATCATTGTGATTCTAGTGTATGTGGATGATTTGATAATCACAGGAAGTGATAAGGCTGGGATTAAAGCCACTAAAGAGTTTCTCAAGTCTGTGTTTGATATTGAAGACTTGGGAGAGATGAAGTATTTCTTGGGGATTGAGATATGCAGATCTAAGGAGGGCCTGTTTATGTCTCAAAGGAAGTACACTATGGATATGCTGAAGGAGACTGATGTGCTTGGTGGGAAGATAGCTAAGATACCTCTTGAGGAGGGATATAAGGTCTTGCGTGAGGGGGAGGTTGAAGAAAATCAGTTATTTGAGGATCCTAAGCTGTATAGAAAGATGGTTGGCAAGCTGATCTACTTGACCATCACAGACCAGACATATGTTTTGCTGTGAACCAAGTGAGTCAGTATATGCAGGCCAAAGGTACATCACTGGAAGATGGTTGATAGGATACTGAGGTATTTGAGTGGCACGCCTGGACAAGGAGTTTGGATGGGTTGCAATGGCAGTACAGAAGTAGTTGGGTATTGTGATGCTGATTGGGCAGGAGATAGAGTGGATAGAAGATCAACTACTGGGTATTGCACATTCATTGGAGGAAACCTGGTTACTTGGAAGAGTAAGAAGCAGAAAGTGATCTCTGTTCAAGTGCTGAGGCTGAGTCTGAGGGCTATGTTGAAGCTAACAAACGAGTTGGTATGGATCAAAGGTATCTTGAAGCATCGGAGATTGAGCAGAGCACCCCTATGACAATGCATGTGACAATCAAGCAGCTATCCATATTGCTGCTAACTCTGTCTTTCATGAGAGGACAAAGCATATAGAAGTTAATTGTCACAAGGTGAGGCAGATGATTACCCTTGGAGTGATTCTGCCATGTTATACAAGAAGTGAAGATCAGCTCGCAGATGTGTTTACTAAGGCAGCAAGATTAAAGACAATGGAGTCCATACTATCTAGGCTTGGACTCATTGATCTTACACCAAGGAGCTGAGCCCTTAACCATGGAGTCTCCACTTTTTCCCTCATCAAGGTTTTGTCCCAATGGGTTTTCCTTGGTGAGGTTTTTTTAATGAGGGAGGTCTTCATGGTTTCCAAGCTTGACTCGTTCTACATGGTCAAGCTTGAGGGGGAGTGTTGAGATGAGGAGTTGATACATTGAGAGAGGAAGAGATTTGGAGAAGTCGGTAACTTTGGGGATTTACCACAGAACTTTGTTTTACTGTGGTAATTAAGTTAAAGCTTGGGAAGTTACCATGCACCACTTTGGTGGGTGAATCACGTCCAACAAGGAGTAGGGATAAGGAAGAGCAGTCTGGAGAGGAAGAAGAGAGCCTTGGACAGCCTGTCATGTGCTGGAAAGAAGAAGTTGCTTTAGCACTGTTGCAAGCATGTGAGAAAGCATAGCCAAGTATTTCAAAAGAAGTTCCAGCCTGTCCATTGACTACACATGCTTGTGTATTTCGAAAACCCTTGTTGCTTTCTCTATATATGCTTGTAAACCTCATCAGAAATTAATTAATGAAGTTTTGAGTCTCTCTCTCTTTATTCTCTCACTAAAATCTCTTAATCTCTCTAATCTTTCATTTAATTATCTCTGATTGTTTGAATCATGCTCTAAAACACAAAAGTGTTTACCCTTAGGCTCAGGGAGACGACCATAGTTCAAAGGAGAGCTAGTAGCCTCTTAGAACAACCCTCTATCCATCCACCTTCAAGTGATCCAGAGTTTAAGCCATACCCAGGCTGCACCAAGTGGTATCAGAGCCACTTGAAGGTTTGGGTTTGCGATTTTGACCACTCAGATAATTCTATCCATCAAAACACTTCTCTTATCTATCTATCTATTGTAAGCCAGCTGAGCCAACTCTGGTAATCAAAAAAAAAAAAGAGATCTTTGATCCAAAAAAAAATAAAATAAATAAGAAAGCTGAAGAGAAATCCAGCTAGCTGAAGAGTAATCCAGCTCAGGGTGGTAAAGTCAGCTGGTGCCTAAATCTCTTAATACTTTTTCTCTGATTCATTGGGGTTTAGTTCTAGATCTTAGGTGTAGAGCTTTGTTTCTAACTGAACTAGTGAGAAGAACAGAGACTTGGCAGCTGAAACTGAGTGTGAGAGAGTTGTTTTAAAATTTCTTTCTGTTTCTTTGTCTTTGCTAACTTGGTATGGATCAAAGGTATCTTGAAGCATCTGGAGATTGAGCAGAGCACCCTATGACAATGCACTGTGACAATCAAGCAGCTATCCATATTGCTGCTAACTCGTCTTTCATGAGAGGACAAAGCATATAGAAGTTAATTGTCACAAGGTGAGGCAGATGATTACCCTTGGAGTGATTCTGCCATGTTATACAAGAAGTGAAGATCAGCTCGCAGATGTGTTTACTAAGGCAGCAAGATTAAAGACAATGGAGTCCATACTATCTAGGCTTGGACTCATTGATCTTACACCAAGGAGCTGAGCCCTTAACCATGGAGTCTCCACTCTTTTCCCTCATCAAGGTTTTGTCCCAATGGGTTTTCCTTGGTGAGGTTTTTTAATGAGGGAGGTCTTCATGGTTTCCAAGCTTGACTCGCTCTACATGGTCAAGCTTGAGGGGAGTGTTGAGATGAGGAGTTGATACATTGAGAGAGGAAGAGATTTGGAGAAGTCGGTAACTTTGGGGATTTACCACAGAACTTTGTTTTACTGTGGTAATTAAGTTAAAGCTTGGGAAGTTACCATGCACCACTTTGGTGGGTGAATCACGTCCAACAAGGAGTAGGGATAAGGAAGAGCAGTCTGGAGAGGAAGAAGAGAGCCTTGGACAGCCTGTCATGTGCTGGAAAGAAGAAGTTGCTTTAGCATGTTGCAAGCATGTGAGAAAGCATAGCCAAGTATTTCAAAAGAAGTTCCAGCCTGTCCATTGACTACACATGCTTGTGTATTTGAAAACCCTTGTTGCTTTCTCTATATATGCTTGTAAACCTCATCAGAAATTAATTAATGAAGTTTTGAGTCTCTCTCTCTTTATTCTCTCACTAAAATCTCTTAATCTCTCTAATCTTTCATTTAATTATCTCGATTGTTTGAATCATGCTCTAAAACACAAAAGTGTTTACCCTTAGGCTCAGGGAGACGACCATAGTTCAAAGGAGAGCTAGTAGCCTCTTAGAACAACCCTCTATCCATCCACCTTCAAGTGATCCAGAGTTTAAGCCATACCCAGGCTGCACCAAGTGGTATCAGAGCCACTTGAAGGTTTGGGTTTGCGATTTTGACCACTCAGATAATTCTATCCATCAAAACACTTCTCTTATCTATCTATCTATTGTAAGCCAGCTGAGCCAACTCTGGTAATCAAAAAAAAAAAAGAGATCTTTGATCCAAAAAAAAATAAAATAAATAAGAAAGCTGAAGAGAAATCCAGCTAGCTGAAGAGTAATCCAGCTCAGGGTGGTAAAGTCAGCTGGTGCCTAAATCTCTTAATACTTTTTCTCTGATTCATTGGGGTTTAGTTCTAGATCTTAGGTGTAGAGCTTTGTTTCTAACTGAACTAGTGAGAAGAACAGAGACTTGGCAGCTGAAACTGAGTGTGAGAGAGTTGTTTTAAAATTTCTTTCTGTTTCTTTGTCTTTGCTAACTTGTTTTTCAGGAAACAATGACTGATGGGCGAGATGGAGGGGAAAGAGAAGAACCGGCTGCTCGGCAGATGAACCTCAACAAAGTCCAATTTGAGGCTATGATGGCTGAGATAACTAGAAGGATGCAAAACACTTACAACCGTGCACAGCAAGCTAATGAAAATTTAGTTGATGATGATGCAGGACAAGAGAGTGGAGCCGCCAGGGGAGCTGCGAGAGCACGCATCCAGCCTAGGAGAGCACGCCAGTTTGAGGTTGGGGGACATAGGGTTTATGGCGAGCAGTATGAAGAGGGTTCATCAGGGAACAGTGACAATGAATCTCAGGCCAGCCACCGCAGCAGACGCCACAACCAGAGGAGACCAGCAGCTGATAAATCTCAAGCTTAGAATTCCTCCATTCCATGGCAAGAATGACCCTGATGCTTACTTGGAGTGGGAGAAGAAGATTGAATTGGTTTTCAATTGCCAACAGTTTACTGAGGAGAGGAAGGTGAGATTAGCAGCTACTGAATTTAGTGGCGATGCTATAAGCTGGTGGGATCAGATTGCTGTTACCAGGAGACGCAATGGAGAGCCTCAAATAGCTTCCAGGTTTGAGATGAAAACTGTGATGAAGAAGAGATTTGTTCCTACTCACTATGGAAGAGATCTCCACCAGAAACTGAGAAGGCTTTCTCAAGGCTCTAAGAGTGTAGAGGACTATCACCAGGAGATGGAGACACTCATGCTGAAAGCTGACTTAGAAGAAGGTGTAGAAGCTACTATGGCTAGGTTCCAAGGAGGTCTTAACAGAGACATACAAGATAGGTTGGAGCTACAAGAGTATGAGGACATGGATGAACTGCTGCATAAAGCAATTTTGATTGAGCAGCAAAACAAGAGGAAGAGCTCTACCCGGTCTCCATACACTCCTGCTTACAAACCGGCCTACTCCATGGATGATAAGCCATGGGATAAGTCCAAAGAAGGTTCTTCCTCAGTGGAGCCCAAGAAAGATGACAAGGGCAAATGAGTAGCAACACCTACTAGGACCAGGAACATTAAGTGTTTCAAGTGTCAGGGCTTTGGGCATTATGCTAATGAGTGTACCAGCAAGAAGATTATGACCATTCTAGCTAATGGAGAAGTGATCTTTGAGGAAGAGGACGCCGGCCAAGAGTCTGATGAGGAAGGTGTGGAGTACCCTGTCCGTGGGGAGCTGCTAGTCACCAGGAGACTTCTCAATGCCCAGCCTACGGTCAAAGAAGATGGGCAAAAGGAAAACTTGTTTCACACCAGATGTCTGATTCAAGAAAAGGTTTGTAGCTTGATCATTGATGGAGGAAGCTGTACCAATGTTGCAAGTGATGAGCTGGTGGAGAAGTTGGGTCTTGAAGTGTACAAACACCCTAAGCCATATGTCTTGCAATGGATCAATGATGGAGGAGGCTTAAAGGTCAGCAAGCAAGTGAAAATCTTACTCTCAGTGGGAAAGTACAAAGATGAGATTACCTGTGATGTGGCACCATTGGAACCTAGCCACATTCTTCTTGGGAGGCCATGGCAATATGATAAGAGATCAGTACATGATGGCTTCACCAACAGGTACACTTTTGTCCACAAGGAGAGACAGATCACCTTGGCGCCTATGAACCCTCAGGAGGTACACCAGGATCAGATGCATCTCAAATGAAGAGAGGAGAGTCCAAAGCCGCCAACAAATCCTTGCTTCTTGGAGAGACCAGCCAGGTAAGTAAACTCAACCTCTTTGCTACTGCTAAGGATATCAAAACTGCTGTGATTGAACAATCAAATTTGATATTAGTAGTTTATAATGTTAGAATTGAGAGAAAATGGTGAGAATAAAATGGAGAATAAGTTTAGAGAAGAGAATCAGCTTCTGGTTTAGTTTGGACCACAAATACTGAGAATCAAAAGAGAGTCTTTGTGACTGTATAAGTGAGAATGATGGGATTATGGAGAGTGTTTGTGATCTACTGGTTTAATATGGACCAGAGACTATGAAGGATGGATGAAATTATAAGTGAGAGTATTGGAGAGTTTGTGAGAATAAGCGATTGAGAGAATAGAGTAACAAGAGAATGATTGAAGGAAAGATTTAACTAACACTTCAGAGAGTATGAGAGATTGAGAGACTGTGAACCAGAGAATAAGTGAAGGAGTTGGCTCAATTCTCCTTAGAATTTCGTGGGTTACATGTGGGGGCTTTATAGCCAAGTTACAAGACATTGCAAGCACAATAAACTACTAATAAAACAGGGAAACTTAAATAACTAATTTTGTAGGGAAAGAGAGATCAGAGCAGGTTCAGAATTGGTTGGGGCAGACTGGTATGGCAGGTCCAGCATGAGAGAAAGTGACTGGAGGGAAGATGGCACATTCAGCTTGGTGTGATAGTGACAGGTCAGTTGCTTCTCCAAAGCACACATGTGACTACTTCTTTTCCAATTCAAACCAGCACCTTCCATTTGATTTCAAACCAAGTATCCTTAGGTTTCTGGAGGTTTAGCCACGTCCAAGAGTTTTCCAAACACCTTCCTTGCCTTGCAAGTCAGGTTAGGTCAAGTGGTGTATGGACAGCTTTCATCTTTCCTTGCAAGTCAAGTATGCTTGATCCAGATTGTATTCTTCAACCAGCTTTGCTTCTTCTTCTCTTTCTTTCATTATTCTAACACTCCAATCCTTGGGCAAGCTTGGAACTGAGATAACTTGCCTCATTAAAAACCTAATTATAGGAAAAAAGAGTACAAGCTATCCAGTCTGGGGTTAGACAACTTTATTGGCAAGTATGGCACTTTCCTTGCTTCACACTTCAAATGGTTTCTCTTGAACATTCTTCTTATTTCACAGCTTGTCTCCCCCTTGCTTCTGGCTTCTTGCCTTCTTCTTGGGTTGAGATCAAGCCAAAATTTATTAGGGATGATAATGAGGAGTGTCTACCCTCATGGCTTTAACTTGAATCCCCCACTTCAATCCCTTTTGAATGGCCTTGCAAAGTCACTTGTAGAAGGGAACTTTGGAAAGAGTTAGCTGCCATCTTTCAGTGAACTGCCTTCTCCTTGCACAGCTAAGAGCGTCCCTTTTCATTTCCACTTGTTTCCTTTGCTTCAGCTTCAACAATGGATCATTGGCTTCTCATTTAACACCCCTCCTCAAGCTTGACCTGAGATTGAGAATATATGGTCAAGCTTGAAGCTGAGAGCCAATGATTGCCAACACATTGAGATCATTGCCCTCTTGGCTTAGTGATGGTCTCTCTCTCTTGAGGGACGTCCTGTTGCACCCTCTTGGCTTCAGGTTAGACCTCTTGAGCAATCTCTCCACAGCACCAATCTTCCTCTCTACCATCTTGGGAGTTAATGAACACAATCAGTGTCCAAAGTGTTGTTGGGCAGTGGGCCTATTTCTCCATGGACAGGAATGTACATCTTCTGTAGGCTCTGAACACATGGACTTCTTGCTCTCTATTTTAAGGAGGCACAACTTATCAAGAACCTGAGCTGGTTTCTTGAACCTCCAGCCCATGGGGGCTTAGTGAGACTGAAACTGTTTGAGGTGTAGATTGAATATCCAACACCTCTTCTTGATGATTCCTTCCTTCAGGTCACATACACACATCAAACCCCTCTTTTCCTCTTGCTGGTCGTGGGTCCTGGTGGTCAGAGAATGAGCTTCAGCTTTGTTGGCCAGAGAATAGTTTGAACAGCCAAGCTTTGAAGCATCTTTAGTGACCTTGCTCCAAGAATGGTTTCTATCATGAATTTTCTTCAGAAATTTGGACCAGAGGAGGTGATTTTGTTTCTTCTTTGGACCCCTACAAGTCTCTGGAGTCGCCATTGCAGTGGTGGTTTCCATCTTGGAGAGCTTAGACCAGTAGACAAGAGAATGTACCCACTGTTTTTTCTTTTCAAGAAACTGAACTGGAACAAGATCTTCTGAACTTTTTGAAGCTTGTTGAGACTTTCTTGAACTTCACAGACTGGTATACTCTCCTATCTTAGTTTCTGGTGAGGTTCTTCCCTCCTGGAAGACCTTTGGACCAGTGGATCAAGAGATTTATCCAAGACTGTTTTGAAGATAAACTTTGACAGAGATTTTATGAAGTGAAAATAGGTTTTCAGGAGCTCTGAGGCTCTGATACCATGTTAGAATTGAGAGAAAATGGTGAGAATAAAATGGAGAATAAGTTTAGAGAAGAGAATCAGCTTCTGGTTTAGTTTGGACCACAAATACTGAGAATCAAAAGAGAGTCTTTGTGACTGTATAAGTGAGAATGATGGGATTATGGAGAGTGTTTGTGATCTACTGGTTTAATATGGACCAGAGACTATGAAGGATGGATGAAATTATAAGTGAGAGTATTGGAGAGTTTGTGAGAATAAGAGATTGAGAGAATAGAGTAACAAGAGAATGATTGAAGGAAAGATTTAACTAACACTTCAGAGAGTATGAGAGATTGAGAGACTGTGAACCAGAGAATAAGTTAAGGAGTTGGCTCAATTCTCCTTAGAATTTTGTGGGTTACATGTGAGGGCTTTATAGCCAAGTTACAAGACATTGCAAGCACAATAAACTACTAATAAAACAGGGAAACTTAAATAACTAATTTTGTAGGGAAAGAGAGATCAGAGCAGGTTCAGAATTGGTTGGGGCAGACTGGTATGGCAGGTCCAGCATGAGAGAAAGTGACTGGAGGGAAGATGGCACATTCAGCTTGGTGTGATAGTGACAGGTCAGTTGCTTCTCCAAAGCACACATGTGACTACTTTTCCAATTCAAACCAGCACCTTCCATTTGATTTCAAACCAAGTATCCTTAGGTTTCTGGAGGTTTAGCCACGTCCAAGAGTTTTCCAAACACCTTCCTTGCCTTGCAAGTCAGGTTAGGTCAAGTGGTGTATGAACAGCTTTCATCTTTCCTTGCAAGTCAAGTATGCTTGATCCAGATTGTATTCTTCAACCAGCTTTGCTTCTTCTTCTCTTTCTTTCATTATTCTAACATATAAAGAATTGTTGAGCTCTACTACTAACCTTGCTCCTGAGATTCCAGAGGAGATTGAATGTCTTTTGCAGGAGTATAGAGATGTATTTCCAGAGGACAACCCAATAGTCACTTCATTAGAGGAATAGAACACCAGATTGACTTTGTACCAGGGGCTACCTTACCTAACCGTCCAACATACAGGACCAATCCTGTGGAGACCAAGGAGCTCCAGAAACAAGTCAGTGAGTTAATGGAGAAGGGACAAATCAGGGAGAGTATGAGTCCTTGTGCAGTACCTGTCCTCTTGGTACCAAAAAAAGATGGGAGCTGGAGAATGTGTGTGGATTGCAGAGCCATCAACAATATCACAGTTAAGTATAGACATCCTATCCCTCGCTTAGATGATATGCTAGATGAGTTACATGGTTCATGTGTCTTTTCTAAAATTGATTTAAAGAGTGGTTACCACTAGATTAGAATGAAAGAAGGAGATGAGTGGAAAACTGCCTTTAAAACTAAGCTAGGATTGTATGAATGGCTTGTGATGCCTTTTGGGCTTACTAATGCACCTAGTACTTTCATGAGGTTAATGAATCATGTCTTGAGAGCTTTGATAGGGCGATTTGTAGTTGTTTATTTTGATGATATCCTGATATACAGCAAGACTATGTAAGAACATGTTAACCATTTGAAACAAGTTCTAGATGTGCTTACAGTCTGTGTTTGATATTAAAGACTTGGGAGAGATGAAGTACTTCTTGGAGATTGAGATATGCAGATCTAAGGAGGGATTGTTTATGTCTCAAAGGAATTACACAATGGATATGCTGAAGGATACTGATGTGCTTGGAGGGAAGATAGCTAAGACACCTCTTGAGGAGGGGTATAAGGTCTTGCGTGAGGGGGAGGTTGAAGAGAACCAGTTGTTTGAGGATGCTAAGCTGTATAGGAAGATGGTTGGCAAGCTGATCTACTTGACCATCATCAGACCTGAATATATGCTTTGCTGTGAATCAAGTGAGCCAGCATATGCATGCGCCAAAGGTACATCATGAAAGACTGTAAAACTTAAGAGATTTAGATGAGAATCATTGTGAGAATCCAAGAGAGAGAGAGCTAGGGTTTGCGGATGAGAAAGAGAGAAAGAGAGAATGAGGAACTCTTGTTTTTCTTTAATGAATTCAGAACCTATTACAATCTATTTAAGGAGCAACCAGGTCATAAGCAGACAGAGAAGATACAATAAAGAAATGGGAGATAGTACAAGTGAAATAATAAACAAAGGGAGGGGGAGCTGGTCGGCAGGCTCGTCCAGCTTTGTAGAAAGCGACAGCTCCCAACGGTCTCTTTGCTCCTCTTTTCCCTCATAGACCCGTGACCTCTCCACCAACAGCTCTCTCCCTTATGTCGACATTCTCCACTTCTCTTGGCAGGATTTAAATATCATTCCGGCCATAATATCTCATCCCTTGTCTTGCAAGTCAAGCTAGGTTTTATATCAACTTGATCACCTTACTCTTGCCCTTGATCTCCACGGTTATCTCCTTAATAGCATGATGGTCCTCTTACTTATTCCTTTCATGTCAACACTCGGATGGTGGGTTTCTGCTTGTGCTGATTCACTGCCCCCCGCAGGATCAAGGTGGGAAGGTTCTATAACAGGTTCAGCTTGGGGAAGAGCTTGCGGCTGATTTCCTTGTTGCCTTACTGGCTGGCTAATACCAAGATTTTCTAGGATGATTCTCAGGTTGTTGGCTCGATCTGAAGGTGCATGTGAGAGGTCTTTCAGGTTTTCCCAACTCTTCTCATCATAGTATCCCTTAGACTCTATGAATATAACATCCCTTGAGACCATCACTCTCCTGGTATCTGGTACATAGCACTTGTATCCCTTCTGGTTGGCTGAGTACCCAATAAATATTGCCTTAACACTCCGAGCTTCAAGTTTGTTCCTTAGTTCTCCTGGAATCAAGACAAAACAAGTGCATCCAAACACACACAAGTGATCAATGGAGGGTCTGGTTTTGTTCAATACCTCATAAGGAGAGACCTCATGGAGAACTCTGGTGGGAATTCTATTGAAGAGATAGCATGCGGCCACTACTGCATTTCCCCAAAATCTTTTGGGAACACTTGTATGGAACATCATGCTTCTGGCTACTTCCATGAGGTGTCCAGCTTTGTAGAAAGGGAGGGGAGCTGGTCGGCAGGCTCGCCCAGCTTTGTAGAAAGCGACAGCTCCCAACGGTCTCTTTGCTCCTCTTTTCCCTCATAGACCCGTGACCTCTCCACCAACAGCTCTCTCTCTTATGTCGACATTCTCCACTTCTCTTGGCAGGATTTAAATATCATTCCGGCCATAATATCTCATCCCTTGTCTTGCAAGTCAAGCTAGGTTTTATATCAACTTGATCACCTTACTCTTGCCCTTGATCTCCACGGTTATCTCCTTAATAGCATGATGGTCCTCTTACTTATTCCTTTCATGTCAACACTGGATGGTGGGTTTCTGCTTGTGCTGATTCACTGCCCCCGCAGGATCAAGGTGGGAAGGTTCTATAACAGGTTCAGCTTGGGGAAGAGCTTGCGGCTGATTTCCTTGTTGCCTTACTGGCTGGCTAATACCAAGATTTTCTAGGATGATTCTCAGGTTGTTGGCTCGATCTGAAGGTGCATGTGAGAGGTCTTTCAGGTTTTCCCAACTCTTCTCATCATAGTATCCCTTAGACTCTATGAATATAACATCCCTTGAGACCATCACTCTCCTGGTATCTGGTACATAGCACTTGTATCCCTTCTGGTTGGCTGAGTACCCAATAAATATTGCCTTAACACTCCGAGCTTCAAGTTTGTTCCTTAGTTCTCCTGGAATCAAGACAAAACAAGTGCATCCAAACACACACAAGTGATCAATGGAGGGTCTGGTTTTGTTCAATACCTCATAAGGAGAGACCTCATGGAGAACTCTGGTGGGAATTCTATTGAAGAGATAGCATGCGGCCACTACTGCATTTCCCCAAAATCTTTTGGGAACACTTGTATGGAACATCATGCTTCTGGCTACTTCCATGAGGTGTCCAGCTTTGTAGAAAGGGAGGGGGAGCTGGTCGGCAGGCTCGTCCAGCTTTGTAGAAAGCGACAGCTCCCAACGGTCTCTTTGCTGCTCTTTTCCCTCATAGACCCGTGACCTCTCCACCAACAGCTCTCTCTCTTATGTCGACATTCTCCACTTCTCTTGGCAGGATTTAAATATCATTCCGGCCATAATATCTCATCCCTTGTCTTGCAAGTCAAGCTAGGTTTTATATCAACCTGATCACCTTACTCTTGCCCTTGATCTCCACGGTTATCTCCTTAATAGCATGATGGGCCTCTTACTTATTCCCTTCATGTCAACACTCCCCCTCAAGCTTGACCATGTGGAACAAGTCAAGCTTGGAAGCCATGAAGCAATCCCTCATGAAAACCTAAGCTAGGAAAAACCCAATGGGATAAAAACCAAGCCAAGGAAAAAGAGTAGATCACTCCATGGAGGAGAGATCAGTGACATGAAAGATCTATGAGTCCCAACCTCGGATGGATGAACTCACAAACCTTAGTGCTTGCTGCCTTTGTGAAGATATCAGCTAGCTGATCCTCACTTCTTGTGTAGCAAGGCAGTATTACTTTCTGTTACACGGCTTGTCTAACCTTGTGGCAGTCCACTTCTATGTGTTTGGTTCTTTCATGGAAGACTGAGTTGCTAGCAATGTGTATAGCCGCCTGGTTCTCACAATGCATAGTGATTAGTGATGTAGTCTCAACTTCCAAGTCCTTAAGCAGCCCTTTGATCCAAATCAGCTCACTTGTGAGTTTTCTCATGGCTCTATACTCTGCCTCAGCACTTGAACATGAAACCACCTTCTGCTTCTTGCTCTTCCAAGTTACCAAGTTGCCTCCAATAAATGTGCTATAACCAGTAGTTGATCTCCTATTAACCCTATCTCCAGCCCAATCCGCATCACAATAGCCTACTATCTCAGTGCTCTTGTTGCAATCCATCCAAACTCCTTGCCCTGGTGCTTCTATTAAGTACCTCAGAATTCTTTCTACCATGTTCCAATGGTGCATCTTAGGAGCTTTCATATGCTGGCTCACTTGGTTAACCGCAAAGCACACATCAGGTCTTGTGATAGTGAGATATATGAGTTTTCCCACCATCCTCCTATAGTGCTTTACATCTTCATACGGCTTGTCTTCTATCTCCCCCTCACGCATCACTTTGTAGCCTTCTTCAAGAGGAGTCTTGGCTGTTCTTCCTCCTAAGTCACCAACTTCTTTTAATAGGTCAAACGTGTACTTCCTTTGTGAGAGAAACAATCCCTCTTTGGATCTACACATCTCAATGCCCAAGAAGTATTTTAGCTCTCCCAAGTCTTTGATATCAAAAGTTGCCTTGAGGAAAGTTTTGGTTGATGCAATCCCATCCTTGTCATTACCAGTGATTATAATATCATCAACATAGATCAAGATGACAATGATTCCTTGCTTGCTTGTGAGGGTGAAGAGTGTATGATCAGCCTCAGATTTGACAAACCCTCTCCCATTCAGTGTGGTCTCAGTTTGTGGTACCAAGCTCTTGGGGATTGCTTCAGACCATAGATTGCTTTCTTGAGTCTTAACACATTGCCTGGTTTGACCATGTCTTCCATACCCTTTGGTGGACGCATGTACACTTCATCTTCAAGCTCTCCTTGTAGAAATGCATTCTTGACATCCATTTGCCAAAGATCCCATTCCAAATTCACAGCAAGAGATAGCACAATCCTTATGGTGTGAAGCTTTGCCACTGGTGCAAAGGTTTCAAGATAATCCTCACCATACACTTGAGTGTAGCCTCTTGCTACTAGCCTGGTCTTCTTCCTCTCAGGTTTCCCATTGGCTAAGTACTTAATTGTGAACAACAGCATGCTTGTAACTGCCTTCTTGCCTTTGGGAAGCTCAGTTTCAAACCAGGTTCCATTTCTCTATAGCACCCATCTCATCTCCTACTGAATCTCTCCATTCCTTGATTGTCATAGCTTCTTCATATGACCTTGGTATGTAAGCCTCATCAAGATTAGTGATGAACGCTTGATGATCCATAGGGTATTGGGCTAGAGAGCATGTTGCTTGAGTTGGATGAGCAACTGCTTGGCTGTTGAAGTACACTCTTGTATTGATCCAGTTTGATGGGTGATGCTTGACCCTTGTGCTTCTCCTAAGCGGCTGGACTTCTTCTACAAGCTCTTCTCCATCAGACTCTGCCTCTTGCTCATGTACTGATGGTTCAATGTGACTAGTTTCATCCTGATCATGAACCCCTTGCTCCTGACCAGTATTAATCCCTTCTTGACCCTCTTGATCTTCTTCTCTTGTGTCTGATCCCTCTTGATCAGTATGAGAACCCTCTTGATTCCCCCCTTCAGGATTAGGATGAACCACTTGCGGATCCTTTTGCTCCTCAACAGACACTGATGTTGTAATAGGACTCATGTTTATACCAAGGCTCTCCATGATGTGCTTCAGATTTTGTGCTCTATCCGAGGCTCCTTTGGACAGGTCCTTGAGCTCATCCCAATTCTTTTCATCAAAGTAGCCTCTGGGTTCAACAAACTTCACATCTCGTGACACCATGACTCTCCTAGACTCTGGCACATAGCATTTGTACCCCTTTTGAGTGGTGGAGTAGCCTATGAACACTGCCTTGACACTTCTTGCCTCCAACTTGTTTCTATGCTCACCTGGCTGTAACACAAAACACACACACCCAAAGACACGCAAGTAGTCTATAGATGGTTTTCTTTTGTTCAGTACCTCATATGGTGTAGAGTCCTCAAGCACTCTAGTTGGAGTCCGGTTGATGAGATAGCAAGCAGTCATGACTGCATCACTCCAGAAGCGTTTAGGCATGTTTGTATAGAAGATCATTGACCTAGCCACCTCCATTAGGTGCCTGTTCTTCGTCTCAGCCACTCCATTTTGTTGTGGAGTATATTGACAGCTAGTTTGATGAATGATCCCATGCTTAGCAAGATGGTTTTTGAATGCATTACTTGTATATTCTCTCCATTGTCTGACCTGAATACTTTGATCTTAACATTGAAATGATTAGTTATGTAGTTCTGGAAATTCATAAAAGCATCAAGCACTCTATCTTTAGTTTGAATCATAGTCAGCCAAGTATATTTCGATTTTTGATCAATAAATGTGACAAAATACTAGTGATTCTCCCTAGATATGCATGGTGCAGTCCAGACATCAGAGTGTATAAGATCAAAGCAGTTTTCATAGATAGTAGAAGACTTAGGGAAGACAGTTTTGCAATGCTTGCCAAAGATGCATGCTTCACAGCCATTATTTTTAAAAGAAACATGAGGTAATAAGATGTTCAGTGCACGAGAGTGAGGATGGCCTAGCCTAGCATGCCATAATACATCATTATCTAAAACAGGAATTGAACTAAAAGCAGAATTTGAAATGGTCTTGATATCTTCAAGCAGGTACAAGTCCTCCTTTGAAACACCTTTGCCAATCAACTTAAGAGTCTCAATATCCTGAAACATAACTTCATTAGGACTGAATATCACATTGCAATTTAAATCAGTGGTCACTCTTTTAACTGATAATAAGTTTGAAGCAAATGTAGGCATATAAAAGGCTTTGGTTTCTCTATCAAACAGTTTAATAGTTCCTTCACCCATAATAGAAATTCTATCACCATTAGCAATTTTAACATTCCCTAAGATAGGTTTAATATTTTTAATCATCTTGGCGTCACTAAATCATGTGGTGAGAGGCTCCTGAGTCTATTACCAATGGTTTAATCTTATCAAAAGCATTCAGATTTGTGGTAAGAGCACTAGGTGCACTAGACACTTTATATGATGCATTTAAAGAGGAACCAAGTGTGTTACCAGACTCCTTTAGGGCTTTGATGAGTGCATGAAGGTCAGACTTCTTGATAGTCTCATCTTGTGTCCCTCTCATGGCTGTACCACCACTGTAGGTAAGCGCATTCCCATCACCAGCATTCCTAGTGTGCATTGAATTAGATGACTCTCCTCCATCACCAGAGAAGTTAGCTCTTGCATCAGTTCTGAACTTCTGTGGTTTGAGGTGTGGATGAAGAATCCAGCACTTGTCTCTTCCATGCCCTTTCTTCTTGCAGTGATCACACTCCCACACCTTCTTGTCACTTGGTTTGTAGTAGCCTTTGTTTGCAGCGCCTTCAACATGATCATCTGCTCCATCAGCTTTGTTTGCGAGTATGAGGTCTCCTTTACCTCCAAAGAGCTCCACTGAGCCTTGCTCCTTTTGTATCTGAGCGCATAGCTCCTCTAGTTCTGGGAGCTTGTCACTCCTCAGAATGTGTTTGATTAACCCACCATACACTGGATTGAGAGTAAACAGAAGTGCAAACACTTTATCTTGTTCTTTTCTCTCATTCAGCACCTCAGGGTCAACACTTGATGGCCTCAGCATCTCCAGCTCAGCCCACAAGGATCTAAATTTCCCAAAATGTTTGGAAAAATCTGTATCCTCTTGTGTGAGGGTGTTGATATGTCATGTCCCCGATCCTGAGTAGGATCGTCTGGATGGACCATTGTGCGTTGAGACGCACCAGACAGGTCATATGACCTAAACACAAGTGTGTCATGATCCAAGAACGTGGTTAAGGGAATCAGATAGCTGAGACTTAACCAAAATAGGATGGAGACAAGCTTAAAGGAGTTGGTCGAGTGTTTCGGTAGCTGGACGAGGTCTGGGCGAAGCTCGATCAGCTAGGTGAAGCTGTGATGTAGTGCATGATCAGAATGGATCATGGGAGAACTAAGTCTAGGTCTTGAAATATATCAAGGGACTTAGAAGGATTGAATAAGATAGAGATATCAAGCTATACAAGTGTTATGGCAGCTGGACGATGCGGGAAAGAAGCTCGACCAGCTAGGTGAAGTGTAGTGCAGCTCAGTGTAGCTCACTGATGTGTGTGTCAGCTCCCTCAGCTGGATGGACTAGCTCACTCAGCTGGGTCAGCTGGGGATCAGCTCAACTCAGCTTGACCGAGTGTTCGGGTCTCAGGCAGTTGGGCCGGGTCCGGACAGTGGTCGGGCCATACGGGCAGTCATGTGAGGCAATGGGCCGGTGGGCTCTTGGGATTGAGCCAGTGGCTTGGCATTCGGTTTGGGCTTGTATTGGACATGTGCAAGAGTGGTTTTACAAGCCCAGGACGTCCAGGTAACTGCCATAGGCGAATGGGTGTGATCTGGACCATTGATGAAATCAATGGCCAGAATTGAAACCGAAGGGATGCAATGGTTAGAAGTAACCATTCCTTCTTCTATAAAGAGAGGGCAGGTCCGTTCCTTTGCAGGCACGCCAGACATTAATTCTTCTTCCTAAAACACAAAGAAATCAGAGAAAAATACAGAGAGTTGGTCGGATTCCCAATCCAAGACACATGGTGGTGTGAAGGCCATAAAGAGGCAGTTTTGTGGGCAAGGAAGAGAGGTGTTGAGAACGACCCTCTGGTATGTTTTGATTGCTGTTTGCCACGCCTTGGGCTTCCTCTACATCCATAGAAGACACGAAAATAGCCAGGAGAGAAGTTGGAAGACCGGATTCCACTTCCAAGGGCAGAGATAGCCTTGAAGGCAGATGTGTGTAGAAAGGCAGTTTCATGGGCACTGAAGGGGGAAGTGATGCACGACCCTTGGGTGGTGTTTGATCCTGGATGAACACACTCTAGGCTTCCTCTATGTCTTGGGGACACACGCAAATGGTTATAAGAGAATGGAGAAGGCCGGACTCCACTCTCAAAGGCATGAACAGCCTTGAAGGTGGATGCAGTGTAGAAGTGGTTTCATGGAAGATCAAGGGAAGGGATGTTGGTGCGACCCATGGAGAGATCTTATCAATACTGGAAGTGTATGATAAGGCTTGATAGAGACATGCCCTGGTGGGGCTTGGCCGAACCTGATATGGGAAGCACATGATCTAATAAGATCAAGAATAAGCTGAAGACTTCCCGAAGGTGCTTAGTCTGTGGGGATGGTTGGCTGAATGACTAAGTACCAAAGGGAAGAGTTTATGCAGGTATATGGAGAGTTGGACGAGTGGACGGGGAGCTAGGCAAAGCTACCTCGCAGCTTTATCAGCTGGAGGAGAGTAGATGGAACCTCAAGTGAAGTGGTTCAGCTCAGCTAGCTGGATGAGCTAGCTAAACAGCTAAGTCAGCTGGGACAATGAGCTAACAAGCTCCGTGGATGTGGCAAAGGTATGATCTATCAATGTTGCATAGATCTAGATAGAATGGTTAGGTGAATGGAACCTCGGATTTTGTATGACTTGGTTTGGGTTCAGCATCGACCTTGGAGCTAGCTGGTAGTTGAGTATACTGACCATTAGCTGAGGTGATGTGACCAGACAAGTGTTAGATTGGTTTTAGACCAATGGTTATATAGATATTATTCCACTGTGCATAAGTTGAAATGATCAAAGCTAGGGAATGACTAAGGTAGTCTTGAGCTAGGATCTGAGTTAGCGCTCGCCTATGGGCGATGTTTTAAATAAAGGGCGAAATTTTTAGAGGTTCGGTCAGGGTATGGACCGAGCGACGTGAGGCATCGACCGCGGCCTGAGAGGCCGGGTCGGGGTCTTACAAGTTGGTATCAGAGCATGCTTGATTCTAGGATTGTTGGGTTGTGGTTGTTCACCCACACATCCGGACAAGTGGATGCTGATGAGATACTCTTGCCAGTTTTGTTGCCGACTCAGCTGGAGAAGGCTAACAATGGAGTTGGATTGTCTGTAGGTCAGCTCAATCCTACTGAGGTTTGGATGGGATGAGCTGAGTTGCAGCTGGAAAGTGGACTACCTGAGTGTGCTGGAGCACATAGCTCAGATGAGAAATAAGCATCTCTTAGGTAGTGTGTACTTTGTTGAGGCAGATGAGTGGAGGAGCTGGTTGGTTCACAACTCAGCTTAACTCACTGCTCAGAGATAGTAGGTTCAAACCGAAATTATTTCTGAAAACTGAGATGACCTGGAACCTTAGCTGTGGTGAGCCAAGTGAGAGTTGAGGTAAGATTGGGTATCATTCTTGTGAACGGGGAAGTTCCAAGATGAGCCGGCTTAGCCAAGATGCACTCTCCAAGGGCCAGAACCTGGAAACAGAAAGGTTGGTGTGTCTAGTTATTTGGAAGTAATATCCGGATTAGACGATGGATGCAATGCAAGATCTTTGTAAGGACGACATGGACCAGGGAAGTAACAGGGACCAGAGAGTGGCTTAGGTTGAAAGAAACGTGCAGCATTCTTGTAGGGGTTAGTGTTATTTCTTGGTGGCCGTTCAAAACAAGTGAGCATATGCAGTGTTCATGTTGGTTTAAGGGAGACGTTACCTGGCTAGTACATGAGTGGGCTTGTGATCAGATGGATCAGCTTGGACTCAGTGTAAGTCAAGGTAGGATTCCTTAAGATTGAGTGAATGGAATTGATCAATTCCAAGAGGAATTGGAAACACGATGTTAAGTATCTTTGTATGATGAGGATTGAGGTATACTATAAACACTTTTGTGAATGGTATGGGACGTTCACAGAAGTGTGCCGCTTTGGAGAATGGTATGAGACATTTTCCAAATGTGTGATCAAACTGAGATCTTACTCATCTAAGTACTTAATGATTGGAAAAGGGTTGTTCCAGATAGGAACGGTGGGTTGTCCTTGCATAGTGAACGCGGCCGGTGGGCAAAGAATGAGTTCACTAGGTTTGGTGAAGGACATCCCTTTGATGATCACAGCCGTGGTAATGCCCGCGATCTGAGTATTGATCACGCCGTGGTAATGCCCGCGATCTGAGTATTGATCACGCCGTGGTAATGCCCGCGATCTGAGTATTGATCCCGACAGGTAATGCCTGTGGATCTGGTTGTTGTCCGCCTAAAGAATCACGAGGTGATATTAGGTATGGACTGGCTTGAAAGTATCGGCCACTCGACTGTCACCGGGAGCGCGTGCAGTTCGAGAGTTGGTGTGAATTCCCTATCAGGTTCCAAGGTATACGTCCGATCTCTGGATGCTTAGTGGTGTCAGCAATCCATGTGGATTGGATGCTGAGGAAGGGTTGTGAAGCTTATTTGGCCACAAACGCCACTAAGGAGGTTGTAGGGGGGTGATGACCCGGATGGGATTCCGCTGGTTCGAGAGTCCATGATGTGTTTCGGGCGCCAGGGCATTCCCCGGTAGGGCTGACCCGCTCATAGTAGATCTGGACCAGGACGGCCCCAAAGATCCAAAAGTTCCTTGTGTATAGCTCCTGCCGAGATGGCCGAGCTGAAGTCGACCCCGTCCGGGAAGGGACCTGGGTCGCATTACAACCAAAGTCTGAGATTGACTTAGGGTTGGGATAAAGACGATCAATTCCAGTGAGGGATGAAGATCGCATTACAACCAAGTCGGAGATTGACCTATGGTTGGGGTAAGACGGTTGAGTCCTGGAGTTGACCAGAACCGCAATATGATCAAGCCCGGTAAGGGACAAAGATCAGGGAATGACCTATTCGGAGATGGACCTATGGTCGGGATACGCGGTTGAGTTCCTGAGTGGACCAGGGCCGGGATATGATCACGTCCTAAAAGGACCAGGATTAATTATGACAGAGTCCGGTGATGGACAGGTGTCAAGTTAAGGTGGTTTAGTCTAGTATGGACTAAGATCACAAAATGACCAAGCTGGAAAAGGCTGTGGTCGGTTAAGGGATGATCCAGTACGATGTGGCTGGGATCATGAACCCTTGGTGTCTGTAAAGGACAACTTGGTTCGGATTCAAGAGTGTTCCGTCCAAGTGGGGGAGACATGTTGATATGCTGATCAAAAATGTGATCAGTGAGAAGGAACAAGGAGGGAGATGCAACGAATTGGTTAGAAAGAACCAATCGAGCATGCTCCATGTTCCGGATGCAAGGAGATCGGTTGGAACATTTTCTCAATGAGACAAGATGTCAGCACCACTTGATTCGAGGACGAATCCTTATCAAGTGGGGGAGACTTGTCATGTCCCCGATCCTGAGTAGGATCGTCTGGATGGACCATTGTGCGTTGAGACGCACCAGACAGGTCATATGACCTAAACACAAGTGTGTCATGATCCAAGAACGTGGTTAAGGGAATCAGATAGCTGAGACTTAACCAAAATAGGATGGAGACAAGCTTAAAGGAGTTGGTCGAGTGTTTCGGTAGCTGGACGAGGTCTGGGCGAAGCTCGATCAGCTAGGTGAAGCTGTGATGTAGTGCATGATCAGAATGGATCATGGGAGAACTAATTCTAGGTCTTGAAATAGATCAAGGGACTTAGAAGGATTGAATAAGATAGAGATATCAAGCTATACAAGTGTTATGGCAGCTGGACGATGCGAGAAAGAAGCTCGACCAGCTAGGTGAAGTGTAGTGCAGCTCAGTGTAGCTCACTGAAGTGTGTGTCAGCTCCCTGAGATGGATGGACTAGCTCACTCAGCTGGGTCAGCTGGGGATCAGCTCAACTCAGCTTGACCGAGTGTTCGGGTCTCAGGCAGTTGGGCCGGGTCCGGACAGTGGTCGGGCCATACGGGCAGTCATGTGAGGCAATGGGCCGGTGGGCTCTTGGGATTGAGCCAGTGGCTTGGCATTCGGTTTGGGCTTGTATTGGACATGCGCAAGAGTGGTTTTACAAGCCCAGGACGTCCAGGTAACTGCCATAGGCGAATGGGTGTGATCTGGACCATTGATGAAATCAATGGCCAGAATTGAAACCGAAAGGATGCAATGGTTAGAAGTAACCATTCCTTCTTCTATAAAGAGAGGGCAGGTCCGTGCCTTTGCAGGCACGCCAGGCATTCATTCTTCTTCCTAAAACACAAAGAAATCAGAGAAAAATACAGAGAGTTGGTCGGATTCCCAATCCAAGACACATGGTGGTGTGAAGGCCATAAAGAGGCAGTTTTGTGGGCAAGGAAGAGAGGTGTTGAGAACGACCCTCTGGTATGTTTTGATTGCTGTTTGCCACGCCTTGGGCTTCCTCTACATCCATAGAAGACACGCAATTAGCCAGGAGAGAATTTGGAAGACCGGATTCCACTTCCAAGGGCAGAGATAGCCTTGAAGGCAGATGTGTGTAGAAAGGCAGTTTCATGGGCACTGAAGGGGGAAGTGATGCACGACCCTTGGGTGGTGTTTGATCCTGGATGAACACACTCTAGGCTTCCTCTGTGTCTTGGGGACACACGCAAATGGTCATAAGAGAATGGAGAAGGCCGGACTCCACTCTCAAAGGCATGAACAGCCTTGAAGGTGGATGCAGTGTAGAAGTGGTTTCATGGAAGATCAAGGGAAGGGATGTTGGTGCGACCCATGGAGAGATCTTATCAATACTGGAAGTGTATGATAAGGCTTGATAGAGACATGCCCTGGTGGGGCTTGGCCGAACCTGATATGGGAAGCACATGATCTAATAAGATCAAGAATAAGCTGAAGACTTCCCGAAGGTGCTTAGTCTGTGGGGATGGTTGACTGAATGACTAAGTACCAAAGGGAAGAGTTTATGCAGGTATATGGAGAGTTGGATGAGTGGACCGGGAGCTAGGCAAAGCTACCTCGCAGCTTTATCAGCTGGAGGAGAGTAGATGGAACCTCAAGTGAAGTGGTTCAGCTCAGCTAGCTGGATGAGCTAGCTAAACAGCTAAGTCAGCTGGGACAATGAGCTAACAAGCTCCGTGGATGTGGCAAAGGTATGATCTATCAATGTTGCATAGATCTAGATAGAATGGTTAGGTGAATGGAACCTCGGATTTTGTATGACTTGGTTTGGGTTCAGCATCGACCTTGGAGCTAGCTGGTAGTTGAGTATACTGACCATTAGCTGAGGTGATGTGACC
The DNA here is from genome assembly GCA_016771965.1 of Brassica carinata. Lineage (NCBI taxonomy): Eukaryota > Viridiplantae > Streptophyta > Magnoliopsida > Brassicales > Brassicaceae > Brassica > Brassica carinata. The sequence goes on along the minus strand of CM028691.1, from coordinate 23,941,116 downwards.
AGACAAGTGTTAGATTGGTTTTAGACCAATGGTTATATAGATATTATTCCGCTGTGCAAAAGTTGAAATGATCAAAGCTAGGGAATGACTAAGGTAGTCTTGAGCTAGGATCTGAGTTAGCCCTCGCCTATGGGCGATGTTTTAAATAAAGGGCGAAATTTTTAGAGGTTCGGTCAGGGTATGGACCGAGCGACGTGAGGCATCGACCGCGGCCTGAGAGGCCGGGTCGGGGTCTTACATGATAGCCCTCTTGACCTCAAACACACGGCTGATGTTGGAGACATTTCCATAAACCTTCTGAAGTGTGTCCCACAGCTCCTTTGAGGTTTCACAATAGGAGTATGCCTCCAAAATATGTGGTGCAAGGCTGTTCTGAATGATGGAGAGAACCATAAGATCCGCTTGACCTTCTTTCTTTCCATCTCCTTTAGCCGTGCTCACATCTTCTTTACCATCCTCTCCTAGGTTGGTTTGTTTTGCTACCTTGCCCTTTACAACACACTCCCAAAGACCTCTGCCTCCTAGTGCTGTCTTGACAAGCCTTGACCATAACAAATAGTTTGGCCCATTCAGTGTCACAGGAATGACAACCATCTTGGTATGAGTTTCCATTTTTGGCAAATTTTGAAGCTGGAAAATAAGAACAGCTGAAGAACACAAAGAACTTTGCCAAATATAGAAAAGAAAAGATCAGAGAATTTGCGGAAACACAAGAGATTAGACTGGAAGAATTAGGTCTCAAGAGCTTTGATGCTCTGATACCATGAAAGACTGTAAGACTTAAGAGATTTAGATGAGAATCATTGTGAGAATTCAAGAGAGAGAGAGAGCTAGGGTTTGCGGATGAGAAAGAGAGAAAGACGAGAGAATGAGGAACTCTTGTTTTTCCTTAATGAATTCAGAACCTATTACAATCTATTTAAGGAGCAACCAGATCATAAGCAGACAGAGAAGATACAATAAAGAAATGGGAGATAGTACAAGTGAAATAATAAACAAAGGGAGGGGGAGCTGGTCGGCAGGCTCGTCCAGCTTTGTAGAAAGCGACAGCTCCCAACGGTCTCTTTGCTCCTCTTTTCCCTCATAGACCCGTGACCTCTCCACCAACAGCTCTCTCCCTTATGTAGACATTCTCCACTTCTCTTGGCAGGATTTAAATATCATTCCGGCCATAATATCTCATCCCTTGTCTTGCAAGTCAAGCAAGGTTTTATATCAACCTGATCACCTTACTCTTGCCCTTGATCTCCACGGTTATCTCCTTAATAGCATGATGGTCCTCTTACTTATTCCCTTCATGTCAACACATCACTGGAAGATGGTAGATAGGATACTGAGGTATTTGAGTGGCTCGCCTGGACAAGGAGTTTGGATGGGTTGTAATGGCAGTACAAAAGTGGTTGGGTATTGTGATGTTGATTGGGCAGGAGATAGAGTGGACAGAAGGTCAACTACTGGTTATTGTACATTCATTGGAGGTAATCTGGTTACTTGGAAGAGTAAGAAGCAGAAGGTCATCTACTGTTCAAGTGCTGAAGCTGAGTATAGAGCTATGTTGAAGCTGACAAACGAGTTGGTGTGGATCAAGGGTATTTTGAAGAATCTAGAGATTGAGCAGTCTACTCCCATGACCATGCATTGTGACAATCAAGCAGCTATCCACATTGCTTCTAACTCAGTCTTTCATGAGAGCACATAGAAGTTGATTGTCACAAGGTGAGACAGATGATTATCCTAGGAGTGATTCTGCCATGCTATACAAGAAGTGAAGACCAGCTTGCAGATGTTTTTACTAAGGCAGAGAGATTAAAGACAATGCAGTCCATACTATCCAGGCTTGGACTCATTGATCTTAACCCCAGGAGCTGATCCCCTCGTCATGAGATCTCCACTCTTTTTCCCTCATCAAAGTTTTATCCCATTGGGTTTTCTTTGGTGAGGTTTTTAATGAAGGAAGATCTCATGGCAATCCAAGCTTGACTTGTTCCACATGGTCAAGCTTGAGGGGGAGTGTTGAGATGAGGTGATCGTTGAGATGAGGTAATAAAGAGATGGAGTCTTGGAGGTTCAGGGATCAGTTAGAGAAGAGAAGTGTTGAGGTTGAGACAGTAACTCCAAAGTTACCACAGTAACTTTGGAGAGTTACCACAGTAACTCTAGATGAAGGTAACTAAGGCAGATTGAGAAGTTACCTTGCATCTATGAGTCTGGAAAGGAGGATTTCGTCCAAGCTGTGTGGATAAGGCAAGAGGAAAAGAGAAGAGCACAGCTGGAAAGGAGAAACTACTTTACAGCCTGTCCAAGCATGTGAAGCCTCTCAGCCAAGTATTTCAAACCAGAGTGGCCAGCTAGCTTTGACTTCACATGCTTTGAGTCTCATTTCGAAATCCCTTGTATCCCCATCTATATATACTTGTAAACCATCTCATTAATCAATTAATATAGTTTTAAGTCTCTCTCTCTCTATTCTCTCACTAAAATCTCTTAATCTCTTTAATCTTTGAACCTGATTATCTCTGATTGTTTGAATCATGCTCTAAAACACAAAAGTGTTTACTGAGTAGTAGAGTAGCCCACAAAGATTGCTTTAGTGCTCTTTTCTTCAAGTTTATTCCTCAGCTCACTAGGAACTAGTAAAGCAAACGCAGCCAAATACCCTCAAGTGTTCAATCATTGGCTTGGTCTTGTTGAGAACCTAATAAGGACACTGATCTTTCAAGACTCTGGTTGGTATCCTATTGATAAGATAGCAAGCAGTTGTGACCGCATCACTCCAGAATCTCTTAGGCACACTGGTTTGGAACATCATTGACCGAGCTACTTCCATTAGATGTCTATTCTTTCTCTCAGCAACTCCATTTTGCTGAGGAGTATAAGGACAACTGGTCTGATGCACTATCCCATGTTGAGCTAAATAGTCCCTGAAAGCATGGCTTGTATACTCTCCACCATTGTCAGACCTAAAACACTTAATCTTGGCATTATATTGGTTAGAGACATAAGTCATGAAATTCTTAAATGCATCTAGGACCATGTCTTTGGTTTTGATTAGAGTTAACCAGGTGTATTTAGATTTTTCATCAATAAATGTGACAAAGTATTTGTAACTATCTCTAGAAATCCAAGGAGCAGTCCAAACATCAGAGTGAATTAAATCAAAGCACTTCTCATAGATAGTATTAGAATTTTGAAACACACTCTTACAATGTTTTTCCAAAATACAAGCTTCACAATCATTATTTTCAAATATGACACCTGGTAACATTAAGCTCAAGGCTCTAACATGTGGATGTCCTAGCCTAGTATGCCACAATGCACCTTTATTAGGAATAAAACTCAACAAGCAACTAGAAACAGAAATAGGAGCAATGTCTTCAAGCAAGTAAAGGTCTCCTTTAGTCACACCTTGCCCAATGAGCTTATTGCTCTCAATATCCTGAAACTTAACATCATTAGTGTTGAGATGAGGTGATGAGGAGTTGATACATTTAGAGAGGAAGAGATTTGGAGAAGACAGTAACTTTTGGGATTTACCACAGTAACTTTAGTTTTACTGTGGTAACTAAGTTAAAAGCTTTGGAAGTTACCTTGCATCCCTTTGGAAGTGGAGCACGACCTAGGAGAAGTCTGGATAAGGGATGAGCAGTCTGGAGAGGAAGAAGAGAGTCTTGGACAGCCTGTCATGTGCTGGAAAGGAGAAAATGCTTTAGCACTGTTGCAAGCATGTGAGAAAGCATAGCCAAGTATTTCAAAAGAAGTTCCAGCCTGTCCATTGACTCCACATGCTTATGAATTTCGAAAACCATTGTTGCTCTCTCTATATATACTTGTAAACCTCATCAGATATTAATTAATGAAGTTTTGAGTCTCTTTCTTATTCTTTATTCTCCTAATATATTGTATCTTTCACAAATCAGTCTAATATATTCTTAAACACTCTTTAAAACACACAAAAGTGTTTATGGTATCAGAGCCTGGTCGCTCAAAGAGGGGAGAGTGTGCGTTTCTGATTTGTAAGATCTGAGTGTGTTCGTGGTGTTCTTGAGAAATCTGGGTGTGTTCTTGAGAGCTCTTGACGTTTTTGATTCTATTCTTCTCTCAATGGGTTTGGTTGGTGTTTATTGATGGCAACAAACAATCTGAGTATGGGGATGAAGCATAGATATAGTAATCAAGTGAAGATAGAGAGGGAAAATGAAGGATTCTGGTTGAAATGGGTAAAGGCAGCTGCGGGGAGCTGTGGGTTGTGGCATAGTCATGTAAAGGGAGAACCTTTAGAGGAAATGGCCATGAGAGAGAAGGTCAGACAAGGAGTCTGAAGGAGGATGGCGACAGAGCTGTTCAAGGAGAGCTACATCAGCTTGTGGGGAAGCTGAAATACTTATGGGCAGAGCTGGATGCGTTGAGATACATCACATCAAATCTGAGAGCTATTCAAGAGAGGCTGGAACAAGATGTGATCTTTAGCCTTCTTGTGAGCTTAAATTCATCTTATGGTCAGATGCTTATGCATATGTTTAGAGAAGACAAGCTACTGGATGTGGATGGTATATGTGAGCTTGTTAAAAAGGGGTATGAGATAGATGAGAAGAACAAGAGATCAACTTGTAGGAAGGATAGTACAAGCTGTAAGAGAGGGAGATTGAGAAAACTCTCTAAGGAATGGATCAGAATGAGAAGGTCTAGGAGGAAGTACAACAGTATGGATGTAGAGGTGGCTAAGATGGTTGCGCAACAAATCATCAAAGGAGAGTGCTCTTACTCAGGTTACATGGGTAACTCAGTGGAAGACAGTATGGTTATAAGGGGGCTGGAGACCAAAGGAGCAGATGATCCAGTTACAAAGAAGGAATGGGATGAGTTTGTGAAGTATGTGTATGCTTTGGCTACGACCCGGAGACAAGGTGCTCATGCCTCAGCATACACATCCAAACCCATCATAATAGATTCTGGAGCAAGCCATCATATGATCAGTGATAGGAGCTTGATGAGTGAGATTAAGGCTGCAACAGGGAGTGTCATGAAGGCCAATGGCGACAAGATCCCAATAGAAGGAATTGGAAACCTCAAGCTATTTGAGAAGAACTCAACTGCCTTCTTTCTACCTCAGTTTACCTCAAATCTAATATCAGTGAAAAAGGCTACTGTGGATCTTGATTGTCAAGTGGTATTCAGGCCAGATGAAGTTGATTTTCAAAACTTGAAGACTGGAAGAGTGATTGGTAGAGGGGACATCAAGAATCAGCTCTACCATCTCCAAACAGCTAAGCTCTCTAAATCCTTTGATTCTACTTGCTTGAGTAGTACTAGTGATATGATTGATAGTAGAACATGGCATGCTAGACTGGGTCATCCACATTCTCGTGCAATGGAACTGGTTTTGCCTAAGTTGTCATTCGATCCCTTAGAGTGTGAAGCTTCCATCTTAGGGAAGCATTGTAGAACTGTCTTTCCAACTTCTGAGAATATATATGAGCATTGTTTGGATCTGGTTCACTCGGATGTATGGACATCTCCATGCATGTCTAGAGATAGCCAGAAGTATTTTGTGACTTTCACTGATGAGAAATCTAAGTACACATGGGTCACATTGCTTCCATCTAAGGACAGAGTGCTAGATGCTTTTGTAAACTTCCAAGCATATGTTGCTAACCAATACAATGCTACTGTGAAGGTACTAAGATCAGATAATGGAGGAGAGTACACTAGCAATGCTTTCAAGAGTCATCTAGCAAAGCATGGGATGGTGCACCAGACCAGCTGTCCTTACACACCACAGCAGAATGGGGTTGCTGAGAGGAAGAATAGTCACTTGATGGATGTTGCCAGATCTATGATGTTTCATGCAAAGGTTCCAAAGCGTTTTTAAAGTGATGCTGTTTAGACTGCTTGCTATCACATCAACCGAGTACCAACTAAGATCTTGAAGAATCTATCCCCATTTGAAGTGTTGAAGAAGAGCAAGCCACATATTGATCACTTACGAGTGTTTGGATGTGTGTGCTATGCGTTGGTTTCAGGAGAGCTGAGAAACAAGCTGGAGGCAAAGAGTACTAAAGCCATGTTCATTGGGTATTCAATCACCCAAAAGGGGTACAAGTGCTATGATCCAGACACAAGGAGGGTTCTGGTATCCAGAGATGTTAAATTTGTGGAGTCAACAGGGTATTATGAGAAGGAGAAGTGGGAAGACTTGGGTGATCTATCTCAAGCACCATCTGAAAGGGCGAGTACTCTGAGGATTGTGTTGGAAAATCTAGGGATAAACATGTCCCACAGTCAGGAACCAAGAAGGACAGCACCTTCTGATCAGGCTAGAGAAGCATCCCCTCTTGATCATGAGAGGGGGAATGGATCTGAACCAAGTGTGCAAGAGCAGCACCAAGAGGATTCAGGTCATCATGATCAAGATGAGACACAAGGAGAAGAGGATTCGGCTCAGTCTAGTGGAGATGAGCAAGAGGAGTCTAGTGGAGATGATCAGGTTCAAGAAGAACATGTTCAAGAGTCTAGTGGAGATGATCAAGTTCAAGAAGAACAAGTTTAAGAGTCTACTGCTTCAGAGGAACAGGTTCAAACTGAGGTACAAGCTGAGGATCAAGTTCAACCATTGAGGAGGAGCACAAGGATAAGGAAGGATCCTTCCAACTGGGTAAACACGAGAGTGTACTACAATGCCCAGGCTATGGAGCATCCTTCTCAAGCCGTGTGTTCCTTTGCTGAGTTTCCTGAAGAGCATCAAGCCTTCATGATTAGTCTGGATGAGAGCTATGTACAAAGGTCTTATGAAGAGGCTATGGAGTTACAAGAATGGAGAGATTCTGTAGCTGATGAATCTAATGCTATGATAAAGAATGACACTTGGTATGAGAGTGAATTACCAAAAGGAAAGAAGGCAGTGACTAGTAGATGGATTTTCACTTTCAAATACAAGCCTGATGGAACCGTGCATAGGAAGAAGACAAGGCTGGTGGCAAGAGGGTTCACTCAAACCTATGGAGAAGATTATATTGACACCTTTGCACCAGTCGCCAAGCTTCACACCATTAGGATAGTCCTATCTCTTGCTGTGAATCTTGAATGGGACTTGTGGAAAATGGATGTGAAGAATGCTTTCTTGCAAGGTGAGCTGGAAGATGAGGTCTATATGCATCCTCCTCCTGGTCTTGAGCATCTAGTGAAGCCAGGAAATGTTTTGAGATTGAAGAAAGCTATATGTGGGTTGAAGCAATCTCCTAGAGCTTGGTACAGGAAGCTGAGTACAACACTTAGTGGGAGAGGGTTCAGGAAGTCTGAACTAGATCACACACTCTTCACACTGGTCGGACCATCAGGGATCATTGTGATTCTAGTGTATTTGGATGATTTGATTATCACAGGAAGTGATAAGGCTGGGATTAAAACCACTAAAGAGTTTCTCAAGTCTGTGTTTGATATTAAAGACTTGGGAGAGATGAAGTATTTCTTGGGGATTGAGATATGCAGATCTAAGGAGGGATTGTTTATGTCTCAAAGGAAGTACACAATGGATATGCTGAAGGAGACTGATGTGCTTGGAGGAAAGATAGCAAAGACACCTCTTGAGGAGGGGTATAAGGTCTTGCGTGAGGGGGAGGTTGAAGAGAACCAGTTGTTTGAGGATGCTAAGCTGTATAGGAGGATGGTTGGCAAGCTGATCTACTTGACCATCACAAGACCTGATATATGCTTTGCTGTGAATCAAGTGAGCCAGCATATGCAGGCGCCAAAGGTACATCACTGGAAGATGGTTGATAGGATACTGAGGTATTTGAGTGGCTCGCCTGGACAAGGAGTTTGGATGGGTTGTAATGGCAGTACAGAAGTGGTTGGGTATTGTGATGCTGATTGGACAGGAGATAGAGTGGACAGGAGATCAACTACTGGTTATTGTACATTCATTGGAGGTGATCTGGTTACTTGGAAGAGTAAGAAGCAGAAGGTCATCTCCTGTTCAAGTGCTGAAGTCAAGTATAGAGCTATGTTGAAGCTGACAAACGAGTTGGTGTGGATCAAGGGTATTTTGAAGCATCTAGAGATTGAGCAGTCTACTCCCATGACCATGCATTGTGACAATCAAGCAGCTATCCACATTGCTTCTAACTCAGTCTTTCATGAGAGAACAAAGCACATAGAAGTTGATTGTCACAAGGTGAGACAGATGATTATACTAGGAGTGATTCTACCATGCTATACAAGAAGTGAAGACCAGCTTGCAGATGTGTTTACTAAGGCAGCGAGATTAAAGACAATCGACTCCATACTATCCAGGCTTGGACTCATTGATCTTAACCCCAGTAGCTGATCCCCTCGTCATGAGATCTCCACTCTTTTTCCCTCATCAAAGTTTTGTCCCATTGGGTTTTCTTTGGTGAGGTTTTTAATGAGGGAAGATCTCATGGCAATCCAAGCTCGACTTGTTCCACATGGTCAAGCTTGAGGGGGAGTGTTGAGATGAAGTGATGAGGAGTTAATACATTGAGAGAGGAAGAGATTTGGAGAAGACGGTAACTTTTGGGATTTACCACAATAAATTTAGTTTTACTGTGGTAACTAAGTTAAAAGCTTTGGAAGTTACCTTGCATCCCTTTGGAGAGTGGAGCACGACCTAGGAGAAGTCTGGATAAGGGATGAGCAGTCTGGAGAGGAAGAAGAGAGTCTTGGACAGCCTGTCATGTGCTGGAAAGGAGAAAATGCTTTAGCACTGTTGCAAGAATGTGAGAAAGCATAGCCAAGTATTTCAAAAGGAGTTCCAGCCTGTCCATTGACTCCACATGCTTATGAATTTTGAAAACCCTTGTTGCTCTCTCTATATACTTGTAAACCTCATCAGATATTAATTAATGGAGTTTTGAGTCTCTTTCTTATTCTTTATTCACCAAACCAGAAGGGCTACAAGTGCTATGAACCAGAGACTAGGAGAGTCATGGTGTCTAGAGATGTCAAGTTTGTAGAAACTAGAGGGTACTACAACAACAAGGACTGGAATGAGCTGGAGAACCTGTCTCAATTCGCATCAGATAGAGCTGAAAATCTCAGACAGGTCATGAGGAGACTTGGGGCAGTGTTCCTATGGAGAGACCGGACCAAGCCGCATCAGATAATGAGGGAGGACCAAGTCAGCCAGAAGACCAAGCTGAGACAACTACGCATGAAATTGAGGTTCCAGAAATTGCTCCCCTTGATCCTGAGGGGGGAAACGAGAGTGAACCAGTATCTAAGGATGTTCATGATCAAGAATAGTAACATGACCAAGAGGAGGCAGTGGGGGATCAGAATCAGACCTTGGATGGTGAAGAAGAAGCTCAGAATGAAGATGCACAGCCAGTACTAAGGAGAAGTACTAGGATCAAGAAGCCGGCCTCAAACTGGATCAACACTAGAGTCTACTTCAATGCAGAGGCAGTAGCTCACCCACCTAGTGCCGTGTGCTCCCTAGCTCACTATCCAGAAGAACATCAAGCCTTTGTGGGTTCTTTGGACCAGGAATGGATACCAAGAACATATGCAGAAGCTATGGAAGATGATGAGTGGAGGGAGTCAGTAGGTGATGAAATGGGGGCCATGGAAAGGAACAACACCTTGTATGAGACAGAGCTTCCAAAGGGGAAGAAAGCAGTGACCAGCAGACTCATACATACCATCAAGTACCTTGCAAATGGGAAGCCAGAAAGAAAGAAGAACAAACTGGTGGCAAGAGGATACACACAGGTGTATGGAGAAGACTACCTAGACACATTTGCACCAGTGGCCAAACTGCATACCATCCGGATTGTTCTCTCATTGGCAGTGAACCTAGAGTGGGATCTTTGGCAAATAGATGTGAAGAATGCCTTCTTGCAAGGTAAACTAGATGATGAAGTATATATGAGGCCACCTCCGGGAATGGAAGAGATGGTGAAACCATGGAATGTCCTTAGACTCAGAAAGGCAATCTATGGCTTGAAGCAATCACCAATAGCTTGGTACCACAAGCTAAGCACTACACTGAATGGGAAAGGCTTTGTTAAATCTCAAGCACATCACACACTATTTACTCTTACCAGCAAGCAAGGGATTGTTGTGATTTTAGTCTATGTGGATGATATCATCATCACTGGTAGTGATAAGGAGGGGATCAGCTCAACCAAGACATTCCTTAAAGCCGCATTTGACATCAAAGACCTAGGAGAGCTGAAGTACTTCCTCGGCATTGAGATGTGCAGATCAAAGGAAGGATTGTTCCTGTCCCAAAGAAAGTATACCTTGGAAATTCTAAAGGAGGCAGGAGACCTTGGAGGAAGACAAGCCAAAACACCATTGGAAGAAGGCTACAAGTGCTATGAACCAGAGACTAGGAGAGTCATGGTGTCTAGAGATGTCAAGTTTGTAGAAACTAGAGGGTACTACAACAACAAGGACTGGAATGAGCTGGAGAACCTGTCTCAATTCGCATCAGATAGAGCTGAAAATCTCAGACAGGTCATGAGGAGACTTGGGGCAGTGTTCCTATGGAGAGACCGACCAAGCCGCATCAGATAATGAGGGAGGACCAAGTCAGCCAGAAGACCAAGCTGAGACAACTACGCATGAAATTGAGGTTCCAGAAATTGCTCCCCTTGATCCTGAGGGGGAAACGAGAGTGAACCAGTATCTAAGGATGTTCATGATCAAGAATAGTAACATGACCAAGAGGAGGCAGTGGGGATCAGAATCAGACCTTGGATGGTGAAGAAGAAGCTCAGAATGAAGATGCACAGCCAGTACTAAGGAGAAGTACTAGGATCAAGAAGCCGGCCTCAAACTGGATCAACACTAGAGTCTACTTCAATGCAGAGGCAGTAGCTCACCCACCTAGTGCCGTGTGCTCCTAGCTCACTATCCAGAAGAACATCAAGCCTTTGTGGGTTCTTTGGACCAGGAATGGATACCAAGAACATATGCAGAAGCTATGGAAGATGATGAGTGGAGGGAGTCAGTAGGTGATGAAATGGGGCCATGGAAAGGAACAACACCTTGTATGAGACAGAGCTTCCAAAGGGAAGAAAGCGGTGACCAGCAGACTCATACATACCATCAAGTACCTTGCAAATGGGAAGCCAGAAAGAAAGAAGAACAAACTGGTGGCAAGAGGATACACACAGGTGTATGGAGAAGACTACCTAGACACATTTGCACCAGTGGCCAAACTGCATACCATCCGGATTGTTCTCTCATTGGCAGTGAACCTAGAGTGGGATCTTTGGCAAATAGATGTGAAGAATGCCTTCTTGCAAGGTAAACTAGATGATGAAGTATATATGAGGCCACCTCCGGAATGGAAGAGATGGTGAAACCATGGAATGTCCTTAGACTCAGAAAGGCAATCTATGGCTTGAAGCAATCACCAATAGCTTGGTACCACAAGCTAAGCACTACACTGAATGGGAAAGGCTTTGTTAAATCTCAAGCACATCACACACTATTTACTCTTACCAGCAAGCAAGGGATTGTTGTGATTTTAGTCTATGTGGATGATATCATCATCACTGGTAGTGATAAGGAGGGGATCAGCTCAACCAAGACATTCCTTAAAGCCGCATTTGACATCAAAGACCTAGGAGAGCTGAAGTACTTCCTCGGCATTGAGATGTGCAGATCAAAGGAAGGATTGTTCCTGTCCCAAAGAAAGTATACCTTGGAAATTCTAAAGGAGGCAGGAGACCTTGGAGGAAGACAAGCCAAAACACCATTGGAAGAAGGCTACAAGGTACTGCGAGAGGGGGAGTATGAAGCTACTCCATTTGAAGATGTCAAGAAGTACAGAAGAATGGTGGGCAAGCTCATCTATCTAACCATCACCAGGCCAGATATATGCTTTGCTGTGACCAAGTGAGCCAACACATGGGAGCTCCTAATGTACATCATTGGAACATGGTGGAGAGTGAAAAACTGAAGACTTTAAAGGATTTAGATTAGAAACATTGTGAGAATTCAAGAGAGAGAGAGAGTGTTGCGGATGAAGAAGAAGAGAGAATAAGAACACTCCTTAATTGATTGATTACATTGCAACCTCATACACCCTATTTAAGGACCAACACGATCACAAGCAGCCAGAGGAGAAACAATAAAGAAATGAGTGATAGTACAAGAGAAATAATAAACAAAGGAAGAGGAGCTGGTCGGCAGGCTCGTTCAGCCTGGTAGAAAGCGACAGCACCCAACGGTCTCCCTGCTCCTCTTTTCTCTCATAGACCCGTGACTTCTCCACCAACAGCTCTCTTCCTTATGTCGACATTCTCCACTTCTCTTGGCAGGATTTAAATATCAAACCCGCCCATAATATCTCATCCCTTGTCTTGCAAGTCAAGCTAGGTTTTATGTTAACCTGATCACCTTATTCTTGCCCTTGATCTCTACGATTGTTTCCTTGATAGCATGGTGGTCTCTACCTTATTCTCTTCATGTCAACACTCCCCCTCAAGCTTGACCATGTGGAACAAGTCAAGCTTGGAAGCCATGAAGCAATCCCTCATTAAAACCTTAGCTAGGAAAAACCCAATGGGATAAAAACCAAGCCAAGGAAAAAGAGTAGATCACTTCATGGAGGAGAGATCAGTGACATGAAAGATCTATGAGTCCCAACCTTGGATGGATGAACTCACAAATCTTAGTGCTTGCTGCCTTTGTGAATATATCAGCTAGCTGATCCTCACTTCTTGTGTAGCAAGGTAGTATTACTTTCTGTTCCACGGCTTGTCTAACCTTGTGGCAGTCCACTTCTATATGTTTGGTTCTTTCATGGAAGACTGAGTTGCTAGCAATGTGTATAGCCTGGTTATCACAATGCATAGTGATTGGTGATGTAGTCTCAACTCCCAAGTCTTTAAGCAGCCCTTTGATCCAAATCAGCTCACTTGTGAGTTTCCTCATGGCTCTATACTCTGCCTCAGCACTTGAACATGAAACCACCTTCTGCTTCTTGCTCTTCCAAGTTACCAAATTGCCTCCAATAAATGTGCAATAACCAGTAGTTGATCTCCTATCAACCCTATCTCCTGCCCAATCTGCATCACAATAGCCTACTATCTCAGTGCTCTTGTTGCAGCCCATCCAAACTCCTTGTCATGGTGCTTCTCTTAAGTACCTTAGGATTCTTTCCACCATGTTCCAATGGTGCATCTTAGGAGCTTGCATATGTTGGCTCACTTGGTTGACCATAAAGCACACATCAGGTCGTGTGATAGTGAGATATATGAGTTTTCCCACCATCCTCCTATAGTGCTTTACATCTTCATACGGCTTGTCTTCTATCTCCCTCACGCATCACTTTGTAACCTTCTTCAAGGGAGTCTTGGCTGTTCTTCCTCCTAAGTCACCAACTTCCTTAGTAGGCCAGCGTATACTTCCTTTGTGAGAGAAACAATCCCTCTTTGGATCTACACATCTCAATGCCCAAGAAGTATTTTAGCTCTCCCAAGTCTTTGATATCAAAAGTTGCCTTGAGGAAAGCTTTGGTTGATGCAATCCCCTCCTTATCATTACCAGTGATTATAATGTCATCAACATATATCAAGATGACAATGATTCCTTGCTTGCTTGTGAGAGTGAAGAGAGTATGATCAGCCTCAGATTTCACAAAGCCTCTCCCATTCAGTGTGGTGCTCAGCTTGTGGTACCAAGCTCTTGGGGATTGCTTTAGACCATAGATTGCTTTCTTGAGTCTTAACACATTGCCTGGTTTAACCATGTCTTCCATACCCTTTGGTGGACGATGTACACTTCATCTTCAAGCTCTCCTTGTAGAAATGCATTCTTGACATCCATTTGCCAAAGATCCCATTCCAAATTCACAGCAAGAGATAGCACAATCCTTATGGTGTGAAGCTTTGCCACTGGTGCAAAGGTTTCAAGATAATCCTCACCATATACTTGAGTGTAGCCTCTTTCTACTAGTCTGGTCTTCTTCCTCTCAGGTTTCCCATTGGCTAAGTATTTGATTGTGAACAACAGCATACTTGTAACCTTCTTGCCTTTGGGAAGCTCAGTTTCAAACCAGGTTCCATTTCTCTCCATAGAACCCATCTCATCTCCTACTGAATCTCTCCATTCCTTGATTGCCATAGCTTCTTCATACGACCTTGGTATGTAGGCCTCATCAAGATTAGTGATGAATGCTTGATGATCCACAGGATATTGGGCTAGGTGCATGTTGCTTGAGTTGGATGAGCAACCGCTTGGCTGTTGAAATACACTCTTGTATTGATCCAGTTTGATGGATGATGTCTGATTCTTGTGCTTCTCCTAAGCGGCTGGACTTCTTCTACAAGCTCTTCTCCATCAGACTCTGCCTCTTGCTCATGTACTGATGGTTCAATGTGATTAGTTTCATCCTGATCATGAACCTCTTGCTCCTGACCAGTATTAGTCCCTTCTTGACCCTCTTGATCTTCTTCTCTTGCGTCTGATCCCTCTTGATCAGTATGAGAATCCTCTTGATTCCCCCTTCATGATTAGGATGAACACCTTGTTCCTCAACAGGCACTGGTGCTGTGCTCGGACTCATGTTGATACCAAGACTCTCCATGATGTGCTTCAGATTTTGTGCTCTATCCGAGACTCCTTTGGACAGGTCCTTGAGCTCATCCCAATTCTTTTCATCAAAGTAGCCTCTGGACTCAACAAACTTCACATCTCGGGACACCATGACTCTCCTAGTCTCTGGTACATAGCATTTGTACCCCTTTTGAGTGGTGGAGTAGCCTATGAACACTGCCTTGACACTTCTTGCCTCCAACTTGTTTCTATGCTCACTGGCTGTAACACAAAACACACACACCCAAAGACACGCAAGTAGTCTACAGATGGTTTTCTTTTGTTCAGTACCTCATATGGTGTAGAATCCTCAAGCACTCTAGTTGGAGTTAAGCGATGAGATAGCAAGCAGTCATGACTGCATCACTCGAAGCGTTTAGGCATGTTGGTATAGAACATCATGGACCTGGCCACCTCCGTGAGGTGCCTGTTCTTCCTTTCAGCCACTCCATTTTGTTGTGGAGTATATGGACAGCTAGTTTGATGAATGATCCCATGCTTAGCAAGATGGTTTTGAATGCATTACTTGTATATTCTCCCCATTGTTCGACCTGAATACTTTGATCTTAACATTGAAATGATTAGTTATGTAGTTCTGGAAATTTATAAAAGCATCAAGCACTCTATCTTTAGTTTGAATCATAGTCAGCCAAGTGTATTTCGATTTTTGATCAATGAAAGTGACAAAATACTTGTGATTCTCCCTAGATATGCATGGTGCAGTCCAGACATCGAGTGTATAAGATCAAAGCAATTTTCATAGATAGTAGAAGACTTAGGAAGACAGTTTTGCAATGCTTGCCAAGGATGCATGCTTCACAGTCATCATTTTAAAAGAAACATGAGGAAATAAGATGTTCAGTGCACGAGAATGAGGATGGCCTAGCCTAGCATGCCATAATACATCATTATCTAAAACAGAATTGAACTAAAAGCAGAATTTGAAATGGTCTTGATATCTTCAAGCAGGTACAAGTCCTCCTTGAAACACCTTTGCCAATCAACTTAAGAGTCTCAATATCCTGAAACATAACCTCATTAGGACTGAATATCACATTACAATTTAAATCAGTGGTCACTCTTTTAACTGATAACAAATTTGCAGCAAATGAAGGCATATAGAAAGCTTTGGTTTCTCTATCAAACAGGTTAATGGTTCCTTCACCCATAATGGGAATTCTATCACCATTAGCAATTTTAACATTCCCTGAGATAGGCTTAATGTTTTTAATCATCTTGGCGTCACTAATCATGTGATGAGATGCTCCTGAGTCTATTACTAATGGTTTAATCTTATCAAAGGCATTCAGATTTGTGGTAAGACCACACGGTGCACTAGACACTGTATATGATGCATTTAAAGATAAACCAAGTGTGTTACCAGACTCCTTTAGGGCTTTGATGAGTGCATGGAGGTCAGACTTCTTGATAGTCTCATCTTGTGTCCCTCTCATGGCTGTACCACCACCATTGGTAAGCGATTCCCATCACCACCATTCCTAGTGCGCATTGAATTAGATGACTCTCCTCCATCACCGAGTAATTTGCTCTTGCATCAGTTCTGAACTTCTGTGGCTTGAGGTGTGGGTGAAGAATCCAGCACTTGTCTCTTCCATGCCCTTTCTTCTTGCAGTGGTCACACTCCCACACCTTCTTGTCACTTGGTTTGTAGTACCCTTTGTTAGCAGCCCTCAACAGGATCTTCGCTCCATCAGCTTTGTTTGCAAGTATGAGGTCTCCTTTACCTCCAAAGAGCTCCACTGAGCCTTGCTCCTTTTGTATCTGAGCGATAGCTCCTCAAGGTCTGAGAGCTTGTCACTCCTCAGAATGTGTTTGATTAACCCACCATACACGGATTGAGAGTAAACAGAAGTGCAAACACTTTATCTTGTTCTTTCTCTCATTCAGCACCTCGGGTCAACACTTGATGGTCTCAGCATCTCCAGCTCAGCCCACAAGGATCTAAATTTCCCAAAATGTTTTGAAAAATCAGTATCCTCTTGTGTGAGGGTGTTGATAGCCCTCTTGACTTCAAACACACGGCTGATGTTGGAGACATTTCCATAAACTTTCTGAAGAGTGTCCCATAGCTCCTTTGAGGTTTCACAATGAGTATGCCTCCAGGATATGTGGTGCAAGGCTGTTCTGAATGATGGAGAGAACCATAAGATCCGCTTGACCTTCTTTCTTTCCATCTCCTTTAGCCGAGCGTCCACACCTTCTTTACCATCCTCTCCTAGGTTGGTTTGTTTTGCTCCCTTGCCCTCCACAACACACTCCCAAAGACCTCTGCCTCCGAGTGCTGTCTTGACAAGCCTTGACCATAACAAATAGTTTGGCCCATTCAGTGTCAGGGAATGATAACCATCTTGGTCTGAGTTTCCATTTTGGCAAATTTTGAAGCTGGAAAATAAGAACAGCTGAAGAACACCAAGAACTTTGCCAAAAATAGAAAAGAAAAGATCAGAGAATTTGCGGAAATAAGAGATTTAGACTAGAAGAATTAGGTCTCAAGAGCTTTAGAGTGCTCTGATACCATGAAAAACTGAAGACTTTAAAGGATTTAGATTAGAAACATTGTGAGAATTCAAGAGAGAGAGAGAGAGTGTGTTGCGGATGAAGAAGAAGAGAGAATAAGAACACTCCTTAATTGATTGATTACATTGCAACCTCATACACCCTATTTAAGGACCAACACGATCACAAGCAGCCAGAGGAGAAACAATAAAGAAATGAGTGATAGTACAAGAGAAATAATAAACAAAGGAAGAGGAGCTGGTCGGCAGGCTCGTTCAGCCTGGTAGAAAGCGACATCACCCAACGGTCTCCCTGCTCCTCTTTTCTCTCATAGACCCGTGACTTCTCCACCAACAGCTCTCTTCCTTATGTCGACATTCTCCACTTCTCTTGGCAGAATTTAAATATCAAACCCGCCCATAACATCTCATCCCTTGTCTTGCAAGTCAAGCTAGGTTTTATGTTAACCTGATCACCTTATTCTTGCCCTTGATCTCTATGGTTGTTTCCTTGATAGCATGGTGGTCTCTACCTTATTCTCTTCATGTCAACAGAGAGGATCTTGAGATACTTGAGAGAGGCGCCAGGACAAGGAGTTTGGATGGCGTTTAACAAGAGTACTGAGGTTGTAGGATATTGTGATGCTGATTGGGATGGAGATAGAGTTGATAGGAGATCAACCACAGGTTATTGCACCTTCATTGGAGGGAACCTGGTCACATGGAAGAGCAAGAAGCAGAAGGTGGTGTCTTGTTCAAGTGCTGAGGCAGAGTATATATCAATGAGAAAGCTTACAAGTGAGCTTATTGGATCAAGGGACTGCTAAGAGACTTAGGCACTGAGATCACCACGCCCATGACCATGCATTGTGACAACCAAGCAGCAATTCACATTGCATCCAATTCAGTCTTTCATGAGAGAACAAAGCACGAGAAGTTGATTGTCACAAGGTGAGACAGATGATTATACTAGAGTGATTCTACCATGCTATACAAGAAGTGAAGACCAGCTTGCAGATGTGTTTACTAAGGCAGCGAGATTAAAGACAATGGAGTCCATACTATCCAGGCTTGGACTCATTGATCTTAACCCCATGAGCTGATCCTCGCCATGAGATCTCCACTCTTTTCCCTCATCAAAATTTTGTCCCATTGGGTTTTCTTTGGTGAGGTTTTAATGAGGGAAGATCTCATGGTAACCAAGCTCGACTTGTTCCACATGGTCAAGCTTGAGGGGGAGTGTTGAGATGAGGTGATGAGGAGTTGATACATTGAGAGAGGAAGAGATTTGGAGAAGACAGTAACTTTTGGGATTTACCACAGTAACTTTTGGGATTTACCACAGTAACTTTAGTTTTACTGTGGTAACTAAGTTAAAAGCTTTGGAAGTTACCTTGCATCCCTTTGGAGAGTGGAGCACGACCTACGAGAAGTCTGGATAAGGGATGAGCAGTCTGTAGAGGAAGAAGAGAGTCTTGGACAGCCTGTCATGTGCTGGAAAGGAGAAAATGCTTTAAGACTGCAAGCATGTGAGAAAGCATAGCCAAGTATTTCAAAAGGAGTTCCAGCCTGTCCATTGACTCCACATGCTTATGAATTTCGAAAACCCTTGTTGCTCTCTCTATATATACTTGTAAACCTCATCAGATATTAATTAATGAAGTTTTGAGTCTCTTTCTTATTCTTTATTCTCTCTAATCTCCTAATCTATTGTATCTTTCACAAATCAGTCTATTCTATTCTTAAACACTCTTTAAAACACACAAAAGTGTTGAATTAGGACTAAAGATAACATTGCATTGCAAATCATTAGTGCACTTCTTAACGGATAAGAGATTTGAAGTAAACTCAGGCATCTGGAAAGCTCTAGAATCCTTATCAAACAATTTCAGATTTCCAATTCCTTGAATAGGAATTTTATCACCATTGGCTATCATAACATGACCATGAGCAGGTTCTATATCTTTAATAAGACTATGATCACTAATCATATGATGAGATGCACCAGAATCCACAATCAAAGGTTTAAGCAATGGTTTTTGAGCAATGTGAGTACTAATGGGTTCAGTTTCAATTTGCAAAGCACGGATAGTATCACGCTGTTGACATGAAGCAATAATGAGGAGTGGAGATATGAAGATAGCTAAGACTTTGATGAAGAGAGCAAGGCAAGACAAGCGTATGAAGTGGTCATGAGGCACTGTCCGTACAAAATGAGAAGCTAAACCTAGTGTGGCGTACAAGGCAAGGAAGGGGGTTATTTAAATCAGGAAGACCGGTTACATTAACTATAATCAAGGAGGATGTCGACACAAAGAGAACAGAGAAGTTGGAGAAGAAGTCACGGGTTGGTTAAGGAAGATCAGAGAGTGGACCGCCAGAGCAGTCACTATCACCCGGCTGGAGAGCTGAGAAGCGACCAGCATCTCTCCTATTTGTTTATTCTACTCTGTCCTTTCTCTCATTAGTTTAATCCTTTCTCTTTGTCAACATATGATCTTGTATGTCTTTAAATACCTTGTCACATGTTCTGAATCAAGTAAGGAATAAGGACTCCTTCTACTCTCTTTCACTCTCTCTCGGATTCTTCTCATAAACTCTATCTAAATTCTCACATTAATTCTCTAAAACTCTCATGGTATCAGAGCAATCTTGCTCTTGAGACCTAAATCTCGTTTAACTTCCGCAAAATCTCTGTATTTTATTTCTATTTTTGGCAAAGTTCATCTTGTTCTTGAGGTGTTCTTCATACCCATTTCCAGAATTTGCCAAAATGGAAAACTCTTCTTAAGTCCCTATTCCAGTGAATCTAACTGGTGTAAACTACTTGCTGTGGTCTAGATTGGCGAAGACAGCCCTTGGAGGTCGGGGTTTATGGAACCATGTTTCCAGTGGAGAAGCCCCAACTAAAACCATCCAAGATAAAGGTGGTGTGGAGATGATGGTGGCTGCGGATGATAAATGGGATCAGGAGGATCTCATGGTGTTGTATATCATCCAAAACAGCCTGGAACCATCTATCTTGGAAGCTTACTCCTACTGTGAGAAAGCCAAAGAGCTGTGGGATACACTACAAAAGGTGTATGGCAACATTTCCAATCTCAGCCGAGTGTTTGAGGTCAAGAAGGCTATCAATACCCTTCACCAAGAGAGCATGGACTTCAATCAACATTTTGGGAAGTTCAGAGCATTGTGGGCAGAGCTAGAGATGCTGAGTCCAAGTACCGTGGACCCTAATGTGCTCAATGACCGGAGAGAACAAGATAAGCTCTTTGCTCTTCTTCTCACACTTCACCCGGGGTACAATGACCTCATCAAGCATCTCCTCCGAGCTGAGAAGCTACCAACTCTTGAGGAGGTGTGTGCTCAAATTCAGAAGGAGCAAGGCTCAGTGGGGCTATTTGGAGGCAAAGGCGAGCTGGTACTAGCAAATCAAGTGGAAGGAACTGCCAACAAAAGTAACTTCAAACCGGAGGACAAGAAAGTATGGGTGTGTGACCACTGCAAGAAGAAGGGCCACAGTAAGGACAAGTGCTGGCTTCTTCACCCACATTTCAAGCCTATGAAGTTCAGAAATCAACCCAATGATGCAATGGCCAACTTCTCTGGTGATGTAGGCGAGCCATCCACTCCAACAATCAACCGCAATGGACCTGGAACTGGGGATATCAAGGCCTTGGCGTCCAGCAGTTACTCCACAATGAGGACCAATCAAGATGAGGCCATCAAGCGCTCAGACATTGAGGCTCTCATCAAAATCTTCAAGGATAACTCTGGTAACACTCTTGGTTTCTCACTAAATGCTTCAGCTAATGGTATAGCTTTAGAAAGTTCAAAAATGATTAAACCATTGGTGACTGATTCCGGGGCTAGTCATCACATGATTAGTGATCTAAGACTAATTAAAAATGTCACCCCTGCCTTAGGAAATGTTATGATAGCTGATGGTAACAAGGATCCAATTAAAGGCATAGGTGATCTTAGATTATTTGAAAAAGAATCTAAAGCTTTCTACATGCCTAGCTTCACCTCTAATTTGTTATCTGTTAAGAGAGCAACAAATGACTTGAATTGCAATGTTATATTCACACCTGATAATGTCTATTTTCAGGATATTTACTCTTGTAGGTTGCTTGGCAAAGGTGTAGGCAAGGGAAACTTGTACTTGCTAGAAGACACTAAGCTTGCATCCGATCTATCTGTTGCTTTCAATTCAAGTTTTAATTTCCCTAAAGATGTAATGTGGCATGCTAGATTAGGACATCGTCACTCTCGTGCTTTGAACATCATGTTGCCCAGTATTTCATTTCAAAAAGATTGTGAAGCTTGTATCTTAGGAAAATATTGCAAAACTGTATTTCATAAATCTAGTACAATCCATGAAAACTGCTTTGATTTAATCCACTCGGATGTATGGACTGCTCCTTGTCTTTCTAGGGAACATCACAAGTATTTTGTGACCTTTATTGATGAGAAATCTAAATATACATGGATCACTCTCTTACTATCAAAGGATAGGGTCTTAGATGCATTCATACACTTTGAAACATATATCTCTAACCATTACAATGCCAAGATTAAAATTTTGAGATCAGATAATGGAGGAGAGTATACAAGCAATGCGTTCAAAGCTCACCTAGCCAAACATGGTGTGATCCATCAAACCAGCTGTCCATACACTCCACAAAAAAATGGTGTGGCCGAGAGGAAGAACATGCATCTCATGGAGGTCACTAGAAGCATGATGTTCCATACAAGTGTCCCAAAGAGTTTTTGGGGAGATGCGGTCCTAACTGCATGCTACTTGATCAACCGGATTCCCACAAGAGTTCTCGAAGATCACTCTCCATTTGAGGTATTGAACAAAGCCAAACCATTCATTGATCATATGCCTGTGTTTGGTGTTGGGGTCAAAATCGGTCACGACGGAATCAATGACCGAAAGTCTCTAAAAAGTATTTCTTGAAACAAAAAGTCTCGGATAATTTGAAAAGAAGTTATACGAGATTTTCTCAAATTAGAATATCCACTCTCTGGTGAGGTCGAAAACGGTTATCTCGAAATCAACGGTTAAAGATCTTTCCAAACTCAAAGATTTCCGCATCTAACGCCAACGGGAAAGATCGGTCGACGGTCCTCGCCCTGGTCTCGGTCCTCGCCCTGGTCTCGGTCCTCGCCCTGGTCTCGGTCCTCGCCCTGGTCTCGGTCCTCGCCCTGGTCTCGGTCCTCGCCCTGGTCTCGGTCCTCGCCCTGGTCTCGGTCCTCGCCCTGGTCTCGGTCCTCGCCCTGGTCTCGGTCCTCGCCCTGGTCTCGGTCCTCGCCCTGGTCTCGGTCCTCGCCCTGGTCTCGGTCCTCGCCCTGGTCTCGGTCCTCGCCCTGGTCTCGGTCCTCGCCCTGGTCTCGGTCCTCGCCCTGGTCTCGGTCCTCGCCCTGGTCTCGGTCCTCGCCCTGGTCTCGGTCCTCGCCCTGGTCTCGGTCCTCGCCCTGGTCTCGGTCCTCGCCCTGGTCTCGGTCCTCGCCCTGGTCTCGGTCCTCGCCCTGGTCTCGGTCCTCGCCCTGGTCTCGGTCCTCGCCCTGGTCTCGGTCCTCGCCCTGGTCTCGGTCCTCGCCCTGGTCTCGGTCCTCGCCCTGGTCTCGGTCCTCGCCCTGGTCTCGGTCCTCGCCCTGGTCTCGGTCCTCGCCCTGGTCTCGGTCCTCGCCCTGGTCTCGGTCCTCGCCCTGGTCTCGGTCCTCGCCCTGGTCTCGGTCCTCGCCCTGGTCTCGGTCCTCGCCCTGGTCTCGGTCCTCGCCCTGGTCTCGGTCCTCGCCCTGGTCTCGGTCCTCGCCCTGGTCTCGGTCCTCGCCCTGGTCTCGGTCCTCGCCCTGGTCTCGGTCCTCGCCCTGGTCTCGGTCCTCGCCCTGGTCTCGGTCCTCGCCCTGGTCTCGGTCCTCGCCCTGGTCTCGGTCCTCGCCCTGGTCTCGGTCCTCGCCCTGGTCTCGGTCCTCGCCCTGGTCTCGGTCCTCGCCCTGGTCTCGGTCCTCGCCCTGGTCTCGGTCCTCGCCCTGGTCTCGGTCCTCGCCCTGGTCTCGGTCCTCGCCCTGGTCTCGGTCCTCGCCCTGGTCTCGGTCCTCGCCCTGGTCTCGGTCCTCGCCCTGGTCTCGGTCCTCGCCCTGGTCTCGGTCCTCGCCCTGGTCTCGGTCCTCGCCCTGGTCTCGGTCCTCGCCCTGGTCTCGGTCCTCGCCCTGGTCTCGGTCCTCGCCCTGGTCTCGGTCCTCGCCCTGGTCTCGGTCCTCGCCCTGGTCTCGGTCCTCGCCCTGGTCTCGGTCCTCGCCCTGGTCTCGGTCCTCGCCCTGGTCTCGGTCCTCGCCCTGGTCTCGGTCCTCGCCCTGGTCTCGGTCCTCGCCCTGGTCTCGGTCCTCGCCCTGGTCTCGGTCCTCGCCCTGGTCTCGGTCCTCGCCCTGGTCTCGGTCCTCGCCCTGGTCTCGGTCCTCGCCCTGGTCTCGGTCCTCGCCCTGGTCTCGGTCCTCGCCCTGGTCTCGGTCCTCGCCCTGGTCTCGGTCCTCGCCCTGGTCTCGGTCCTCGCCCTGGTTTCGTCCCATCATGCTCGGTCTGATCCCATCTTGGCCTGTTTGGATCAATCCTCGTGGGTTTGATACGATCACGCCACGAATTAACATCTCGATTCGACTCGATTTGAATCATCTTCGATGTTTTACGACAAAACTAGAAAGGTTGGATTTCGTAGAGGATATCGTGTAAAACAAGATCGATTAACTCAACATCGATCCTTTAGGCTATACGGTTTATTTTACGAGAAAGATAGTCTTCCGAAATCGATAAAACGCTCAACGACTTAAGACAAGTCCACGGACTAACTTACGATTTTAAGAATTCAGGCCCAATCAGACTATGAAGGTTTATCCAATTTCCCGAACATCGGATAAACATCAAGTCACCGAAAAATAAGGGAAAACTCGAGGATAATTACAAAGATCGATTTAAAATGGAATATTTCCGAAGAGATAAACTTGGGCCCAAAGGCTAAGTCCATCATCCTAAGGCAAACCGACCTAGAAGTGAGTATATAAGGAGAGCAAAAGCAGAGTAGAAGGGGATCCAAAAATTCTAGATTGGAGAACTAGAGAGCTCATGTTAGCTAATAGAACTTAGAATTTAGGCGGTTAGACTAGCAAGGCAGGTCCTAGAACGTCTGGCCGCCTCACGCTTTCGCAAATCTACGCTCCTTTCTAAGGATCGGACAATTCTTTACTTCAGAGCTCCGCGATATAGAAACCCTAGGCGCTATCTTCGACATGCCTGTTTCTATGACTAACGCTCATACTAGACAAACCCGCCCAGACGGTTCGATCTCTGGTTCAATTCTTTCTAAACTGAACTACGTCCGACTTGATCCTCAAAAGGGGTACGTAGGCAGCCTTTCTTAAGGTCCAGTCCCAAATCTTAACAAAATCTTTTCCTCATTTATTCGGTCACTTGTCGTTGCTTCATGAAGAATCCGGACCTTCGTGGAAAGTCTAGTTAACTTGGCTTTCCTCCGCTTTTATTCATTAAAATTGACGGTGTGAATTTCGGTTCCCACAGTTTGGCTAGAAGGAGGGGGACGGATTACTCTTACTCATAATGCCGCGAAAAGCTGATCGAACCGATGTCCGGAAATATGAAAGAAAACTTGCAGTTTGGCGCCAACGATGGTAAAACAACTCCAGCAGCGACTGTTCCTACGGCCAACGCCACGCGAAACGCCACGGTGCTCGAAAGCAAATCAAAACCTAGCCGCTGCTTCCCGCCACAGGAAGAGCCGCAGCGAGCTGCATAATTTCTCTATCTAAACAGAAAGGGCAACGATAAAATCTATCAAACCCCAAAAATTCGCCTTGTTACCAAGTTAGAGAAATCGCGAACGAGCAAGGTTTCTACAAAAACGCTTTT
Source organism: Brassica carinata (assembly GCA_016771965.1). Classification (NCBI taxonomy): domain Eukaryota; kingdom Viridiplantae; phylum Streptophyta; class Magnoliopsida; order Brassicales; family Brassicaceae; genus Brassica; species Brassica carinata. The sequence goes on along the minus strand of CM028691.1, from coordinate 23,916,099 downwards.
CGAGAACCTCTCGAAAAATAAAACTTATTCTCCTCAAACCTTGGGGAAACCCTAGATTACTCAAGGAATAGAAGCACGGCAAATCGGATCACCAATCCCCACTGCCGCATTCTTCCAACAACTCGGAAGCAAACGACGAAACGGAAAAGAGCTTACCAATGCTTCCCAACCGTCCGAACCACCTAAGGGAGGCCAAAACTCCGACTGTCCCGACCAGTTAGCCATACGACAAGTTCAGTCTGTCTCACCAGCTCGCCGCACAACAAGCTCGGTCTCTCTCGACCAATTTGCAATATGGCCAGCTTGGTCCTTCTTGACCAGTTTAAGAAGAACAGAGTTGATTTCTATAAACCATCTCAAAACCTAAAGCGTTAACTAAGACGCTTTCTGAAATCTAAAATTTTGCGATGCGAACTCTGAATTTTATCCGCTAAGCTTACTTTCAAAAACTACTCAAAACTCCTTTGGATCAATCCCACGGAAACGAGAATTTCTGATTAAGTTTAAGAAAAATTACAGCTCTCCACAGCGAGAGTGTCGGATATTAAAATTCGGTAACATCTTACGGAAACAACTTCCGTAAGATTAAACTCGGCAATATTTTACTAAACATCATTCAGAAAGTCAAACAAAATCATATCAAACAACAAGGTCTGAGACTTGACCAGTTCGCTTCATGGCTTGACGAACTAAGAACCTCACCCAATGACATCCTGTCCATTGCTCCCTCTTAGCCTGCTTCTCCTTCTTTGTTTCAACGATTTCGTAAAATCCCTTTGGTACATAAAACGCAATCTGATTCTGCCACGCTGAGTCGGAAACATCTATTCATAACGCTTGATAGACTTTTCAACAATATAAAAGCGCACCTGTCAATTTAGGAAGTACGAAGAAACGGAGACATGAGCTTAGACGTTGATATCTCTCGCTCGCCCGATATTCTCATCAGGATTTCATCGAAAATCAATTCATACGAAATTCAGTAACAGACTTTTTGAAGTCCTTTGACGTAGAATCGAAAGTGGCCATTCCGAAACGCCTAAGAAAACCTTCGATGGAATACACATTCCTTCTCGTAAAACTATCACTACGGAAGGTGAAACACAGTTCAGAAGACAAAAGAAGAAGAAGGAGGAAGAAGGTACAATCTCAATCATCGATGAGACTAAGGTATGTCCGACTTATAAAATTTTGTAAAGGTTTTAATTCTTGATGCGACAGGAACAAAACGCCTTGAAAACTGCCGTAGAATTTAGGGAACTTAGGACCTAGGTGGATAGTCTAGCAAGCTAAGTCTTAGGCAAAATTTCCAGTCTTGTTCCATCGCTCCTTGATTGTCCAGGCAGAACATGCAACGAATCTAGTCTCAAAACCGAAACGATCACCATGCGCTCTAAAGGCATACTCATCCCGCTTCCTAAAAGAAAGAAAAACGCATACAAGCCTTCGAAGAACGGCTAACCCGCTTTTCGTAAAAGAAAAGGGAAGTAGGTAACGATACTATACCCGTGATAATCCCATCTTCAAAACTTTTGCTTCAGCATCAAGACAACGCTTTGACAAAGCAAACTCTCACAGCAATAAGATTCGCCTAAAACGCTAGCGCATAGCCCAACCGCTACAAACATAGTCTTGAAAACTCTACGCCGCTCGCCGCAAACTCGCGACTAGAAACGTACCAACGCCAAACTAATATCACGACGGTGAACTACTTAAAATAACGAAATAACCTTCGTAAAACTCCGTGAGTAATTCGAGCAGCTTTAGTCAAAGGTCGAAATCATAGCGAAACATCTCCCATGCAATCCGCTGAAACATCGCTACTTTGACAATCTGCGATTTTCTATCTCCATGAAACCGTTCATCCATTACTTTCCTATAACAAGAATATTTTAAACAAACAGCCTATGGAAAAAACATGATCGGTCTCATGCAAAACGACTTTGCAGTACGCAAAAGTGAATGAGGAAAACATAATCCGTGGTCGCAAATATCGCAAGTAATTTGCGAGAAACACTCTCCAGTTACCTTTACGAAAACCCTCTTACATCGCTTTTAAAAATCCTCTGTATGGTCGAAGTCAATTCATACAAAGCAACTTTCATAAAATAAACATAATGGGTCCAACGGGTAACTGTCATAGACAGTTTTGCTCCACAAGGTTTCTGGCTCCTGCATTCACTCTCGTTACGTCCAGCAGGAAATAATCACGCAGGCTAACCCCACGCGTCCCGCGCCGATCCCTTAAACTTTTTCCCCGGATAAAATGAAATGATTTTCATGCAACAAAAAGAATTTATAATGAACCATTCATCGTATAACTGAGACCTAAATTGGAAGATCGTTTAAAAGCCAACAGCCATAACTCGAAAACTCCGCTATACTTGGCATGTCTATCTCGCAACGCTATTTGGCCCTCGCCAACTTCAGCCCTTCCGTAAAGCCCGACCTGAATTCGCATCCCCATTAAGAACAATAAACTAACATGACCTTAATAAGGGTCATGGTCTGATCGCTACCAACAACTTCCTTGGCGATACGGCTGAATCTAGCCTCCATGCCAATCCAAAGCTACTGAGCGACCACCGCCCAATCACTTAAGGGCTAAAACAACAATCCACGCATTTGTTCATAGAACGCCAAGTGACTATTACGCAAGCAATTTTTCGTGATAACCCAGAATCAGAAATCATACGATAAACTCTTCATACCAAAACTCAGTCCTAACAACCATATGGTTAACGCAAGATTTAAACTTATCGTCAATCGATTAAGTTCTATACCGTAAACACGGCATGAAAAGAAACACTCGTGACAAGGCTCCAAGAGTTATATGAGTCATCCTTAATATATACAATCAAATCCCGAAGGCCAACACTTCACGGCACTGTGAATGTAGACGCTTCTCCCTGGTCAAACTTACGCGACCCCTTGGTCCTGCGCCCAAACCAAACAACAGTTTCTGGCTGCAACATTTGCAAAACATCTCCAAGCCCGCGAACATTTCAACCACGAAATGCGCACAAGGAAAACTCGACCTCGCGGCACTGCGAGGCGTCGCTCTCGAAGGACATTCTTTTCCTCAAAATGTTCCACGTAAATCCTCGCCTCTAGAACTCAAAACATACAAACACACCTCTAAACGGTAACATGCCTCTAAACTGGCATCATTTCTTTGTTGCTGATCACAACAAACGAACTCTAACGCCCTAAACGCATAATAGCCTTTAAAAGGGTAGGCTCTCTTACATCCGACAAGGATAAACATAGCCAGCTATACAAGAAATCCAAATTTTGGTTTAGCTCTTCGTAGGAAGTAGCTCGAGTCATGAGACAAATCATATAAGCCGACAACAATTTGCGGATTTTAAACGGTACGAGTCAGGTTAAAATCGCAAAAGGCAAAACGAAGCCGATTTGTCATCGCAAAGCCTCATTCCGAGAGTAAACCTAGGTCTTGCCCTAAACCCAGCCACGCTGGATCTTGACATCTCACATACATATTATGGTATACGAGATCCAAAATTTGTCTCTTCACTTAAGCCTATTCGCTTCACCGAACTTTTCGCAGAATCGGTAAACCGCGGAAAATCTCGCTTTATGCAAACAATAGGTACGGTGATCATCAGGGAACTAGGAATGAGACGACAACTCACACCCTCTTTCACATACTTCAAAAACTGAAGTTCATAAAAATCGAAAACACATAATGGCCTCACAACGCACAAAACAAATACATAATCGGTCACGACGGAATCAATGACTGAAAGTCTCTGAAAAGTTATTTCTTGAAACAAAAAGTCTCGGATAATTTGAAAAGAAGTTATACGAGATTTTCTCAAATTAGAATATCCACTCTCTGGTGAGGTCGAAAACGGTTATCTCGAAATCAACGGTTAAAGATCTTTCCAAACTCAAAGATTTCCCCACGAACAGCCAGCGAAAAATTGGGCGACAGAGAACCCACGGGCGGCAGAGGATCCCTGGCGCGGCGCGGCGTAAACCGGCCTGGCGCCAGCGCAAGCCGCCTGGCGCCAGCGCAAGCCGCCTGGCGCCAGCGCAAGCCGCCTGGCGCCAGCGCAAGCCGCCTGGCGCCAGCGCAAGCCGCCTGGCGCCAGCGCAAGCCGCCTGGCGCCAGCGCAAGCCGCCTGGCGCCAGCGCAAGCCGCCTGGCGCCAGCGCAAGCCGCCTGGCGCCAGCGCAAGCCGCCTGGCGCCAGCGGCAAGCCCTGGCGCCGGTCGACGGTCCTCGTCCTGATCTCGGTCCTCGTCCTGGTCTCGGTCCCATCATGCTCGGTCTGATCCCATCTTGGCCTGTTTGGATCAATCCTCGTGGGTTTGATACGATCACGGCCACGGAATTAACATCTCTCGATTCGACTCGATTGGAATCATCCTCGATGTTTTACGACAAAAACTAGAAAGGTTGGATTTCTCGTAGAGGATATCGTGTAAAACAAGATTGATTAACTCGAACAACGATCCTTTAGGCTATACGGTTTATTTTACGAGAAAGATAGTCTTTCCGAGAAATCGTATAAAATGTTCAACGACTTAAGACAAGTCCACGGACTAACTTACGATTTTAAGAATTCAGGCCCAATCAGACTATGATGGTTTATCCAATTTTCCGAACATCGGATAAACATCAAGTCACCGAAAAATTGGGGAAAAACTCGAGGATAATTACAAAGATCGACGAAAATGGAATATTTCCTAAAGAGATAAACTTGGGCCCAAAGGCGAAGTCCATCTTCCTAAGGCAAACTGACCTAGAAGTGAGTATATAAGGAGAGCAAGAGCAGAGGAGAAGGGGATCCGAAAATCCTAGATTGGAGACCTAGAGAGCTCCTATTAGCTAATAGAACTTAGAATTTAGGCGGTTAGACTAGCAAGGCAGGCCCTAGAGCGTCTGGCAGCCTCCTGCTTTCATAAATCTCCTCCTCTGGAAGGATCGGACAATTCTTTTACTTCAGAGCTCCGCATAGAAACCCTAGGCGCTATCTTCGACATGCCTGTTTCTATGACAAACGCCATACTAGAGCGAACCGCCAGACGGTTCGATCTCTTGTTCAATTCTTTCTAAACTGAACTACGTCCGACTTGATCCTCGAAGGGCATGAGGCAGCCTTTCTTAAGGTCTAGTCCCAAATCTTAACAAAATCTTTTCGCATTTATTCGGTCACTTGTCGTTGGCTGTCGCAGAAGAATCCGGACCGGGGAAAGTCGGGTTAACTTGGCTTTCCTCCGTTTTTATTCATTGAAATTGACGGTGTGAATTTCGGTTCCCACATTTGGGTGTCTTTGTTTTGTCTTGAAACCAGGAGAACTAAGGAACAAGCTAGTGGCTAAGAGCACAAGAGCAATGTTCATTGGATATTCACCAAACCAGAAGGGCTACAAGTGCTATGAACCAGAGACTAGGAGAGTCATGGTGTCTAGAGATGTCAAGTTTGTAGAAACTAGAGGGTACTACAACAACAAGGACTGGAATGAGCTGGAGAACCTGTCTCAATCCACATCAGATAGAGCTGAAAATCTCAGACAGGTCATGAGGAGACTTGGGGTCAGTGTTCCTATGGAGAGACCGGACCAAGCCGCATCAGATAATGAGGGGGGACCAAGTCAGCCAGAAGACCAAGCTGAGACAACTACGGATGAAATTGAGGTTCCAGAAGTTGCTCCCCTTGATCCTGAGGGGGGAAACGAGAGTGAACCAGTATCTGAGGATGTTCATGAATAGCAACATGACCAAGAATAGCAACATGACCAAGAGGAGGCAGCGGGGGATCAGAATCATACCTTGGATGGTGAAGAAGAAGCTCAGAATTAAGATGCACAGCCAGTACTAAGGAGAAGTACCAGGATCAAGAAGCCGGCCTCAAACTGGATCAACACTAGAATCTACTTCAATGCAGAGGCAGTAGCTCACCCACCTAGTGCCGTGTGCTCCCTAGCTCACTATCCAGAAGAACATCAAGCCTTTGTGGGTTATTTGGACCAGGAATGGATACCAAGAACATATGCAGAAGCTATGGAAGATGATGAGTGGAGGGAGTCAGTAGCTGATGAAATGGGGGCCATGGAAAGGAACAACACCTGGTATGAGACAGAGCTTCCAAAGGGAAAGAAAGCAGTGACCAGCAAACTCATACATACCTTCAAGTACCTTGCAAATGGGAAGCCAGAAAGAAAGAAGACCAGACTGGTGGCAAGAGGATACACACAGGTGTATGGAGAAGACTACCTAGACACATTTGCACCAGTGGCCAAACTGCATACAATCCGGATTGTTCTCTCATTGGCAGTGAACCTAGAGTGGGATCTTTGGCAAATGGATATGAAGAATGCCTTCTTGCAAGGTGAACTAGAAGATGAAGTATATATGAGGCCACCTCCGGGAATGGAAGAGTTGGTGAAACCAGGGAATGTCCTTAGACTCAGAAAGGCAATCTATGGCTTGAAGCAATCACCAAGAGCTTGGTACCACAAGCTAAGCACTACACTGAATTGGAAAGGCTTTGTGAAATCTCAAGCAGATCACACACTCTTTACTCTTACCAGCAAGCAAGGGATTGTTGTGATTTTAGTCTATGTGGATGATATCATCATCACTGGTAGTGATAAGGAGGGGATCAGCTAAACCACGACATTCCTTAAAGCCGCATTTGACATCAAAGACCTAGGAGAGCTGAAGTACTTCCTCGGCATTGAGATGTGCAGATCAAAGGAAGGATTGTTCCTGTCCCAAAGAAAGTTTACCTTGGACATTCTAAAGGAGGCAGGAGACCTTGGAGGAAGACAAGCCAAAACACCATTGGAAGAAGGCTACAAGGTACTGCGAGAGGGGGAGTATGAAGCTACTCCATTTGAAGATGTCAAGAAGTACAGAAGAATGGTGAGCAAGCTCATCTATCTAACCATCACCCGGCCAGATATATGCTTTTCTGTGAACCAAGTGAGCCAACACATGGGAGCTCCTAAGGTACATCATTGGAACATGGTGGAGAGGATCTTGAGATACTTGAGAGAGGCGCCAGGACAAGGAGTTTGGATGGCGTGTAACAAGAGTACTGAGGTTGTAGGATATTGTGATGCTGATTGGGCTGGAGATAGAGTTGATAGGAGATCAACCACAGGTTATTGCACCTTCATTGGAGGGAACCTGGTCACATGGAAGAGCAAGAAGCAGAAAGTGGTGTCTTGTTCAAGTGCTGAGGCAGAGTATAGATCAATGAGAAAGCTTACAAGTGAGCTTATATGGATCAAGGGACTGCTGAGAGACTTAGGCACTGAGATCACCACGCCCATGACCATGCATTGTGACAACCAAGCAGCAATTCACATTGCATCCAATTCAGTCTTTCATGAGAGGACAAAACACATTGAAGTAGACTGCCACAAGGTGAGACAAGCAGTGGAGCAGCAAGTGATTCTTCCATGCTACACAAGAAGTGAAGATCAACTGGCTGACATTTTCACCAAGGAAGCTAGCAGCAAGGTTTGTGAGTTCATTCATCCTAAGCTTGGACTCATAGACCTCTCTTGTCACTGATCTTCTTGCCATGAAGTGTTCTACTCTTTTTCCTTTGCTTGGTTTTTATCCCAAGTGGTTTTTCCAAGTAAAGGTTTTAATGAGGGAATGCTTCATGGTTTCAAAGCTTGACTAATACCTATTGTCAAGCTTGAGGGGGAGTGTTGACATGAATCAATAATGAGGAGTGGACATATGAAGATAGCTAAGACTTTGATGAAGAGAGCAAGGCAAGACAAGCGTATGAAGTGATCATGAGGCACTGTCCGTACAAAATGAGAAGCTAAACCTAGTGTGGCGTACAAGGCAAGGAAGGGGATTATTTAAATCAGGAAGACCGGTTACATTAACTATAATCAAGGAGGATGTCGACACTAAGAGAATAGAGACGTTGGAGAAGAAGTCACGGGTTGGTTAAGGAAGATCAGAGAGAGTGGACCGTTGTGAGTAGTCACTATCACCCGACTGGGCGAGCCAAGACCGACCAGCATCTCTCCTATTTTTTTATTCTACTCTGTCCTTTCTCCCATTAGTTTAATCCTTTCTCTTTGTCAACATATGATCTTGTATGTCTTTGAATACCTTGTCACATGTTCTGAATCAAGTAAGGAATAAGAACTCCTTCTGCTCTCTTTCACTCTCTCTCGGATTCTTCTCATAAACTCTATCTAAATTCTCACATTAATTCTCTAAAACTCTCACAAGAAACCTATCACAGATACTAGGCATTCTATGAGCAGCATAAGATTGACCAAGGGTGTTTCCGAGTGTGTTACCAGACTCTTTGAGGGCTTTGATCAAGGCATCCATGTCGGACCTCCTTATCATCTCAGGATCCAAGTTCTTTCCAGCTGTATGATAAGATGTAAGAGCCTTTCCTCCACTTTCACCCACTTGAACAGATGGACCAGCTCCGGATGGACCAGACCCATTTGTTTCTGTAGAGAGGTTAGCTCTTCCCTCCTTGTCTCTGTTGAACTTGGGCGGCTTGAGATGAGGATGTAGAATCCAACACTGATTCTTCCTATGCCCGGACCTCTTGCAATGCTCACAGACGCCTCCATACTTCCTTTCATCAGAACGGTAAGCAGATTTGTTGGCTTGAGTTTCTTCAGCCTGATTTGCCATAGTCATGGTCTTCTTTCCTCCAAAGAGACCAAGAGTTCCTTCCTCCTTTTGGAGCTGCGCACACACATCTTCCATGTTTGGTAAAGTTGGTGACCTCAGAATATCCTTTATCACATCTTGATAAGTCGGATCCAAAGTCAGCATGAGACCGAACACTTGATCTTGCTCCTTCCTTTCCTTGATGACATCAAGATCATTAGTGCTTGGCCTCAAAGATTCAAGCTCAGACCATAAAGATCTGTACTTGCTCAAGTGTTTGGTGAATTCCTCTCCACTTTGCTTAAGAGTGTTGATAGCTTCCTTGATTTCAAACACTCGACTCAAGTTGGAGACATTCCCATAAGTCTTTTGGAGAGTTTCCCATAGATGCTTTGGAGTCTCACAGTAGCTGTATGCATCCAAGATGGTGAGTTCGAGAGACCCTTGAAGTATGGACAGCACCATCAGATCTTCTTGGACCCACTTCTTCTCATCAACAACCGCAAGCTCCCTTCCACCTTCATCTCCCTCTTTGGCCACTGGTTTAGGAGCTTCATCAGTGATATGACCCATAACCCTAGCCTTCCAATGGCTGTCTTCACAAGTCTTGACCACAACAGATAGTTAGAGCTCCCTTTCAATGAAACTGGAACCGTAATCACCTTTCTTGCATCCCTTGGATCCATCTTGCTTTCCGAGTATCAAAAGAAAGAGAAAAGTTTGGGACTTTCTAAGAAGCTGAAGAACACACACAAATCTATTGACATGAAGACATGAATGGAGAGAAGAGAGGACTAGAAGAGATGATATGAGGCTGCTTAGGACGAGTAGGAACATCACTGTCCGTACAAGCTTGGATCACAAGCTATTCCGTACAGACTTGTCTACCAAGGAAGCTACACGGAGTAAGCTTATATGGGGAGGCAAGGCTTTGATTTAAATCGCCCAGGAGTGTGTCCAAATGATGAGAGAACCGTTGGAGCATCAGGACAACAAGTGGGAATTAAATATGGCAAAAGTCACATGATCCAAATAAGGGAGGAGCCGTTTAGGTCCTGTCCCTTTCACCTCGACCAGCAGCCACATTGTTTAATCTTATTCCTCTTGTCTTGTTCCTTAGTCAATTGTCTTTAAATCTTGTAAACTTATGATCTAATGAAATCAAGGGAAATTGTTCTCCTTTCATCTCTCTCTCTCTCTCTCACTCGTCCATCACTCTCTCTTACTCTCTTTGTTGTGATCCTGATAAGATGGATCACGTCCCTGATGCTCTCCAATGGCTGTGATGGTGAAAATAAGCAGTGGGTTGAGTGATACTTCTAAGAGCTTGCGGAATTAACTCTCAGACTATCAGATTTGCCTGCAATGTAAGGATCGAAGATCCAAAGTACACTAGACAAGCTTTGATCAATCAAGATTCAGAGAATGCTTTGAGAAGAAAAGAGTTTGATGATTTTATTAGGGAATTTCATCCATCATATAAAGAAAAGAAGACTGTACATGCACAGCTTCTTGGAAACACACAAAACAATAAATACAAAGACTAAGTTCAAATTTTAAAGTAAGAAAGGCTCCTGGATCCTTCTTGCACAAAAATAGGATAGAAAATGGGCCTGGTTTCATCAAGAGGCTTTTGTATAAGTGTTGTGTCCAAGCCTCATTAAAAACCTTGTTTGGAAAACCCATTGGGACAAAACCAAACCAAGGAAAAGAGTGCAAGTCACAACACCTCTCTTGATGAATGTCATAGATGGCTTGAATCACAACCAGAGTAGTTGGATAAGCACACTCTAGACTGCCCTGGATAGTGTGTAGGAGTTGATGAAAGGCTTGTTGAAATCTTGCTTGCTTTGATCTAGTCATTGGGCCGCTTGGCACTTCTAGGTCCTTGTCATCTGATTCATCAGGTTTTAGCTGTTCTTTGGTTCTTTCATCAACTTCCTTAAGCTCTGGTTCAAGCTGTTCCATCTCTTCAGTTTCATTGCTGGCCAAGATCACATCATTCTCTCCCACTTGAGAAGGATTTGACCTCAAATCTGTTTCTTCTGCACAATAAGGAACTAAATCAGTAACATTAAAGCTTGAACTTACGTTATACTTACCTTGGAGATCCAGTTGATAGGCATTGTCATTGATCTTCTTGATGACTTTGAAAGGACCATCTAATCTAGGCATGAGTTTGGATTTTTTTTCATTAGGAAATCTGTCCTTCCTCAGGTGTATCCAAACTAAATCTCCTTCTTCAAAGATCATTTCTTTTCTCCCTTTGTTAGCTTGCTTGGCATACAGCTTGGTCTTGTTCTCTATAATTATCTGTGCCTTCTCATGTATCTGCTTAACATGTTCAGCTTTCTTTTGTCCATCCAGGCTAACTCTTTCACTCAAAGGTAAAGGCATTAAATCCAAAGGTGATAAAGGATTAAAACCATAGACAATTTCAAATGGAGAGAACTTAGATGCAGAATGCTTAGCATGATTATAAGCAAATTCTACATGAGGCAAACATTCTTTCCAAGTTCTAAGATTCCTTTTAATCAATGCACGCAGCAGGGTAGACAATGTTCTATTGACAACTTCAGTTTGTCCATCAGACTGTGGATGACAAGTAGTAGAGAAACACAGTTTAGTTCCTAACTTAGACCACAAGGTTTTCCAAAAGAAGCTAAGAAACTTTGTGTCTCTATCAGATACAATCGTCCTAGGCATGCCATGAAGACTAATAATTTCCTTAAAGAACATATTAGCAACATTCACAGCATCATCAGTCTTATGGCAGGTCTCTCTCTCTCTCTCTCTCTCTCTCTCTCTCTCTCTCTCTCTCTCTCTCTCTCTCTCTCTCTCTCTCTCTCTCTCTCTCTCTCTCTCTCTCTCTCTCTCTCTCTCTCTCTCTCTCTCTCTCTCTCTCTCTCTCTCTCTCTCTCTCTCTCTCTCTCTCTCTCTCTCTCTCTCTCTCTCTCTCTCTCTCTCTCTCTCTCTCTCTCTCTCTCTCTCTCTCTCTCTCTCTCTCTCTCTCTCTCTCTCTCTCTCTCTCTCTCTCTCTCTCTCTCTCTCTCTCTCTCTCTCTCTCTCTCTCTCTCTCTCTCTCTCTCTCTCTCTCTCTCTCTCTCTCTCTCTCTCTCTCTCTCTCTCTCTCTCTCTCTCTCTCTCTCTCTCTCTCTCTCTCTCTCTCTCTCTCTCTCTCTCTCTCTCTCTCTCTCTCTCTCTCTCTCTCTCTCTCTCTCTCTCTCTCTCTCTCTCTCTCTCTCTCTCTCTCTCTCTCTCTCTCTCTCTCTCTCTCTCTCTCTCTCTCTCTCTCTCTCTCTCTCTCTCTCTCTCTCTCTCTCTCTCTCTCTCTCTCTCTCTCTCTCTCTCTCTCTCTCTCTCTCTCTCTCTCTCTCTCTCTCTCTCTCTCTCTCTCTCTCTCTCTCTCTCTCTCTCTCTCTCTCTCTCTCTCTCTCTCTCTCTCTCTCTCTCTCTCTCTCTCTCTCTCTCTCTCTCTCTCTCTCTCTCTCTCTCTCTCTCTCTCTCTCTCTCTCTCTCTCTCTCTCTCTCTCTCTCTCTCTCTCTCTCTCTCTCTCTCTCTCTCTCTCTCTCTCTCTCTCTCTCTCTCTCTCTCTCTCTCTCTCTCTCTCTCTCTCTCTCTCTCTCTCTCTCTCTCTCTCTCTCTCTCTCTCTCTCTCTCTCTCTCTCTCTCTCTCTCTCTCTCTCTCTCTCTCTCTCTCTCTCTCTCTCTCTCTCTCTCTCTCTCTCTCTCTCTCTCTCTCTCTCTCTCTCTCTCTCTCTCTCTCTCTCTCTCTCTCTCTCTCTCTCTCTCTCTCTCTCTCTCTCTCTCTCTCTCTCTCTCTCTCTCTCTCTCTCTCTCTCTCTCTCTCTCTCTCTCTCTCTCTCTCTCTCTCTCTCTCTCTCTCTCTCTCTCTCTCTCTCTCTCTCTCTCTCTCTCTCTCTCTCTCTCTCTCTCTCTCTCTCTCTCTCTCTCTCTCTCTCTCTCTCTCTCTCTCTCTCTCTCTCTCTCTCTCTCTCTCTCTCTCTCTCTCTCTCTCTCTCTCTCTCTCTCTCTCTCTCTCTCTCTCTCTCTCTCTCTCTCTCTCTCTCTCTCTCTCTCTCTCTCTCTCTCTCTCTCTCTCTCTCTCTCTCTCTCTCTCTCTCTCTCTCTCTCTCTCTCTCTCTCTCTCTCTCTCTCTCTCTCTCTCTCTCTCTCTCTCTCTCTCTCTCTCTCTCTCTCTCTCTCTCTCTCTCTCTCTCTCTCTCTCTCTCTCTCTCTCTCTCTCTCTCTCTCTCTCTCTCTCTCTCTCTCTCTCTCTCTCTCTCTCTCTCTCTCTCTCTCTCTCTCTCTCTCTCTCTCTCTCTCTCTCTCTCTCTCTCTCTCTCTCTCTCTCTCTCTCTCTCTCTCTCTCTCTCTCTCTCTCTCTCTCTCTCTCTCTCTCTCTCTCTCTCTCTCTCTCTCTCTCTCTCTCTCTCTCTCTCTCTCTCTCTCTCTCTCTCTCTCTCTCTCTCTCTCTCTCTCTCTCTCTCTCTCTCTCTCTCTCTCTCTCTCTCTCTCTCTCTCTCTCTCTCTCTCTCTCTCTCTCTCTCTCTCTCTCTCTCTCTCTCTCTCTCTCTCTCTCTCTCTTGTTCTTCATGTTCTTGAGTTTCCAGCAATAAACTACCTATAAATCTCTTATTCTCACATGGTATCAGAGCCTGGTTGGCTTTGGTATTAAGAGATCTCGGTCTTCCTTTCTGTTTTGTTGGTGTTTTGAGGTCTACCTTTCTTGTTCTTGCCATTTCCGTGGAGACTTGTGATAAAGCTGAGTTCTTGTGTGATGGTTCTTAAGCTTGTGTGTTCTTGAGATCTAGTATTGAGTGTTCTTCAGTCAAGTTGCAAGTGTGAAGCTTTGTGGTCTTTTCTGGTTCAAGCAAGTCAGGATGGATGGAAACAACTTGGTGTTAGAACAGATGGCCACCGAGACTACTTGACAAGATCAGGTGGAGAGTCAAGCTGAGTGGAAAGCTATGAATCAGCCCAGAGCATGTGTGCTTGTACCTGGTTGATGAAGCTTCAAGTTAAGAGGGCTGTTGTCTCAAGGCATGGTGATCATCATTGGCTCTCACCTTCCAAGCTTGACCACAAGAAGAAGCTCAAAGGTTTGATGAGTGTGAAGCAAGGAAGGCATTGGTGCCTGGTTGCCGTTGAAGTAAGGCCATGATCCATAGTCTAAGGAGTCCTTCAGAATCATCTTAAACTCCTTAGACTCTGGATCATGGCCTTACTTCAATGGTAAGAAGGCACCAATGCCTTCTTGCAAGGTGAACTAGAAGATGAAGTGTATATGAGACCACCTCCTGGTCAGAAGACATGGTAAAACCAGGAAATGTCTTGAGACTAAAGAAAGCTATCTATGGCCTGAAGCAATCCCAAGAGCTTGGTACCACAAGCTGAGCACAACACTCAATGGGAGAGTTTGTGAAGTCTGAAGCTGATCACACCCTCTTCACTCTAACCAGCAAGCAAGGTATTGTGGTGATCCTAGTCTATGTGGATGACATTATTATCACTGGTAGCAACAAGGAAGGTATTCTCTCAACTAAAGCCTTTCTTAAAAATGCTTTTGATATCAAAGACTTGGGGAGTTGAAGTACTTTCGATTGAAATCGCCTAAAGAGGGGCTATTTTTATCTCAAAGGAAGTACACACTTGATATTTTAAATGAGGCAGGAAACCTTGGAAGTAGACAGGCCAAGACTCCATTGGAAGAAGGTTACAAGGTGCGAGAGGGGAGTATGAATCTACTCCATTTGATGATGTCAAGAAGTATAGAAGAATGGTGGGCAAGCTTATCTATCTAACAATCACCAGACCTGATGTGTGCTTTGCTGTGAACCAAGTGAGCCAACACATGGGAGCTCCTAAGGTGCATCATTGGAACATGGTGGAGAGGATCTTAAAGTACCTAAGAGAGGCTGGTCAAGGAATATGGATGGCATGCAACAAGAACACCGGGTTGTTGGATATTGTGATGCTGATTGGGCTGGAGACAGAATTGATAGGAGATCAACCACAGGCTATTGTACCTTTATTGGAGGGAATCTGGTCACATGGAAAAGTAAGAAGCAGAAGGTGGTGTCTTGTTCAAGTGCTGAAGCAGAGTATAGATCATGAGGAAGCTCACAAGTGAGCTTATATGGATCAAGGCTGCTAAAAGATTTGGGGATAGAGATCACCACACCAATGTGTAAATGAGCTTCCATGGTCTCTAGAATCCATTGCAAGAAGAATTCAACAAGGACAGCAACAACTTGGTGTTAGAACAGATGGCCACCGAGACTACTTGACAAGATCAGGAGGAGCGTCCGACAGGCTGGCAAGAGCTGGCTGGATAAGAGACGCTACCAACAGTGCCTTGCTCGTGGTTCCTCCCATTGGCTCTTTTGAATTAAAGCAACCTTATCCTTTGACCTCACATGGTTAGCTTTGATTAAAACCCTTGTATCTCTTCCTATATATTGTAACACTTGCTGATTAATAAATCTAACGAGTTTGGAGACTTTTTCTCTCTAATCTTCCTTGTTCATCATGATTCTAAAATGTTCTTAAACTTGTTACTAATCTGTTCTTCTAATCTCTCTCAGTCTCCTTTATTCTCCCATATTCTCTTAATACCATCTCTTTATTCAAATCTCATATGGTATCAGAGCCTGGTTGGCTTTGGTATTAAGAGATCTCGGTCTTCCTTTCTGTTTTTGTTGGTGTTTTGAGGTCTACCTTTCTTGTTCTTGCCATTTCCGTGGAGACTTGTGATAAAGCTGAGTTCTTGTGTGATGGTTCTTAAGCTTGTGTGTTCTTGAGATCTAGTATTGAGTGTTCTTCAGTCAAGTTGCAAGTGTGAAGCTTTGTGGTCTTTTCTGGTTCAAGCAAGTCAGGATGGATGGAAACAACTTCAGCAAGCTGGTTACAGTTCCAGTTGCATTGAAAGGAGGTTCAA
The DNA here is from genome assembly GCA_016771965.1 of Brassica carinata. NCBI lineage: Eukaryota > Viridiplantae > Streptophyta > Magnoliopsida > Brassicales > Brassicaceae > Brassica > Brassica carinata. The sequence goes on along the minus strand of CM028691.1, from coordinate 23,900,519 downwards.
ACTACCTTCTTTGGTCTCGGCTGGTGAAGACAGCTATTGGAAGGCTAGGACTTTGGAGCCACATCACAGATGATGGTCAGGACACAGTGGCCAAAGAAACTGAAGAAGGTGAAGAAAGCAAGTCGCTTGATATGGCTGGAGCAAAGAAGTGGGTTCAAGAAGATCTGATGGTCCTCTCCGTGTTACAAGGATCACTTGAGGTTCCTCTTCTTGAAGCTTACAGCTACTGTGAAACTCCTAAACAATTGTGGGAGACTCTCTTGAAGACATTTGGAAATGTCTCCAACATCAGCCGTGTGTTTGAGCTCAAGAGGACAATCAACTCTATGAAGCAAGATGGAGGAGAACTCACCAAACACATGGGGAGGTTTGGATCTCTATGATCTGAACTTGAGGGTTTGAGGCCAAACACCACAGATCAAGCCGCGTTGATGGAAAGGAGAGAGCAAGATCAGGTGTTTGGGCTGCTGATGACATTGGATCCTTGCTACAAGGATGTTATCAAGCATATCCTGAGGTCGCCGAGTCTACCATCAATGGAGGAAGTGTGTGCTCAACTCCAAAAGGATGAGGGGTCTCTAGGACTCTTTGGAGGGAAGCAAGACCTCAGTGTAGCTCACCATGCTGAAGATATGCAAGCTAACAAAGCAGCTGCATACCGAGGTGAAAGAAGAAAGTATGAGAAGTAGGAAGGAACCTGTGAGCATTGCAAGAGGACGGGTCATAAGAAGACCCAGTGTTGGATCCTGCATCCTCATCTAAGGACAAGCAAGTTCAACAGAGATCGAGAAGCAAGGGCTCACCTTTCTGCTGAAGCACATAGGACTGGTTCCTCTAACACTGGTTCAAGTGTGAAGGCGGGTGAAAGTGAAGGACGGGCCATGGCTTCTCATCAGCTGAGTGGAAAGCTATGAATCAGCCCGAGCATGTGTGCTTGTACCTGGTTGATGAAGCTTCAAGTTAAGAGGGCTGTTGTCTCAAGGCATGGTGATCATCATTGGCTCTCACCTTCCAAGCTTGACCAGTCCCTATGGTCAAGCTTGAGGGAGAGTATTGAAATAAATAAAGGAATGACCAGAAGAAGAAGTTATGGTGCAGCCTGGGTATGGCTTAAACTCTGGATCACTTGAAGGTGGATGGATAGAGGGTTGTTCTAAGAGGCTACTAGCTCTCCTTTGAACTGTGGTCGTCTCCCTGAGCTTGTGGTTGGCGCCAAGGATGGTTTTCTACTCAAAACACAAGATTACCTTGTATTGTCTAAGATGGATTCACTAGGAATTCCTTCCTTTAAGTGAGATCAATGTTCCTTTAGCTGAACAGAGAAAGCAAGAGACAAGAGCAAGCCAAGCTGCTGTAAATTATTAGATTCAAAAGTTGAGAAAACAAAAGGCGTCCCCCTTGGCTTTAACAAGTCGCCAAAACCCTAAGAAGTAAACCAAGCTGGTTTAGTTCTAATTGTAATCCTAATCCAATTGAAATTGGTATAATAAAATCCTAATTGTCTTTGGTTTAAATTAAATGAAAACCAAATAAACCCAGCCCAATTACATTGCAATTAAATTGAACCAACAAGCTGGTTTATCTTGATCTTCCCTCCTTGGACCAACCCCCACGATTTGGAGCAAGGCATGGAGACTCTTCTCTTGTGCTCTCAGTCTTGATCTAGTCACTGGTCCACTCCATACATTGGTTAGTCCACTTGATACATCTCTCTGGTGCTGGTTCTCTTCAATATCATCAGCCTCACTCCCTTCTTCTAAGGTCATCTCTTCACTTGGTTCATCACTTGGCTCTTCCTCATCACTCTCACTCAGCTCCTCCTCCTTGTCTCTGGTCATGGCTACACCATACCAAAGATGCATCATCAGTTTTATGACAAGGTATGAAGTGAGCCATCTTAGAGAACCTATCAACAACCACAAAGATACTATCTCTTCCTTTCTTAGTTCTAGGCAATCCTAAAACAAAGTCCATAGAGATATCAATCCATGGCGCAGTAGGAATAGGGTGAGGTGTTTACAAAGGCTGACATGGAGGCTCTCATCAAAGCTCTTAAGGAGTCTGGTAACAAACTCGAAACACTCTTGGATATTCATCCGCTGCTCATAGTATGCCTAGTACTACTCAAGTGTTTGATCTGCTCTTGCTAGACTTGGATTTATGTGTGTTTAATCTATAGATCTTCATCTGATACATCTGATCTAAGTTGTCGATTTGAATTCTAAAACCTTGATCTGCAAGTTTGCGTTTGATCTTGTTGTTTTGCATTCGGATTTGTTTCCTTTGAACATCTTACTTGTTTAAGTGTTTGCTGGATCAGGTACCATGGTGCACGAGTCAGAAGAGGAGGCAGAACTAGTAAGAAAGAATAAGCTTTTGATGGAAGCCATGACTTCAACCCTAAACCAAACTATCCAAACAACCATGTCTGAGATGATGAAGGTCAGTGTGAGAGAAATCCGAGATGAGTTGAGACAGGAGATGAGACAAGCTACTGGCCAGGGTCATAGTAATGAGTCTAGGAGGAACAGACTGAATCAGACTCGACAAGAACATGCTGGATCAGAAGAAACTGACAACTACTATGAGCGCAGCAATAGCTCCTCATCTAGGGAAAGCAGAAGGAGACCTAGGCATGACCATGAAGGAAGAAGGCATCCTAGAGATGAGTATGCTGGGATCAAACTTAAGATACCCCCTTTTCATGGCAAGGCTGACCCGGATGCTTATTTTGAGTGGGAAAAGAAGATTGAGATTGTGTTCAATTGTCAGCATTATACCAATGCTCAAAGGACTCAACTTGCAGCAACCGAGTTCCATGACTACGCCTTGAGTTGGTGGGATCAGCTGGTTACTACTAGACGTATTAACCAAGAATATCCAGTGGAGACATGGAATGAGATGAAGTATCTCATGCGCAAAAGGTTTGTGCCAAGCCATTATGGTGCAGCCTGGGTATGGCTTAAACTCTGGATCACTTGAAGGTGGATGGATAGAGGGTTGTTCTAAGAGGCTACTAGCTCTCCTTTGAACTGTGGTCGTCTCCCTGAGCTTGTGGTTGGCGCCAAGGATGGTTTTCTACTCAAAAACACAAGATTACCTTGTATTGTCTAAGATGGATTCACTAGGAATTCCTTCCTTTAAGTGAGATCAATGTTCCTTTAGCTGAACAGAGAAAGCAAGAGACAAGAGCAAGCCAAGCTGCTGTAAATTATTAGATTCAAAAGTTGAGAAAACAAAAGGCGTCCCCCTTGGCTTTAACAAGTCGCCAAAACCCTAAGAAGTAAACCAAGCTGGTTTAGTTCTAATTGTAATCCTAATCCAATTGAAATTGGTATAATAAAATCCTAATTGTCTTTGGTTTAAATTAAATGAAAACCAAATAAACCCAGCCCAATTACATTGCAATTAAATTGAACCAACAAGCTGGTTTATCTTGATCTTCCCTCCTTGGACCAACCCCCACGATTTGGAGCAAGGCATGGAGACTCTTCTCTTGTGCTCTCAGTCTTGATCTAGTCACTGGTCCACTCCATACATTGGTTAGTCCACTTGATACATCTCTCTGGTGCTGGTTCTCTTCAATATCATCAGCCTCACTCCTTCTTCTAAGGTCATCTCTTCACTTGGTTCATCACTTGGCTCTTCCTCATCACTCTCACTCAGCTCCTCCTCCTTGTCTCTGGTCATGGCTACACCATACCAAAGATGCATCATCAGTTTTATGACAAGGTATGAAGTGAGCCATCTTAGAGAACCTATCAACAACCACAAAGATATTATCTCTTCCTTTCTTAGTTCTAGGCAATCCTAAAACAAAGTCCATAGAGATATCAATCCATGGCGCAGTAGGAATAGGGTGAGGTGTATACAAACCTGTTGGTTGAACCTTGGACTTGGCTTGTTTGCACACAACACATCTTGAGCACACACGCTCCACATCTTTCTTCATGCTCGCCAGTTTAAGTGCTCCTGCAAAGTGGAGAGTGTTTTGGCGACTCAAAGTGCCCCATCAGCCCTCGCGGTGCTTCCCTAACATATAACTCTCTCAAAGAACCACAAGGAACACACAGGCGGTTATCATAGAAAAGAAACCCTTTCACCTGATAAAATTTACCACTAGCATGCTTTTCAGATTCTCCAAACACATTTTTAAACTCAGGATCATCAGCATAGCAAGATTTGATATGTTCAAAACCCAAAGTTTAGTTTCCATTGAAGATAACAGAGTGTACCTTCTGGATAGTGCATCAGCCACTACATTCTCCTTACCTTTCTTGTAGTGGATGACATAAGGAAAGGTCTCAATAAACTCTACCCACCTGGCATGTCTCTTGTTCAGCTTCTGTTGCCCTTTAAGATGCTTAAGAGATTCATGATCTGTATGGATCACAAACTCCTTAGGCCACAAGTAGTGTTGCCACACTTGCAGAGCTCTCACCAAGGCATACAGCTCCTTGTCATAGGTAGGGTAGTTCAATGTGGCGCCCCCTAAATTCTCACTGAAGTAAGCTATGGGTTTCCTATCCTGCATCAACACAGCTCCAATTCCAATTCCGAAGCATCACATTCAATTTCAAAAGTTTTAGAAAAGTCGAAGTGCTAGCAAGGGAGCACTTGTTAACTTCTCTTTAGCATTTGAAATGCTTCTTCTGGGCTGGCCCCCAAGTAAAACCTACACTCTTTTAATCACTTCAGTCAGTGGTGCTGCAACTGTACTGAAATCTCTCACAAACCTCCTGTAGAAGCCAGCAAGTCCATGAAAACTCCTGGCCTCTCCAATTGATTTGGGTACCGGCCACTCTCTGATGGCTCTCACCTTCTCCTCATCAACCTGTATGCCCTGTGAAGTCACAACAAAACCTAAAAAGACAAGGTTATCTGTTCCAAAAGAACACTTCTTGTAGTTAGCATACAGATTTTCTTTCCTAAGCACATCTAGAACCTGTCTCAAATGGTGAACATGTTCTTTCATAGTCTTTCTGTAGATCAGGATGTCATCAAAATAAACAACTACAAATCGCCCTATCAAGTCTCTCAAGACATGATTCATTAACCTCATGAAAGTACTAGGTGCATTAGTGAGACCAAAAGGCATCACAAGCCATTCATACAATCCTAGCTTAGTTTTAAATGCAGTTTTCCACTCATCTCCTTCTTTCATTCTAATCTGGTGGTAACCACTCTTTAAATCAATTTTAGAAAAGACACATGAACCATGTAACTCATCTAGCATATCATCTAAGCGAGGTAGGATGTCTGTACTTAACTGTGATGTTGTTGATAGCTCTGCAGTCTACACACATCCTCCAGCTCCCATCTTTCTTAGGCACCAAAAGAACAGGTACAGCACAAGGACTCATGCTTTCCCTGATATGTCCCTTCTCCATCAGCTCATTGACTTGTTTCTGGAGCTCCTTGGTCTCCACAGGATTGGTCCGGTATGCTGGTCGGTTTGGTAAGGTAGCTCCTGGCACAAAATTAATCTGGTGCTCTATCCCTCTAATTGGCGGCAGACCAATGGGATTGTCCTCTGGAAATACATCCCTATACTCCTGCAAAACACGCTCAATCTCCTCTGGGATCTCAGGAGTCAGGTTAGTAGTAGAGCTCAACAATTCTTTATAAACCATTAATATCAAATTTGATTGATCAATCACAGCAGTTTTGATATCTTTAGCAGTAGCAAAGAGATTGAGCTTACTTACCTGGCTGGTCTCTCCAATGAGCAAGGTCTGGCCGGCTGCCTTGGACTCTCCTCTCTTCATCTTAAGATGCATCTGATCCTGATGTACCTCCTTAGGTGTCATAGGCGCCAGGGTGACTTGTTTACCCTTGTGAACAAATGTGTGCCGATTGGTGAAGCCATCATGTACTGATCTCTTATCATACTGCCATGGTCTCCCAAGAAGTATGTGACTAGCTTCCAATGGCGCCACATCACAAGTGATCTCATCCTGGTACTTTCCCACTGAAAGTAAAATTTTCACTTGCTTGCTGATCTTTAAACCACCCTCATCATTGATCCATTGCAAGAGATATGGCTTGGGGTGTTTGTAAACTTCAAGACCCAACTTCTCCACTAGCTCATCACTTGCAACATTGGTACAACTGCCTCCATCAATGATCAAGCTACAAACCTTATCTTGTATCAAACATCTGGTGTGAAACAAGTTTTCCCTTTGCTCATCTTCTTTGGCTTTAGGCTGTGCATTGAGAAGTCTCCTGGTGACTAGCAACTCTCCTCTGACTGGATACTCCACGCCATCCTCATCAGTTTCCTGGCCGGCATCTTCTTCTTCAGAAACTACCTCCCCATTGGCTAGAATCGTCATCACCTTCTTGTTGGTACACTCATTGGCGTAGTGTCCAAAACCATGACACTTGAAACACTTAATGTTCCTGGTTCTGGTAGGTGTGGCTACTCCTTTTCCTTTGTCATCTCTTTTGGTATCCGCTGATGAAGCCCCCTCCCTTGGCTTACCTGATGACTTATCATCCTTGGAGTACATTGGTTTAGAAGTAGAGCCGTATGGTGACCTGGTAGAACCCCTCCTCTTATTTTGCTGCTCAATCAGAATTGTCTTATGTAGTAGCTCATCCACGTCCTCATACTCTTGTAGCTCCAATCTGTCTTGTATGTCTCTGTTAAGACCTCCTTGGAACCTAGCCATGGTAGCTTCTACACCCTCTTCTAAGTCAGCTTTCAGCATGAGTGTCTCCATCTCCGGTGATAGTCCTCTACACTCTTAGACCCTTGGGAAAGCCTTCTCAGTTTCTGGGAGATCTCTCCCATAGTGAGTAGGGACAAACCTCTTCTTCATCACAGTTTTTTTTTTTTTTTTTTTTTTTTTTTTTTTTTTTTTTTTTTTTTTTTTTTTTTTTTTTTTTTTTTTTTTTTTTTTTTTTTTTTTTTTTTTTTTTTTTTTTTTTTTTTTTTTTTTTTTTTTTTTTTTTTTTTTTTTTTTTTTTTTTTTTTTTTTTTTTTTTTTTTTTTTTTTTTTTTTTTTTTTTTTTTTTTTTTTTTTTTTTTTTTTTTTTTTTTTTTTTTTTTTTTTTTTTTTTTTTTTTTTTTTTTTTTTTTTTTTTTTTTTTTTTTTTTTTTTTTTTTTTTTTTTTTTTTTTTTTTTTTTTTTTTTTTTTTTTTTTTTTTTTTTTTTTTTTTTTTTTTTTTTTTTTTTTTTTTTTTTTTTTTTTTTTTTTTTTTTTTTTTTTTTTTTTTTTTTTTTTTTTTTTTTTTTTTTTTTTTTTTTTTTTTTTTTTTTTTTTTTTTTTTTTTTTTTTTTTTTTTTTTTTTTTTTTTTTTTTTTTTTTTTTTTTTTTTTTTTTTTTTTTTTTTTTTTTTTTTTTTTTTTTTTTTTTTTTTTTTTTTTTTTTTTTTTTTTTTTTTTTTTTTTTTTTTTTTTTTTTTTTTTTTTTTTTTTTTTTTTTTTTTTTTTTTTTTTTTTTTTTTTTTTTTTTTTTTTTTTTTTTTTTTTTTTTTTTTTTTTTTTTTTTTTTTTTTTTTTTTTTTTTTTTTTTTTTTTTTTTTTTTTTTTTTTTTTTTTTTTTTTTTTTTTTTTTTTTTTTTTTTTTTTTTTTTTTTTTTTTTTTTTTTTTTTTTTTTTTTTTTTTTTTTTTTTTTTTTTTTTTTTTTTTTTTTTTTTTTTTTTTTTTTTTTTTTTTTTTTTTTTTTTTTTTTTTTTTTTTTTTTTTTTTTTTTTTTTTTTTTTTTTTTTTTTTTTTTTTTTTTTTTTTTTTTTTTTTTTTTTTTTTTTTTTTTTTTTTTTTTTTTTTTTTTTTTTTTTTTTTTTTTTTTTTTTTTTTTTTTTTTTTTTTTTTTTTTTTTTTTTTTTTTTTTTTTTTTTTTTTTTTTTTTTTTTTTTTTTTTTTTTTTTTTTTTTTTTTTTTTTTTTTTTTTTTTTTTTTTTTTTTTTTTTTTTTTTTTTTTTTTTTTTTTTTTTTTTTTTTTTTTTTTTTTTTTTTTTTTTTTTTTTTTTTTTTTTTTTTTTTTTTTTTTTTTTTTTTTTTTTTTTTTTTTTTTTTTTTTTTTTTTTTTTTTTTTTTTTTTTTTTTTTTTTTTTTTTTTTTTTTTTTTTTTTTTTTTTTTTTTTTTTTTTTTTTTTTTTTTTTTTTTTTTTTTTTTTTTTTTTTTTTTTTTTTTTTTTTTTTTTTTTTTTTTTTTTTTTTTTTTTTTTTTTTTTTTTTTTTTTTTTTTTTTTTTTTTTTTTTTTTTTTTTTTTTTTTTTTTTTTTTTTTTTTTTTTTTTTTTTTTTTTTTTTTTTTTTTTTTTTTTTTTTTTTTTTTTTTTTTTTTTTTTTTTTTTTTTTTTTTTTTTTTTTTTTTTTTTTTTTTTTTTTTTTTTTTTTTTTTTTTTTTTTTTTTTTTTTTTTTTTTTTTTTTTTTTTTTTTTTTTTTTTTTTTTTTTTTTTTTTTTTTTTTTTTTTTTTTTTTTTTTTTTTTTTTTTTTTTTTTTTTTTTTTTTTTTTTTTTTTTTTTTTTTTTTTTTTTTTTTTTTTTTTTTTTTTTTTTTTTTTTTTTTTTTTTTTTTTTTTTTTTTTTTTTTTTTTTTTTTTTTTTTTTTTTTTTTTTTTTTTTTTTTTTTTTTTTTTTTTTTTTTTTTTTTTTTTTTTTTTTTTTTTTTTTTTTTTTTTTTTTTTTTTTTTTTTTTTTTTTTTTTTTTTTTTTTTTTTTTTTTTTTTTTTTTTTTTTTTTTTTTTTTTTTGATTACCAGGGTTGGCTCAGCTGGCTTACAATAGATACATAGATAAGAGAAGTGTTTTGATGGATAGAATGATCTGAGTAGTCAAGATCGCAAACCCTAACCTTCAAGTGGCTCTGATACCACTTGGTGCAGCCTGGGTATGGCTTAAACTCTGGATCACTTGAAGGTGGATGGATATAGGGTTGTTCTAAGAGGCTACTAGCTCTCCTTTGAACTGTGGTCGTCTCCCTGAGCTTGTGGTTGGCGCCAAGGATGGTTTGCTACTCAAAGACACAAGATTACCTTGTATTGTCTAAGATGGATTCACTAGGAATTCCTTCCTTTAAGTGAGATCAATGTTCCTTTAGCTGAACAGAGAAAGCAAGAGACAAGAGCAAGCCAAGCTGCTGTAAATTATTAGATTCAAAAGTTGAGAAAAAAAAAGGCGTCCCCCTTGGCTTTAACAAGTCGCCAAAACCCTAAGAAGTAAACCAAGCTGGTTTAATTCTAATTGTAATCCTAATCCAATTGAAATTGGTATAATAAAATCCTAATTGTCTTTGGTTTAAATTAAATGAAAACCAAATAAACCCAGCCCAATTACATTGCAATTAAATTGAACCAACAAGCTGGTTTATCTTGATCTTCCCTCCTTGGACCAACCCCCACGATTTGGAGCAAGGCATGGAGACTCTTCTCTTGTGCTCTCAGTCTTGATCTAGTCACTGGTCCACTTGATACATCTCTCTGGTGCTGGTTCTCTTCAATATCATCAGCCTCACTCCCTTCTTCTAAGGTCATCTCTTCACTTGGTTCATCACTTGAATCTTCCTCATCACTCTCACTCAGCTCCTCCTCCTTGTCTCTGGTCATGGCTACACCACATTACCACAAGGATCTACATCAGAAACTAAGAAAGCTCACTCAAGGATCCAAAACTGTGGAAGAATACTTATCAGGACATGGAGTTGTTGATTCTGAGAGCTAGCATATCAGAGGATAGAGAAGCTACCATGGCCAGGTTTCTAGGAGGTCGCAACCGCGAGATACAAGATAGTGTGGAGATGCAACATTAAGTGGAGATAGAGGAGATGCTTCACAAGGCTATCTTAGTGGAACAACAACTCAAAAGAAAGAGTCATTCACGCTATGGATCAGCTAAGTATCATGGGTCTGAGGAAGAGAAGCCTAGCTATCATAAGGAGAGCAAGCCACAGCCTAAAGAAGAAACTAAGCCGAGCAGTGTCCTCAACAAAGATAAGGCCAAGGTGGAAGCTTTTAGTTCAAGGGTAAGATTTCTAAGTATCTTAAGCCATAGAAATAGATTGATCAGAGATTTGATGGAGATTAAGAAGATTTAAGAGATTAGAGAGAGATTATGAGATTAAAGTCTAAGAACCATTTCTGGATAATGAGAGAGACTTCTTATTATTTGCTTAATGTCGACAATCAGAGGTTACACAATATATATAGAAGGCAGAGACAAGGGTTTTAAATCAAAAGAAGAAGGCAAGCATGTGAAGTCAACCAAGGAGGAGCGCCTAATTCAAAAGCAGCCAATGGAGTGCCTCACACGCTTTTGGCATCAAGGAATATTCTGACAGCCTGTTCCAGTCTGTCAGACTCAGCTCTCTTCTTCCCAACGGTCAGGAACTTCAGGCACATCAGTAGAAAGGTAACAAGGTAACTCCTTCCTCACTTTAACTTTCACCCGGGTAAATGTTGCTTGCTCTTGAATGGTACGGACTGGTGTACGGCCTTGTACGGCCTTGTACGGCCTGATCAAGCCTTCACCAATTCCTCTCCAAATGATCTCCACTCTCATGTCTTCTCCTCATACACCTTGTAACACTCCTCAAGCTCAACACAACTCAACACTCCCCCTCAAGCTTGACCATGTGAAACAAGTCAAGCTTGGATAGCCATGAGATCTTCCTCATTAAAACCTCACCAAGGAAAACCCATTGGGACAAAACCTTGATGAGGGAAAAAGAGTAAAGACCTCATAGCTAAGGGGATCAGCTCTTCTGCTTCCCAAGATCAATGAGGCCCAACCGTATGTGAATGGACTCCATTGTCTTCTGCCTTGCTGCTTTTGTGAATACATCAGCCAGCTGGTCTTCACTTCTGGTATAGCAAGGTAAGATCACTCCAAGCACTATCATCTCCCTTACTTTGTGGCAGTCAACTTCAATATGCTTGGTTCTCTCATGGAAGACAGAGTTGGATGCAATGTGGATTGCAGCCTGGTTGTCACAGTGCATAGTCATGGGAGTAGCCTGATCAATCTCCAAGTGCTTCAAGATCCCTTTGATCCAAACTAGCTCGCTTGTCAGCTTCAGCATGGCTCTATACTCAGCTTCTGCACTTGAACATGAGACCACCTTCTGCTTCTTGCTCTTCCAAGTAACCAAGTTCCCACCAATGAATGTGCAATAGCCAGTAGTTGATCTTCTATCTGATCTATCTCCTGCCCAATCTGCATCACAATAGCCCACCACTTCTGTGCTTCTGTTGCAACCCATCCACACACCAAGGTCTTGTGTTCCATTCAGATACATAAGCAATCTTTCTACCATGCCAGTGATGCTCCTTTGAACTTGCATATGCTGGCTCACCTGATTCACAGCAAAGCAAATATCAGGTCTAGTGATGGTCAAATAGATTAGCTTACCCACTAGCTTTCTATAAAGCTTTGGATCATGAAATGGCTTGCTGTCTTCAAGCTCCCCCTCACGTGGAACCTTATACCCATCTTCCATGGGCATTTTGGCTGTCTTTCCTCCATAAGCACCTGCATCTTTCAAAAGATCAAGTGTATATTTCCTTTGAGAAATGAACAAGCCTTCCTTAGCTCTACATAACTCAATGCCAAGGAAGTATTTCATTTCTCCCAAATCTTTAATCTCAAACACAGATTTAAGAAATTCCTTGGTAGCCTTGATACCATCTTTATCACTACCAGTGATGATGATATCATCAACATACACAAGAAGAACAATAATACCTGCTGGTGTGACAAGAGTGAAGAGGGTGTGGTCAAGCTCAGACTTCCTGAATCCTCTTCCATTCAAGGTAGTGCTAAGTTTGTGATACCAAGCTCTAGGGATTGCTTAAGGTCAGATAGCTTTCTTTAGCCTCAAGACATTTCCCTTCTTCACTAAGTGTTCAAGACCAGGAGGTGGATGCATATAAACTTCATCTTCAAGCTCTCCTTGTAGGAAAGCATTCTTCACATCCATTTGCCAGAGATCCCACTCAAGGTTCACAGCCAAAGAGAGCACAATCCGAATAGTATGGAGCTTGGCAACAGGTGCAAATGTATCAATGTAGTCTTCTCCATAAGTTTGAGTAAAACCCCTTGCTACCAGCCTTGTCTTGCTTCTATCTATCTTCCCATTTGGAAGATACTTGATAGTGAAGATCCATCTACTAGACACAGCTCTCTTTCCTTTTGGTAAGGCACTCTCATACCATGTATCATTCTTGATCATAGCATCAGCCTCAGCATTAACAGAATCCCTCCATTCTTGTATCAGCATTGCCTCTTCATAGCTTCTTGGGACATAGCTCTCATCTAAGCTTACTTGAAAGGCATAATGCTCTTCTGATATTGAGCAAAGGAGCACACAGCTTGAGAAGGATGCTCCACAGCCTGGGCATTGTAGTACACTCTCGTGTTTACCCAGTTGGAAGGATCCTTCCTTATCCGTGTGCTTCTCCTCAAAACTGGTACTGGTGATTGTTGTTGTTCACTTTGCACACCTTGCATTTCATCCTCCTGTGCTTGCACTTGCACTTCTTCTTGAACCTCACTGATCAGACTCTTCTTGATGATCTCTAGACTCCACGCCTGAATCACCACCTTGATCATGAAAGCTAGAGCTCTCTTGACCACTTGAACTCTCTCCCATTCCTTGGTTAAGAGTTTCTGATTCACTGCCCCTCATGATCAAGGGTGGGGACATGAATATCATCAGTAGCAGCACTCCCTTGGACACCATCAGCAGCAGTAGTAGGCCCTTCCTGGTCTACTTCCTCCACTTTGGCCTTGGTTCATATTAATCCCAAGATTCTCCAAGATTGTCCTCAAGATACTGGCTCTATCTGAAGTTAAATCCTTCAGATCTTCCTGGTTCTTTTCTTCATAGTAGCCCCTTTCTTCTACAAACTTCACTTCTCTTGAGACCATTACCCTCCTAGTGTCTTCATCATAGCATTTGTATCCTTTCTGACTTGAGGAGTATCCAATAAACATAGCTTTGGTGCTCTTGGCTTCAAGTTTGTTTCTCAATTCACCAGGAACCATGACATAGCAAAGACACCCAAAGACCTTGAGATGAGTCAGTACTGGCTTGTACTTGTTGAGCACCTCAAATGGCGACTTCCCATGCAACACAAGAGTAGGTGTTCGGTTGATCAAGTAACAAGCAGTAACCACAGAATCCCTCCATTCTTGTATCAGCATTGCCTCTTCATAGCTTCTTGGGACATAGCTCTCATCTAAGCTTACTTGAAAGGCATAATGCTCTTCTGGATATTGAGCAAAGGAGCACACAGCTTGAGAAGGATGCTCCACAGCCTGGGCATTGTAGTACACTCGTGTTTACCCAGTTGGAAGGATCCTTCCTTATCCGTGTGCTTCTCCTCAAAACTGGTACTGGTGATTGTTGTTGTTCACTTTGCACACCTTGCATTTCATCCTCCTGTGCTTGCACTTGCACTTCTTCTTGAACCTCACTCGGATCAGACTCTTCTTGATGATCTCTAGACTCCACGCCTGAATCACCACCTTGATCATGAAAGCTAGAGCTCTCTTGACCACTTGAACTCTCTCCCATTCCTTGGTTAAGAGTTTCTGATTCACTGCCCCTCATGATCAAGGGTGGGGACATGAATATCATCAGTAGCAGCACTCCCTTGGACACCATCAGCAGCAGTAGTAGGCCCTTCCTGGTCTACTTCCTCCACTTTGGCCTTGGTTCATATTAATCCCAAGATTCTCCAAGATTGTCCTCAAGATACTGGCTCTATCTGAAGTTAAATCCTTCAGATCTTCCTGGTTCTTTTCTTCATAGTAGCCCCTTTCTTCTACAAACTTCACTTCTCTTGAGACCATTACCCTCCTAGTGTCTTCATCATAGCATTTGTATCCTTTCTGACTTGAGGAGTATCCAATAAACATAGCTTTGGTGCTCTTGGCTTCAAGTTTGTTTCTCAATTCACCAGGAACCATGACATAGCAAAGACACCCAAAGACCTTGAGATGAGTCAGTACTGGCTTGTACTTGTTGAGCACCTCAAATGGCGACTTCCCATGCAACACAAGAGTAGGTGTTCGGTTGATCAAGTAACAAGCAGTAACCACAGCATCACTCCAGAATCTTTTAGGAACATTGGCCTGAAACATCATGGATCTTGCCACTTCCATTAAGTGCCTGTTCTTCCTCTCAGCCACTCCATTTTGCTGTGGAGTGTAAGGACAACTAGTTTGATGAAGAATGCCACTCCGAGATAGGTGTTCCTTGAATGCATTGCCCGTGTACTCTCCTCCATTATCAGACCTGAAAATCTTGATCTTGGCTTGATAATGGTTAGTCACATATGATTGAAAATTTTAAATGCATCAAGCACCCTATCTTTGGTTGGAATTAAAGTTAACCAGGTGTATTTGGATTTTTCATCAATGAAAGTGACATAATATTTCTGATTTTCCCTAGATAAGCAAGGAGCAGTCCAAACATCAGAGTGCACAAGATCAAAACACTTATCATAGATAGTAGAAGAGTTTGGGAAAACAGTTTTACAATGCTTGCCTAAAATGCAAGCTTCACAATCATTATTCTCAAAAGAAACACCTGGCAACATCAGTTTTAAAGCCTTATTATGAGGGTGTCCTAGTCTAGCATGCCACAATGCATTTTTGCTAAGACTAGTAGAAACAGAAGAAAAAGAGCAACTAAAATTTGAAACAGCAACAGCAGAATTCAGATTCTCAAGAACATAAAGATCTCCTTTGGTTTTCCCACTTCCCAGCACCTTGCTACTCTCAATATCCTGAAATTTCACACTGTTAGGACTGAAAATGACATTACAATTTAGATCAGTAGCACACTTTTTCACAGATAATAAATTAGAAGTGAAATCAGGCATATAAAGAGCTTTAGAGTCTTTATCAAACAGCTTGAGCTTTCCTATTCCTTTGATAGGAATTTTAGCACCATTTGCTATCATCACATTGCCATGGGCAGGCTCAATGCTAGTGATCAGCTTAGTGTCACTAATCATATGATGAGATGCACCAGAATCAACAATGAGAGGTTTATATGAACATGGAGATGACTTAGCAAGATGAGCAAGAATATTAGATGGCTTATATGTATGAGCAGAATCATATGCATGATCAATCCTATCAATATCACAATTTCTAAGATGATCATGTATGTTTATTGAACTATCAGTACTAGCAATCATGGATGCACCAAAGGAGTACCCAAAGGTGTTACCATTATCCTTGAAGAGTTTGATGAGAGCATCCAAGTCTGATCTCTTCAAGTACTCTCCATCATTGTTGCCTCTTGAGCTAGAACCGCCAGTATAAGCCACTAAGGACTTCCCATTGTCCACTTCCATCTCCTGATTCTTGCTTGAGCTTGCGCCACCATTAGCCTCTCCCAAATGTGCCTTTGCCTCCTTGTTGAATTTGGCCGGTTTCAAATGGGGGTGAAGTATCCAGCATTGACTCCTCTTGTGACCTTGCTTCTTGCAATGATCACAGTTCCCATTGAACTTCTCATACTTCCCATGTACTGCCTTGTTAGCTTGTGATACCTCTCCTTGCTCAGCGTGTGATGCCTGATTTGCCAAAGCCAGCTCCTTTCCCTTCTTGCCAAACAATCCCATGGAACCATGCTCCTTTTGAATCCGAGCACACACTTCTTCCAAGTCAGGCAGTGTATCATCCCTCAGCATATGTTGAATGAGACCTCCATAGGCTGGGTTTAAGGTGAGTAGCAGCCCAAACACCTTGTCTTGCTCCCTCCTTTTGTTGAGCTCATCAGCATTAGTAGTACTCGGCCTCAGCATTTCTAGCTCTGACCATAAAGCTCAACTTTCCCAAATGCTTCTCAAAGTCCATGTCCTCTTGCACCAGATTGTTAAGCTTGCTTTACTTCAAACACTCTGCTCAGATTTGATGTATTCCCATACACCTTCTTCAATGTGTCCCACAACTCCTTTGCGGTTTCACAATAGCTGTAGGCTTCCATCAGGTTCTGTTCCAAAGATGCAAGAAGAGCTGAGAGCACAATGCACTCCTCTTGTTGCCATTTCTCAAGCATCACTTGAGTCCTCTTGAACATCCTCACCTTGAGTAATAAGCTTTGGAGCTTCTCCAGTTGTGATGTGTTTCAACAACCCTTTGCTTCCGACAGCATTCCTGGCCATCCTTGACCACACAAGATAGTTATTTCCTTTGAAAGTAGCAGCAACCTTCATGTAGACTCCACCACCTTCCATTGCTTGAGAAAAGACTTCAACTTGTATCAACACACCACACAAGTTGATAAAGTTCTGAGCTTTCAGATTAAATCTTCAAGACAACCTCAAAGACTTCTCCTTTAGCTCACACAAGCACCAAACACTCCAAAGGTCTGAACTTTAAGCTTGAATCTTCAATAATACCTCAAAGCTTCCACCTTTAGAACTCTTCTTCTTCACGCAAACACCACACCAGACTCTTGAGACCACCAGTAAGCTTTGCGCCACCAACAGGAACCAACTTGAGAACAGATCTCAAAGAACAAACACCAACAGCCACAGAAACAAGTTTCTCAAAGATCTAGCACCACCAATCTTCAAGAACACACACGGATACCTTAAGAACACAGGTTGAAAAGCCAACCTGGCTCTGATACCATAAGATTTCTAAGTATCTTAAGCCATAGAAATAGATTGATCAGAGATTTGATGGAGATTAAGAAGATTTAAGAGATTAGAGAGAGATTATGAGATTAAAGTCTAAGAACCATTTCTGGATAATGAGAGAGACTTCTTATTATTTGCTTAATGTCGACAATCAGAGGTTACACAATATATATAGAAGGCAGAGACAAGGGTTTTAAATCAAAAGAAGAAGGCAAGCATGTGAAGTCAACCAAGGAGGAGCGCCTAATTCAAAAGCAGCCAATGGAGTGCCTCACACGCTTTTGGCATCAAGGAATATTCTGACAGCCTGTTCCAGTCTGTCAGACTCAGCTCTCTTCTTCCCAACGGTCAGGAACTTCAGGCACATCAGTAGAAAGGTAACAAGGTAACTCCTTCCTCACTTTAACTTTCACCCGGGTAAATGTTGCTTGCTCTTGAATGGTACGGACTGGTGTACGGCCTTGTACGGCCTTGTACGGCCTGATCAAGCCTTCACCAATTCCTCTCCAAATGATCTCCACTCTCATGTCTTCTCCTCATACACCTTGTAACACTCCTCAAGCTCAACACAACTCAACAAAGGGCTCGTGATGTTAAGTGTTTTAAGTGCCAAGGACGAGGGCACTACGCTAATGAGTGCACCAACAAGCGTGTGATGATCCTCCTTGACAATGGGGAATATGAGTCTGAGGATGATGAGCCTAAAAAGGAGGAAGGATCCAGTTCAGAAAAGGAGTATGTAGCCAATCCAGTTACTGGAAGATTGTTGGTAGCAAGAAGAACCCTTAACTTGCAAAATAAGGCTGAGGAATTGGAGCAAAGAGAAAACCTGTTTTATACAAGGTGTCTGGTACAAGGTAAGGTCTGCAGCCTCATAGTGGAAGGAGGGGGTTGTGTGAATGTGGCCAGTGAGACCTTGGTGGGCAAGTTGGGATTAACAGTTCAGAAACATCCAAAGCCTTACCGCTTTGGCTTAATGAAGAAGGAGAGATGAGGGTTTCCAAACAGGTTATGGTCCCAATTGCTATAGGAAAGTATGAGGACTAGGTCTTATGTGATGTGATACCTATGGAGGCTGGACACATTCTTCTTGGCCGACCTTGGCAATCAGACGTAAGAGTGATACATGATGGATACTCTAACAAACATACGCTTGAGTATAAGGAGAAAGACAGTGCTAGTTCCATTAACTCCTAAAGAAGTTCATCAAGATCAACTTCAGCTACAAAAAAAGAAAGAAATTAATCTCCAATCCAGTTCAAACAAGCAGCAAAGCTTCTATGCCAACATCGGTGAAATCAAAAGAACTCTTAACTCTAATCAAACTATACTTTTGCTTGTATTTAAGGATTCTTTCTTGAGTAATACTGATCAAGCACCGTGTATCAGGGTGAGATTGAGCTTCTTTACAGGAATATAAAGATGTGTTTCCAGAAGAACATCCTACAGGTCTTCCACCCACTAGAGGAATTGAGCATCAAATAGACTTTGTGCCCGAGCTGCACTTCCAAACCGACCAGCTTACAGAAACAAGTTTCTCAAAGATCTAGCACCACCAATCTTCAAGAACACACGGATACCTTAAGAACACAGGTTGAAAAGCCAACCTGGCTCTGATACCATAAGATTTCTAAGTATCTTAAGCCATAGAAATAGATTGATCAGAGATTTGATGGAGATTAAGAAGATTTAAGAGATTAGAGAGATTATGAGATTAAAGTCTAAGAACCATTTCTGGATAATGAGAGAGACTTCTTATTATTTGCTTAATGTCGACAATCAGAGGTTACACAATATATATAGAAGGCAGAGACAAGGGTTTTAAATCAAAAGAAGAAGGCAAGCATGTGAAGTCAACCAAGGAGGAGCCTAATTCAAAAGCAGCCAATGGAGTGCCTCACACGCTTTGGCATCAAGGAATATTCTGACAGCCTGTTCCAGTCTGTCAGACTCAGCTCTCTTCTTCCCAACGGTCAGGAACTTCAGGCACATCAGTAGAAAGGTAACAAGGTAACTCCTTCCTCACTTTAACTTTCACCCGGGTAAATGTTGCTTGCTCTTGAATGGTAATGGACTGGTGTATGGCCTTGTACGGCCTTGTACGGCCTGATCAAGCCTTCACCAATTCCTCTCCAAATGATCTCCACTCTCATGTCTTCTCCTCATACACCTTGTAACACTCCTCAAGCTCAACACAACTCAACAAAGGGCTCGTGATGTTAAGTGTTTTAAGTGCCAAGGACGAGGGCACTACGCTAATGAGTGCACCAACAAGCGTGTGATGATCCTCCTTGACAATGGGGAATATGAGTCTGAGGATGATGAGCCTAAAAAGGAGGAAGGATCCAGTTCAGAAAAGGAGTATGTAGCCAATCCAGTTACTGGAAGATTGTTGGTAGCAAGAAGAACCCTTAACTTGCAAAATAAGGCTGAGGAATTGGAGCAAAGAGAAAACCTGTTTTATACAAGGTGTCTGGTACAAGGTAAGGTCTGCAGCCTCATAGTGGAAGGAGGGGGTTGTGTGAATGTGGCCAGTGAGACCTTGGTGGGCAAGTTGGGATTAACAGTTCAGAAACATCCAAAGCCTTACCGCTTACAGTGGCTTAATGAAGAAGGAGAGATGAGGGTTTCCAAACAGGTTATGGTCCCAATTGCTATAGGAAAGTATGAGGACTAGGTCTTATGTGATGTGATACCTATGGAGGCTGGACACATTCTTCTTGGCCGACCTTGGCAATCAGACAGAAGAGTGATACATGATGGATACTCTAACAAACATACGTTTGAGTATAAGGGGAGAAAGACAGTGCTAGTTCCATTAACTCCTAAAGAAGTTCATCAAGATCAACTTCAGCTACAAAAAAAAGAAAGAAATTAATCTCCAATCCAGTTCAAACAAGCAGCAAAGCTTCTATGCCAACACGGGTGAAATCAAAAGAACTCTTAACTCTAATCAAACTATACTTTTGCTTGTATTTAAGGATTCTTTCTTGAGTAATACTGATCAAGCACCGGTGTATCAGGGTGAGATTGAGCTTCTTTTACAGGAATATAAAGATGTGTTTCCAGAAGAACATCCTACAGGTCTTCCACCCACTAGAGGAATTGAGCATCAAATAGACTTTGTGCCTGGAGCTGCACTTCCAAACCGACCAGCTTACAGAACCAATCCTGTGGAGACTCAGGAGTTGCAAAAACAAGTGAAGGAACTGATGGAGAAGGGTCATATCAGGGAAAGCATGAGCCCTTGTGCTGTTCCAGTGCTCCTTGTGCCTAAAAAGGATGGTATCTGGCGTATGTGTGTTGATTGTAGACCAATCAACAATATAACAGTGAAGTATCGCCACCCTATTCCTAGACTTGATGATATGCTTGATGAATTGCATGGTTCTTGCATCTTCTCTAAGATAGATTTAAAAAGTGGTTATCATCAAATTAGGATGAAAGAAGGAGATGAATGGAAAACTGCATTCAAAACTAAGCATGGTCTTTACGAGTGGTTAGTCATGCCTTTTGGCTTAACCAATGCACCTAGTACATTCATGAGATTGATGAATCATGTTCTTAGATCTTTCATTGGCATCTTTGTTGTTGTGTATTTTGATGACATTTTAGTATACAGCAAGTGCTTTAAGGATCATATAGAACATCTTAGGGCTGTTCTTGATGTTTTGAGAAAGGAAACACTATATGCCAATCTTAAAAAGTGTACTTTTGGAACAGATAACTTGGTCTTTTTAGGTTTTGTTGTGAGTGCAGATGGCGTGAAGGTAGACCAAGAGAAGATCAAGGCAATCCAAGAGTGGCCTAGCCCATCTACAGTGAGTGAAGTAAGGAGTTTCCATGGACTAGCTGGCTTCTATAGGCGCTTTGTCAAGGATTTTAGCACCATTGCAGCTCCATTGACTGAAGTGATCAAGAAGGATGTCAGATTCAAATGGGGTGAAGCCCAGGAAGCTGCTTTCCAATGCCTTAAAGAGAAGCTTACTCACTCTCCTCTCCTTATCCTTCCTGATTTTAATAAAACGTTTGAGATTGAATGTGATGCCTCAGGAATTGGTATTGGTGCTGTATTGATGCAGGAGAAGAGGTCCATAGCATACTTCAGTGAGAAGCTTGGAGGAGCTACTCTTAACTATGCAACCTATGATAAGGAGTTGTATGCTTTGGTGAGGGCTTTGCAAACATGGCAACATTATCTATGGCCTAAGGAGTTTGTTATACACACAGACCATGAATCTCTCAAGTACCTTAAGGGGAAAAACAAGCTGAGCAAGAGACACGCCAGATGGGTGGAATTCATAGAAACCTTTCCTTATGTTATCAAGTACAAACAAGGTAAGGAAAACATAGTGGCTGATGCACTATCTCGGAGGTATGTTCTCTTAAACACTCTTGATGCTAAGCTATTAGGATTTGAGCAACTTAAAGGTATGTATGAGACTGATTCTGATTTTAAAGATGCATACAAGTCGTGTGAAAAATATGCTTCTGGTCATTACTTTAGACAAGATGGATTTGTTTTCTATGATAACCGTTTGTGTGTGCCTAATTGCTCTTTGAGAGACTTGTTTGTTAGGGAAT